>CM060248.1:74091965-75291965 GCA_030684275.1 Acipenser oxyrinchus oxyrinchus | reverse complement strand
GAGTGGGGGTGTAGGGAGAGATGAGGGTCTGGAGGTAGCTGGGTGCAGTCTGGTCAAGGCATATGTAGGCAAGTACAAGAGTCTTGAACTGGATGCGAGCGGTGATCGAGAGCCAGTGGAGTGAGCGGAGCAATGGAGTTGCATGGGAGAAGTGAGGCAGAGAGAACACCAGGTGAGCAGCGGAGTTCTCTGCCAATAGAATCAAGGGGCATAATGAGGTAATAGGATTTAAATATTGGTTTAAATATATCACTTCCTATAAGCTTTAACAGAAGTTTGTTTTTAGAACAACAACAAAAAATATATATTAATTAAATGTTCCTAGAGTATTGTTAAAGAAGATGTCAGTCCAGAATAGCTACACAGGTATCCAACTGTGTTTGTTTTTATTTATTTTTTATAGCTATGTCCCTTTAATTCAAAACCATGGTAGATTAGAATAGAAGACCTTCAAATTGATGCAAAAAATGATTTCCCTTAAATATAATTTCTGTCACCCATAACATTATGACTGTTGTATCTAAATTTATATCTGATTATAAATACTTGATTAAAACAACCTTAATTGCCTATCCTGGGAAACAATTTATTAGATTTGGAAAGACTGCATTATTATTATTATTATTATTATTATTATTATTATTATTATTATTATTATTATTATTATTATTATTATTATTATTTGTAGTAGTTGTCATAGTAGTTCTGCTTCCATTAATGGTGTACATATGTACATAAAACAACTTAAAAGTGGACTATGTCTGGTTGAAACAAAAACATGACCTGAAGATGCTGAAATAAGCAATAACACCCTTATTACACATGTAATGCATTATTAATTTTAGGTTACAGCCAACCGGCTTTTTAAATAATGTTTTGAACGTAGTTGATTTTCAACCACTTCTTCAGTTTATGAGAAATATTATTCTTTGTGTGTCCTCTTGTTGACCTATTTGTGATTGACCTGGTATGCTTAATTGAACTAAATTGCTTTCACCATGTTTAGAAGCTAATGGTTCAATTTCATCGATCCCCTTATAAATAGAGCATAGCGCAGTTTGGGGGCGTGTAGCTGGGGATCTCTAATTAGTCTCTAATTCCCTATTTAAGCCCTGATCACCTGCACTCCCACTGTCTAGTAAGAACATAAGAACATAAGAAAGTTTACAAACGAGAGGAGGCCATTCGGCCCATCTTGCTCGTTTGGTTGTTAGTAGCTTATTGATCCCAGAATCTCATCAAGCAGCTTCTTGAAGGATCCCAGGGTGTCAGCTTCAACAACATTACTGGGGAGTTGGTTCCAGACCCTCACAATTCTCTGTGTAAAAAAGTGCCTCCTATTTTCTGTTCTGAATGTCCCTTTATGTAATCTCCATTTGTGACCCCTGGTCCTTGTTTCTTTTTTCAGGTCAAAAAAGTTCCCGAGCTGACATAGTCAATACCTTTTTCGAATTTGGAATGCTTGAATGCGTAGTCTTCTTTGTTCAAGACTGAATAGATTAAGTTATTTTAGCCTGTCTGCATACGACATGCCTTTTAAACCCGGGATAATTCTGATCGCTCTTCTTTGCACTCTTTCTAGAGCAGCAATATCCTCTTTGTAACGAGGTGACCAGAACTGAACACAATATTCTAGATGAGGTCTTACTAATGCATTGTAAAGTTTTAACATTACTTCCCTTGATTTAAATTCATCACTTTTCACAATATATCCAAGCATCTTGTTGGCCTTTTTATACCTTCCCCACATTGTCTAGATGAAGACATTTCTGAGTCAACATAAACTCCTTGGTCTCTTTCATAGATTCCTTCTTCAATTTCAGTATCTCCCATATGATATTTATAATGCACATTTTTATTGCCTGCATGCAGTACCTTACACTTGTCTCTATTAAATGTCATTTGCCATGTGTCTGCCCAGTTCTGAATGCTGCCTTGATCATTTTGAATGACCTTTGTTGCTGCAACTGTTTGTCACTCCTCCTATTTTTGTGTCGTCTGCAAATTTAACAAGTTTGCTTACTATACCAGAATCTAACTCATTAATGTTGATTAGGAATAGCAGAGGACCTAATACTGATCCCTGTGGTACACCACTGGTTACCTCGCTCCATTTTGAGGTTTCTCCTCTAATCAGTACTTTATGTTTTCTACATGTTAACCACTCCCTAATCCATGTGCATGCATTTCCTTGAATCCATACTATGTTCAGTTTGAGAATTAATCTTTTATGTGGGACTTTGTCAAAACCTTTCTGGAAATCTAAATAAACCATGTCGTATGCTTTGCAATTATCCATTGTCGATGTTGCATCCTCAAAAAAATCAAGCAGGTTAGTTAGACACGATCTCCCTTTCCTAAAACCATGCTGACTGTCTCCCAGGATACTGTTACCATATAGGTAATTTTCCATTTTGGATCTTATTATAGTTTTCATAAGTTTACATATAATAGAAGTTAGGCTTATTGGTCTGTAGTTACCTTGTTCGGTTTTGTCTTCCTTTTTGTGGATCGGTATTACATTTGCAATTCTCCAGTCTGTTGGTACAACCCCTGTGTCAAGAGACTGTTGCGTGATCTTGGTTAGCGGTTTGTAAATAACTTCTTTCATTTCTTTGAGTAGTATTGGGAGGATCTCATCCGGGCCAGGGGATTTGTTTATTTTAAGAGCTCCTAGTCCCTTTAACACTTCTGCCTCTGTTATATCTAGTGTTTTCATTGTAGCAAACGCTCAGACGCCGACATTTGTGCTTCAGCTTAAACGTCTTTGCTAATATCTAAACTTCATTGCCTCGCTCCTTTCACTGCAGATCACTTCTCTGTCAAGATATTATCAATTATTTTCCTACGTGCTCCGGTGATTCTTCTCATCATTCAGCTTCTCTATTTTGCTGCAGGAGCTCCAAGGTTAGTCTTTCCTGCTCCTTCCAGTCTCCAGCCCAGCAACAGCGCTGTTCAAAGCACAGCTCTATTACTCAACTTTCTCTGCGTCTTCATTAGAGAGACTGGCTCTCCGCTAAACTTTCAAAGCTCTGCCGACAAGACATCAACATTCCCTTGTCAATGATTGCCTTGCCTTAGCTCTATTTAAGTCTACCACGAAGCTTGGTCTGCTGAATCTCTCTTTACTCCTCGCCTGGAATCAAGCGCCCCTCCCCCGCTCCTCACTCAGCACCCGCTCCCACAAAGCCAGCACAATTTACCTCCATCAGGTACGTTCAACATTTTAAAGATCTATCCAGCCCATTAAAAACTCTATTCAACCAGTGGCGGCTCTTTTTGATGGGTCTCATAACATACTCCAGCGATACTGCTGTACTGCAACTCTTCCACCGGCACCTCATAGACCATGGTAACCACAGCAACGCCCTCATCGAGTGCCTACGAGGAGTGGTAAGTTGCCATGGTGACCAGGCAGCTTCATCAGGCAATGTGAGCCTGTGCCTCAGTACTGCAATCTTCTGGCTCCTGCTGCTGCGCTTTCACAACGTGAGAGCGAGTTCAAATCACCAAATTGTGACATCTAAATACTGTAAGCTCGTCTTGTAGACCTATGTTAACTTATTTACACTACCGGTCAAAAGTTTTAGAACACCTCCATTTTTCCAGTTTTTATTGAAATTTACGCAGTTTAATGTCTCAATGTACTCTGAAATTAAAGCATAGAACAAATAAACAATTGGAGATAAAAAAAGAAATCATGGAATCGTTTTGTTTAACAAAATTTAATCTCAATTTTTGACTCATCAAAGTAGCCACCTTTTGCAGATATAATAGCCGAACACACTCGTGGCATTCTTTCTACAATGGAAATCAAATATTGTTCGGAAAGTTCTTCCCAACACTGTTGCAGAAGTTCCCACAAATGTGTTGCACTTGTAGGTTGCTTTGCTTTCACCCTTCTGTCCAGTTCATCCCAAACCAGCTCGATGGGGTTTAAGTCTGGAGACTGTGCTGGCCATTCCATGATTTGAAGCCTACCGTCTTGTTCTTTCTTCTAAGGTAGTTCTGACATAGCCTGGAGGTATGTTTTGGGTCATTATCTTGCTGTAGGATGAACCCTGACCAACTAGGGCGTATACCAGAGGGTATTGCATGGCGCAGCAAAATGCTGTGGTAGCCGTTTTGGTTCAGGTGCCACTCACTCTGTGCAAGTCGCCGACTCTGGAACCAGCAAAGAGCCCCAGACCATCACGCTTCCTCCTCCATGTTTGACAGTTGGTGTCACACACCGAGGAACCATCCTTTCGCCTACTCGATGGTGCAAAAACCCTAAGTGATGAACCGAAGATTTCAAATTTTGATTTATCGGTCCATAAGACCTTCTTCCAGTCTTCAGTAGTCCACTGGCGGTGCTTCATGGCCCAGGCAAGCCGCTTTTTCTTATTTTGCCATCTTAGCAATGGCTTTCTTAATGCCACTCGACCTGTCAAACCTGCAGCTCGAAGTCTTCTCTTCACAGTTGAAACTGAGACTTGCTTACTTCGACCAGTGTTAAGCTGTGCTTGAAGCTGTTGTCCTGTGAGCCGCCTATCACACAAGCTGTTGACTCTCAGAAACTTGTCTTCTGATTCTGTTGTGGCTTTAGGTCTGCCAGACCTCTTCCTGCCAGAGTTTCCTCCAGTTTCCAAGTGCCTTTTGATGGTGTAGGAAACTGTACTCACTGACACCTTGGCTTTCTTTGCAATTTCTAAAGGAAAGACCTACACTTTTAAGGGTTATAATGGTCTGTCTGTCTGTCTTCCTTTGTTAATTGCCTTTTTCTCGCCATTATGATAGCAATATACTACTTCCTGCAGTACAATACTGTCCAAATAATGCTTAAGAGGGTGTAGTAACACAGTCTGTTCCAACACTGCTTTTATACAGACAGAGGGTTTGTAAGTAATCAACAAAAGTTGGGACACCTGTAGGAATTGTTAGCATCAACTTTCAAGGCTTAATTTACTTCCATTGCTGCAGAACAGCTGTAAGTTGTTAACCCATTACTTGTTCCCTGAAAAAGGCCTTTTTGTATAACTCTGAAATGTACATTATTTTTCAGTTTTTGGTAACCTAAACTTTTTTTTTAACCTCTGGCAGTTTACCGCTTACCTTTGTACCATTTCAGGTTATTCACTGGACTTGAACTGCTTAAATTTCAATAAAAACTGGAAAAATGGGGGTGTTCTAAAACTTTTGACCGGTAGTGTATATACATCACTAACTGTTCTAAAACATGTATCGAATATATTTATTATTCAAAACTAAAAAGAATATGCAAATGTTTTCATACATAGATAAGGATTTTAATCCTAATAACCAAATATATTCTACCCTGCTTCACTGAAGCCAATGGTTTCAATTCCAATCACAGCCTCTAGACGGCAGCATAACACCACAAGTTCTACATAATTTATTTACTATCGCTGCGAATCTCGCACACTCCCACCTTTCTATCCATTCCTGCAGTTCGTTGTCCCCCTTCGAGGAACTGGTCATGAAGCCACATGCTTATCGGCTTTCTGAGATGATCAGAATCCACCGTCTCATTAACTTCCAGCTTCCCTGCATCAGGCATCCATTCTTGCAACCTCTTCCTGTTCCTGGATTCACAGGTCCAACTTCATCAAGGCACTTTATACAACTTCAACCACCATTTCAATCATTGTGAGCTGCCAGTCAGATATGGAAACCATGTCCTACAATTATCAACGTTTCAGTCAAAGCGTCCTCCTACCCCGCAATGCTCCTGATCAAATCAATAGGTTTTGCAGCAGCCTCAGAGCAACGCATTCTCATCCTATCAGGTTCTGCAGCATCCTCAGATCTATGCATTCTTCATCTCTGCCCAAAGGCAGCTCCATTTCCAGCACCATCTAAAACCACCTTAACTCTCAAAGACCAATATCCATCGCATTCAGCAGATTTCTGCTCTCTACAGCAAGTCACCACACACTACCGATGGCAGTCCACCGTTCACTATTATAGATCACCGCTTCAGCAGATCTCTGCTCCCTACAGCAGGCCACTGCACACTACTGACAGCATTCCATTGTTTACTTCCTCAGATCTCTGCCTGTTCAGCAGATCCCATCCTCTACTGTTAATCGCTTCTCACTACAGCAATCTCGGCTCCCTCTTCAGATCTGCTCACTATTGCAGCATGCAAAAGTTGCTTTAGTTTACTGTTTAAATCTGCAACTGCCTTCGTCCAGAGCATCCAACATTTCCTCAGCAGTCGATTCTTATATTCGTTCCGCTCCAGCTGCCACCTCAGCTCTCGGTTCCAGCACTCCTCCTGCCTCTACTTTCAGTATCTAAGTTCTGTCAGCTGGTCCCGTCTGCTTCCCCAACCCCCCTTCCAGACTCCCCAGTTTCACCAGCTGCTATTCGACTGAATCCTACTCTCAGTAACCTCCTTCAATCTGCTCAGCATTACATGTCTGCAGCCCTCGCCCCTTCTTCAAGAGCTTTCAATTCTACAGCCTGGTCAGCGTCTTCAACTTTCTGCGCCCAGAATCGGATTCATCCTATTCCTTCAATCAAAACCGGATCCTGGCTTTCATCATCCACGCTAGGGATTCTCTCCATCTTGCCTCAGTATCTATTAAATCTTACATATCCGGGATCCAATATCACTTCTGTATCATGTCTATGCCTTCTCCCTTCATTCTCTCCATACCAGCAGTTCACCTGATCCTCCATGGGATTCTTAAGAGCCCTCCCTCTGCCTCACCCTCCTGCTGCCTATATCAACGGACATTCTCCATTCGCTCATTTCTACTCTTCGGAAAGGCTGCTTCTCCCCCTGTGAGGATCTATTTATGGAAACCATCTGCCTCTCAGCCTTCTTCGGTCTTCTCAGAAGCTCCAAATTCACTGTTTCTTCTGCTTCTAGTTTTCCCACGGCGGGTATTCTTTTTGTGACCTTTCTTCTATTTCAGACACCTACATCATCATTCAGCTGTGTACCTCCAAGATGGATGAATTTCAGCATGGTCAGTTCATTCAGCCATCAAGTATCGAGTCCCCTATCTCCCTTTCTTTTTACCGGCAAGGTATCTCCCCAGCAGGAAACCCTGCCCCCCCCCCCCGGACCCTCTATTTATCGATTCCTCTTGCTCTATCATCACTCGTCACTGGTTCTCAACCCTCCTCTCCAACCTCATCTCCAGAGCTGCCACCTCCGCCGCGAGAGGCAGAATCAATTACAGCCTGATCAAGAATATGGGGAGCTGGTCCTCTTCTGCGGTGGATTCTTACAGTCATTCTTCCTCCTTTGACATAGTTGCAGCCCATTCTAAAATTGCTAGTATGCCTGGAGTGGGGGCTTCCTGTCCCCCGGGGCCACCAGAGGTTTTCCCCTAATCAGCCTAAAGGGTTTTTTTCCTATCCACTGAGCGGCAGGAATACACAGTCACACCTACTAATAATTCCTAACCACCTCTGTTTGTCCTTCTAGTCTTTTGTATATGTTATGCATGTGTTCTTTGTCATTGTCTCACGGTGCAGGTGTTTCACGGAGAGCTGGGGGTCCATCCTTTGGGGGGCAAGTGAATCTCACTTCCCCGACCTTAGGTTCAGGCATCCGCCTACTTTCCTTCTAATAGGGAACGTTCTCACCACCGTCAGAGCGGACCCCCGGCGACACTCTATCCTATCGCAGCTCATGCGCTTATCTTACCTCTGTTCTATCCATTCCTCTATTTGGGACGTGCCCACTTTACGCTTTCAGTGCTTGAGTCCCATACTAACCTGCATGCTTTCTCTTTACTTCAGGTCCCAGGCAGCGCAGAGTCTCGGCCAATCACAGGGTTTAATAAGCGCCCCTTTACAGAAGCCTCAGATGCTGGATACCCTTCTCTCCCAAGGGGCTTACTCCTCATACTTCCATTCATGTCCTGGCACCCAGGACCGATTTCTCTCCCGAGGGTCGGCTCTTTGGGTATTAACCCTGTGTATGTTTTTGGTAGCTGGGCTCGCCCTGGCATGCAATCGCTACGCCACCCTCAGTCAGCAACCACCTTTCTATCTTAATTTCCAGCCTGGGCCATCGGCCCGCTACTATGTCTGGGCTTTGCCCACTCCTCAGTCCTAAGTCCGTTCCTTCAGCAGCACTCTGTCCTACTAACTGCTCTTTCTGCTAGATAACTGTCATAGTGTAATGAAATTCCCTATGCCTGGGTCAGGACATCTGGGCTGTCAGGGTTTCACATAAAAAATAAAACAGTATCCTTATTTGTGTATCAATAATTATCCCACAAATAATCCAGAGAGCTACTAACCCCAGATTTTAAGACCCCTGGATCATGAGTGAGACTCAATACATTACCTTTGTACATTCAAATGTAACCTTACATTTGTTAAGTACGAGATTAGTTGTATGGCTTGGATTTCTTTGTAGTAAAAAGCAACATGCCTGCACTTAAGAAAAAAGTTTAGAGATTGGATGGATTCTTAATCACAGTGGACAGAGGTCCCGTGTCACAGTTATCACAGGTAAAACTGCTTGCAAGACACACTTATCACTAGGTTTGACTCTTTTGATTGTAGTAAAGTAATGGTATGTTGATTTTTCTCATTTGTAAAAATTGAATTTTATTTGACATTGTTATTAATAAATAATTCTTCATGTTTTCCTGTCTAACTACTGTTAATGCTATGTTATGCACACAGCTTAGCAGCTAGCTGCAAATTGGAATGGTATGATAGAACAGATGAAAGTAGTTTTTTGTGATTGTTGTTTTTTCATTGGATAGTGAGACTTACAAAACAATTTTTAACTGCAATCATGGTATAATGTGTTTAATCATTTTTGATTCACCGTTTGTTAAGGTGCTTAGATTTGAGTTCAGGAGCCACTATTCAGTTGTAGATTATATATAATGCTAGATTAGCAATGTGTCTGTCCATATTTAAGAGCCAGTGACATCTAGTGAATCAATATTCCTTTGTAGTACTTTGATCTTTCAACTATACAGACACTTTGTTGATCCTAGCCAATTTGTCAACTGGAGCTCAAGAGCTGCTCTTGAATCCAGGTCTAAGCCCCTTAACACAGAGTATAGCTTTTATTTGTTTTTAACATGCACCACATCAATTGGCACATAATTAATTATCTGACATTTATATTATGAAACCATCTTGGTTGTATTTCATTTTCTTGGAAACATAAATGTTATTGGATTCGAGAATCCAAGTGTGGTTATAACTACAGCAAGACATTCTACAGTCTGTATTATAAAGTGGTTAAGTGGTTGGACTGTTGATGTCTTGTTGACATTTCATGACATTTTCTATTTTACTCAGAATGTCAACAGCAATTTTTACCCTTCAAAGGCCCTTGATGTTGTTTCATGTTCCACTTGGGCTTTGGTTGGTAACTGTTTTTAATTATGTGCATTTAATTACGAACAATTAGGCAATGTTTCACCCTAGAAAATGGCTGTCAAGTATGTAATTCATGTTTAAAAGGATACATGTCAATGAAATATTTCCATAACTCTAACCTGTTTTGCACTCTACTCATTATGTATCAGTAATTCTGACATGTTGCAGCCAACATGCACTTTAAGTACAACAAAAGGGGGCGATTGTAAAGAGAACAAAATAGGGTACTTTATGAATGCGCTTTTTAATTCTAACATATTGTTAATTAATTAATTAATTAATTAATTAATTAATTAATTAAAGGCAGGATTTCTGCCAATGTGTTTTTTGGTAGAAATTCTTCATATATTTTCCTCCTCCTACATAAATAAAATAAACCATCACGCTCCCACTTACCTTAACAGGCAGTCAGACAGTATACAACTGAATACAGTGGAGTGGTTTTGCATAATGTCAGAGAAAGTACACTAATCATAGTGAAAACAGTAGTATGTCTACCAGCACAAATGAACAACCTCTCCCACTAAAGATATCAAAATCAAATTCTGTGTGGGGGGTCCTAAGTCAAGATGCATAATGGCATTGAGCTAAGAAAGTTTGGGAGCCCTGCTTAGTAAAAAAAAAATGCAAACATCAAGATGACTGTGTTTTTTTTATTGTTGCAGTCTTTTACAACCAGAAACTTTTGCATTTAGGCAATTAAAAGACTTTTGGTGGTGGGCTCAGACTGGAACGATGCTCAATAGATATGGAATCATCTACATTACTGGGCCTGTATTCATAAAATAACTTAAGTTCTGAAATGTTAAGTGGGGCACTTAAATATTATGGAATTCATAAAAGGTCTTATTCTTGATGGGATTGTCAACTTACGTCTTAATTCTGAGACCCCTATGTAGGTATCTTAAGTGCAGTTGCTGCAGGTGCAGGTCGGTTGTCATGGCGCCTTTAATGGTGCTCAGATGGTATTGGACAGAAGGAGAGCTATTTGTAGAGAAAGCGTTTTCTTTTAGATCGCCTTAATCCACTTGATGTTTACAATTCCAATGAGATATATCAAAGGTATCGACTTGATAGACAAACGATTATAATGTGACGGAGATGCTGCAAGCTAGTGTTACAGACAGAAATCATGGCATCCTACCTGCTTTGAAAGTGATGGTAGCGCTCAGGTTTTATTTCATAACCATGAGTTTCGAGAATAATAACGCAGGTGTCATGTGCTCTAGTGCAAAAACTACCAGATATTGTAAAGTTCTCATTAAAAAAGTGACCCTACTATGCAAGAACTTCAGCTAAACTTCAGGAGGTACTGGATTACTTGACAGAAAATGCATCTTTGCAAATGAAAACTCCAGCAATAACTGCTACAGTAGACGGAAAAAACAAAACACTTTATTTACAAACTGTAGCTTCCATTGAAGAGCGAACAAGGCCAAATCTTTCCAGGACATTGAAAGAATTGGGTCTTGCCGAAGGTCAGGAGCTAGCAGTTGCTCTGCAGCTGATGCATAGTTCACACACCCTAGTCTCTGTAAGTCATCTTGGATAAAGGCATCTGCTAAATAAACAAATAATAATAATAATAATAATATTTTTTAATATTTTTATAATGCTTCGTACCCAGTAATGGTTAGGGCAATCGCTGGAACTCACATTAGGAGTCACGCACCATCTGATCATAAAGGACAATATGTCAATGGAAATTATCACTCACTTAACACACAAGTGGGTATGATTGCCAAGTGCAGAATCTTAAATATTGTAACTAGATGGTCAGGTAGTACCTGTGATGCACGTATTCTTCCTAAAAGTGCATTGATGGGGTGATTTGAAATGGCTGCTTCCTTGGTGACAGTGATTATCCACTAAAACATTGGCTCATGACAGCTTTTTTTTAATCCTCTGGGGCCGGTGTTTCAAAACTTTTAATCTGGATAACAGTGATCCAGATTTTGTTTTCCGATATTTTGTGTTCCAGATTTCTTTTCTCTGGATCGTTTTGATCTGTTTTTTTCAGAAAATGTCACTGCCGGATTACTTGTATCTACATTTCAAATAATTATGCTTGCGAAATTTTGTTTTTAAAGGAATCTCGATCACAAACTTTAGGATTACAAAATCTGGATCACTTGATCCAGATTACGTTTTGATAAACCGGCCCCTGGTGAAGTAAATCCTGTGGCTAGTGGTTATGCAGCTCAAAAATGTATTGTGTTTTATAGATGTTTTTTCAGTAAAGGCTACTGTTTATTGTTTGAGCACTTGCATCTGTTTTTTTTATACATAACATGAACCATGCAGAATTGTATGTGTTCTGTACCAGTTTTACATCATAGCTGTTCAATTTGCTGGTGATATTTATACCGGGTAATCTTTTGTATTTTCTTTTTTCTTTATGTATTTTATTACAGTTTATTCCCTGTTTAAATTAGTATTAGTCATTTGTCACAGCTTTCTTTGTATTCAACTTAAACATGTTCAACATTACAGGAGACTTGTTTGTGTTTAAAAGTTAAAATACATATTTTACTGTGTATTTATTATCTTTTTAAAGTGAGGTGACTAATGAAATATGGCTTTCTTTTTTTTTATTTTCAGGCTCCATTTTCAAATCAGTTCACAGAGCGGGTGTCTGGTTTCCAAGCAACGGATCAAAATAGCACAACCAGTGTCGTGAGGCATAGCAACAGACTAATCGGGGCTCTTAGTTCTCTACAAGTGATGATCCCTCAGGTTTATAATAATAAAAAACGCTTACATTTTAGCATTGAAGTGCCAATTTAAATGCTAAAATGTGAACTGTTTTCTTTTATTATTTATAAACCTGAGGGGTCATCTTAACTAATCAGGTTCTAAGTAAAGCAGACATTATTCTATGTGGATGCCCTCTAAGGGTTAAACATATTCTCATACATTAGACATTGTTTACCCTACTGTTATTATTATTTATTTCTTGCCACAGTTAATTATCTAGCACGTAGAGAATTCTGCGCTGGACATTAATTCTTAAATATAATACTGATTTCTCATGCAGTGTTTTGCACAATATTAATTATGTATCAGTAATTCTGACATGTTGCAGCCAACATGCACTTTAATTTAAAAAAATAAAAAATAAATAAAAAATACAAAATTATGTACAATACCAGGTCAAAGAGGTCAGTTTTCATGCATTATTTATATTTATTATTGAATCTCTGTTTGCCAAAGCAAGCTACTGGCTGTAAAGCATTTCAGTCATTATGGAAAGCAGCTGGTAAGAAAAAAAAAAATAAAAATTAATGTACAGTACCAACTATAAGACTGACCCCACCACCAAAATGTTCCGCCTAGATTGTGAAGACCAAACATTTCTTAGCAAAACACGTATTCCAAATATATACAATTTTTTTGAGCTCTTCCGAGTGTTTTATTGTTTATTATTTAGTAATCCATTAGATGTAGGAATTATTAAATTACTAATTAGTTTGCAAGTACACACTTTTGATTTTGCAATTTCAGACATAAAATTGAATTTCTTGCCAATACCTTAGTTTAGCTCTTCCCAAACTGGGGCCTGGGGACCATTGAAGGGCCACGAGGTGGTTTCAGGGAGCCATAGAAGATACACAAAAATTGTCTCCCAAATGATCCTGACAAAGCAATGTTACCCAGAATGGGTGATCAATTAATTTACACAAGCATGGCCGTTAGGTGCTCGGAGGTATTTCGAATGCAACATGGATGTCTGTGCTAACAGTATGTACCATTATACAACAAAATTCTTAATATATTTTCCTCCCCCTACATAAATAAAATAAACCATACCGCTCTCACTTACCTTAACAGGCAGTCAGACAGTATACAACTGAATGCAGCAGAGCGGTTTTGCATAATGTCAGAGAAAAAATAAAAACAGTTAACACTTTAGCATTGAAGTGCCAATTTAAATGCTAAAATGTGTATATATATATTTTTTTTAAATTTAAAAACCTGAGGGGCCATCTTAACTAATCAGATTCCAAGTAAAGCAGACATTATTCTACGTGGATGCCCTCTAAGGGTTAAACATACACACATTAGACAATGTTTACCCTACTGTTGCCACAGTTAATTATCTAGCAGGTAGAGAATTCTGCGCTGGACATTAATGCTTAAATATAATAACGATTTCTCATGCAGTGGGTCCCCTGGGTATATCATTGTAATTCACTGAATCATTGCAGGATACTAGTCATGTTAATGCATTTTTGTCACTATGTTCCATTTTGAAGTGTAATCACTTGCTTGGATTGTCTACATCTCCACTAAATAGAAACCAAAAAACTATAAATGTGTATACACAGGGATTATATGCAAATAATTGTCTTTTATTTTTGTGTAGAGCACATGTGTGTTTAGGACCGATCACCATTAATGTTGGTTTATACTTCCGACTGCGACCTAATTTTTGGTCTCAGTCAGTGGTCTCCGATGGTCGGAATGACATCATCCACACTGCCGCGAACTGCGTCTTTTTTGAAAAGTCGTACGGCCTTTTCTTGTGTGTCGGATGATGTTGAAAAAATCCAGCATTTGTCGCATGGTCGCAAGCCAGTGAAGCGCGATAGAACAAGTTTTTGAGAAACCCAATAAACATGAACAACAGAACAGGATTTTAAACTTGCTCTAAACTGAATGAAATTAAAGTGTAAATGAACCTTTGCTAAAATTAATATTGGTGCTTACATAGGCTACCATGCGCAGCAACCACTTGTATAACAATAACAATAATAATGAATACAGTGTAATTTTATTTGTATAATTGTTATTCTTTTTATATATTTCAGTCACTAATAAGCTAACGTCGCTATTTATTTTCTGTATGCAATTACTTTCCCCATCAAATCAGTAATGCTGCTCTGATCAGAACAGCTGATCAGTTTGTTTGCTGCTCATAAAAATATATATGAGACAATTTGCACATTCACTTCATTCATGAGACGGGCAATTTTAAAATCCCATCTCAAAGTGTTGCGGGATTGTGGAGCCTGTTGGCAACCCTAGTCACAAGTCGACACAGTCAGTAACGCAGACTAGCTGACAGTATGACCGACAGCTTCGACCACTTTGCTGCTTCAAAAAGTCTGCGAACTCGGTGGTGCTTCAGTCCTTCTGGCGCCCCTGTAGAAGTGTCTGCAGCTGACGTATGGCTCCCACCCCTCATTATATCGTACCTCGCTATACTGCAGATTCGGATATATCGCTATCCTGGAGTTGACTCCCCATTTTTACTGTCTAACTGCGTATGCCTTAGTTGCAATATACATAGGCACTTAGAATTACTGTTTGTTTTATTTCGTACTGCACATCACAAACAACAATATACAAAACAATTAAATACAAAGCATTAATATCGTACTGTTACCATATACACACATATTGCACAATAACACAAAGCAAATTAAACACCTACTTGCTGAAGCGGTTTTAATTTTATCCAACGAGGTGTTCACGTGTGGCAGCAATGCACTAGCAGAAGTCACAAGGCAGTGACGTCAGCTCCCTAGCAACAAGCCTCCTATGTTGGCAATGGATTCTTTCAATGCAGCAGGTATGTGCATTTGTGAAAGGAGAGGAAGACTTGTGAAATGAATTGGAGACTGAAGTTGATGAGAAGGAATTACCCCCCTCTGTACGAATTAATCAGTGTGCTGCTTTTTATACGAAAAATGAGTAGAGGATTTATACTGGACCCTGATGCCCCCGATAAAACGAGGGAGTGGTTGTACAGTATTTATTAGCCTATTTGTTTTTCTATGGTGCCTCTGGCTATATCGCGGCCCTCGATATATAGCGGATTTATATTGGACCGCAACACCCGCAATATATATCAAGTGGGTGGTGTATAAACCAAACTTTAGAGGCTGAGCTATGACATTGGTCAAAAGGTGGTGCGGAGTTGGATTAGGAGAAATACCAGATCCATGAGAGGAGTTAGAGGGGTTGTGTTTAAATGTGGAGTGGGCCCAAGAGGAATAACATAGGCAAAGCAGAGACTGAGATTTAGCTCTGTTCAGGAGCTACAGTAGACTAGGGAACCATGCCTGTGCTTTGGTTACTGTTAATTGTCATTGCTGGTGATGAAATTCATCCCGAGAGACAATTCATGCTGGGTTCTCCAAATAGCAGCGTTCTAAACATTTTCTTTTTTTGTTGTTCTTTCTTTTTCCTGCGCGTTACGTCATTCATGTGACAATATCAAATCTGTAACAAAATGCGCTAGGGGCTCTGTTCAGTTACACTAACATAATTAATCTACGATTCCTTACATTTTATACTATTACCTATCATACAATTCTTTACATTTTTACCTAATATACTGAAGTAATGATAGGAATTATTAACTAAGAAGCAAAATATGTTAAGTTATAAAAAATATGCTTTTTTATCTGATTAATGAACCTATTAGTACTCAATAAACAGATCTGCTACCATTTGAATAATTATAATAGACCCCTATGTGTCATTTTCGAATCTACCGGTTTAAAATGTATTTATTTATTTATTGCATTTACACAGCGCTTTTTATACAAAAAGTATTGCAAGGCACTGTACTTTACATAGCAGAAAAAAAGAACAAACCACAATACATTTGTATAGCATGTCACACATACAACTGCCACAGTCAGACCATTTAAATAACAGATTTAAATAACAGTATATACATAATAATGCAAAAGCAACAATTTTTACATTAAAAGCCATTTTATAAAAGTGCATTTTTATAACAACATAAAACATTTAAAGACAGCCTGTGGATGGTCAAAGTGAACAAGATTTAGATAATTTTCACCAGGTACCGTTTTACTGTCATTTTATTACAGCTAAGCTCATCTCTTACCTAGTTTTATAACCTGACTCAATGCAGCATATTATCTTTGCAGGTGGTAGCAATATGTAATTTTCATTGGGGTTATAATGTCCACCAGTATCACAGTCAAATACTGCATTTTTCAGCACTGCATGTAACATTAGATGGCCAACTTATGCAATAAAGCCAGACTTCAGATCCCATAACAAATACATTTTTGCCTTAGGCAAAAGACATCCAAAAATAGAAGTTTTCTATTCATGCCTGCTCTTTGTGGTTGAGAGGATTTTTTTTAAGGTTACTGTAATTCACTTTGCCAAAGACCATTGGTTTTATATAGTTGTCCTTTATGTGCCTAATCTTTGTTGATAAATTGTATTCTTTTCTGGCATTTGTTATCGTCTTTTGGTATTGGCCTTCAAGGTTTTTTTGGGGGGTGGGCTTTCAAATTGCTGTGAGGTCTAACAGATGGGAAAATTACACATATGCAGTATAATTAACGGTTTATTTTCATTTCATTCATAAAAGTTATTTTAATGTGATCCTTAGATTTGTAGATTACAATTCTAAATTCCAGTGGTCTTCTTGATTCTTTTTAATCACTTATTTTCTCCTTTTTCTATCAATTTCTAATTCACACATTATGGGTTGTAGAATCATTTCAGGTATGGATAATTTATAGAAAGTTTAACTTTGTAATCTGTTGTCATTAAACGTATTGTGGATTTTGTTTTTACTGATCCTGATCCTAATTTATTAACTCATGTAATTGGTAACTAAATATGTTTTCCACAGATACAATACATAGCATTGTTTCATTAGTAGTAGTATAGATGTTTGAGCTCTTCAAAAAAATACCAATTCATTCATTAACAGCCCACCAGTTGTTACCTGCAGCAACCCTGCAATTGACCCAGTGTGTTTCCTATATGTGTTGCCAGGCAACAAGCTGTTACAGAGAATGAAATACTGGGTAATTGCCGTGCATCTACAAAAAGCACAGCTACAGAAGTTAAGACACAAATGCTTAGATATATAGCAAGGAATCAAACACTGTCACCTTAAAACTCTTAAACCTGTAATATTGCAGACCTCTATCACCATTTGTATAGTATTGTAATTATTAACAGCAGAGGTCAATAAATTTCCCTTGGGGAAAAACACCACCAGTTGAAAATATACAAAATAAAAAAGCGACAAAATGAACACAGTATATATTGAGAGTAATTGTCAAGATTCTTTAAGTCCAAACTAACACAGAGATTAATGCTACACTATGTTTAAAATCAGTCTAGCACCGACTAGAGCCTATACTAATAATTGTATATCAAACTATAACCTTATAAAACCATGAAACTGTAAAGCCCTAACATTTTTGGAGTCACCAGCAAATGGCAACACTCTGAGACACTAAATAAATGATGTCACATAAAAAAAATAAACAATACCAAATGAAACCCCTCTATGCTTATAGTTCTGTTAGCTTACCAGGGTTATTTTCAGTAGATCTTAGTTGTTAATAAACAATTGCTTTATACAGCCTTTAGTTATAGTAGAACATTGAGCGAAGTTACGGCGCACACAGGATCTTCACTGCTGAAGTCTTTTGAACATATGATGCGGCTTTCAAACTTACTGCCATTCAAAAAATCATTTTATTTTTAGTCAATTTGTGTGGCTTAATGTGAGAAGATGTTTTCAGACGTCCCATGTCTTGGCCGTACACTTCCAATAGAGTGAGGAATGTGCATGGTATGTGTGTGCTACTCTCAATGGAGAGAACATTTAGAGTTTCTAAACTGCATGCAAACCAAGCCATAGACAGCTAGTCAGAATTTACACACACATTTCAATACATGCTGTGATAAGTATGGTAAATGAACACTTTATTATTATTATTATTATTATTATTATTATTATTATTATTATTATTATTATTATTATTATTATATTCAGTTGCTCCACAGAGCAGCAGTGATCAATCATCAATAGATAGTAATGTTAAACTGTAACCGAGATACCCCTGCATTACTGAGAAAAGAACATCACTCAGAAAAAAAAACTGGATTTTTAATTCTGATATGTATTTTGCATACTCAGTGTATGTACTTACATACAATATAGGAGGCTGTGTGGTCCAGTGGTTAAAGAAAAGGGCTTGTAACCAGGCGGTCCCCAGTTCAAATCCCACCTCAGCCACTGACTCATTGTATGACCCTGACCAAGCCACTTAACCTCCTTGTGCTCCGTCTTTCGGGTGAGACATAATTGTAAGTGACTCTGCAGCTGATGCATACTTCACACACCCTAGTCTCTTTAAGTCGCCTTGGATAAAGGCGTCTGCTAAATAAACAAATACAATATAAAAACTGAATATTCTGCTTATATTCCCCATATGTGTTGTATTTGGTAGGTGGCATATGACAGTAGAATACAGTGGAATACAAAACATTCCCTTTTTCAGTATGTAGCACACTTCTACAATTCTCCCAAAAAGACATGCACATTGAGCTTAATGGGAATTCTGCCTGTGTGCGCTAATTACTGGTTCCCGATATTCAGCCCACTACCAAAGTCGAACTGGAATTCTAGAGGAGTGGCATATTCCATATCATATAAACACAATGGGTATTGCATTGCAGACAGATTTTTTTGTTTAAATATGTTGTCATGTTATTTATCGAAGTGTATTGCAGACAGTATTTTTTTTGTTTAAAAAGGTGACATTTTATCGTAATGTATATTTACGTTTAATTTGTATTATAAATACATTTTATCTTCAGGAAATCACTCGCTGTATGTTATTTTATTTTTTTTGTTTTAACATAAATAAATATTTTAAAAACATTATTTTGTCAGTGTAATTTATTTCTATGCATAGTTAAAATCACTACTTGCCAAATGTGTATTTCCTTGCCGAAATGTCATTTGTGGACATGTCATAATGTGGCGTAAGCAAATAAGTGTTTAATACGTGTTTATGTAAGCTCACTTTAACAAAGTTATATTATTTTCACGGCAAATTGCTCGGTGACTTTGAACCTTTTCAATACATGAAAAGTGGGCACAAACACTTTTCTTCATGTAGAGAATACTGTTTTTGACGTTTTAATCAAGCCTACATGGAATATCTAAACCTGGTTTAATATAGAAAACATACACATTTTTTAGTGTAGGGTGGTGTTTTAAGGTGTTTATATAATTTGAGAAATGCACAAAACGATTGGCTTCATATACATACCGTTCTAAAGTGCAGTTAAATTATTTATATGAACATCTGTAATCCTAGTTGACATGGTGGGTGTACTCGCACAGCACCAAATACTGCACTAATAATTCAGATAGATCTCCAGTTTAATGTAGTACCCTGTGCACATCTCTGATCCTCAATTCTACAATAAAAATCAGTCGTTGTATTTCAGGAAAGATAAAACGTCATATCACAGGTTATACTTTTTACTTCATGTGAGAACTTGCTCTTAACGTTATCTTATTTGTTTTAATTATTATGTTTTACACCAGATCTTATGAATGAAATATAAAGATATTATACAGCATTGATTGCATAGCATACAGTAATACTTATGTCTATATACATTTCTCAATAACAAAGATATTTAAACATACACTTCTATTAAAACAAAACAATATACACAATACATGTACACAATTCAAAATATACAATACAAAACAATATATACAATAAAAAACAAAGGTGTAAGGGTGGGTATGGGAAGGGAAGGATATATTTACAGAAGGTGTGGTTTAATTCCATACTGAAGGTTTTTTTGGAATATATCATTACCAGTGTCATTCATATGGACACCCCCCTAAAAAGCCCAACCTGATCATAATTAATTTCGGGGTGCCGAATTGAATCCCCCCATGAACCCCTTACAAAATCCGAAATGACATTGTTCACCCAGTTACGTGCTTTGTTTATTTTTGGAGATGCCTTTACATCTTTCCAAAGACATCGCTGGGTGACGCACAAGAAAATTATTGTTGTATTTGGTATTTGTTGTATTACCTGAATTACTAGGATATCAGGTTTGGACGAAGGGGAATTAAAAAATAAATCATAAACAAAATTTTAAAAAAATAAAAATGAAAAAAGCCACCTAAGCCCCCTCCGTCCGAACCAACGGACAGGCAGCTGCAGATCCAGCCCGAGCGTTTGCCTGGCACAGCATTCTGCAAAGAAATAACATGATATTATTAACATTAGATTGATTGCAATAATTACATACTAAAACAAAACACATCACACTTATTAAGGAAAGTGTACTTATTAAATGAAACCAACAGTAAGTTCAGTTACATACAAATTATACATGTATTTATTTATCTTTCGCTGTATTATTTGCATGAAGAAAATCTAATATAAATATACGCAGAGATTACAAATTTTAAATGACAACTCTGGTGAGAGTTTGCCACGTCTTTGTAAACTGGGAATTAAACTTAACACCTATTATTAAATAATAGATATGTCATATTAGAAAATGTTATTACATTTTAAACACAAATATAATTGCACATAAAAATAAATCCCACAACAAATAAATTATTTCTGCTTATGTCATAACCCATATACAAAGTAATGCATGTATTGTATGTATTTCTCTTTCGCTAATATTTGCAAATATATTGCAAGTACACGTACGAAGAAAACCTATAATATAAAGTAGCCAGCGATGAAATGTAATCTTTGTAAACTACGTAGCCTAAAGTTAACCTATTATTAAATAATAATATGAAAAACATGTTATTAATATTACAACGACGTGTTCTCGATTTTTACAACATATAATGTATCTTTTAATAAAGATCCTGACAACATTTTTAAGAGTAAACAATTTACTAGGCACATTGGAAAGATCGCAATAACAGTCTGTTCTGAATTAAAGTTCACAGACAGAAAATAGCGATGGCTTAACCTTGCCTTTAAGTTCTAAGATTCACGCATACATAGAAAGGTGCAAAAAGGCAAATGCTATCTTATTTCCTGTGATACCTGACTCCATTAAGGTTGCTGTAGTAAAAACCATTGCTTAAAAAATCTACTATGGATCCCAAAGTTCTTAGTTTTAAGCCTATTTCTAATCTCCTCTTTTTATACAAGGTTTTAGAGAGAGTAGTAGCTAACCAACTTAATACATGTCTTGCAGGACATAAAATACGAGACGTTTCAGTGTAACGGTGTGGTGGTGGAACAGACGTCACAGAGTCCTGGGTATAGGTGCAAACAGCCCCAATACCAACAATGGTAGAGGGGCGTACTTTATTGACGGGGAACACAGTCCAAAGAAACAAAACTATAAATCATAGATCCCAATAGAACAAGTCCCTCTCAGTTCTTTGGTGCACTTTCAGTGTGATGGAAAGCCCAGGTGCTCAGGTGTTAAAGTGTCCAGTTCAGTAATGCGGGGTGTGTGATGTGCAAGGTGAAAGTGCTGGCAGTAGTGCGGTAGCTCCTTGGCGTGATAGATCACTCTGACCCCGGTCCTGACAATAAACAAACAAAACCATGGCTCAGCAGCAAAGGTTCAGTGTTAACTCAAAGGCCCTGCACTTACAAAATGACAGCCCTTATATACTGGGAGACTCCACCCCATGATCAGCGCGACTCAGCACACCTGCCAGTTGTCTGATGCAGCACAGCTGATCACAGTAATCATGTCCCCTAATATGGTTATTCTGCCCTGCACTAAGATGGCCGACTTTTCTGAGTACCTCTGCTTAGCGCCCTCTTGGGTCGGGAAGGAGATTTACAGCTCCGATTCTCTCGCTCCCTGTCACACCTGGTCATAGTATTGAAGTTGCACTTTTTACAGTAGTACATTATGTGCTGTCATTTTCTGAAATATTTTGATCAATCATCTTGAGAATCTAGTAGAATTATCAGACTGTGTCCTGTCTTGCTTTTAATAATATCTTTCAAATAGTTTTCAGTTTGTTGAAACTGAGGAAGAAGCTTTTTTTGTTGTCTGAGGTTAGATGTGGTGTCCCACAAGGTTCTGTGCTTGGTCTGATTTTGATTTTCCTTGTATATGCTACCCTGGGGCGATATTGTTCGTAGACATGAGGTACATTTTCATTGTTCTGCTGATGATATTCAATTATATTTATGTCTGAAACTGAGGCGATACCTCAGCTGAAAATATTCTGACTAGCTGTCTTGCTGACATTAAGCAATGGATGTTAAAAAACGTTTTAATGTTAAACTCAGATAAAAGAGAGATGATGATTTTGGGATTATGGAATCAACTTAATAATGTAAATCCACCTGATTTCACATTTGGTAGTTTCTCACCTGAATTAAATCTGGGTGTCATTTTGATCCAGATTTTTAATTTGAGCCAAACATTAGGAATGGTATTAAACTGTCCTTATGTATTTTCCCCCAATTTGGAATGTACAATTCTGTTTTTTTTTCTCCTCACTGCATAGACATTCTGTGCGCGTGTGAGTGTCCGTCGATCTCACAAGCCTAAAGCCAGAATCCCTTTTATGCCAAGCAATCCAGAGGAGAGGTGGGTGGCCTATCGATCCCGAAGAACAGAGATCAGCCCTGCTTTTTATCCACTCTGAATGTGCCCAGTGTCTGAACAGTAGGGTTCGCTGTTGCACAACGAGAAGGAGAAGGAGTCCCTGCTGGTTTCCCATCCCCCACCCCAGGACCGTCAGAGCCAATGTGATGCCCCCCTTCAGAGACCCCAGCAAAGTTCAGCCTCTTTGCACAGCCCGGACAAAGTATGTTGTCAGCCAATGAAAAATTGCATCGCGTCCGGTGTGTAGCGGACTTTATTAAAACATTTTTAGTCCAGTAACCATTGTTGAAATGTTACAGAGTTGCATTATGACAAATAAGTTATAATGTAATAAATATTTATTTCAAAGGGACATGAAAACTCCCTTCAAAATCACAGTATAAAGGGATGCCGCAATCCAACGCAAACATAAAGCCCTTTGCCCTTACGTTTACCATTTGCTGCGTTTCATGAAAATCGGGTCCAATAAGGGGAATACATATCCCACATATTCCATTCCTCTTCGTACAAAAAAAGAAATGAAGAAATAAGCCTCAACCTTGATTAAAAAAGAAGATCCAGCTACCCTTCCTATCATATCATGCCCCCTTTACTTAGAGGTCAGTTTCTTTTGATACGCTGACCGAACAGACGGAATAGGTTTCCTGCAATGATGAATTACATTTCTGAGAAAAAAATGTTGTATGGCAGCTCTTTTGGTCCCAAGATTACAAGAAAGAAAAAAATGTGTTAGTTTTGAAATTTTTTATGGAAACTGTGTTAACTGAAACACATTCAAGGGCACATCTGTATTGTCTTCAGGTATATTTATCAGTATCATAACTTTATTATATTTTTATTGGGGTTTTAGGGTTCTTAAGCATTAAAGGGGATTTCCAACAGTCACACAATAATTCAAACTATTGTTAAAAACTTTATTAACATGTTTACAAATAAAAATAGGCTTCTTTATGCAATTCCACATTTTCACGTCAGTATTGTGCATCTCTAGATTTAACATTCACTGAACTGTTGCAAAAATAGCCTCAATAAAATAATAAACAGAACTGGATTCCTAATACACTTGGAATTCACTTCATCAACAGCCCCTTTTTCTTTGCCAGTAAGCCAGTGTATTTATATGTAAGCAACAGCATTTGTTGATTTATACCAGCCCTTTACATTATAATGTTCTAATACATGTAAATGAAAATAATACCATATATTCTATTTTGTACTATTTTGCAATGTTTATATTCCTTTTTAAACGGTCAACATCTGCAGTATTTCTATTCAAACTAATTCCACCTGATGAGGACACTGTATCTGTAGTATGAGCTTTTTCACAAATGTTTAACTCCTGAAATTGAATGTTATAGACTGCTGTTGCTTTTTGAAAACGGCCTATTCAATAAAAGGTCATGGCCTTTCATTGAACATATTCCATAAAAATGTATACATTTCCTCCAAAGGGGCTAGGTTGTGGCGTGAGCAAATCTAGTATTATTATTATTATTATTATTTATTTCTTAGCAGACGCCCTTATCAAGGGCGACTTACAATCGTAAGCAAATACATTTCAAGTGTTACAGTACAGGTAATAATACAAGAGCAAGATAAATACAATGACTAGTTCAAGCAAGTACAAGTGTGACAAAATACAATTCAGTAATACAGCAGATAAAAGTGACAGTGATAGTTACATCAAGATATGATTAAATACCAAATACTACAGATTAAGCACTTGGCAGATTACAGTACTCTGAAGTACAGGATTAAATGCAGTAAAATAGGGGGCAGATAAGAGTAAGTAAAGCATATTTAAGGAAGGGTGAAAGTGTCCCAGGGGAGAAACAGAGGAGTTCTACAGGTGCTGTCTGAAGAGGTGAGTCTTAAGGAGGCTGAATGTGGTCAGGGACTGGGCGGTCCTGACATCTGTAGGTAGGTCATTCCACCACTGCGGAGCGAGGGTGGAGAAGGAGCGGGCTCTGGAGGCAGGGGAGCGTAGAGGAGGTAGAGCCAGTCTTCTAGTGCAGGCGGAGGCGGAGAGGTCGAGTGGGGGTGTAGGGAGAGATGAGGGTCTGGAGGTAGCTGGGTGCAGTCTGGTCAAGGCATCTGTAGGCTAGTACAAGAGTCTTGAACTGGATGCGGCGGTGATCGGTAGCCAGTGGAGTGAGCTGGAGTAGTGGAGTTGCGTGGGAGAAGCGAGGCAGAGAGAACACCAGGCGGGCGGCGGAGTTCTGGATGAGCTGGAGCGGACGGGTGGCGGACGAGGGAGGCCAGCCAGGAGGGAGTTGCAGTAGTCTAGGCGGGAGAGTACCAAGGCCTGGACCAGGAGCTGGGTGGCATAGTTGGTGAGGAAGGGTCGGATTCTTCGGATGTTGCTCAGGAAGAATCGGCAAGTCGTGCCAGAGTGGAGATGTGCTGGGAATAAGAGAGGCAGGGGTCCAGGGTGACTCCGAGGTTCTTAGCGGAGGAAGAGGGAGAGTGTGGTAGATTCCAGAGGAACAGAGATAGAGAGATCAGAGGAGGGGAGGAGGAGGGAAAGAAAAGGAGGTCAGATTTAGAGAGGTTGAGTTTGAGGTGATGCGAGTGCATCCAGGAGGAAATAGCAGACAGACAGGTAGAGATACGGGAGGAGATGGTGGAGTCAGAGGTGGGGAAGGAGAGGAAAATCTGAGCATCATCAGCATAGAAATGGTATGAGAAACCATAGGATGCGATGAGGGGCCCAGGAGCGGGTGTAGAGAGAGAACAGGAGAGGACCCAAGACTGACCCTTGGGGGACTCCTGTTAAGAGAGGGTGAGGTGTGGAGGTTGCTCCACGCCAGGTTACCTGGTAAGTGCGGTTGGAGAGGTAGGAGGAGAACCAGGCCAGAGCAGTGGCAGAGATCCCCAGGTCAGCAAGAGATGATAGTAGAATAGAGTGATCAACAGTGTCAAAGGCAGCAGAGAGGTCGAGGAGAATTAGGACAGAGGAGAGAGAGGCAGCTCGGGCAGACTTAAGTGAGTTGGTGACAGACAGGAGGGCGGTTTCAGTGGAGTGAGCAGAGCGGAAGCCAGATTGGAGAGGGTCGAGCAGAGAGTGGTTGGACAGGAAAGCAGAGAGCTGGCGGTGTACAGTCCGCTCGAGGGTTTTGGAGAGGAAGGGTAGGAGGGAGACAGGACGGTAGCTCTGGAGGGAGGTGGGGTCGAGGGTACGTTTTTTGAGGATGGGAGTATTTGGAAGCTTGCGTGTGAATCCATTTGAGTGGATAGTACAACCTTTGCAGCCATTGGATGGATTGAGATGGAGAATTAACTGCTCCCTTGCCCCTTAAAAGGATGGTCCCTTCAGGGCAGGCTTGAGGCATGTACTTGCTGCAATGTGGGATAACTCTCATGGTGCTATCCATTGTAAATCTTTCATATTTCTGCCCGTATACGTTCTAAATCCTTTTGTAAATTATTTTAGATCTTGGATTGTAATGAATCAATCTGTCCACCTATACTGACTGAATCCCTACATCCTCAGTTATAGATCCTGGAGTCGATTTAGGGTTATAACCCTCGATTTAGGGTTATGACTCACTTGAAGAAATTGTGACTGACTAATCTGACTCGCTGAAAAAGTAGAACTTTAACTTACCTTAAGATTTTCAACTGACTTTTACTTAAATGTGACAATGCAACAAAAATAAAGAGCACAATACATGTGCATTGTTTGAATTATTTTTTAGATGTGTCTGCATAGTTACTAGCAAAGTAGAAATAATTTTGGCTAGCCTGGTATCACACTATGACATCTGTTGCGCTGCACAAACATTATTGTATTGCATACAAAAATGTTATTATATTTGTTTTCTTTAGTATGCTGAAAGAGAGTCTACTATATATTTAAAGTGCACATCAAAATAACCTGAACTGGATGCAATTACAGTATAAAAAAAATCACACAGGGTCTTTCTCTCAAAGTGCAAACTTAAAAATGAGACTGTCTGAAATGATTGACGTTTTAAAATCAATCTGGAAATTATAAGCTCACATCAACCTGTATTGTTTATTATCTATACATCTTCAGCCCCACACCCATGAAATCTCAAAAAGTATATTAATCAATATCACATAACATACTTAAATAATAGTCCGATCTGTATTTTTTTCCCCTCTTCTGAAACCATAATTTTGGAAACAATCACGAAACACGAAACTATATAGTCATTATAGTTTATAAAACCTTGCAGCTACATGGTAAAATAACTTTTACAAAAATAACTTTGCAAAATCCTTGTATTTTAGTAAACTGTATACAGTAGTAATATATGCTTATATCAACAGTAATTTGACCACATGTCACTGGATCTTACTGTACTTTTCTACTCACTTGCATATCTGCATTTTCTTTGGTGCCACACAAAGTCTTGCTATTTGTGCACAGTCTTACCCAGTAAGGGTGGAAACGCTAGTAAATTGTATCTTTTTTTTTTTTTTTTTGTCAAGTAGCCATGTTTTTGTCATTGAAGTCTTTCAGCATGAAGTTTAGGTATAGTTACGCACAACAAAAGGCAAACCAATAGACTGTTACCAGGAGCTAGGAAGAGGCGGTTGCCCTAGCAACCAGTAGCAACACAAAGGGTTGGTTAAAATGTTTGCGCAGTTGAAAATCTGGCTGCGGTTGGGCATTTAAAGTCTCTCAGCAATTCCAATATTTTGTGACTTAGATTGACGTTTACCAAATATGACTGATGGCAGAAGTGTATGGCGGTGTCTCAGGGGTCTACTCAGTTACCCCAGATGCCTGTCTAATTGGTTAGGATAATTACCTTGGACAGGACATATATGTATTAAGCTGTCTTCATATTTCCTGTTATAATTAGGTTGTCTTTAAATGTATTTTTTCCTTCAGGGTTAAACAAGGGTAGATGGTAGTGTTCTGTGTACAAATTGAAATCCTATGATATGTGCTAAGAAGATAAATAAAGACTGGAAGTATATTTATGTTCCTTAGAACTTGTATAGGTAAGAAAGACATGGAAAAATGCTGTAAATCCGATGTATTTGACATAGTTATATTAGAACATTTATTCTGTCTAGTGTTTTAATATACACCCACCCCTCGTTATATTGCCCCTCGCTATACTGCGGATTCAGATATATCACAGTCCTGGAGTTGGCTCTCTAATTGCACTATAAATAGACAATTTCACTTAGAATTACTGTTCGTTTTATTTTGTACTGCACATCACAAACTAAAATATACAGAACAATTAAAACCAAAGCATTAATATAGTACTTTTATCATATACACATGCATTGCACAATAAAAAAGAGCAAATTAAATATCTACTTGCTGAAGCAGTTTTTTAAGCAATGCACAAGCAAAAGTCACAGGGCAGTGATGTCAGCTGCCAAGCAACAAGCCTCCTATGTTGGGAATGGATTCTTTCAATGCAGCGGTTTGGGCATTTGAGAAAGTAGAGGAAGATTCATGAAATTCATTGGCGACTTAAGTTGATGAGAAACAATTACCCTACACGGTACAAATTAAAACGGTGTTCTGCTTTTTATACGAAAAATGAGAAAAAGTAGGTTGCGTAGAGGATTTATATTGGACTGTGATGTCCACGATAAAACGAGGGAGTGGTTGTACAGTATTTGTTAGCCTATTTGTTTTTCTGTGGGTCTCTCTCTATATAGTGGCCCTCGATACATAGTGGATCTGTATTGGACCCCGACACCCGCGATTTATCGAGTGGGTGGTTGTGGCAAAGTGGTTGATTGTGTACAGGTGCAGGAGTGATGCAGTGCGCAATGAACAGACAGAGAATTGTAATCCAGTTGGAAAGGGGTTTTATTCATTATAATCCTGGTCTGTCAACCAAACAATAACTCCAGGCAATACACAACAATGTGTTATGCCCTGGATGTAAATAAACAGGTTGCAGTCCCAAATAATAAATACACGTATCTTTCCCACAATGTACAATCACGGGCACCAGTCCTGGTGTGTGCTGTAGTGCTCGTGGTGGGTGATACAAGTTTATTTGTGACAAAAGTGAAGTACTGTTACAGGTTTTGTGCTGGCCCTTGGCGACAGCCCCGGAACATGTTAGCCATCTAATAATAATAATAATAAATGTTTTTAATGTTTTTACAACATTTATTAAGATCAAGAAACAAGTGGATATAAGCAGATACTCTTTCATGAAATAAATTTATCAGGTATGTTTTTTTTTCTTTATCACTGATAATAACAGAATGAATAACTTTTTTATTTTTTTTTATTTTGAGAAAATAATCAAGATTAAACGTGTATCATGTCATTACAATTATCCAGGTGATTGTAATTTGCCCAAACATCAATATTTTTCAACGTATTGTAAGGTCCCTTTGGGTCATAGAATAATATGTTTTATACATGTATCTCTAAGCAGAATACAATAAAAAAAATTAAAAAAAACAATGAAACACAATCACTCAGTGATAACTCGAGCTTAGAAATCACGAAACCACTCCTGAGTAAGATTTGTGACCTGGAAAAAGAGCTGGTTTTGCTACAAAATAGAAGTAAGCAATACAGTGTTAAGGGTGTCTACCAATGTAATCAAAGTGTCCAAAGGAAATCACCTCAGCTGCAGGCTCAAAGTCTCCACAGCCTTCTTCATCTTCTCTCAAGGCCAAGGTGGCTAAATTCTGCTACAATTGTGGCTTGGGGCAGTGTACAAATTATACCAATGCAAATCTGGTACAAGATAAACTGCATAGGAAGTTTGAACATAGCAATAAGCTGCGTCAAAAATGTTCTGCACCCCATCATCCGTCTTTAAACTAGTAAGGGGTTCTGTTAAGGGACAAACAGAAGCTCCAAAAATTGTATTCAATCAGTGTCCCATTGCTAGCTCAAAGTCTGATATTTCTGTCACTCCTGATTTTAGTATGGTAAATCTAGTACCACCGGGGTAATTGCAAAGGCTTATGAGATACTGACTACAGTAGAAGGTGTTGGGTACTTTTGCCTCATAGACAGTGTAACTTGCATCTCAGAGTCCTTTTATAGCACCATCTTGCATCACCACAGATTGATGTTGTTGCAGAATATTCTAACTATAGAGGGGGCTGCAGGTCAGAGAGTTCCTTATTTGGGTTATATTGAGGTGGAAATTAAATTTCCTAGAGAAGACTGAGGAACAGATTAAGCATTCCGTAGCATTGGTGTGTCCTGATTGTAGATAAAGCGCCCGAGTTCCTTTTGTAGAGTCAGAGTGGGTCATAATATCTATCTGTGTATGAAATAAACAGAACTGAAATATACCCGTCCAATTAGGAAGAGGTGGACACCCTAATCTGATGGTGAACTTCTTCTCATTACGCACTTGTCAAACAATTTGGTGTAAAATTCCTTCTGATCTCAGTTTCTGAGAGTCGTGGCTACCACTGATATATTTACAGTTTTTAGGTAGGAGATCACTAAATTACACTTATGGAGACTGTAGCAGGGCGGTAGCGAGCCCTGTACATTGCTTTGTTTATTTATTTTTAGAACGGGGTTTTCCCCCTCCGCCCCGTGTTATTTTGTATATTATTATTATTATTATTATTATTATTATTATTATTATTATTATTATTTATGACGCGGCGCCAGCGTATTTTGTTGTTTATGTATTTAGGACGGCGTAGCCGATTTGTTTGTTTTGTTTAGCATGGATGGGTAGCCCCATCCACAGCACTTTAATAAACTCGTGCAGATTGCGGCCGAGGGGTAACCCCTCGGCCACGGTATATAAGCCTGCAGCTCTCTGCGCTCGTGGTGGGTGTTAGGAGTGTATGACTGGAGAGAGCGAGGAGAAAACGAAACTAACCAAGGATAGCGTCAGTGAAGGCGATTCCCCGGCCTGACCGGTTGTAGTGTTCATGATTTGTTTTTGTTTACACCTTTTATTTATTTTTGTATTAAAATAAAACGGCGCCCAGCCGATTCTTTATTTGAAAACTGCAGTACCTGGTGTCAGTCTTTTCCTTCCTGCTTCTGCCGAGACGTCACCGCCCAGCCACCCTGCCACAGAGACATTTCTGAAGAAAAATTAATTTTCGAGTACATTTTAAAACTTATTTTTTACATTCAAACTAGTTAATCATAGGGTATATTTCATCAGAGTGAAAACGTTATTCTCTTAATAATCTCCAGATTCTCAGCTGTTTAGAAAGGGATAATATGGTATACTTTCGGTGGATATGTAACAGTTATAGGTTATATTTAAATGGTTAATCAAGGGGTATTAGTTTTAATAATTAGAAAGTCTAAATAACATTTATTGTTAACTGAAAGTGAAACAGTACAGTGTTTAAAAGTAAATCAATAAGAGTTTGTGATATAGTGTTTCCTAGGGGGAATGTTTTAGGGGGAGCTCAGTTCCGCTAGGGTGAAAGAAGGAGCGTGTTGCTTGTGGTGGTGTGCTCACATTATGCAGCGAGAGAACAGTCCGTGAGTTTAATGTGGAATGCCTGTAACGTTGGACAGTGATTAAAAATCACCTTGTTGAAGACAATATCTGGAATGGTCTTGATTTGTAAACCCACACGAAGTCTCGGCAGTCTTACAATTGGTAGCAGCGGTGTCTGTATATTTCAGCGTCTTCAGGAGGTGAGCCAATAAGCAGTGTGTGGCTGGGAAGTGCGAGTCGAAAAAAAAACAAAAAAAAAAACGCATTTATTACTAGCTTGCAAGGATTTTTTCGCAACATTAAACTGTTTAGGAAAATACTAAACACCCACTGATAATGTCGCTGCAACAGGACGGTGAAAGCACGACAAGCACACAGCACAGCAGACGGGAAAAGGCGTATCCCAACGCCATTAGCTATCAGCTTGAATTACCGCTGCCATTTCATGGCAGTAGCTCGCAAAATTTTCATACGTGGATACATAGATTTGAGATTTGTGTTCAGGCTGCATACGACAGCAGTGAGGAAACACTAGCAAAACTTCTTCCAGCACGTTTGGATGGCGCAGCATTAAAAATATGGGACAGTTTATCATCAAGTGAGGAAAATGATTATACTGTAACAAAGAAAAAGCTTGAATCGGTTTTCAGGCGCAAGCAAGATATTCTTTCATTTCAAAGCTCTGTTAAAGCTAGACCCCGTCAGCCAGAGGAGCCATTAGAAGTATATGCAGCTGAAATAACTTGGATGGTACTGTTAGCCTTTCCTGATTATGGCAGGAATGCAATTGAAGGGGAGACATTCCGAAGGTTTATTGCTGGCCTGGACACTGATTTACAATCTAAATGTTTTGAATTTGGTGTTAAAACCATGTCTGAAGCCCTTCAGATTGCCAGCCAATGCGAAAGAGCCAAAAATGCTCTTAAAGTGATAGCCACACCTAATTTGCAATCTCTGCCTGAGGCAACTGGTACTGTCTCCACTGCTTCTGTCCAACTTAAATCAACACCATCAAACTTTGACATTTTTCTACTGGACTCTATGAAAGAATTGACTACAAAGCTAGACAGCTTACAAACAACTGTTACTCGTCTGCAAGTCACAGTTTCCAGTTTACAAACAGAAGGAGGACAGTCCTCTTTCCATAGAGGGAGAGATGTTTACAGGGATGACAGATTTGGAAGAGCATAACCACACAGCGCCGAGCACAGATATAACAGGTCACCTTCTCCATATACGTCTCGCCCTCGCCACGGTAACACATATCAGCAAGATGACCGTAACAAATACCATCAACGCTCTGAGGGTGATGCTCAACGTCATTCATATCACCACAGTCCCAGCAGACAGCGGTCTACAAGCTCTCATTCTTCTCTTAGGAGTCAAAGAGGCAGGTATTCACCACCTTACCGCTCATCAAGCCCAGAACGAGATCGCCACGTCAGGATCCAGTCTCCTGAAAGAGAAAGCCGTGAATACTCACACCAGGGAAACGAGTATTAGCTGGTGACACGGGCCACTCATCAGCTCTTACAGCTCCAAACCAGGCCCTCAATTTATGTGACTCATCTGGACCTCCTGAAGCATATATAAAGGGGATACTAGAAGACACAGAAGTCAGTATTTTTATTGATACAGGCTCTGACATCTCCCTTATCAGTGAAGAAGTACGAATGTCAATTAATGCACTAAGGAAACGACCTATTCAGAAGTCATACTGCCTTACCAGGTCATTTACTGGACAACCACTGGATACAGTTGGAGCCATTACAATTTCTGTTCACATTGGATCGGAAGTCTTCCAACATGATGTCCAAGTTATTCGGAACACTAAATATTCTTGCCTACTAGGATGGGATTTCCTTAAAGGGAACCACACCTGCATTGACATTCACAATGGACTGTTTCACATTTGGAACCAAAGTATTCCCCTTGTGCGCAAGAATCACGGTCCTCCAGCATGCTGTAACGCAGTTCTGTTATGTTCAGTTACTATCCCTGCAATGACTGAGCAGAATATTACAGCTTCCATCATACCACCTAACAGATTGGGTCCAGTACCAGATGACTTCATTGTTATTTTGGAGCCTCATTCTCAAGACAGTGGACTGATTGTAGCACGCACACTGAGTCCTGTTGATAAGGGCTTAGCTTACATCAGAGTTCTCAACCCTACTAATGAGGACATATGTTTTTACAAGAATAGCCCATTGGGACAGTTCTATGCTGTGTCTTCTCAGAGTGAGTTCTCTATCATTGAAGCACCAGTGTCTGCCATTACTACTACCTGTCCTGCGGATGTCAGCCCTTCATTTGACCTCACCAAATCTGATCTTACCACGGACCGAAAGCAGCAGCTTCAGCAACTTCTGTATCAGTACCAAGACATCTTTAGTGCCAAGCCAGACGACTATGGAAGGACTAATTTAGTTCAACACCGTATTCGCACAGGAGATGTGGAACCTATGAAACAGCGTGCTTATAGGACCTCACCAGCCATGAAAAAAGAGCTCCAACAGCAAGTTCAACAGCTTCTGGAAATCAGAGTTATCGAAGAAAGCCACAGTCCATGGGCATCACCAGTGGTTTTGGTAAAAAAAAGATGGCACATACCGATTTTGTGTTGACTATCGCAAATTAAACTCCATCACCATCAAAGATTCGCATCCACTTCCACGCACAGATGATTTGCTTGACACCTTAGCCAGTTCCTGTTTGTTCAGTACAATGGACCTGTGCAGTGGGTTCTGGCAGGTAGAAATGGATCGGAGTGATAAAGAAAAAACTGCCTTCACCACAGGATGTGGACTGTATCACTTTAATGTGATGCCCATGGGTTTGTCAAACGCACCACAAACTTTCCAGCGCCTAATGGAGCTTGTGCTGAAAGGTTTACATTGGTCTACTGTCCTCATTTATTTGGATGACATAATCCTTTTCAGCAAGACATTTCCTGAGCACCTCAAGTCCTTAGAAGAGGTCTTCACTCGCTTCCGTGAGGCCGGACTAAAGTTAAAGCCTTCAAAATGCTTTGCAAGGAAGGAAGTGACTTTTCTTGGACATGTTGTTTCCAGAGAGGGATTGCGACCAGACCCCCGTAATACACAGAGAGTGCGCGACTGGCCTGCTCCAACCACAGCTACTGAGGTACGTGCTTTTATTGGCCTGTGTACTTATTACAGAAGATTTGTCCAAAACTTTGCACACATTACAGATCCCTTGTATCGACTGACCCAAAAGAATGTTCCTTTCAAATGGACAAAGGACTGTGATGAGGCCTTTAGACATCTGCGGCAGCTCTTATCAGAGCCACCAATAGTCTCATTTCTGCAGTATGACCAGCCTTTCCTTCTATATACCGATGCTTCTTGCAGTGCTATTGGATCCGTATTGGCACAAGTTCAAAATGGTACAGAATGTGTCGTGGCGTACGCCAGTCATGTACTTTCTGCTCAAGAAAAGAGATGGTCAACTTACGACAGAGAGCTGTATGCTATTGTATGGTCTGTCCGTAACTTGTCCGTGGACAACCATTTGTGATAATAACTGATCACAAACCATTGATTGGACTTCGAAAAATTCCTGTGGAAAATGATCCAACTGGCCAATGTGCGCGCTGGGCCCTAGAGCTTGATCGGTATGACTGGGTGATCCAGCATCGGAAGGGGCTGAAACACACCAATGCCGATGCACTTTCCAGGTGTCCGGAAGATGATCACTGTTCACCAACAACTTCAAAACTGATTGATACCACAGAGGTGCCTGTGCTTACAATGACTACCAGCAGTACAGATTCCGCAAAGCAACCTACTCCAGTCGCTGAATCCTCAGAGTTGTCTTCAACCTTACTTGGTCAACTTTTAAGCAGAGGATATGACTTGTACCAGCACCAAGCCCGCAGGCGCCCAGCCAGACCACAGGGGTCGCTGGTGCGCAGTGAACCGAGGACACCCTGGCCAACCTAGCCCTCCCTCCCTCCGGGCAGCGCTCGGCCAATTGAACGCCGCCCCCTGGGAACTCCCGTACTCGGTCGGCAAAGGAATAGCCTGGACTCGAACCGGTGACGTCCAGAATATAGGGCGCATCCTGCACTCCATGTTAGCACAAGTTTTAAGTAGCCTAACAATTCTTTACATTTTTTTTGACTAGCTGGAAAACCTGACACAGTTTATATAACATTCATTGTATATATCAAATGAGGGAAACTAATTACCTGTTGATGGAAGGCCCACTTCTTCTTCGCATTTGTTTGATTACCATTATATATCATCATTAAAACATATTTTATGTATATATTTTTTGATTGCAAAGGTGATGTATTTAGTCACAGGCAGATCAATGTAATGTAAAGCATCCAGAGGTGATATATAACAAAAGCACTACAGTATAAACATTACGATTAAATACCAATAAAAAAATGCAAAAATATGTTTTTGTTTTTACTCTGTTGACTATTAATCGCAAAACTGAAGTGTCACATTACTCTTTTTCAGCTACAGTGGCGGGTGAAATTTGCCATACAGAGGGACCCCCACTTGTAGATATGGCAGCCTGGCAAGCAGATGATAATTTGTGTTTGTTTCTCCACCGGACATTGTTGAACCATTTTCAGCACTCTTGTGCAGTTCTTCGGATGCTGGTCAAAGAAGCATTCATAGATGTAGCTATTTGTACCCATGCCTCTTTCACCTCATTTGCCCTGGGTTCTTGGTGTTTTGTACCATATATTATTGTCAACCTTTATTATTGTCAACCTTTATTATCAATGTGTTTAATGGCAAATATATAAGAATGTAACAGGGCGATGTTACATACGTGGGTTCATCGCTGAATAATACCAAATACACAGAGCACAGGCCCCAACGCCAGGGTACCAACAATGGTAATCCCAGTGCCGGATTTAATAAAGAAAAGAAGAGAAAACAAAACTAAAAAGAAAATGGCTATTGTAGTCCCACTAAAAGGAAAATTCTGCTCCAGGAACCTACTACACTACTAACCCTCACTGTACTTAGTTTGGGATTAAATCCCCTAAACTGACCTACGTCTGGGCTCCCGAAGTCCCGTCATCCTCACGGCAACTCTGGCCTCTTCAAACAGCCTTGGCTGGACAATGCCTTCACGAGCATTGTCTTGCAGTGGAAGGGTTTTGTGTAATAGTTCTCTCCATGGAGCAGACGCTCTCCTCCTCGATGTCAACAAGCGCAAGCTTTTACTCAGCTCCCGCCTGTGTAGCTATGGCATTGCAGTTGCCTCGAACGTTGGCACACCACTGGTGCGTTCGATATCTGTGGCTGGTTCCTTTTCTGTTTGGGGGTGGTTCTATGGTCATCTCCGGAGCTACCTCAAAGAGCCTGAGAAACGGCAAAGGGACCTGGCAGGCGTGGACATGGAGACTGGAGCACAGCCTGGTTCTTCTGACTGCGCATCCTGGCAGGCAACTGCTCTGTGCCTATCCTGCCTTGACTCAGCAGGACCAGTGACATCCCACTCTGATACCAAGTGTAACAGGGTGATGTTACATACGTGGGTCGTCACTGAATAATACTGAATCAGACACAGATCAGTGGATGTTGACACGCCGCACAGGCATACAGATTTATTAACAGCAGAAGCCCCAACGCTAGGGTAACAACAATTGTAATCCTAGCGCCAGATTTAATAAAGAAAACAAAAGAAAACAAAAAAACAAAGCTAAAAATAAAAGTTTGCCACACAAAGTCCTAGCCTCACTAAAAGAGATGTCCCGCTCCAGGAACCTACTACACTACGAAACCCTCTCTATACTTAGTTTCAGATCAAATCCCCTAACCAACTCCAGGTCTTCCTGACAGTCCTGACAGGCTGAGCAGAGCCTTCATAGGCACCGTCTTGCAGTTGAAAGGTTCTGTAGTACTTATCCTGCGGAACAGACACTCTCCTCCTTGATGTAAACACAGCAAGCTTTTGCTCAGCACCCGTCTGCATGGCTATGGCTGTGCAGTAGCTAAGAAAGCCGGCGCTGCTGCGTTCTTAAACAGACATAGGCTCCCCGGGCACACACCCCCAGCCAATCAGGACCTCCTGATCAGCTCAGCTCCGGGCAAGCTTTCCTGTTTACTAAGCAGGAGTGCAGCTGAACCAGCAACAGGGTACTTGAGTCTTTAATATGTGTAGGATATCATCCCTACAGATCTTGATATATACACGGTCACAATTGCTAAGTTACTTAGGGCACTGTTTATTTTGTTCATCAATCTGATGGTGATGAGATACCTTAGTCTGGTTGGTCACTCCTGGTTCCATAGGGATGACTGGCTCCCATTTCCTAATATGCAGGTTTCCAGTTTCCCATCGTGTAGCACCCTGCTTAAAAATCACGCTGGGAAACATTGCTGGAGTAAGGGCAGTACTTCATCTGAAACAATAATATATTGTAAGGCTGTATTACAACACGAATATTGTAGCTTTGTCAGCACAGAATGAAGAATGATACTCTGCGCTAAAAGTGGATCATAGCTGAATGAGTCATGTGAAGCAAACCACATCTTTCATCGTAAATCTAAAGCTCTAACTAAGAAATCTAGAGGTGTTTCTCTAGGTGCTTGGGATACACTAGACAACTGCTGGTAAGGTTCAGTCACATCCTTCTCTTAGTAATATGATCTGAGAATGTGGCTCACTGTTGGCAGAGATACCTAACTCTTTACCTCTAAATAGCTTCTGGGCAGGGGTCAGAATCTTGTCCGTACATGGACACACATGTCCGTGGCAACAGTTATCAGTGTCCGTGGCAGTGAACACGTCTAACACACACACGCACGGAATTGATATAACTTCCATTTTGCTTGTCTGTGGCCAAGATGTTGTTTTTTGGTGCTGACCCCTGCTTCTGGGACTGCTTTAATTACTTCTTCCAGAACTTTTTGTTCACAATAGCCTTTCCTGAGTTTACTCTCAATTTGGTGTGCCAGTGAAACTTAATATGTTTTTTTTCTTCGTGTAATCTTGCTGTCCACTTGCAGCTATCCTGTTACGATTCAGTAAACTGAATTATTTTGTCTTTTAAGCCCGGTAGCATGGACATGCCTTGATCGTCTAGCTCTGATTCTGTACTACTGAGATAGCCACTAATATTTTCAGCTGCCTTTTCGATTCTTGTCCTTTTAAGGAGAAAAAGATTTATACTGTTGAAACTTCCACCACAATAATAACTTAAGGGAAATCAGCCATATATCATGTATTACTGTGAGAGACTTACAGAGTGAAATTTATGAGATTCATCTCAGCACTATAGAGCTTGCTCTTAGTTAAATGGTAAGATGTTCATCTTTTAACAGTCTGCCTTTCCATTCAGTTCTATGAGCTGTGATGTCAATTCATTACAAATCTGATGAAGTTGCTAAATTATATTGCATTGGTACATTATAACTGACATACCACTCATGAAACGGTACCTATTCACCCTTTAAATTATTCCTCTTTAAACTACCTGATGATATGTATCTCTGCACAGAGGGACTCTGCTTGTATAGCCAAAATGGACCTTCATCTGCTCAATCTTTATGTTGATTCAGAAAATGTAATTTAAATGTAAATTGGACTATGATGGGCTTTTATTCATTAGAATAAGAGTTCAAAGCAAGTCTTCATCATATTATGTTTGATTTAGTATAAACCTTCTCTGGTGGATTTTAAAATTTGATTACATTTTCAATTGTTTTGTTTATCACAAATGCAAACAAGCTATAAAAAAATATGTATTTGAAAGAGCACAATTAAAGGACTATAACTAAGTTGTAATCCTGTTATTTTAATTGGTGTCTGGTGATCTTATTAGAACCACCCCAGTGAAATTTATTGGAAGTTTGATATGATAATTTGTAACACATCTAGTTATTCAAGAGCAAGAAACAAAAAACATACAGTAGGGTCATAAATTATGCAAACAAATGCTTTACAAAACGACTGGGAGCAGAGATTGTATTGCCCTTATTTGCTAAATATCTTGGTATTCCTGAATAAATAGTTGTTTCCTTTTAAAAAATATGCAAAATAAAACAAAAATAGAACCATTAATGACCCTCTATTTAATTCTCTATTCCCTCTGCCACTCACCCTCTCAGCATGGTATCTACACACTATATCATTGAATTAGGAATGAAGAAGTTAACTGAAACTAAGGCAGGGTCGCTAATTTCCTGTCTGAATGAAAGTAGACTCAGGTTCTATCTTTGCTTTTATTACTGTGAGATTAATTTTGAGAAGATAGTTCACAGGTCATTTTGGTTGTGCTTATTGCGTACATAGGAAGTGAAAAGTGGCTGCCATTTCCATATACATTAAAAGACCAAGACAAAACTTTCAGAAATTCACCACTGGGTACCCTCTGAATTTGAACAAAATCCATTCGTGGGTGTTTTGCGAAAATTGCACTTTTGTTTGTTTCCAGTGACCATTGCATTGTATTGCATTGTGATGAAAGATGGTAGTACTGTTAGGCAAATGAGGGGTTGATTGGCATTCGGCAGTCAAAGAGAAAACAATTGATACCAAAATAAATGTTTAACTAGGTCAGTAAAGCCTTTTATTTTATTTTTTTTTCAGTACTACATCAAAAATACTGCAGTACTTTTTTGTAAAGGTAAATTAGGCTTTAATGTGTAATATTTAATGGTATTATGTTTACTATCACTTTTGTTCACTTGGGGAAAGTCACACTTTAAGAACCACACATCCAATTGTGATGTCATATTATTCTAACCGCATTTACCAAGTACAAAGGTTATTCCACTGTGAGGTCATTTAATTCCACTCAAACCAAGCAATTATGACATCATAATTGCTTGTTAACTATATATGAGAATTATGCTGGGTATGTTAAGTAAAAGTGTAAAACAGCATGCACAGTTCGGAATGTTTAATGTTCAGTTTTCATCGGTAATCCCACCAAAGCTTTTTTTGAATGTACAGTCTGAATGGAGACATCAAAACCACTGGCTGACAATTTTTGCTTCATCTCCCCAATCCTGGTACCTGTATTTTCCTCATATATTTTATTTATGACAGGATATACATTTCTGTAATAGTAATTATATATATATTTAAAAAAAAAGAATACAATTATCAGAAATCATGAAACATTAGAATTAAACAAGTAAGCTATGTTCCTGCCTCTGCCCCTTGCCTGCTGTGGCTGCGCATACGCTTATCAGTTACCATACGCTCAGGGTGTGTGGTACAACAGCTTTTTCAGCCTAGAATTTAAAAATGAACACTGTTGAATCTTTATTAGAAAATATTTTTTCTTTGTTGTCCTTTTAAGAAAAGCTAGAAGTGAAATGTTTAGGTCCTCATCAAACGAGCAATCTAATGATTACTTGAAAGGGAAAATAAAAAAAATACAGCTTTCAATACCAAATGGTCAATAAGAAAAAATGGCTCACAGCAGGCATTCCAAGAACATCTCTTCTTTGTATTCCTTGCCTTTTATTTGGTGGAGACACTGGGTGGACAAAATTGGGCTACAAAGACTTGAAACACTTGTCTGAAAGACTAGCAAAGCCTGAAAGTTGCGGCACAAGTGTGGAAAATGCCATCAAGTTGGAACTATTGGGAAAGGAAAAGATCACAGCAGATTGACAGTGCATACCTACATGTGGTAGTGCTCCATAATAAAGAAGTAGAGGAAAACAGGTACATGCTGTCAAAAAAACGTGCTGTCAAAAAAACATGCTGTCAAAAAAACGTGCTGTCCAAAAAACATGCTGTCAAAAATAGTCCCTTTTAGAAGAGACAAGGAACCGCTTCAAGCACATACAAGATGCTTTATTGTATTTTACTGTATTATGGCTTATTTTATAACAGTGCTGAAAAGGGCGAAACACAAATCTCAATTTCAGTTTGATGTGGATTGAAGTGTGGTTCGGTTCGCTTGCAGTGATATGTGAAACCTCCAAGAACTGTGTAATCACACCAGGGTGCGCATCAAACCAAGTGAACCAAGATCACTTGAAATGGTCGTCTCGGTTCACTTGGAAGTGGACTCTGTACGTTTGCCACTTTGCACCTTTTCAACTTTTTGCAATGTGAAACCAAACGTACTCCATTTCACTTGGAAATGAACCGCTCCAAACAGCGAAGCAAATTGTGGAAGTGACGTACTTTAGCAAGCACCAAGGAAAGAGTCTCGCCACTGTCGCATGTGTTTGTTAGTCTCCACTCTGACTTTGATTAGCTATGTGTCACACTCCCTGTACAGCCTTAGATCATACTTATATCCACCAGAGTCAATACAGAAAAGAAGTGTTAATACATTTCCATTTAATAAGATTGATTTTCCTTGGAAATGCAGCAGTTAAAAATACTGTTTACAAGAAGCTTGATGTTGATTAGCAAACAAAAACTGAATTTAACAATGTAAGGATGTAATTGTGGCCTGCTGTATAGTAAATTTTTAATGTAATATCTATTATGAACTTTTGCCAATAGTGGTAATCCATGCCAGAGCTCAAATCCACATCCTTTCTGTGTCATTATGTGATACGTAAAACTTGAATTGCCTCAGGAGATAATTGTTCAGTACTGTCTTATCTTTCCCAAAGTGGCAAATAAGGGCATGGAGACATTTTAAAAACTGTATTACCACTACAACTAAATAACACTTTGACTAAATTGCAGTATTATTTATTTATTCATCTTCAGATCAGCCAACCTAACCTGAAGTTATTAGTGCTTAGGTCTTATCATTTTCTTATGGATTTCTATTCGGAGTTAGTGAGATATTGACCTGAAGAAGAAAAATATAGATAATGAAATAGCTAAGAAAAGTGAACATAAGGCTTTTGATTTAATTTCACACTGTGTCGAGTCTCCAAAGGCTTCTAAATCCTTTGCCACTTGTCCTACTCTATTAGGTCTTTGTGGGTGTGAAAAGTATACTGTATATATAACCACATATAACCTGTCAAAACCTAAAAAGAAGACAGGAGTAAAATACCATGGCATTCAAAATTATTACTTATTGTTCCAAATAAGGAATACAGTTGTCATTAAACAACTGTATAGAGCTCAGTTTATGATTCAAAAACGCCCACATATACTGTAGAATTTGTTAAGGGCTACTGCTCTGGGTTGCATACAGTATTTTGAATCAGGTATAACAGGGTACATCAGTTAAGTATTGCGGCATAAGTTAGTATCAAGGGAACATCTTGTACAAATACATCTAACCTAAAACAGTATTGCCAGACAACACAATTAGACCAGACACAGAAAAGCAATGTTTGGCGCTGTACAAATGTGGTATAAGAAATTTTCATTAGAGATTTGTTAAATTCAAAACTCCAAAAGTCATCTGCTATTCCAATGTAAGCTTTCAATTAGGCAGTGTATTACTTACTATTCAAAGCTCCTTGCAGTAACATCTATCATAGGTAGACGAATTCATCCATTTATATAGTGCTTTTTACTTATTCCAGTTAGTACACTGTATTGAGATGCTTGAAGGTTACAGAGTGCTAATATCTTATGTATGCTTTGCAACACTCTAATTAGTAACAGTTACACTAACTGAGAAATTTAGGATTTGAGAATTTAACTTATTCCAATGGTTGCGTCTGAAGCTAAACTGAGAAGCAGCTTCAGAAGTAGCTGCAGCTGAGAAGTATCTCACTTCTGACAGCGCAGGTAAATGTTCTTCAATTTTCTTTCCTATTTTGTATATTTGTTTTATAATTTGAAACTTACATTTTGTAATCAGAATTGTACTGTTTCACATTTTTTACAGAAGCATCTTTCTATGTAATGTTTTTGTATTCATGTTCTTAAGTCATGATTGTCTAGGAGGCTGTGTGGTCCAGTGGTTAAAGAAAGGGGCTTGTAATTAGGAGGTCCCCAGTTCAAATCCCACCTCAGCCACTGACTCATTGTGTGACCCTTTTGGATGAGACGTAATTGTAAGTGACTCTGCAGCTGATGCATAGTTCACACACCCTAGTCTCTGATTAAGGCGTCTGCTAAATAAACAAATAATAATAATCATAATTATCTTGCTCTTCGTTAGCTCATTGTACACTTTGCAGTGTACTTCTCATTTCTTAGAAGAGCGACCAGAATTATCCTGGGTTTAAAAGGCATGTCGTATGCAGACAGGCTAAAAGAATTGAATCTATTCAGTCTTGAACAAAGAAGACTACGTGGTGATCTGATTCAAGCATTCAAAATCCTAAAAGGTATAGACAATGTCGACCCAGGGGACTTTTTCGACCTGAAAAAAGAAACAAGGACCAGGGGTCACAAATAGAGATTAGATAAAGGGGCATTCAGAACAGAAAACAGGAGGCACTTTTTTTACACAGAGAATTATTGTGAGGGTCTGGAACCAACTCCCCAGTAATGTTGTTGAAGCTGACACCCTGGGATCCTTCAAGAAGCTGCTTGATGAGATTCTGGGATCAATAAGCTACTAACAACCAAACGAGCAAGATTGTAAACTTTCTTATGTTCTTATGTTCTTATTTCTCCATAGAACTGCAATACTGCACTGCTGCTGTAATCAGTGTTGTCATAACACATTACAACCAACTTTTTTTTTTCTACAGCTAGACAAAGCTGAATCTTTGCGTGAACTGAGAGATGGTACAAAAGCAGAGTACCATGTTGCAGACTGCTGGATGTTTCCAGTATCCTCAGAGTTTAGATGCAAAAGAAAGAATCATAAAAGATTACTTGCAATGGTACATTATTTACCGAAATCATTTCTCAATTCAAAGGTAGGCAACTATTTTTTTTTTGGTAAAAAATCTATTTTTTTTCTATTGTAGTAATATACCTACTAACATTATTATTATTATTATTACACTGCCCTGGCAGAATAAATTGAGTACCCGTGACATTGATACATATATATAACACAGGGCACCTATTTGGGCTGTTGGTGCAAGTGTGATATGGCTTGCAATATCTCACATGGGTGTTATAGAGGAAGCTTGTGTGTTTCAAAATATTCCTGGATATGTAGCAAGCAAGCCATGCCAGGGGGGTTAAATTGGGCAATAAACACATGCACCCAGATCTAATTCTCATCCCAAATTTTAACCAAGCAGTCTTATAATATATAACCAAAAATATATAACCAAATGTTTTCTTTTTTGTATGAAAACTACAAGTTGCTAAAAAATACAACAAATACATCTTATCTTATTAAGTGTTTTCCAAACCTTTACTCTGTCGTGTGTAGGCTTCCCTGTGGAGAACATAACAAGATACTCAAACATACCTGGGAGTTTAATTCCCCAGATGACAGTCAGCGGTATTTCAAAATACAGGGGTAACCTAACTAAATATTAATTTGATTTAAAATACTGCACTACAAACTGGCAACTATTACAAAATGAAAGAAGGATGGCTAATGTGATAATCCCAAGTTAAAAAACACACACAAAAAAATACCTTTGTTTTCTGAAGTATGACCACCAAAGCACAGTGGATTGCAACCATTGTACCATTTTCAGTGCCAATCCCTTCTTAGATGCATGGGAATTACTCCAAATTCTGAAACACACTGCACATAGTTATGTGCAATCACTACAGGATTATTATTGTTTGGACTACATACTAACCACATTATCTTTTGTGAATACCCATCTATATCTCCACTTATGGCCAGCTTCTGATAATGGGGAATAGTTGCTACATCTTGAAAATCCAGCATTTTTCAACTTTAAAGTCTGTAAACTCATAACTCATAACAGTGTTATGCTTTGTTTTAAGGAACTCGAAGATAACTTCATAAGTATAGCCTTCTATGAAATATTTTAAAAGGAGATCACTTTCTGGAATTTCCTCAGAAGATGTTATATATAATGCATATACAGTGCCTTGCATAAGTATTCACCCCCTTTTTATTATTTGTTTATTTAGCAGACGCCTTTATCCAAGGCGACTTAGAGACTAGGGTGTGTGAACTATACGTCAGCTGCAGAGTCACTTACAATTATGTCTCACCCGAAAGACGGAGCACAAGGAGGTTAAGTGACTTGCTCAGGGTCACACAATGAGTCAGTGGCTGAGGTGGGATTTGAACTGGGGACCTCCTGGTTACAAGCCCTTTTCTTTAAACACTGGACCACACCGCTTCCCGGACTTTTCCACATTTTGTAGTGTTACAACCTGGAATTTAAATGGATTTAATTAGGATTTGTTGTCACTGATCTACACAAAATAGTCCATAATGTCGAAGTGGGGAAAAAAATCTACATATTTTTCAAAATTATTTACAAATAAAAAACTGAAAAGTCTTGATTGCATAAGTATTCACCCCCTTTGCTGTGACACCCCTAAATAAGCTCTGGTGCAACCAATTGCCTTCAGAAGTCACATAATTAGTTGAATGGAGTCCACCTGTGTGCAATTAAAGTGTCACATGATCTCAGATTAAACCTGTTTCTGGAAGGCCCCAGAGTTTGTTAGAGAGCATATCTAAACAAACAGCATCATGAAGACCAAGGAGCTATCAAAACAAGTGTGGGATAAAGTTCTGGAGAAGCACCAATCAGGGTTGGGTTATAAAAAAATATCCCAAACTTTGAACATCCCCCGGAGCACTGTTAAATCTATTATTAAAAAATGGAAAGAATATGGCACAACCGCGGCTCTGCCTAGAGAAGGCCATCCACCAAAACTCAGTGACCAAGTAAGGAGGGCATTAGTCAGAGAAGCAACCAAGAGGCCAATGGTAACTCCCATTTGGATTTTGCCAAAAGGCAGGTGGGAGACACAGCAAACATGTGGAAAAAGGTTCTCTGGTCTGATGAGACCAAAATTGAACTTTTTGGCCTTAGCGCAAAACGCTATGTGTGGCGCAAAGCCAACACTGCTCATCACCCTGAGAACACCATCCCCACGGTGAAGCATGGTGGTGGCAGCATCATGTTACGGGGATGCTTTTCATCGGCAGGGACTGGGAAACTGGTCAGGATTGAGGGCAAGATGGATGGAGCCAAATACAGGGAAATTCTAGAGGAAAACCGGTTTCAGTCTGCAAGAGACCTGGGACTGGGGCGGAGGTTCACCTTCCAGCAGGACAATGACCATAAACACACAGCCAAAGCTACACTGGAGTGGTTTAAAAACAAGAACCTGAATGTCTTAGAATGGCCCAGTCAAAGCCCAGACCTCCGATTGAGAATCTGTGGCAAGACTTGAAAATTGTTGTTCACCAACGGTCCCCATCCAACTTGACAGAGCTTGAGCAATTCTGCCAAGAAGAATGGGCAAAAATTGCAGGATCCAGATGTGCAAAGCTGGTAGAGATTTACCCAAAAAGACTCACAGCTGTAATTGCTGCCAAAGGTGTTCTACCAAGTGTTGACTCAGGGGGGTGAATACTTATGCAACCAACAAATGTCTTTTTTTGTTTAATTAACTTTTGTGTCACAATAAAAACATATTTTGCACCTTCAAAGTGTTAAGTATGTTGTGTAAATCAAATGGTAAAAATCCCAATTAAATCCATTTTAATTCCAGGTTGTAACACTACAAAATGTGGAAAAGTCCAAGGGGGGTGAATACTTATGCACTGTATTATGAGGTGGAAACACTAAAATCCTGTCCTGTCTCAAAAGCATCCAGGTGACAAGGGAGCCAGATTGTCACCCTAACAAATAATGGAATAATAGTGAATAACATCACCATAAAAATAAAACACATCATGATGCAATAAAACTAAATCTAAACGTGTATATAATAATTAAACATGTAATGTTTTAAGAAAGGAAATCAATTACCTGGATCTTTCTGCAGTTGGGATACCAAAGAAAGTGTTTAGCAGAAGTTTAAAAGTGAATACAAAAATATTAAACAAACAAAACACGAAGAGTTTATAAATTCCATGTTAAACTACACTGGAACAGTAATTACTCTTACCTGGTGAATCCTCGGGAACACTGCTAGTGCTTGGTGTGCTTTCTGCACAGACTTACCACAAGCACAGCAAAAACATGTCACTACACCTAGATTGCTTCTGCAAAATGGTCAATATATGGCAATCTAAAAAAATACAGAATGCTGTTACTGAAAGTCTATTAACAGTATTTTGTATTAAAATACATAACTCAGAGTAAAGCCAATCACATTCAACTGATTGAGCAGGAATACATCAACAATAAAGAGACATAATTGGGTCAAATTAGAAACTGATAACAACTTGAATTTAATAATAATAATAATAATAATAATAATAATAATAATAATAATAATAATAATAATAATAATAATATCGTTATGGCGGCCGTTTAAGACATCTTCTCCTTGTGGTTGCAGGCCCTGACCATGGACTGTCTTAGCTATTACTCCAAACCAAATCAACAGCCTGTGAATAAGATAACCAGGTCGGGGAACGGATGACATTAAATATGTTCATTAATTTCCACTTTTAAAACAAAGCTTACACTGACATATAAACCATTGGATGCAAGGTTAAGCTCGACATTGCAAACTTATATAGTAATACAGTAGTTTTATACACACCGTACAAAAAGCTTTTTACGGTGATTTTCAAAAGAACTGGAAACTCAGCAATCACACAGCCGAACTTTATCAATTTAATATTTTTTCTAACTGAATTAGGAAGGCATATAGCTAATTTAAATTGTAAGGCCTACTGTATAATAATAATAATAATAATAATAATAATAATAATAATAATAATAATAATAATATTTACTTTTTTGTTCTTACCTTCGTCTTCAAAACTCCCTCTACCTTCAGCAGACATATGCTTACGTGCGGCTGGGCGAGACAAGATTTCTATGGCAGAGGGCTCCAGTATTGACGCATTTCCATAATGAGTGGTCTTTTTGCATTTCTGTTCTCCTTTTTGTTTTTGTGTTTCTCGTATTTTGTTTGCGTCTTTCTTTTTGTTTTTGTGTTTCTCGTACTTTGTTTGCGTCTTTCTTTTTGTTTTTGTGTTTCTCGTTTTGTGTTTGTGTCTTTCTTTTTGTTTTTGTGTTTCTCGTTTTGTGTTTGTGTTTTTTTTGTGTTTCTCATTTTGTGTTTGTGTCTTTCTTTTTGTTTTTGTGTTTCTCGTATTGTGGTTGTGTTTTTTGTTTTTGTGTTTCTTGATTTGTGTTTGTGTTTTTTGTTTTTGTGTTTCTCGTATTGTGGTTGTGTTTTTTGTTTTTGTGTTTCTTGATTTGTGTTTGTGTTTTTTGTTTTTGTGTTTCTCGTTTTGTGTTTGTGTTTTTGGTTTTTGTGTTTCTTGTTTTGTGTTTGTGTCTTTCTTTTTGTTTTTGTGTTTCTCGTTTTGTGTTTGTGTCTTTCTTTTTGTTTTTGTGTTTCTCATTTTGTGTTTGTGTCTCTTTTTGTTTTTGTGTTTCTCGTTTTGTGTTTGTGTTTTTTGTTTTTGTGTTTCTCGTATTTTGTTTGTGTCTTTCTTTTTGTTTTTGTGTTTCTCGTATTTTGTTTGCGTCTTTTTGTTTTTGTGTTTCTCGTTTTGTGTTTGTCTTTCTTTTTGTTTTTGTGTTTCTCGTTTTGTGTTTGTGTCTTTCTTTTTGTTTTTGTGTTTCTCGTATTTTGTTTGCGTCTTTTTGTTTTTGTGTTTCTCGTTTTGTGTTTGTCTTTCTTTTTGTTTTTCTCGTTTTGTGTTTGTGTCTTTCTTTTTGTTTTTGTGTTTCTCGTTTTGTGTTTGTGTCTTTCTTTTTGTTTTTGTGTTTCTCGTTTTGTGTTTGAGTCTTTCTTTTTGTTTTTGTGTTTTTTGTTTTTGTGTTTCTCGTTTTGTGGTTGTGTTTTTTGTTTTTGTGTTTCTCGTTTTGTGGTTGTTTTTTGTTTTTGTGTTTCTTGATTTGTGTTTGTGTTTTTCTCTTTGTTTTTGTCTTTCTTTTTGTGTTTGCGTTTTGCACTTCAGGGCCACCGTATATCGGTTCACAGAAGGCCGTACCATTATCTTAACACAGATAATATAAAAAAAGTAAAAACAATACTTGAGTAATTGCAAAGATATATATTCAGAATGATTTTAAACACAATAAAAAGGCAAGGCACTGTCAAAAAAGAATGTATTCAGGGCCGTAGCCAGCCATGAAAAATGACAGAAGCACTTTCCCAAGCGAATTTTAATAAGCTAGATTTGCTAAATTGTGGTCTACCAAGGGAATGTATTATTCCTTATTATTAGGCAGATATGTACTTCTTTCTAATCAACACTATTACTTTGCCTCACCTTGTAAAAAAGTTGCCTTGGTTGTTTCGAAGCCATTCAAACATGTTTAACTAACACAGCTATGGCCATATGAACTGAGCCATTCGGTGTTGCTGTATTCTGTGACGGTAAACTATTTTGAAGAGCACAGAGACTTTAGATATCTCAGCAGGACTTGGGAATCCATGTATACACACAACGACAGATGAAATGCATTTTATTTTGTGGCAAAGCAACGTGTAAGAGAGCCTAAGTAAATAATTTAATATGATTTTACCTGAGGCCCGTGCCTCGGGTGCCTTATAGCTGGCTACGGCCTTGGTATTGTTCTTTAATTTACTATTTAATATATTTTGAATGGTTGCAATTGTACTAGAAGGCATTGTAAGGTACTATTTTCCAAGATGGTAAGGTCGTATTTTCCAGTGAGCAGTCCTTTCCAGTATTGATGTGTGGTTTCACAGATCTGGTTAGCACTAATCTTGAGCTTCCTTACTGAAGGTAACATTGGGTAGTTCGAGAATGGTGCTATTCAGTGTTTGTGAAACCAGCCAAATGAGTATAAACATTTTGAGATGATATCTGACAGTGCTGAGACAAATGTTTTATGCTGTGCTCCTATTTTCTATTATGTGGGTAATGTATGTGGTGATTTTTTTTTTTTTGTATTGTGGGACAGTATTTATTCAAGTTAAGTTTGACAGTTTTCATTTGCATGTTCAGTTAATAATAAAAAAAAAACCCTCAATAATGTTATTTCTTTTTGAAAATGTATAGTTGGACGCTGCGAAGAAATGACAGTGGCAGGGATTTGTTTTTCAAAATAATTCTTTTAAAAAAAATGTGGTGTCTACTTGTACTAGTTTTTTGACTGAAATACACATTTAAACTACTGTATGACATCCTTTGCTTTGTAGTTAATTCACAACTTATTCTTACGTCTGGGATATATATATATATATATATATATATATATATATATATATATATATATATATCCCAGACGTAAGAATAGGTTATGACAATGACAATTCCATGTTCGTCCCAACACTAATATTTGATATCCATTTCTCTAATGGGGTCAGACTGTCACAATAATTAGCCCACACACTGCATCTTTAGTAATTCGATTCAGATCTGCCAGCAAGACATTGATAACATGTTTGTGGTTTATAGGGTTCCATTTTATTATTAATTTTTCTATTTTTTATTAAATCAAATACAATTTAAATGATTCATCGTGTGTATGCTTATTTCAGATCGATAAGTAATCATTCAATTATATGGGTTGACAACAGTAGTAATTTAACTTTGATGTTTGTTTTCTCTATAAGAACAAATGAAATGATGTAGATTATTAAAACAATTTACTTTTTTTTTTACTTGCCCATTTTTGTTTATGAAACATGGTCCATCGTTAAATGGAGAAACATTCATTTAAATTGAATACGATGACTGAAGTAAGAAAAAAGGGAAGTGAAACAACCTAGCAGGAATTAAACTAACAAGATGAATAATTACATTTTCATTAATGAATAGTGATAATCTCAAAGCAGTTACTACTGCACATTGGTATATATTAGTAAAATCCCGTTTCGAGGAGGATGCATTAGTTAGACCGCCTGTCTTAGTAATTGAATTCCGAGGAGTCTGCCACCGATTTCAATTAACAAGACAGGAGGTCTATAGGTAACTAATGCATTCTCTGGGATTAATGGGTTTTATAAATGTAGGCCCCAAGGACATGTTTAATGTGACATTTCATTTGTTTAAGTCATTTTATTTTTACTGAGTAAATGTTTTTTTTTTAAATATGTTTGTTAATTGTTAATTAATTATTTCTTGATTGTAATTCAGACAGATGTTGTAGAGAGGCGATTGGAGAAATGTAACATTCACTATTTTAGTGGCATTGAAGCATGAAGATATGTTAGGTTATCAGACATTTATACTGCAAAGACAACTTGTTGGCAACAGGAGAAATTAATGTAGGTCAGTTTCAGTAACCCTGTAACAGCAAATTAACTGTATAGGTTGCAACAAATTAGCCTACCTAAAGCTAAAAATAAAAATAAAAGAGTGACTTGCAGTTAATAGCTGTAATGTACAGAATGTGCTGTTTGCTGATGGGAGTTATGTTTTTCTAAAGCAGCATGTGATGTTATTAGCAAAGAAGATGCATTCTTTTTCTGGTGTTCCTATATCATTGTATTAAACCAGTTATTCCTGCAAACCTATTCCTGCCTGCTTATTATAAAACAACTGGCAATGAGATGGAATCCTTTCCAGTTAAAACATCAATCATTTCCAGTTCAGAAACTGTGGCTGTTTAGTTGTAAATTCATTGAAAGCAACCAAGAAATAAAAATAAAAAACATTAGGCTCTTATCATAACCCTGGTTCCCTGAAATAGAAATGTAACCATTACCGAAAGGGTATTTACCTCTTAAAGACCCTAATCCTGAATACTTTATATCTAAGCTGCTCTTTGAGCCTGTGACGTAGTTGTGACCCCGCCCCCGAGGAATCAAAAGGACTGCAGTCACAGATCTTGGCATCATTTATCCTTCAAGCGTGCTGCAAATAGTGGATACAGTGACCTTGAAAGTTAATTGTTACATTACAAGTACGAAATGTAACCTTTACTGAATGGGTGAGTATACCCAAGCCTTCACAACGGCATGATTGCAGAACGACTGGAATGCTACAAGGCTAAGCGAGAGGCTGCCCTGTCCGTCACCATTCGGTACCCCAGTAACAAGTAGCTAGGGTGAAAAATTGAGGTATAATTTCACCTCTATGCCTGAGTTGTAAGGTTCGACTGGGAAGCTGCTCTTAACACTAGTTCCAAAACCAGAGTTTTGAGGATCTACAACTTTTTTTTTAGCCTGTAGACCGTAGTGAAGGTATGGGGAGTAGCCTACACCGCCGCATCGCAAATGTCCTTGACAGATGCACCCTGGAATAAAAAGCCCACAAAGTTGCAAGACCACTGGTGGAATTGGCAGTGAGCTTTTCTGGAAAGGGCAAGTTGGCCAGCTCATAGGCAGTCTTGACTGTGTTTGCTATCCACTTGGACAGCCGCTGCTTAGACAGGACATGACCACGGGACCTTGCCCCATAGCAGACAAAAAAAAATTCAGACTGCCTCCAACTTTTTGTCCTGTCAATATAATACGCCAGGGCTTGAACTGGGCAGAGCGTATGGAGATGTGACTCCCTGTCATACTGGAAAGGAGGTGGATGGAAAGCCTCCAATTCCACAGAGTGGTTGACATGTAAAGCCGAGAGTCTTTGTCCTGGCCTCTGTAAAAAATAAGCAGACTCTCGCCAAAAAATTTTGATCCCTTGGGGGCGGGGTCACGACTACGTCACAGGCTCAAAGAGCAGTTTTGGTATAAAGTATTCAGGATTCAGGTCTTTAGGTAAACATCCATTCAGTAATGGTTATATTTTGTACTTGAAAGGGAACTGTCTCCAGCCATGTCTGAAGGTCAGACCACCCGTGGGATTCAAGAACTGTGAGTTAAGCAAATAGATTTGTTTGCAAGTAAATGAGAATTTTTTATTTTATTTTCTTCTCTTGCATAGTGTGCTGCAGCCATTTTATCTGTTCTACTACAAATGCTGTATTAACAGTTCACCATGGCAACATAATATCATTAATATTAACACGAAAGGCTCATGGAAGGAATATTCTCAGCAACTTAGATTTTTTATTTTATTATTTTTTTAAAATGCAAACGGTATTGAGGAGCCAGAAAAGAAGCATTTAGTGTGTGGCCCTGTTACATAGATGGGTGATGTTACATAGATGGGTCAACACTGGATCATTCTGAATCAGACACAGAGTAGTGAGTGTTGACATGCCGCACAGGTGCACAGATTTAATAATAGTACTGCGGCCATTACCATAAAGTGGTCGGGTACCCCTCCCCATGGTAGAACAAGCCACAACCTATTTTTTATTGAAGATTTATATGTAAGAATTTTGAAATGGATGGTTGTGGTGAGCGGAAATGGTGGCAGAACAGTTTTTTTAACACATTTTCAGGATGACTCCCCTTTTGAAAAAGAACGCTCAGGGCAATTTACATTTGACAGAATGAGCTAACAGTTACACCATGTTATATACATAAATATGTGGATATGTATATACATACATATATCAATTCACCTGATTTCATCTGCTTGTAGACATTTGGCTGTTTAGCTACTAGTTGTTTCATCTCTGATACATACACATTTCTATATTTTGCATAGTTGTTTCTTCCTCCTGCAAAGAAGAATGGTATTGTTTCAACCCAAATATCTGTAAAACATATTAATTCATATGCTTAATTCATATGCATATGATAAATCACTAACAACGATATAATATATAGCATAGTCTAACAGGGTTACATACTTTTAATACGATGTTTTCTTGTGTATTCTCCCTGTCAGAATTACAGCTGATTCTCTGACAGGGAGAATACACACAGACGTGCAACAGCGGGAATGTTTTAGTTTTTTTTTCGTCAAAACCACTCCCCCTCAACAACAAGCCAACCAATACATTGTCGCAATAGTCAGGAAGTAATCCAAAACAAGTAGACTCGGTTTATGAACACAAATGAGCACACATTTAAAAACGTAAATCAGCATGATGGTGAAACTTAAAACATTAACTGAGAAAGTACGAAATTTGCTGTGCATGGTCACGCTCTCATAAAGGTAGGATTTTAATTTGTACATATTTAATATATAACGTTAACATGGAAAACTACATTTTGTGTTTTTGTACAGTCAATGCAGCAAAACAGCGCGGTGTATAATTTTTTTTTTCTTCTTTGAGCGTTCTTTTTCAAAAGGGGGGTCATCCTGAAAATGTGTTAAAAAAACTGTTCTGCCACCATTTCCGCTCACCACAACCATCCATTTCAAACTTCTTACATATAAATCTTCAATAAAAAATAGGTTGTGGTTTGTTCTACCGTGGGGAGGGGTATCTCAAAAACTAGGAGCCTTTTCACGATTGGCTGCAGCGCTATAACAACACAGGCCCCAATGCTCGGGTACCAACAATGGTAATCCTAGCGCCAGATTTAATAAAGCAAACAAAACAAAACAGTTCTCCATGGAGCAGACACTTTCCTCCTCTATGTGAACACAGCAAGCTTTCACTCAGCACTTGTCTGTAAGGCTATGGCCATGCAGTAGCCAGGAACGTTGGTGCTGCTGCATTCTTAAACAGGCGTACGCTTCCCAGGCTCACCCCTCCCCAGCCAATCTGGACCTCCCAATTAGCTCAGCTCTGGGCAAGCCTTCCTGTTTACCAAAGCAGCAGCACAACTGAACCAGCGACAAGGTCCTCCCTGTCACACCCTGCCACCTACTCCATGTTACGCTTACTTGTAGCGCCCCGATTGTCTACTCAGGTGCCGTATAAAGAGTTTAGTCGGTTGTCTGCAATGCCCCTTGAACCCCGAACCATCTGCGATTGTGCAATGATTTTATTTTCAGCAATGTCATCAACAATCAAATCAGAGTATTCCAAGTTATTTTGCTGACTTGTGGCGATTGTCAGTACGTTGTGAGTTTGGAGATCAGTTGGAAAACTTGCCGCATGCCATGATAGTATGTGGCATATAGGATGCAGACCTGCAATGTTGGCTGATCAGAAAGCTTTGGCCACTGAAACTGTATTAATGAACGGCAGTATGCTCTGCCCTGCGACAGTATCAGCCATCTCTACATCGGTCGAGGTTTATCAAACTAGGTAAAACCTTCAGAGAAAGGGGGAAAGAAAGTTTCAGAGGTCTAAAGACACCAGTAAGCCCTCTTTCCATTGTGGAGGAGGACATAAGCCAATTGAATGCCATTTCATCACTGCTGACTGTGTTTTTGCAAGAGAAAAGGTCATATTACCTGTGCCTGTATGACAAACTTGAAGTGAAGTAATTCTGTCTCAAAGACAAGGACACTAAACAAGCGACATTAACACCAGCCCGACAGGCACACACTGTCAGTTTGGATGAAACACAAGAATATATGATTAAGTTAAAAGATGGTGTGAGTCAACAGAGAAAGGTAACATTCCATGCGAAAGTAATCATAAATGGAATAAAACACAGGCTGGAAGTTGATTCTGGGTCAGCTTGTTCACTTATTAGTGATGATATATATAATCAGTTCTGGCCAGACAAGCTGCCAAAACTGAACTAAGACAATTCTACTCTGCTACAGCAGCATTCATGCTGAAGTTGAATATAATGAAGCAAAGAACACATTGCCATTGCTGGTAATTAAGGGGCAAAGTGACACCCTGGGGATTTCTTTTACTGCAGTGCACCAAGTCCGGCAGCAGTCTGTTGCATCACATTTGGAGAAGTATGCTATTGTTTTTATGGAAGAACTGGGAACCCCTGAAGTGTCCCTCCATAATTATTTAAGTGTTTTCCTCTTGCGCCCCATTTTCTTTTTTTTATTCAATTTAGAATCTCCAATTATTTTACCCCTGATATTCTCCCACTTTGGATTGCCCAGTTATTCTTATTAATAATAATAATAATAATAATAATAATAATAATAATAATAATAATAATATCATCATTATTTCTCCTCCTGCATCGCAGTGATTCCCCACACAGCTCAGGGACCCGAGGCTCAGTGGGCGTCCTTCGATCCCACAAGCCAATCGGCGTGTTTTTACACCAGGAACTTGAGAGCAGATGTCTGCAGGCTACCAGCCTCTGGAGGACAAAGACCAGCCCAGCAAATCTCCGCCCCCAAGCTCACTTGGCCTGTAGGGGTCGCCACAGAGCGGTGAAAAGAAACAGTCTAAGCCGGATCCCACCTCTCCAAAGCCAGCACCCCCATGGAATCATCAGCGAAGACAGGCTACATCACACAACCAGGATTCGAACTTGCAATCTCTGGTTGTATGACTCACCCTGCATGCCGCACGGTAGTGCTTTTACCAGGTGAGCCATTCGGGGACCCTTGCGCCCCATTTTCAAATCAAACTAGTAACTGCCACTGTATACCTATAGCAGAAGTTTATCTGCACCATAATCCACTAATTTCAAAGTAGGCGCTTAGAATGACAGGCACTGTAGCTGGTAAATCAAAGTGCACAGTCGATGCACTTTCATCTTTTTTTTATTCAAGTCACTTTTTCAAGGCGCCACTTGATTAATCCGGCTAATAACAGCTTAACTTTGGCAACGTCAGATGGAAGCTTGGATGATTTGTTTGCAACTTCTAGGTTGAAACTGAAATTGTCAGGATACTGTTTATTGAATGGCACTAGAACGTGCACTGCATAATGACCCCATTTATTAGGCTTGACTTCAGGACATTAGAATTTTACTGAAAGTATATATTATGACTGGAATTTTAATTTAGAATTCATAGTGTTTTGAAACAGATCCACATTCTTCTCTGGGACAAATGTGTTTTTTGTTCAGTCTAAACCTTATCCAAGATTATTTTTATTTTTATGTATTCATGCATTTTTTAATAGTTTTTTTTTTTATTTAATAGATATAAAGAAAACAAAAAGCTTCTTAATGTGTACAATTAGTTTGTTTAAAAATACTAGGACTTACAATCAAGCTTGGTATTCTGTTGGCTGAAACATGCCATCTCCAGTTATGTCAGATATGTTACAGTAGCTTAGTTGTTCTGGAATGATATCACCGTTACTGGAATGGCACACCTGGTTAAGTTATCATATTCAGAAATAAATCAAAATTAAAGAATTAATTAGATTTCCAAAAACTGACAATGAAAGTAAGAACCTCAACATATTTATATAACATGCTGAAAAGATGGATAGTAAATGTATTTAAAGAAAAAAAAAGTACCACAAATAAGTCTGTTTTTTAAATGACCAAATCTTTACAATTCATCATAATTTGGCTTGTGGTGCCAAGACTAAACAGGATACAGAGATAAAGCCTGGTACAACGATGGAACATAGATGAATGTGCTGTTAAATGTAATTACTATATTGGTTATTATTTAAGGGGTTATACGCAAAAATGTAGTTTGAATCTGTTGACCAAATTACCTTACTGACAGAATGACTATTGGACCAACTAAAGTAATTGAAAGAAACTGCCTGCATTTCTTTAATACTTGCCATCTGCCCATTACAGTATGTGGACAAGCTACATCCATAACTTCTCATGCAGCATTATAATGGAACCACTACCAATTAGGAAGTCTGTATCATCCATTCCCAGCACATCTCCACTCTGGCACGCACTTGCCGATTCTTCCTGAGCAACATCCGAAGAATCCGACCCTTCCTCACCAACTACGCCACCCAGCTCCTGGTCCAGGCCTTGGTACTCTCCCGCCTAGACTACTGCAACTCCCTCCTGGCTGGCCTCCCTGCGTCCGCTACCCGTCCGCTCCAGCTCATCCAGAACTCCGCTGCCCGCCTGGTGTTCTCTCTGACTCGCTTCTCCCACGCAACTCCACTACTCCGCTCACTCCACTGGCTACCGATCACCACTCGCATCCAGTTCAAGACTCTTGTACTAGCCTACAGATGCCTTGACCAGACTGCACCCAGCTACCTCCAGACCCTCATCTCTCCCTACACCCCCACTCGACCTCTCCGCTCCGCCTGCACTAGAAGACTGGCTCTACCTCCTCTACGCTCCCCTGCCTCCAGAGCCCGCTCCTTCTCCACCCTCGCTCCGCAGTGGTGGAATGACCTACCTACAGATGTCAGGACCGCCCAGTCCCTGACCACATTCCGCGCCTCCTCAAGACTCACCTCTTCAGACAGCACCTGTAGAACTCCTGTTTCTCCCCAGGACACTTTCACCCTTCCTTAAATGTGCTTTACTTACTCTTATCTGCCCCTATTTTACTGCATTTAATCCTGTACTTCAGAATACTGTAATCTGCCAAGTGTTTAATCTGTAGTATTTGGTATTTAATCATATCTTGATGTAACTATCACTGTCACTTTTATCTGCTGTATTATTGAATTGTATTTTGTCACACTTGTACTTGCTTGAACTAGTCATTGTATTTATCTTGCTCTTATTGTATTATTACTTGTACTGTAACACTTGAAATGTATTTGCTTACGATTGTAAGTCGCCCTGGATAAGGGCGTCTGCTAAGAAATAAATAATAATAATAATAATCCATACCATATGTCCCATCAGATCATATTTTATAGGCATCTCAGTATTGAATCCTCCATTTCATTATTATTGTTCTGCTTGCAATACCTCCTCTTACAGCGTGATTTACAATGCTTTCACATATTATACTGTGCAATGTTACTTTTTATTTTTTAAACTTTAACTTTTATTATTGATCCTTATGTTTCTCCTCGTAGACTGTGAGGGGCGTTTATTTTAAAGAATATAGTTTCAGTTTTCTACCTTTATAATACAGTTAATCTATAACAAATCAACTGTATTAAGTCTATAGATATTAAGAATAGAACAAGTGATGAATTTTCACAAAACACATATCTCTGATGTCTTTGTATATATTTACTCTCTATATTCCCAATACAAATTGTGCAATTATTACATGCAGTTTGGATGGGATTTTGAATGAGTAGGCTATAAATCATTAACATGTATGCCGAGCACATGGTTGGTTCCCATGATCAATCTAACTAGGTCCACTTGATTATATCAGCTAAACTAATTAACTGGATTTTCTGATTAGTATGCAACAATTAGGAATAATTTTGTACAATTCCTGGGGATTTCCTAGCCCTAAACTTTGTCCACTTCTAATGGACTAAACCGCCGATATGCTGCAACGGAAAACTCGCTTTCATCTAGTTGATAGCAAAATAATGTGTTACAATCATTTGATGAGCTCTTATCAGTGTTTATTTCTGCGTCATACAGACCACCAGGATCTGTCCCACGAACCAAGATGATTAGAACAGTTCATTTGGTAAGAATGCAGCAACTAAATGAAAGTGAGATTTGCATTATTCCAAGGGCTGTAATTTTGCAAATCCTATTATATGATTGGATAGTAATATGTCCAGAACTTGAGTTGTCATTTGATAGTCCTAAAGGTGGCCAAAAGGCAGCATAGTCCAGGCGATATTTATATTTTTATAAATAAATAAAGTAAATAAATAATGAAAAACAATACTTTATGGCAAATTTATTTTATTGCTCTACATAATGTTTGGTTAGTAAGAACATCTTGTTTATGGTAAGGTTCAGGTTTTATCATATTTCTAGAAATCACAATGTGACATGTACACAGAAGAATACATTTGTAATTATTAATGAAACTATCCTTATAAATAGCACAGTGAGTGACGTGTCTGCTATGGTTTGGCAGACATAAATCACTGCTATCATATTAACGAGGAAGGTGCAATGTTACTCATTTAGCACAAAATATGTTATTGGATGTGTTTCATGTGCAGTTATCTTTATTCATATGTACACATTGGAAGACGGTGATTTCTAATATGATCTACCTAGAAAACAAGCTGATTTAAAATGTTTTAGAACTTGGCAGATTTGTATAAGCCTCCCTTGCAAGGAAAAAAAACGTAAGTTTTTTTTCTTTCTATGACCACTAAGCAGCGAACGCTACATGTCTTTGTCATGTAGATCAGTTAATTGTGGGATTAATTTTGAGGTGTAAAATGACAGCCTGGATAAGGTGGGTGAGGGGGTTGGAAAGGCACATTATGCAATGGAGGAGGGGGGCCCATCTCATGGTTTGGCCAATGCATACGCATATGAGGAGGAGGGGGGAATGGAGGCATTCTGTTGGGCCCTGGGTGCTGGAATGGTGGTGGGTAGGGGCAAGGCAACATAAAGTTTCCTTGGTCATAGAAGTGTGGTGGTGGAGGCCGAGGTGGCATCATTCTGCTGTAATGAGGCGGGAAACCTGAAGGTCTGAACGGTCTGTTAGAGTTGGGGTTGAATAGCCCTCTTGAGAGGGAGCATCCTCTGCCTGCAGAGTTTGGGAAGCCTTCCTGTTGAGAAAGAGAGTTGTTTCCCCAGCCCTGGTACCCGCGCCCTTCTCTTGGAGGAGTCTGGTGTTGCCACCTATACTGCATAGGCTCTTCGTCATTTTTGTCTGAAACAGGGAACAAAAAAAAACAGAATTTTCTTATTTAATACTGTGGCATTAGATTTTTTTTTTTTTTTAATGATTAATAATTTCTTACATTTGCATTCCTTACTATAATTTCAGATTGTGTTGAACTATGCTATATATGAATGACATAATCAGTGATTTGTATATATTGGTACTACTTTAACACTAAGTAATCACATCTGTTGCCTGCTTTACCAAGTACTTTAATTCAGGGGGGGAATAAAATACAGAAACTAGTAATGAAAACCAAATTAGTATTTACTGGAGCTGTATGCAATACAATATATTACAAAGACAGGCTCCTAGGAAAATCTTTTCAAAATGTGATACACCTCCAACCTTGTTTCCCTAGCTTTTTCTGTTACCAAAAAAAATAAAAAAATAAAAAAATACTACACAGCTACACGATCATAAGTCATTTCATGATGGGATTAAGCTATTCAGCCCATCAGAGCTCACAATTTTCCTGTAAACTAAGTCATGTAGCTAGCAGCTAGGAATATCACAAGGTATTATTGCAAATAAGGAGGTACTGGAGGATACCAAAACATAAAATTTAATGCACTTGGGCAAATAAACTATAGTCTAATTAAATCAATGAAGACCTACAATTTCAAAAAGAAAGTTACATAAGGAAGTGCTTTATTTTCTTAATGAAGAATTATCACATTTCAGTACCCTACAATACTATACATGTAGGGAGTGGGGTAATGAGGTCATAAAAAGCCTAGATTTGACCGTAATACAGTTTAACTAACATAGGCCATATCGAACATTCCTTTTCACAAAAAAATAGAATCAATGAATGGAGAGAAAATGCAGGCTTTACATGAAGCACACAGATAGAAGGGAGTGGAAGAAAGCTGGACCAAGATCAAACTGACCGAAGGGGCACTAAAACAAAGCAAATCATATTTAAAACTGTCCCATAAATAAACTCTGTCTCTACAATCTACATGTTAAAAAATAATTATTATTATAAGTTTCCATACGTTTTTAAATTGTAGTTCTCCATATACTTAATGAAAAAATGTGACATTTCGAAATCTAACATGAAATACTATACTACTATTATGGCTTTTTTTATTACATGATGCTAAATAAAAGATTGAAATTATGTTTATATAGCCTTTTTATTTTTGTGTCAATACTAAAATTGTAGGTGATGCAAAACTTTTTGTATGTATGCATTTATGTATGTATGTATTGTAGCGTCAGAGTGGGTCATAATATCATTCTGTGTGTGAAAGTAACAGATTTGAAATACAGAGGGGAATCTTAAACCATTCTCTGTGTCTTCTTGGCTTCTGGTCACAAACTCCCCCACTGACAAAGAATGCTTTTAAAAAAGAGTCATAAACTAACTGCTGAACAAATGGCTTATCTTCACGATCGCAGAATGACTCTTTTGGCACCGTAAGCCAGGCAGTTTTGGGTAACTTGACATATAGGACAGAAAACAGTCCATCTTAGGGGGCTGAAGAAAGGACCATCGGAACGAGAACAACCCATGAGAAACACTCCACGTGGGTTCAGGCACCGCCCAAAATAACCAAACTATCCAATTACAGGGGTACAAAGAACATTACAAAAGTATGAGCGCAACACTCAAACAGGGCTCCCGACACGAAATCCAAGGTTCTGATACACAAACCAGTCTTTGAACTGTGACAAACTGGAGATCCAGCCTGCAACCTGCTGGAACAGACATACGGTTTTCGGACACTCAAATACGAGATAACTATTCTAGTGTTTGCCTTGGTGTGGGAGTCCGCTGCATAAGATGTCTAAAATCCTAAAAGTACTTGCAATCAAATCTCTAACTTAGCCCTGATTGATCACCGGAGAAAGAGTTGGATGAACATCTGAAGTCGACATAAATTGAAATATATTCAATTTATTGAGCTAGCAATGCCGGAGTTTGCGGTGGAATATCCCAGACATAACCGGACGAAGAGTGCACATATTGGTGGAGGAATTACTGTTTCAGTGGAATACTGTAACAGGGGAGATCTGGACTGACTGTCTTGCACATCCGTATCACTGCAGGTCGGAGGGCAGCAGTCTCGTGGGACCCGCCTGTCGGTCATGGTGATGACACGGAGAGGTGGGGAAGAGGGTGTGTGTGCTTTCCCTCTCTCTGAGTGGCTGAGGGGAGGGCCTTGGGAGACTGCTCGGCCCATAAGATCTGGCTTGGTTGTGCACTCGGGTGGCAGTGTTTAGGAGCACACAGTGACACTGACAAAAGATGTCAGTTTCTTTTTAACAAAACGAGGCAAACCTGGCTGGGGAAAACAGCCGGCCTTAAAATAGTTTAGAGAAAATAAATAACAGAAATCATCACGTACCCGAGGGGAGGGGTTTAGTACGGGGAACTCCGGCCATCCCAGTGTATAGGGTAACTGAGCGTAGGATGGAGGCTCATTATGATCGGCTTAGCGGCAGTGGTGGCACTGCGTAAGCAGCACTTTTGTTGTAGTTTTATTACTTTGCTTTATTTTCCCTTTTTCTTTCGCCTTTGGTTTTCATTATTATTTACGAGCACTTGTTGTCCCTGTATCTGTTTAGGTAAACACCGTGGTTCTGGTTACTGTTGTCAGTATCCAGTCCACGGACAACAGCGCCATCTACTGTACCAAATAAATCAGTGCGCCTGAGTGGCGTTACAAATAAAGTACTGTCTCCTTGTGTCAGTGAATTGCCCACCACTCTACCACAAATACCTAAATAGTTAATGACTCTTGTTCTTTGCAAAGACATTTCTTTCGTACCCTGAAGTGGAGACGAAATGCAAGGAAGGCAGACCCCGGAAACTAGACCTGTCCTTGCCAGCAGGAGAGCCTTCGAGTACCTGTATTGTTGAAGACACGGATCAGCTGGAAGCGCACGTCCGTCAAGTATTCAGTGAGTAGTGTTTTAATCCTCTTATGAACTCGAGAAGTAACAGACTTTGAGTTAATAAACACTATAGTATTTGTTTGTATGTGATTTATACAAATTGATGTGGGTTTTACAAGGCAATTATCATTCTACATTTAAGGACAGAATCCAAATTTAGCTGTCTTGATAACAGATAATTCTCGATAGGTTGTCTGGACACAAAGAGCGTCTATTGCGGAAGAGTGAGAATTGCATTCTGAACCAAAACTATATATATGAGACTGATTTAACAATGCATTGACTATCAAATATTAACGAAAGGAAATATTTGTGTTACTAACGATACCCCTGTTAAGACTAACGTTTGTCTTAAATAGCTGTCAGGAATGCAGTTGTAACCTTTAAGGGAATCTCCCATAGATTGCATTGGATCGCTAATCAACCAGCAGGAGTGGGGTGTTGTTTAAATTTTCTTTTCTGTACTGTTTATTTAGTTAATTCTTCCTTTCTGTATTATGTTAGTTTATTTGTTGCACTTTTAATTTTTCCTTTATTTAGTTTTATTTCTAATTAAACTATTCCTTTGTATTCACTAAAAACGTTGTCTAGTCTGATTATTTTGATCAAGGTGGGTTCTACATGGCTTGAATTCAAACAAGGTATTTTATTATTACAATTTAAACTAGTCCAAATACAAATATACCTTGCACACAACAGTATGTATGTATGTATGTATGTATGTTTGTTTGTTTTTTGGCTTAGCAATGTTTTTGAAAATCATTAAAATTGCTCTACTGGTACATATTTCAAAATAAAACAATATCAGATGATGCGTGATAAAACAGTTTATTTTATGCAGCTAATTACAGTCCACGGTTGATTTATATGTGTTTTACATCCAATATGCATGTATCAGTTGAGTGAATGCTGTATATAGTAACACATGTAGACATATGTTATTACTGTACAGTTGCCTTTAAAAGAATGCTACTAGAAGATCAACCCTTTTAAAAAGAATTAAAAGGGTCTTTATTCACAGATCTATTCGTCCAACATTGTGCCCCCCAGCTCCTGACTCACTAGTCCTCTGCTACACAAATAAACAAACAAAAACAGATTCCTGCTCTCTCTGTCATAATGCCCTAAGGCAGTGTTAGTAATGCGATATGTGTTTTGAAGACGGGGACGAAAGATCGAAATTATCAAGTGACTTTATTATCCAATTACGTTCCATGCAAAAAATCCCTATCCATCTGTGAAGACACTGAAAAGAGTTGGAAATACCGCAGCAAACAATCAATTATCTAAAGTACAGTATATACATAGTATTTTATTTTATTTTACAAAAAGATGTTTTTTGTATTATTTTTACATATTGTGTGCATAATTTTGTACATACTTTACATAAACTTGAATATTTCTGTTATGTATATAAAATGTTTATTTTACTGTGTATACATTTTCCTAACTCTCTCTCTCTCTCTCTCTCTCTCTCTCTCGTTTTTCACACACAAAAAACGTGTAAACAAAGATTCAACTTTTGTGTCTGTTTTGCTTTATTGAATATGGCTATCTAGTACACAGGAGCCTAAAGGGTTAATAAAAATGGTATTACTGTATTGACTTTCCAAATATTATTACTTTATACCAATTTCAGCAGTAAAAATACCAATTACAATAATTTCAAAATCTGGTACCTGGAGGGCACATTCACTGGAGTTGGAGAGATTAAGTATTAAATGTAACTATTACCAAATGGGTGAGTATTTACCCATACCGGTAATGGTAACATTTCTATATAAATACCCATTCCGTAATGGTTACATTTTAAAAAATGTCAAAGAAAGGTTTAACCAAGGAGTTTCCAGAACAATGAAAATATGAGATATTATCAGTTGAATTGGCGACAGAACATACAAGCTCCACAGAGATGCGTAAATACTCACTTAACACCGTTTGTTCAACTCCTTGTTTCATCTGAGTTTTTTTCTTTTTTTTTTTAGATTCTTTTTCTTTTTCATCATCACTGTAATCCAAAGCCTAGAAAATGAACACAACAAAAATCATTGGAGATAGTACTGATAACGAAATATATAAACTGCCACTAACATCCTAGCTCATTAACTGGTAAGCAGGTAAGCGTGCCCACCAATAAAAAAAAAAACACAACAATAATTTCCAGACCCAATGAGAAACTATCATCATCATCTATGGTTGTTAACAAATAAAATAAAAAAAAAATAATAAAAACAATAACAATAAATTAAATATGTCTACTGGCACCAGCACTTAATGTCGCTCGCGCTATACGAGTTAGCCTGGCGCTAGAAACTAGCTCCAAATTTGCACCGGTGATCCTTGACATCCCAATTGTTTGAGCTGTTGGAGGAGGACATGGAGCTAGACAGTCACTTGGATGATGACCCCTAATTGTGGTTCGTACCAAACCATTTCTGCTGGTACTCCCATGAGAACCCAATGATTTGTTATGTGAATCCATGGGTCTTTCATTTTAGAATTAAAATATTATTTAACTTGAATTAGCTGGAAAACAGTATAATGCATGCCATATTACAGTAATATATCTACTGGGAATAAAATATATCCAGTACCCTATCAAATGACCAATTAAGGAAAGGAGAGTGCAATGTGTGTTCTTTATTTCAGATTTCACTTATGCATTAGTTTCCTTTGCATGATTAATATTTAAAAAATAAAATAATATATAATGTATATAGACACATACACACATACTGCTATATATATATATATATATATATATATATATATATATATATATATATATATATATATATATATATATATATATATATTACACACACTACCGTTCAAAAGTTTGGGGTCACTTAGAAATTTCCTTGTTTTCCATGAAAACCTACATGAAATGAGTTTGAATAGGAAATATAGCAAAATGAATTGGAAATATAGTCATTGACAAGGTTAGAAATAATGATTTTTAATTGAAATAATAATTGTGTCCTTCAAACTTTGCTTTCGTCAAAGAATCCTCCATTTGCAGCAATTACAGCCTTGCAGACCTTTGGCATTCTAGTTGTCAATTTGTTGAGGTAATCTGAAAAGATTTCACCCCATGCTTCCTGAAGCACCTCCCACAAGTTGGATTGGCTTGATGGGCACTTTTCACGTACCATAGGGTCAAGCTGCTCCCACAACAGCTCAATAGGGTTGAGATCTGGTGACTGTGCTGGCCACTCCATTATAGACAGAATACCAGCTGACTGCTTCTTCCCTAAATAGTTCTTGCATAGTTTGGAGCTGTGCTTTGGGTCATTGTCCTGTTGTAGGAGGAAATGGCTCCAATCAAAGCGCAGTCCACAGGGTATGGCATGGCGTTGCAAAATGGAGTGATAGCCTTCCTTCTTCAAGATCCCTTTACCCTGTGCAAATCTCCCACTTTACCACCACCAAAGCACCCCAGACCATCACATTGCCTCCACCATGCTTGACAGATAGCGTCAAGCACTCCTCCAGCATCTTTTCATTTGGTCTGCGTCTCACGAATGTTCTTCTTTGTGATCCGAACACCTCAAACTTAGATTCGTCTGTCCATAACACTTTTTCCAATCTTCCTCTGTCCAGTGTCTGTGTTCTTTTGCCCATCTTAATCTTTTCTTTTTATTGGCCAGTCTGAGATATGGCTTTTTCTTTGCAACTCTGCCTAGAAGGCCAGCATCCCGAGTCGCCTCTTCACTGTTGATGTTGAGACTGGTGTTTTATGGTACTATTTAATGAAGCTGCCAGTTGAGGACCTGTGAGGCGTCTGTTTCTCAAACTAGACACTCTAATGTATTTGTCCTCTTGCTCAGTTGTGCACGGGGCCTCCACTCCTCTTTCTATTCTGGTTAAAGCCAGTTTGCGCTGTTCTGTGAAGGGAGTAGTACACAGCGTTGTACGAGATCTTCAGTTTCTTGGCAATTTCTCGCATGGAATAGCCTTCATTTCTCAGAACAAGAATAGACTGACGAGTTTCAGAAGAAAGTTCTTTGTTTCTGGCCATTTTGAGCCTGTAATCGAACCCACAATTGCTGATGCTCCACATACTCAACTAGTCTAAAGAAGGCCATTTTTATTGCTTCTTTAATCAGCACAACAATTTTCAGCTGTGCTAACATAATTGCAAAAGGGTTTTCTAATGATCAGTTAGCCTTTTAAAATGATAAACTTGGATTAGCAAACACAACGTGCCATTGGAACACAGGACTGATGGTTGCTGATAATGGGCCTCTGTACGCCTATGTAGATATTCCATTACAAATCAGCCGTTTCCAGCTACAATAGTCATTTACAACATTAACAATGTCTACACTGTATTTCTGATCAATTTGATGTTATTTTAATGGACAAAAATTTGCTCTTCTTTCGAAAACAAGGAAATTTCTAAGTGACCCCAAACTTTTGAACGGTAGTGTATATATATATATATATATATATATATATATATATATATATATATATATATATATATATATATATATATATATAGATGGGCTTCAGTGAGTTGCAGGAAAATAATTCCATCTAGGGTTTCTGTGACATCATAAATTACGAGAATGAAGGTCGAGTAATTTATAAACGGTCACAGAAACCCCAGATGGAATTGTTTTCCTGTAACTCACTGAAGAGGCCAATCTATTATTTTTTTTATAATATATGGATACCCTTGTGATGCTAATATTAAAGAAGACGAGGTTCAGCAGTACAGCTGGGTTTTTTAAACGTAGTGTTACAGTGCTGTACAGATGTTCTATGTCGTTAATCCGTTTCTCCAGTTTCTCTGACATAGAATGTACCAGCTTTACATTTGTTTTTTTTTTGTTTTTTAAACATATTCTCATTTTGTTGATCATTAATGAACATTTCTGTACTGTGGGTGTTGTCGAGTGATTGAAAATGAGACACGTGTTTGAATTGAAAGTGATGGTCTTGAGGAGTCGAATGGGTCAAATTTCAAGTATATTTTCCTCTAGTGGAATTATCACTTTTTGATGTCACTACTGTGGTATTATTTTTTTTTGTAATTAAGTTTTTATTGAAAAATTATATACAAAGTGAACAGAGAGACATTGGAAAAATTTCCCCCGCCACCCCCCACCCACCGTTACGTGGGTTGACGAGAAATAAATGAGCAGTGCATACAGGTTACAACAATAGTAACTTCTTAATTGCAGTTGCCGAGTCTCTCCACATCAGCAGAGTGGAAGCTTTGGCTCCATTGAGTCTGGCTGAGGACATCTCCAAAAAAATAATGTCTAAAAACACCTGTAACCAGTGCCGCAAGGAGTTGGTGAGTTGGTGAGGAGGGAGCCAGCGCTGCACAATCATTTTCTTGGCAGCAGTCATACTTGCCAGCCACAGTCTACGCTCATTCTCAGAGAGAGGAAATTTAGAAACATCACCGAGGAGAAACAGGGCAGGGTCCAGTGGGAAGCGCCTCCCAATAATGGCAGAAATGGAATCGACTAAATGCCCCCAAAAAAGTTGAACATCTGGGCAGTCCCATAGTATATGCATCAGCGTGCCTGGTACTCCTAGGTTGCACAAAGTACAACGAGGATGAGGGGCTAGCCCCATAAGATGTCTTTTACGAGGGGTCAAATAAGTTCTGTGGCATATTTTAAAGTGAATAAATTGGTGATTTGGATTCTTAGACGCTCCAAAAACACTACCCCACACCGCTTCCCAATCTATAGTCCTTCCCCACTGCGCTATATCCTTCTCCCATAGCTTTGAACAAGAGAGAGGAGCAGGGAGTGTCTTGGTGAGATGCTTATATATATGGGAGACTAAGCCCGTAGGTGCTGCCCCCAGGACCCAATCCACTACTGGGTGACGGATTAAAGTTGGAGCCCCAGGGAACCCCATATGTTTTTAAAGCAGATCTCAGTCTAAAATAAAAAAACAAAGAGGTGCTAGGGATACTATAGCGAGAAACTAGGTCCTGGAACTCTAGGATAGACTCCTGACCGGCTACATCGTTCAACACGTTTATACCCCTCCGACTACTGTGGTATTATGGTATTTTTTTTTTTTTTAGAATGGCTCAGATTGCAAATATAGCCTTCATCCATGTATTTTATACTGTATTTTCTGTCATTTCCACCACATAATACATTTTAAGCCGTGTTTATTCAAATATTTGTTCCAACACTGCATATATTGTTTTACTGTGCACACATCGCTTTGCTGTGAATGGATTTCTTGGTCCACAAAAACAACCTTCTGTTACTGTTTCCATATTTAGCTTCTATAATTATTTTGCAGTGACACTGCCAGGGAGAATTTTATTAGCAAATGTTAGTGCTAATTGAATGCACCTTTATGGAGACATTAGTACCCAATAAAGCCTGAACATGTCTTTGACATATTTACTGTACTGTTAGACCAAATGTAAAAATATAACAACACATTTAACTGTGGTATAAACTAAAACTGCTTAATATTACTATAAACCTTCATTCTACACATAACTGCCTTCCAGTAATGCTTAGTTACTGTAGCCTAGAAGTGCTGCTGATTGTTATCTGAAAGCATGGCTGAGTGATACAACTGGCTGAGTGATGCGAGAAGAGAACGAAAAGGGGAAGCATGAACCTACTTACTTTCAATCCAGTATGAAACAGGAATTAAATAAATAAATACATACATAAAATAGTAATTTGTACAGGGACATTAACAATGTTAAATAATGAACTGATCTGAAGAACTGAAAGTAAAAAAAAAATTGAAGCAATTCACATTGGATTTGAATGGAGGAATACTAGAGGTCTCTTTTGATGAGTTATATAAAACCCTGTAAATAATTATGAAAGGAAGATTATACAAAAATGTCTTCATCTAGACAGTGTGGAGGAGCTATAAAAAAAGGCCAACAAGATGCTCGTATATATTGTGAGAAGTGTTGAATTTAAATCAAGGGAAGTAATGTTAAAGCTTTACAATGCATTAGTAAGACCTCACCTAGAATATTGTGTTCATTTCTGGTCACCTCGTTACAAAAAGGATATTGCTGCTCTAGAAAGAGTGCAAAGAAGAGCGACCAGAATTATCCCGGGTTTAAAAGGCATGTCGTATGCAGACAGGCTAAAAGAATTGAATCTATTCAGTCCTGAACAAAGAAGACTGCGTGGCAATCTGATTCAAACATTCAAAATCCTAAAAGGTATAGACAATGTCGACCCAGGGGACTTTTTTGACCTGAAAAAAGAAACAAGGACTAGGGGTCACAAATGGAGATTAGATAAAGGGGCATTCAGAAGAGAAAATAGGAGCCACTTTTTTTACACAGAGAATTGTGAGGGTCTGGAACCAACTCCCCCAGTAATGTTGCTGAAGCTGACACCCTGGAATCCTTCGAGAGGCTGCTTGGTGAGATTCTGGGATCAATAAGCTACTAACAACCAAACAAGCAAGATAGGCTGAATGGCCTCCTCTCGTTTGTAAACTTTCTTATGTTCTTATGGTAGTTAAAGTTACTATTTAAATGCATAAAGACAGACTGATTTAATTATTTCAATTATTATTATTATTTGTTTATTTAGCAGACGCCTTTATCCAAGGCGACTTACAGAGACTAGGGTGTGTGAACTATGCATCAGCTGCAGAGTCACTTACAATTACGTCTCACCCGAAAGACGGAGCACAAGGAGGTTAAGTGACTTGTTCAGGGTCACACAATGAGTTAGTGGCTGAGGTGCGATTTGAACCGGGGACCTCCTGGTTACAAGCCCTTTTCTTTAAGCACTGGACCACCCAGCCTCCTATTTCAAGTACACATTATTTTCTCATATCTCACGGTAACAGTAAATGGTTAATTCTACAGAGTACAAAATGATTGTACTTACCGACTAGACAATGTACTCGTAACGTACACCATCTGCAAAATGAAGCTAAATACTTTAGTAGCACAACGTTGTTGATTGAGCACATAAAAAAAGAAGGCATCCCACAGCTTTTGAAGATCGCAAGTCATTATATATAATACATGGATGAAGGCTATATTTGCATTCTGAGCCATTCTAAAAAAAAGGCATAATACCACAGTAGTGACGTCAAAAAGTGATAACTCCATTGGCGGAAAATATACTTGAACTTTGACTCATTCGACTCCTCGAGACCATCACTTTCAATTCAAACACAAAATGTCTCATTTTCAATCACTTGACAACATCCACAGTAAAGAAATGTTCATTAATGATCAACAAAATGAGAATGTTAAAAAAAAAAAAAAAAGCTGGTACATTCCTATCTCAGAGAAAGGGATAACGACATAGAATGTCTGTACAGCATTGAAACGCTACGTTTAAAAAAACCCAACTGTACTGCTGAACCTCGTCTTCTTTTATATTAGCATCACAAGGGTATCCATGTATATTAAAAAATAATAGATGGGCCTCTTCAGTGAGTTACAGGAAAACAATTCCATCTCGTGTTTCTGCGACAGTTTATAAATTATTCGACCTACGGTTTCGTAATTTATGATGTCACAGAAACCCTATGAAATTATAATGAAATTAATGAAATTATTTTCCTGTAACTCACTGAAGCCCATATATATATATATATATATATATATATATATATATATATATATATATATATATATATATATATATATATATATATATATATATATTTAATGTTGTTCTGTTCAATAGTGGCAAGACGAAGATTACCTGTAAGATGGTTTCTTTGTAGGATGATGAACTCCACACAGAATGAACTCCTGGTCGGCATGTTGCTTGGTCAGGAGGAACAAGCTGATCTCTTACCCAGAGATCATTGATGTAATCCTTTCCGGCGCCAAAGCCCATGTCACTTCCTCCATAGAAGCTCACGTCATAACCAATCACTGACCAAATTTCAAACATAAGAACAGTAAAGAAAAGGAGGGCGGGATATAGGTATGTGGAGTTCACCATCCTACCAAGAAACCATATTGCTGGTAATCTTCATCTTCTTACCTCGTCTGATGAACTCCACACATAGTGAACCATACCAAAGCATTCAAGACAAGAGTGTGGTTGGTAGAAGTTAGTGGAGGAAGATACAGAATACATAGAGTCAACGTAGGCTGAAAACAAGACACATTCAAGTTGTAACACTAATAAAGGTCTCAGAGGAGGCCCAGGTAGCAGCGTGGCAGATGTCTTGTATTGGCCAGATTTTAGTTCTGCTCCTTTATTAACCGTACCTTACCCCCTGGGGTTTGATGGATCCACCAGATGGTTTCCTTCCAAGGCTGCAACAGAGCCTGATACAGGATGAGATCCAGTTCACATGTGTCTGTTTGGAGACAATTTTGCCCTGGTTTTGTGATCCCTCTACTGAGATCCCAGTCACTAGAAATGCAGTAGACATTGTAGCCAGGATTCTAACTGTGGTAACCTAAGTGGTTGAATACAGGGTAAGACTCCCCTGAGGGATGTGTTTCCTTGGGGGGTCTTAGGTGGTAGCCCCACCAAGCACTAGCCACCCTAGCCAGCATGTTGAATGGGGATGTAGAACTCCTGTGAAACAGGTGGCCGAGCTATAATATGTAGACAGAAAGATTCCAAGTCGTGCACCGAGTTTGGATCGCACCTGAGAAGAACTTCTTTCCCTTCATCTTTTTTTTTTCTGACTAAGTAAGGTTTGTACTTGTTTAGATAGCCCTAGCTCTTCAGTAGTTGCCCTTCTGTCTTCAGGCAGCTAAAGTCAACCGGATTGTGGAAAACATTGTCCTGTTGTTCTGGACAGCAAATTGCGCTATTTCCAGGATCTCAGAAATTCAAAACCTGGCTCCTCTCATTTACTATCCAATTACCATTGGCCTATTTTCAGGGACGAGTATGCCTACATATGAAAGTCGACAAATAAATGGAATGGATTGTGTGCCATGGCTGCAATTAAAGTGATAGCTGCTGTTGTGCGAAAAAAAGGGCTCCTCTTGTAAACTAGTAGTTGAATACGCCCTGTAGCACGTCTGGCGGATCTGTTAAGTCCAGCAAGTAGGTTGTCTGGATTGTGATGTCCTTTGTCTTATTAATTGAAGTATGCCCTTGTCTTAACTGGGCAAAGGGTTTTCAGCACACAGTAGATTGCTGAAAGTCAGGATGATTTTAGTGAAGGTGTTAGTCTGCTTCCTGAAAGTTGCCACCTTGTGGATTCTGTTGTAGCTCCCAAGGAAGGCTGGATGCTGAGGGAAACTGGGATGATATACTGTAGTTAAATGAAAAAAAGGAGACATCCCTTTGCGTATCACCTGTAGTTTTGCTGCTCTTACCAAGGAGATTACTGCTGCCAGTGCCAAGAAACTGCTGAAATAACTGCTCTTGGCCGGGCCCCAATCTAGACGAGGCTTGACAGTTGATGGTTTGTGACCATCCTATATGAAATACACTCCAAGATACACTCTTCCTGCATGTGCATAGTTGGGTTCCCAGCAATGCTGAGAGTATGCTGTGGAGAGAGGTGATACTTCCTTGTAGACCAATAAGCCTCTGTGCCGAGTCTTCTTACTGTGCTCCAGTGTTTTGTTTTGTTTTTGAGGGAGAACTTGAACTAGAACTATGTCTATGTCTTGTGAATGTTACTTTGTCTATACTTGGTGAATACTTCAGCTATAGAGATCACCAAAAAAAACAGCAAGCTGGTATTTGCAGGTCCCCATGGAGAACAGAGGTGTTACTGCAGTCCTTATGTATGTGGAGATGTAACTGGCTGTCCTGTAGACCAATTGGAAACTGTGAGTCTCCTGGAAGGACTGCCTTGATGATGGTGGTGGAGGTGCTATTCTGAATTTTCCCCAAACAAATCTAGCAGTGCCAAGAGGAAATCACTTCGAAAAGGGCAAATTACAGCAGTTTGATTTGTGCGTCTGCTGTGAATCTGACAGCACCTCCTACCGTGATGACATTCTTCAAAGCTGTGACGCTTGTGTCAAATGTATAACATGTAGCCAGTGCTTACACTCCGTTGTATGGCTAGTATATACTAGTTGGTGTAGATGTCTGCCCGATCGCAGACAGCCTTCCCCCCAGCTTGTATTGATATTAGGTGACCTACCTTATAGTTATTAACATGCCTGTTGCATGTGGAGAAGGTGCAATCCTTCTCCATATAGGTGTCAATGCACCCTCACGTGGTGTAGCCAGAAAGAACTGTTGGCTGTTAACAAGTAGAACTTACCCCTTGATGTTAAGGAAAACTTCATATGTTTAGATCTGATTATTGAAGTTAAGAGATGATGAAATCCCTCTTAAATAGCATCAGCATATCTGTATGCACTGATTCACCAATATTTTATTATTTCATCTGGCAGGTGCCTTATACAAGGCAACTTACAGGAGTTACAGGGTAGGTTTGGCTATTGAAGTGAGAGGATGAAATCCTTCTTAAAACAGCATCATCATATCTACATGTAATAATTGATTTTATATTAGTTTATTTTACAAGGTGACTTACCGGAGTCAGAGCAAATATATAGCCCATTAGGTCTCCAGACTGCCTTCTATAATTTGTATTTATTTACTGGTACAGGAACCACTCACCTATTTGGGTCTGTTTAAGTCTGGGTCTTTACGTTGCGAGAGGTGAAACCTCCATATAGCCCATTGGGTCTCCAGACCACCTCATAAAAGGGGAACCCTTTAGAGGTTTTCTTATACTCTGCATCAGTAGATGCTACAGGAACCGGCCCATCAGGACTCGGTATTTGACGTTCGGGAGAGGGTTAAACCCTCTCACAGTGTCAGCATCGTTACATACAGAACTGTGTATTCCAGCGCGGCCTTGCCAGGGCAGGAGTCAGTGACGTCATCCGGACCGGCCGCTGTAGGCAGAGAGTACAGCTGATCGCCTGTTACTGTGTTTGTCGTGGTACCACCGTCTACCATACCTGTGAACAGAAAAAAACCTTCATACCTTAACCCACCGGGAGCGGCTGATCAGTGTAGCTGGAATATATATTTTTTTTTTCTTCTTCTCCTCCCGGTGTACAGGGAAGCCTAATAAACCACTCCCACAGGTAAAGATGGCGGCACCCTTACCAGAGCATTGAAATAGCCGGTACAAAAACTATTTTGTCATCTCGTTTTGTGCAGTTCTGATCCCAACATCTTGTGTTTAAGGAGGATGACCAGCTTTGTCTGTTCGTAGCTGGAACAACGAGCCCTTGCCTTCTGTGCACACAGATCCCTGCTACAACTGAGCAGGACACCGCACTGTCCACCGGTGGAGAGTGGAGAGGGGGCAGCTACATAAATGAAGCATAACTAACTGAAAGCTAGAAGGGCACACACCATTATTCTTTTTTTTTTTTTTTTAAATATAAAACATTTTTTAAATATAAAACATTTTTATATACATATAAAACAAACAATAAAAATGAAAAAAATGCAAAACGCCTATACTTCCTCCGTATCAAAGCAAATGCAGGAGAAATTTGGACAATGATTGGTTATGACGTGGGCTTTTATAGAGGAAGTCACATGGGCTTTGGTGCTGATAAGGATTACATCAATGATCTCTGGATAAGAGATCAGTTTGTTACCTCCTGACCAAGCAACATGGAGACCAGGAGTTCACTGTGGAGTTCAGAAATACATCCTCCAAAAGCTATATTTATACCATGTTGCCGAATGCCACTTTGAACACACATGCCTGTCTTACCACAGTTTTACATGCTGATGACAAGACAGCTACAGTCAACACGATTCTAAGGCACATGCACTTGTTCAACTGGGATAAATTACAATGTGTCAGCAAAGAAAAACAAAGACTGCCCATTTTTTACCGCAGGTGGTGGCTCCTGGTCATTTTGCCAAGATGCATCAGAGCCTCTTTCCCTGCAAGTAAAAACATAAACATTCAGTTATTTCATATTTCAAAATAACTTAGTAACCACTTAAATCTGAGCTTACGGAGAGCAGTTTTCACTTGCGCCCTTTTCTTTAAAATCAGTGAAGTGGAGGTTCAGTGCATGTGATCCAGAACAGTGCAGTCAGTATAAGGCAGCAGGAGCAAAAGGAAGGGAAACTATGAAAACTAGAAATTCCATGTTCTATTTTTGATTTGTATGTGTAAGTCAAATAAAGTTTATGTATTTATTTACTTATTTATTATTATTATTTTACTTTGAAATCTGTTGGAAAGAGCAGTCTCAATGCCAATATTGATTTGTCAAGAATGAACTTTGGTGCCAATATAGGTCTATATCATCCATAAACTAAAAAGTCATATGACCCCACTATGACGGCCATCTCAGGTCAAAGTGAAGGGTGCTGTTTGATTTTCCCTGCAGATTTTCACACTTAAATGGTTTATGAAGTATTAGCAGTAGAAGGTGCAGCTGAGTCGGTGACAGGTTTGCAAACTCATACAAGCTCCCCTTATGGGGATGATTAAATATGGGAAAACTGCATCATTGCTGTTTTCCAATAAATTTTAAGCCCCACAAAAAGCAAAGTTCTTATACAGATAATTACAATTCCAGTCATTTCTTCTACTCTGTATAAATTAAACAGTTTTCTTCAGAATCAAAGGAAATTATTTCTGTATTCAGTGCTTTGATTTTTGAGGATGAGAATTTGCTTTGATTTCTGCAATCTCATGGGTCTCAAACCATCATTTCAGTCTCTGTGGTTAAAGTACAGAGGGAAGTTTTGATGGCTTTGAATTTCTCTCATTTGCATCTCCAGATCTCCAAAGTAATTAACTTTGACGTCAAAGAGTTGGGCAAAGTAGAAGTGCACATTATGCCTTGAACATCTATGCACGCTGGTGTGCTGGTTAAAATCCCAAAAGAAACAAATACATGGCTTTTTGCCTCATTTGACTCTGCCATAGCAACAAATTCTTATCTCAGTCATTATTAATATCTAATTCTAATACAAACAGAAAACTGAACATGGAAAATAAGATTACTTTAGTGTCTAATAAATACCAAAGAGGAAGTAAACCAGAGGGAGCTTTATCAGAAGTACAATTCTTATTAAAAAAAATATTTACAAAATTAAGAAATGGGACTTTGTGACCAAAAATATCACAGTATTGAATACCAATTGAGCAGCAAACTCAAAAAATAGCTTTTTGAAACTGAATAAATGATTCCACTCATTAATATTTGATCGCTGAGACCAGTTTTGGTCACCCCTGGTGAACCACAGCTCGCAAATTTGAGCTCTGCTCAACTATAATTGTATATAGGCCTAATGCATATAATACTTTTTGGTTCCACCATTCCCGCTCCTTCAGCAACAGCTTGCCATATATTTTCTTCCCTGTATGATCAAATTCTTTATGCTTGCCTACAGCCAAAATTAGTTTTTCTAGACCCATGTTAGGTCTTGGACAACTGCACCACAAGAAAGTCAGGTGTCTCCAATAGTGAATATAATTGGTCACTTATTTTAACACACATACAATCTGACTGAATATAAAATTATTTAGAAAACAAAAATCAACCCATGAGTCTCGTACAGCAATTATGATCTTTATGTGCAAGGTAGGCCTACATGTTTATTAAATTACAGTGAATTCTCATTAAAACAAACTAGGATTGGATGAATTTCCTGTAGGGACAAAATTTCTACAAGGTCCATGAAAAATTTAGCAGTCACTTATTGTATATTACTTCTTATAATACAAATTCACTAAACACAAATTAGTGCAGATTATTTTAGAGCCCTCCCAGGGAAGAACAATGTGAATGAAACTAAATGCCATAGTTCGAAAACCTGAGTGTAAAGAATATTGGGAAATGTATTAACTTGCAGCCACATTAGCGCCTCTCTACTGTATTTTAGTGCTGTTAGTTGCCATAGTGCACTATCCTTGCAGACGAAATGTGGAGGTGTTGAAATCGATGGATAATGCAGCACCATGCAAGGAAAAGAAAGATGTTGCTGCAGATTCCAACATTTCCACGAACACCGTCAACCATTCTAGAAAAACAGGATACAATAATACAGGCCTATGAAGAGCAAACTGGATGCAAGTCAACATGTCTGCCTGAGGATGCCTTGCGGTTTACATTTTTTTCAATAATACTCACAATATTTTTACATTTATAATTCTTTTCATTGTTCTGTAATTGAACTTTGATTTCAGTGTTACTGTAACTTTAATAAAAACTGACAGTATGCATTTGGCTTTAGATTCATAATACAAACTGCTGGTAAGACAATTTTCTATTCTGGATCCATTGCTATTTCCATTATATATGTTACCACCATTGGGTGATAGCGACAGGAAACATGGTGTGAACTTCCACTGCTATGCAGATGACACCCAGCTGTATTTGTCTTTAAAACCTGGTGATATTTCTGTCAAGGTGTTATTTGTTGCTTGCCTTGCTGATATCAAGTGCTGGATGTCTCAAAACATCCTAATGTTGAATTCAGATAAAACAGAGGTTATGTTTGTAGGCTCCCATAACCAACTAAAAAATGAAAGATTGCATGAGTTTGACCCTAGCAGTCTTTTATTAAATCCTAAAACTAAATTACATTTCTTTGGGGTTATCTTTGATCCTGATTTATCACTGGGAGTCTCATATTAGGGAAGTTTCTAAAGTATCCTTCTATCACTTGAGAAACATAGCCAAACTGAGACCTATTATCTCCTTATCTGGCCTTGAGAGACTAACACATGCCTTTGTTTCCTTTGTTGTAATGCACTCCTCTCTGGCATCCCAAAACGTGCGGTGTCCCGCCTACAGCTTGTTCAGAATACCGCTGCTAGAATTTTGACTAAAACCAAAAAAAATTAGCATATCACTCCTGATTTAGCCTCCTTGCACTGGCTCCCTGTTCAATATAGAATTGATTTTAAAATCTTATTATTGACCTATAAAGCCTTGAATGGAGCAGCACCTCGCTATTTGCAGGAGCTACTGACCGCGTATCTCCCAAATCACACTCTTAAATCACAGGAAGCGGGGATGCTCATTGTTCCCAGGGTCAATACCCCTAAACTATGGAATGCAAAACCTCCATGTGTTAGGGAAGCTGGGTCTGTGGGTATTTTTAAGTCTAAACGTGAAACGTATTTTCATAAAATGGCATTTTTATTTTAGTGGTTTTAAAGCAACATAATTGCTTGCTTTTAATGATTATTTTTTTTATTATTATTACTATTTGTATCACATAACAACCTAAATAAATATTCTACATCTGTTTAATTCTAACAAACAGTAACATTCATAAAATAATCAGAATAGTGCAAATATTGTAACGCATATCCGACTGTGCTATTCGAATAGTTTTTTATTTTCGTGTAAATCGACTATACTGACCCATCCCTAGTATTATCCATTAATAAAACGGTGCGTTTACTGCAACACCAAGAGATTAATTTGTTTACTTTTTTACTGTAAAAGCCAAGCAAACAGAGACGATAAAACCAGGGAGCAGGCTGCAGTCCTAACACCTTATTTTCCATTCCATGGCTACTGTTGACAGATGTAGTAGAAAATACCAGTGTGACCCTAAAGGAACTGCAAACACACCACAGTTCACCATAAAACCAACAAATTAACTTTTTCTACACATATTAGTCTTACAGTACTTGACACTTATGAAGACAATAACAATAACATAAAACACTGTATGTTCAATATGTTAAGGCTCTGCACAATAATTTAAAAATCGTACAACTTACTTCTTAAGTTTTTCTGTAAAGATGTACTCAGTAAAGTCTTTGACTGAAGGAGCATAATACATTTTTTCTTGCATTTTGATGTCTTTTTCTGCAATATGTTGATGGGAGTTAAATCGAAGAACATAGTAAGGATGGAAGACTGGTCCGAATATTTCAAATATCTGTGAAAAAATAAACAGAAATAAAATAAACAAATACACAATTACAATAATAATAATAATAATAATAATAATAATAATAATAATAATAATAATAATAATAATGCCATATATGGTGTTTTCCTATTTCTATAAGAGAATACAGATGTATCCCCCTCCCCCAACCACTTGCTCTATTTCAATGAATTATGTAGCTGAGAAAGTCAGAGTGTGTTTGACCCATTAATATTACTGTAAACCTGTCAGCTGAGATGGAAAATTTTCTAATCCTAGTTATCTAATCAGAGACAAGCTTCTGTCGTTTTTTTTTTTTTTTAACACAGTGGTTTATTGCATTACGGGGGCATTTGCCATCTTGTTTAAACTTTTACTATCTTTATACAAATCAAGGTCTGTGGATTGAAATGAGGCTATATATTGTGTTTGACTGTTGTAAATCCAGTATCCAGTGAACCGTAACAATACAACAAAACATCTGGATGTGTGCTCAAGTCCTATAGTATTTTAGAGAATTTCAAGCTTGATTAAATTTGATTAACAAGGGGGATCGCTGTACAAAGTGCCAATGTCTCAGATGTATTACTGTTAGCACACACAGAACTATGACAAAACACAATATTAAATGTCAACCAAACATATGGCGCACTACAAAACTAAAAAGGTCAGTTTCATCTTAGATTTTATGAATATTGTTTTACAGGACACACAACTGTATTCTAGATTAAAATATATTAAACATATTATTTTAAACAGTTTATTACCTTTTTTTTTAATTCCAAGGTGGAACAGTACATTTAGTAAAAGCATATATTCAAAAGTGAGTTTTCTACTGAAATTATCATAGAATTATTCATGGCTGCCTTGTTTAAATCTGACAATGAAATGTACTCCAAGCTTGCATAGTACAATACAATTTGAAAACACAGCTAGTTTCTAAACATATTTAGCTGTGTAACATGTCTACAAGAGCAGTACCAAAATTATTCAAAATGATAATTACACTGACAAATTGCATTCCATTCTCTTTTACAACATATTAAAAAATAAGGTAATAGATGTATTTTTATTGTCAACCTCACTACAAATTACATCTGTTATCTGTCTTCCTCTTGCCTTCTCGGTGACTGCAAATCATCTTAAACTGTATTAATAAAAACTAGCCCCCCCACTAGCTGGGCTGCAGGTCAGGGTGAGTTCAGGGTTTCTACGGCTGATTTCTCTGCAACTGAGTGAACAGCAATTCTACAACTCTTGTATATGTTTGAATGAGTACAATATTTATAGATATACCTGTCTATTGGCATAGTTACTCTGTTTGTTAGAAGCTGTCTAATTTGTTTTTAACTTACCTTTCCAATAGCAAGTCTTCCTTCATTAAAAACTACACTTTCATCTTTAAGCGGTGGTGTATCCTTCAGTGACTCAATTATTACTGAAAAGAAAAAAGGAATTTAATAAAAATATTATTTATTTTTCTAGAAATAACATAATACATTAAATTACATTACAGTAAAAATCCACTATTTATGCAAATATTTAGGTTCCTGTATATTTATACTTAACTTTTGGAGAGGGCAACACATTTAAATCTTTAAATTAAAAATAAGGGGGAAATACAGAGGCACTTTGCATCTTAAAAGGCATTTGCAAAAACAGCAAGAATTTGTAAATAACTTTAAATAACATTCTCAACAAGAAATGATCATTAAGGAAATATAGAAAAGATAAAGTTCAAATGATCACAAAATAATGACAACAATGCTCAATTCAGAGAACACGTATGTTTAAAAAAAATAAATAAAAAAAAAACCCTCTGCATTATTCTGACCACTGCACTGATTTAAATTTGTCCCTTCATGTCAAGGGCAATTTCATATGTATTACACAAGTGTGATGAATACAGACAGTTCACTAGTAAAATGGATCACATAGAACAATTTATGACTTTGTGCAGAGCCTTCAATATCCTTTGACCTAGCTGAACCTCAATAATTTAGTTTGATTAAAAAAAAAATACTTTTCTAGTACACACCCTCTGAATGTTGCCTGTCTGCTTCCTCGCTGTCCTATATGTTCAATCTATCTAGTATAGGAAATCAAGTTAAATCTTTTATTTAAAAAAAAAAAACAGTGTTTGCTGTCAGTGGCAATACAGTAACCACAACAACTACCGTAAAAATCGCTGTATAGGTCGCACTGGCGTAAAAGTCACTCCCCCCTTTTTGAGACTTGAATTTTAGGAAAACACCTTTTTGTGTTTGTCAGAGGGGAGGGATCTGGACCGCCGTCGGGCGATCGTGGTTTGTAGGGGTTCAGACACCCCGTGTATTCCCATACTGTCAGGAAAGGTCTTATTGACAGGAGTCAGCTGTGAAGGAATCGGCTGACGCTCTGTCATGGCTGGGGTGGGACTATAAGGGGTGAATGGCTAAATAAAAAGGCACTGTTTTGTATCCTCTCTGGCTCATACAGGAAGTATAGTGGAGCGTGACTTCACGGCGGAATCCTGATACTTTGAAGCGAAACTGGAAACTGCGGCAACTCCAGCACGAGACACACAGTCCCGGTGGTGCAAGCAAGCCACGAACCGGTTAGTTTCTTTTTACTATCTTAGATAGTTAGCTTAGCGGGACTTAGCTGTCCCACAGTGTATAAGAGAGGATATTGAGCAGTGCCTGTTTCTTGGGGCTTGCACCGCTAGAGGGAGCAACGAACCGCGGTTAAAAACCTGCACACTTTATTTTGTAGTTTTTCCTTAAAGTGTTTTGCTTTCCCTTTTCCTTTTGCCTTTTACTTATTCTTTTTTGGTTTACACACCTGCGTGTGTGATTTATGAAGATGGGGCACAATGCCATTGCTGGTAGAGTGCCACCAAGCTGTCACAGAAGCTCCTGCCAACTGAGCGTGGAATAATAAATCTGGGCGCCTGTGCCGGCATTTCATATTCAAACTTTGTGTCTGCCTTGTGTTTTCCCACACCCTTCCAGTGTCTAAAATACTTTTTAAAATTATTCCTACATGTTCAACACTGATAAATAAAGAACACTCCACAGGTTTAGTTTCGAAATAACCCTTACACTTATACAATTTTACAGTGTTTTTTTTTTTGGTATTTAGTTAAACTGCTTATATAAACTCTATTCTTTTTTCAAAATTTCAAAATAATTGGTTCAAGTCAATTTAAGTACAATGTCAAAATACATCAAAATATAGACATAATACTACTGTAAATTCCAGTAGTAACAGTGTAAGCCACTGACAACTGGTACTTGAATGGATTAAAAAAAAAAAATTAACAGTGCACCAGTAAGTAAAAGCAAGTTATACATCCTACATCACATCTGTATTACCCTATTTTATTTTAGCTTATCAAGTACCCAGACACTTCAAGAACATATCTTTGCGTTACTGAACATTTCTGAACTGAACTATATTGTCTCTTAGACAAGACAATATAGTTCCAGCTGCATTGGCTTTTACAAAAGTGTTGTATTAAACATTTTAAAAGAAAAATATTAAACAGTGCTGCTTGCATCAATTAAAAAAGCAAACAACAAAACAATAAACTAACAGTGCACCATCTAATAACCAGTGAACAAAACATCTTAGCGTTGCATACGGTGCAGTACAATTGCATTAAACGTCTAGCTGTACAATAATACATTCATTTTATTTACTTAATCAGAACCATAACCACAAACATACTTTGCAAGTGTACCACTGTATTGCAGTGACATGAAGAACAAGTTACAGTACGTATTAAAGTCATTAAAAGTACTCCATTCAAACAAACTGTTTTCTACAAATCGGGTTTCCTCTTCTATCAGCTCGTTTTTCTTTCGCCTTTCGTCTCCAGTCATGTACTGTTTTTTCATTCATTCCAAAAACTCTCTTTAAGCAATGCGATTGTCAGGATGCTATAATCTGACGAAACAATAGACTTCTGAAAGATTGCAGACATCAAACAGTTTTGGTTGGTGCTTCCTCCTTCCCGACTGTTTATTGTAAACAGAAACAAAATCTTTCTTTCCGGCCATGAGACGACTAACATCTTCCCTCTTAAAGAACAACTTTACCATATGAGCAATCGCCTCTGTTACCATTTTCCCCCCAATTTTTGGATTTGGATCCGATAGGCATCCCTTCTCTTCCTGTAAAGCCATGGCTGTCCTGGACATGTGGTAGGTAGCACCGAACTCAGCAGCAGTCCTCCATATGGACCAAACATTGGGACAGCTGTCAAAATATGAACTTGCTGACTTTGACTGATATTTGAATGACATTTTTCCTTCAGCTGGGCCATCATCTTGATATGCCTGAGCCTGCTCCTTGATTGTTTCACGGTCTTCTACTAATGTTTGTGGGAAAACCTCTCTTAGCTTTCTCTTCATTGCTTCTCCAACCTTCTTTACCTTCTGAACTGCATATATTTTGTGACAACTTCCTTCTCTTCAGTTGAGATTCTTGTATTGCCTCAAAGTCCTTGTTTACTTTTCAGCTTCAAAAATTCCATTGCTTTCAGGTTGTTTGTCTTGAACAGCATGAGGATGGATAAGACTAACTTAGTACACTTGCTTGTTTGAGATTTTGCAGGATTTTCTTGTCCACATTTTAGTCCATTTGATGTGACAATCACTGGTACGCTGGTTTTCTAGTTAAAAAACAATTATTCCTCAGATTTCAACCAAACTACAGTATTATTCCACAGGTTCTAGATGCAAGATTATAACTAGTGCACTTCATCACCATACACAATACACATCATTTATCTCTATAGTTCAAACCGTCAGAACTTTTATTTTTTTACATTCCTGAGATGCTTTACATCACCATGTATGTAACTGTATTAAAGATGCAGTTTCCTCTCCAGGTACAGTATGTGTGTGTGTGTGTGTGTGTGTGTGTGTGTGTGTGTGTGTGTGTGTGCACGCGCGCGCGCCTCATGGCAATATTTCAAGCAAGTTTAGAAGTCACAACCAATTAAAATCAGTTTAGTCCACCTTAAATCACCTTTCACTTTGAATTTTCAGCTTAGAAAAACATGCATTATGGCTTAAGGGCTGCAACATACCTCACATGGAACTGAATCATGTTGGACGCAATCAGAAACCTCATTACTGTATATTATTAGAACCAAGATTCTAATAATCTAATAATCACCCAGAAAGCCTTGTAACACTATTACATGTGCACGAATATTCATGTGTGTGGAGTAGTGTTCTGCGATACCTCATTTAGGGAGTATCGATACGATACCATGCACAGTATCATGATATTCGATACTATCACGATACTTTGGATCTTATGTCCATTACATGTTAATGGCTGCCAAATGCAATTTTCAAGATTTGTAATCTGTGCCATAATTTTTACTTTTTGACCTAAATAAATAATAAGTAAATAAAAAAATGAATGCCATACTCTAATTTTTTGACACCAAGAATGTGACATGATTATAACAATGGGATTGGCCAGGTAGAATTAATCAATTAATTTAAAAACAGCAGAATTTGACAGCAAAATGTTTAAGAAATTAAAGCTAACAAAATAGCTCTCTGCCATGCACAACTAATAACTGATAGCCCTCAAGTGTTCTGAGGCCTATATAAGTTTGAGTTTTGAAAGAAACATGTTACAGCAAACACGTATTTTCATTTCAAAACATGGTATCTGTTACTACAATTTTTATTTATTTATTTTTTTAAATACATGCTTTTAGTCGTGTACTTCCTGGGTCATTTCACCTTGAGAGTGAAATTGACCACACCCATTCACTGGCTTTTTTTCCTGTCACTAACCAATCAGCTGCTTCCCCTGTTGACATGTTTTCAGCCAGTAATACCTATATGCTTTGACGCAGAAGACACTCCTGGGGTGAAATGATCCAGGGAGTGCATGTGCAAACAGAGAACACAAGAATAAAAGCTTAGAAGCTGACAGCATTCCCTTAACCTAAAGTAGTACCAGATATGTTTTAAAATTGAAATACATGCGTGCTATATGTTATTTGTTTATTTAGCAGACGCCTTTATCCAAGGCGACTTACAGAGACTAGGGTGTGTGAACTATGCATCAGCTGTAGAGTCACTTACAATTACGTCTCACCCGAAAGACGGAGCACAAGGAGGTTAAGTGAATTGCTCAGGGTCACACAATGAGTCAGTGGCTGAGGTGGGATTTGAACCGGGGACCTCCTGGTTACAAGCCCTTTTCTTTAACCACTGGACCACACAGCCTCCTACAGTAACATGTGTTTTTTTAACTGCACATTTGAGACCTATGTAGCTAACAGAAGTGTAAATTGGTTAACGTACAACCGGTCACATGACAAATTTCACCAAAAGCATATTTTTTAATGTTTTAATTTTAGTAATTTATCACCATATACTGCAGTCCGTCACGTATCCGATTGCTGTGGTGCCACAGTAAGGGTGGATATTATAAAAAGGAAGGGGTTTGGCAAGTGCCTCCAAGTAGTTTTTCTAATTGGTGCAACAGAAAGATTGACACTGGGGCAGATTTTATTCTCGGTCGTTCTGGTGCTTCATTGGTGCACTCAGTGTTCATGCTGTAGTGGGCGTGGTATGTTATCCAGTCCACACGGGGTAAGAAAAGCGTTTTTTCTGATGTTTGTTATATATTTTTACTAAAATTGAATCTCTAAACAAAGGATCACACCATATTTGGAATGATTTTGAGGAACCATACAAGAAAACTGTGGTATGTAAATAATTATGCCAAACAAAATTGCCGTTTCACAAAAACACAAGTTCAATGCGTCACCATTTGAAATAAACATTCAGAATTACTGTGGATGGAGTTACTGAATGCAGTAAAAAGCAAACATCCATAATAAACAGAACACTCTAGATGGTGACTGTGAACACGTCTAACACAATTTGATTTCGCTCCTATGTCGGACCTGGTCCGACATTGCAATTTTCCCTTTCCGGTCCAATGTGGACCCTGTCCGACATCATAAAAAAGACGCAAAAAACAGGTCTCTAGTCGTTTTTCTCCAGAAAAAGCCGAGAAAACTATTGAATGGCGAGTGAGATCGATAGGAGCCGAGAGAAGCCGGAAAAAGGGCGTATCTCATTAATACAGATAGCCCTGACACCACATAGATAACATGGACATAAACAAACAAAATAGCTGCTTCTGCATCCAGCGCTCAGAGAATATCACAGACATTTGCAGAGTTTTTTTTGATGTTATAGTAATAAAATAATGACTTGGATCACATTATTGAGGAGTTTGGTGATAAAACGAGTGATCAGGAGATGATTTATTGGCATGCACTACTATCAAGAGGTATGTGAAAAATACAGAGAACAAGGGGTGGGGCGGGGCTGGAGATGCAGTACTGAGTGTTCTGTTGATATGCAGTGCCTTTTAAACCTGTTTTACTGTGAAAAAAATACTTTTAAACAGCCCGTCTTAAATAAACTGCGCGTGTGAAAATAAATTGGACCTGACGTGTCTGAGACGCAGCTGAATAAATGGACCGCTAAGGGTTAATTCAGAGAACGCATAAAAGTGTAAATTAATTATGTATAGGCTTTAAATTTACCAGTACACTTTTACGCAAAGCATTTGTTTAAAACATTTTTTTTTAAATCCTTGATATCTGTGTAATTTGTGAACAGAAGGGAATATTAAAAAAATATATATATATATATATATATATATATATATATATATATATATATATATATATATATATATATATATATATATATATATATATATATATATATATATATATATATATATATATATATATATACATATACATACATACATACATACATACATACATACATATATATATATATATATATATATATATATACACACACACATATATATATATGTGGATTTCCCGTTTGTGCTTTTGATCCCTGAACAGTAGAGTTAATGTAACAATGTACTGGAATCTGTGCATTTGATAGATTATGTAACATATGTCACCTTTTTTTTTAATAATTATTATTGGTTTTGTTTTGTTCTTTTAATATAATATATATATTAAAAAAAGGTTTAGTGTAGTTTAGTTTATTCACTTTGTGCCCTCGAGGCCAGCACAGTGCAGTAAAAATACAAAGAGAGACATTTACCAAGATAAAAATAATAATACAAATGCTTTTAAAAAGAACACATATTCCCATGGGACTTATTTTTAAGATTCTATTGATTTTTTAGTATTACATGTAGGACAGCCACTATAAGATTGTTACCTTTATTAAAAATGTGCACGGATTAATCTTCCGATTGATCTACTCGTTAATCAACAAATGCCTATAAATAAACTGAAAAAAAAAATTTGAATTGACTGACATCCCCGATTTCAATATATACTTTGGTGTGTACGTGTTTTTTTTTTTTACTTTGTAGTTAAGTCTTTGCGATGTTAAAACGTGATTTGCTTCTTTAGAGGTTTGCTTGGAAAATACTAACCAGGGCTGTCAGTTTACATCAGAATGTAATATAAAAGAGTGTGTGTTTAAACATTGACACCTGCATAGCATTTAAAAGTTAATAAAACATGTACCAAAAGCACATCCCTAAAAGAAACACAGAAGGCTGTAATCTTGCCACAGCTAAAAATAAATATTTAACAGATTGCTTCAAACATTAATGAATTAAACCTCATCTTACAATCCATCAAGTTCCCATGGATATTTAGAAATGAAAAAGATAAGCATCCATGGTACATTATGAGGATAGTGCAGTTTCTACTAAAGCAGTGTTTAGTTTTCACAGAAAGGAATATAAAAATGCCATATGTATGTACGCAACCCCTCTGCCAAGGGCATCTCTACGTGAGTAAACTAAACTTGGCAGTCATCACTGAAACTTTAAAATGGTACACCAGAACTTCCAGGAAGACATTAAGGACAGACAAACACTATTGAAAGGCCTCTTGCAAACTAGAAGGGATCTTGGAGATATAATGTATTGGAATCTATGAAAAAGGTACGATACCATTTACAGTTTTCATCAGTGTTAGACTTTACTCACTTTTTCTGATTGAATCCCTGATTGTATAAATCATGATATCAGTTTCTTAGGGCTCTTTCACATACGGTTTGTTTCCACATTCGATGTGAGGTTCAGTTTCAATTTGGTTCGCACCAGAATTTGAACAGAATCAACTGGACCGAGACCACATAAAAGATGATTTTTGGTCAATTTGGGTTTAGTTTCTTTTTATACAATATTGCCATATAATCCAAACACAATCCAGACGAAACTGTAAATTTCAACTACAATGCTCCGATATCTGAACGCTTATAAATGTTGCATTAACATAAATAATTAACGTCCGCTTAATTTATTCTGTTGCCTTTAAGCTTTTTTGTTTTATTTATTTATCTGCACTGTAAAGTCTTTTTGTCTTGTTCAATCATATAATCTCTCATTTCCAAAATTCAAAAATATGTAAGACAATGCGATAATACATGGTATACAGAATTTGAAACTAACAATAAATCTCATGTGTTTTGGTTTTTAAACATACCATACAAATAAGCAATAAATTCAGCATTACCAGAGTTTGTACCAAATGACTTCTGAGATACGGGGTGTCTACAGGGACATGAATAAAATGTACATACCTAATTGTTCAATTATACTTGACACAAATCCAATCTGCTTTATTTCAACATCTTCAGGCAGAATAATTGTCTCATCTTCAACACTGGGGAGTTCCTGCAGATGAAATAAAAACAACATTAGCCACGTCGTAGCACAGCAAATACAATTAAACATCCAATTAAACTTTTAAATGACATGCTTTCTATATTAAACATGTATGGGTAAGAACTGTAAATCATTATGCAATAATACTATTAATGATGAGCCTACCGTAATATTATTTAAATAAGTTGCCTCCCCAATAAAGTCATGCCATTCTTTCATAACCGTGTAACTATAAGGTAAATTGCAGCACACCAGTTTTTTGTTTTTTTTTTAAACAAAAAGAGTTAGTTAATGTTGGGTGCAGCTGTTTACTACATAGATACACAGTTATAAAAGGATGGTATGGCCATAACATTTTTATTGGGGAGGCAATAAAATGTTACAACAAACAAACTGAACTAAAGGGGAAAGCAATCTGAAAGATTTACACCATGGTCATCTACGTACAGAAAAATATTCAACAAGGAACAAGAAAATTCAAACATCACACGGGAATACACTTGCAGTCATTCAAATAATTAAACACTACTTAAAATACAAATCAGTAAGATGTGGAATACCAACTTAATTCCCTCAAAGGCATAGTAAATCAGTACAGATATTGTAGCGTGCACGGGGGAAGGCGGCAGGGCTGGTAGGTGACGTTATCACACATGAAGACATAAGCCCGATATACGCTCCTTGCAAGGGAGCCGGCTCTTTTGTACAGCGATATCGGCGCTATGCTTTAGTGCGAGAGGTCCTGGGTTCGCGCACGCCCTGCCCCTGTTTGTGGATTGCCTCGCCCTGTGTGATGCGCCTGCCTGACTTAACCGAGGTTCACTACAATATTTAGTATATTTAGTAGATGTGCACCGTTAATCGGTAGCCTATCGGCATGGCACCAATATAAGGGAAAAAAAACACTATCGACTATCGGCAGTTTTAGTTATTTTAGCCAATAACGTACACAGATATTCATGCTTGAATTTCTTCCAGCACAGAACTGAATGTTTGGTCAGGTGCGCTTACTAATGATGCAAGAACACTGTTAGTCAGTTACCTTTTTAACGTGCGATCAACCTGCAGTAAATAGTCTCTAAACAGCGGTGTTTGGACAGGGACCACTAGCCATCCACAGCGGAACAGAGATCTGACAGTGTAAAAAGTAAACAAACTAGAGATCATTTCAAAATTATTTTTTGTAAGAAAATAAAATCTAGGCAGTTGTTTTACCAACATTTATCCTACATAAATAAATCTGTCGAAAATAATGTGACGTTTAATGAGCTTTACTGACTAAAATCTAGCCTATTTATAACTGATATACTATTACAAATGGGTTATGACTAGGGCGTCTGATGTTCTGGTTAAATTTTTTTCCAAATTTGGGTGAATGCTTTTTTAAAAATCGGGTAGAATTATTTAATGAAAGTATATTTCCACACATTGGGTATGCAAACTTTTGATGACATATCTCTCTCCCCTTTGTCTCTCTTTCTTTCTCACACACATACTGTATATGGAGGCATTTCTCCATTCCAATCAAGTTTTAACAATTAAACAACTTTACTCCATGGTGTTTTACAAAGAGAAACAATCGACTTTTACATCTAAATGCTCTTGGCTTAAACACATACTCATAAAACAAATAACTGGGAAGAAAAGTGTCCAAAAAAAGCAAAAGCCTTAAAGCTATAGTGCTGTAATGTTGTACTTATATTGAGCTTATATATATATATATATATATATATATATATATACACACTACCGGTCAAAAGTTTTAGAACACCTCCATTTTTCCAGTTTTTATTGAAATTTACGCAGTTTAATGTCTCAATGTACTCTGAAATTAAAGCATAGAACAAATAAACAATTGGAGATAAAAAAGAAATCATGGAATCGTTTTGTTTAACAAAATTTAATCTAAATTTTTGACTCATCAAAGTAGCCACCTTTTGCAGATATAACAGCCGAACACACTCGTGGCATTCTGTCTACAATGGAAATCAAATATTGTTCGGAAAGTTCTTCCAAACACTGTTGCAGAAGTTCCCACAAATGTGTTGCACTTGTAGGTTGCTTTGCTTTCACCCTTCTGTCCAGTTCATCCCAAACCAGCTCGATGGGGTTTAAGTCTGGAGACTGTGCTGGCCATTCCATGATTTGAAGCCTACCGTCTTGTTCTTTTCTTCTAAGGTAGTTCTGACATAGCCTGGAGGTATGTTTTGGGTCATTATCTTGCCGTAGGATGAACCCCTGACCAACTAGGTGTATACCAGAGGGTATTGCATGGCTGCAAAATGCTGTGGTAGCCGTTTTGGTTCAGGGTGCCACTCACTCTGTGCAAGTCGCCAACTCTGGATCCAGCAAAGAGCCCCAGACCATCACGCTTCCTCCTCCATGTTTGACAGTTGGTGTCACACACCGAGGAACCATCCTTTCGCCTACTCGACGGCGTACAAAAACCCTCCGTGATGAACCGAAGATTTCAAATTTTGATTCATCGGTCCATAAGACCTTCTTCCAGTGTTCAGTAGTCCACTGGCGGCGCTTCATGGCCCAGGCAAGCCTCTTTATAATGGTCTGTCTGTCTTCCTTTGTTAATTGCCTTTTTCTCGCCATTATGATAGCAATATACTACTTCCTGCAGTACAATACTGTCCAAATAATGCTTAAGAGGGTGTAGTAACACAGTCTGTTCCAACACTGCTTTTATACAGACAGATGGTTTGTAAGTAATCAACAAAAGTTGGGACACCTGTAGGAATTGTTAGCATCAACTTTCAAGGCTTAATTTACTTCCATTGCTGCAGAACAGCTGTAAGTTGTTAACCCATTACTTGTTCCCTGAAAAGGGCCTTTTTGTATAACTCTGAAATGTACATTATTTTTCAGTTTTTGGTAACCTAAACTTTTTTTTAACCTCTGGCAGTTTACCGCTTAGCTTTGTACCATTTCAGGTTATTCACTGGACTTGAACTGCTTAAATTTCAATAGAAACTGGAAAAATGGGGGTGTTCTAAAACTTTTGACCGGTAGTGATATATATATATATATATATATATATATATATATACAGTACTGTGCAAAAGTTTTAGGCAGGTGTGAAAAAATGCTGTAAAGTAAGAATGCTTTCAAAAATAGACATGTTAATAGATTATATTTATCAATTAACTAAATGCAAAGTGAGTGAACAGAAGAAAAATCTAAATCAAATCCATATTTGGTGTGACCACCCTTTGCCTTCAAAACAGCATCAATTCTTCTAGGTACACTTGCACAAAGTCAGGGATTTTGTAGGCATACAGTCAGGTGTATGATTAAACAATTATACTAAACAGGTGCTAATGATCATCCATTCAATATGTAGGCTGAAACGCAATCATTAACTGAAACAGAAACAGCTGTGTAGGAGGAATAAAACTGGGTGAGGAACAGCTAAACTCAGCTAACAAGGTGAGGTTGCTGAAGACAGTTTACTGTCAAAAGTCATACACCATGGCAAGACTGAGCACAGCAACAAGCCACAAGGTAGTTATACATCATCAGCAAGGTCTCTCCCAGGCAGAAATTTCAAGGCAGACAGGGGTTTCCAGATGTGCTGTCCAAGCTCTTTTGAAGAAGCACAAAGAAACGGGCAACGTTGAGGACCGTAGACGCAGTGGTCGGCCAAGGAAACTTACTGCAGCAGATGAAAGACACATCATGCTTACTTCCCTTCGCAATCGGAAGATGTCCAGCAGTGCCATCAGCTCAGAATTGGCAGAAAACAGTGGGACCCTGGTACACCCATCTACTGTCCGGAGAAGTCTGGTCAGAAGTGGCCTTCATGGAAGACTTGCGGCCAAAAGCCATACCTCGGCGTGGAAACAAGGCCAAGCGACTCAACTATGCCGAAAACACAGGAACTGGGGTGCAGAAAATGGCAGCAGGTGCTCTGGACTGATGAGTCAAAATTTGAAATATTTGGCTGTAGCAGAAGGCAGTTTGTTCGCCGAAGGGCTGGAGAGCGTACCTAATGAGTGTCTGCAGGCAACAGTGAAGCATGGTGGAGGGTCCTTGCAAGTTTGGGGCTGCATTTCTGCAAATGGAGTTGGGGATTTGGTCAGAATTAATGGTCTCCTCAATGCTGAGAAGTACAGGCAGATACTTATCCATCATGCAATACCATCAGGGAGGCATCTGATTGGCCCCAAATTTATTCTGCAGCATGACAACGATCCCAAACATACAGCGAAAGTCATTAAGAACTATCTTCAGCGTAAAGAAGAACAAGGAGTCCTGGAAGTGATGGTATGGCCCCCACAGAGCCCTGATCTCAACATCATCAAATCTGTCTGGGATTACATGAAGAGAGAGAAGCAACTGAGGCTGCCTAAATCCACAGAAGAACTTTGGTTAGTTCTCCAAGATGTTTGGGCCAACCTACCTGCCGAGTTCCTTCAAAAACTGTGTGCAAGTGTACCTAGAAGAATTGATGCTTGATGCTGTTTTGAAGGCAAAGGGTGGTCACACCAAATATGGATTTGATGTAGATTTTTCTTCTGTTCACTCACTTTGCATTTAGTTAATTGATAAATATAATCTATTAACATGTCTATTTTTGAAAGCATTCTTACTTTACAGCATTTTTTCACACCTGCCTAAAACTTTTGCACAGTACTGTATATATAAAATTACACACATTTTTCTAATATGTAAATCAGCTTACCGTCATTGGCGCCAGTACTTGCAGTATCTGCATTTTAATCACAGACAACTGCGCATGCGTTTATTCATATACAGTAAGTGCCTATTTCAGAGAGTTTTCAGGTTTAACCAGAATGCAGAAAAAAAAAGCTAAGGGAGAGAAATCGGGTTAAATCGAGTAAAACCCGACGCCCTAATTGTGACTAAAAACAGACAAGCAGAAATAAGTAATGCTATAATACTTCCACCTAGAAATCCTGTTATGTTTTTGAAAATACTACAAACTTTTCCTTTGACTCCATTATTCCAGTCTTAAACGACATGAAATCAACAGTACCAACCTACAGCTTTGCGAATCACAGGACTTTTAACAAAAAAATGTTCTATGATATTTTGAAAATTATATTAAAATCTAGGAAAGACCATCTGAATGACATCCAACAGCTGTATTAATTTAAACTGTGAAAATACTAAATATAAATAAACCCTGGGGCTTTTCAGGCAGAGAAGATAAGATGCTTTCATAAACTGATTGACTTTAACTGCATCTGTCATTTTAACCTGTGCAGCAAGCTCTTTGTCCAGGGTTATAAAACCTGAATCTATATCTCTTGGCAAAGAAAAATGTCATAAGTGGGTGGCAACCAATAGTATTTTTTAAACTTCCTGAAAGATATACTGTACTGCTGTATAGTTAAATTCAATTAGATTAGGATATTTAGACCCAAACACAGGTTATGTTACATATCTGTTTTTCAGATTTTTTTTTTTTTTTTAGAACACACCTAACATTTATGAAAATAATAAAAGTAGTCATTTAAAAATAGAAAAATGCCAGATTTACATTAATACACTACTTTATAACGGACTACAGCACAAGCCATTGCACACTGGATCTGATTTGTCATTTGTTCTTTGTAATGTTGTGTGTTAACACCAGATGTATTAACAAAGATGGCTGAAGTTTTGTCTTAGTAACTTTTTCCTTTTTGTCTGTGTCGAGTTTGGGATCCTCTGCCATTAAAGCAATCTCCACATCAATGGGGCATGCTTCTTCTCAGACGACAAGCAACATCTTGAGGAATCCTGTCTCATTCTTCTCTTAAACACTGATGTCACATGGAGGGTTAAACGCTGACAAATACAATGCCCTAGAACGTACCAAAGATGTTCTATAGGATTAAGACTTCCTGCCAGCCAGTTCATAACCTCTTTAGTTTCTCAAGTTAATTATGACAATCCTGGCACTATGACAACAGGCCTTAACTTGCATCAGAACAACCCGAGGGCCAACTGAACCAGCAATCATCCATAAGTGAATCCCCTCCAAAATGGTTATATTCAACAATGTTGCACTGAGCATTTGATTCATCAGTAAACAAAACAGATGCCTGACTGAGCTGCCATTTCTGATGATCAAGGCAGTAATAAAGTCTCTTTGGTGTCGTGGGGCAATTGTGAAGCCGTAGCTGGTCTTATTGACTTTAAATCAAACTCATACAATCTGTTTCTCAGTGTGGTCGCGTATGGGTCCTGAAGTGGATAATGAGCATATGCATAGTGGACTGCCGATTCCTCAGTGGCCTGTTTAGATATGGGCCATTGCTTGGTGTGGTTGACCTCCCACAACTTTGTTCAGGACACTCCGTGTACAGATCAGTGGTTTGATAAATGTGTCCACAATCTGGAAAGAACAGAAGTGGTCACACCGAATTGAATCTTTGTGCATCCCCAGTTTCTAGCATTTAAACAGCTCTGGCAGGCTGGACTTCAGTCAATATTCTTTTCAATAATCACCCAATACTTGCCTGAAAACACACACGCATCTAACATTTAATTAAAAATCTAAAATAATGTACACAAAAAAAGAAATAAACCCTGTTTAAGTATAGCGACTGTCCAAATGAGAATCAGCCTGTTCAGAGTACACTTATTTCCCTTTCACAACTGCATGTCTGCATAATGATGTTTGGCCCTAGGGGTCTGATGATGTTAACAGCCTCAGCTGGAAGGAGCCACAGGGTAATATGTATTTGTCAATTTTAATTACACCAAAAAAAAAGTGCTAAAATCCATTACTCTAGCTGGGAACAGCACTAGAACTAAACTATGCGTCTAAAATAGTGTTTCTCAAATGAAATGTTGTTGGTGGCCCCACAGTGCTAATTATCATATGAAAACTAATTAAAATCTAGATATATAAGAACATAAGAAAATAAAAAGTTTACAAACGAGAGGAGGCCATTTGGCCTATCTTGCTAGTTTGGTTGTTAGTAGCTTATTGATCCCAGAATCTCATCAAGCAGCTTCTTGAAGAATCCCAGGGTGTCAGCTTCAGCAACATTTCTGGGGAGTATGGACATATGCACTTCATTTTTACTTTGTTTACTTTTCTAATAAAGTCAAAATGTTTCTCGTTTAAAAATACATCAGCCCCTCTCAGCTCTGTACTGGATCTTAATTCCCAGTACCTTATAATAAACTGGAGACAAAAATCAGTAGTTCTGCTAGATTTATTCATTTATTTATTTAATTAAATTATTATTATTATTTTATTTTTTTTGTACTTATTGCTCCGACAACAGGTTACACTTAATAGGTTAATCAATCATATACATTTATGTAAATCACCAAAAATACAATACCGGAGCTAACATATTGAAGTTATATCCAAAAACTACGTTCACTTTCCTGTTACAATCACATGCTGCACAATTCTCCGCTAAATCTAACAATGGTATAAAGATTTGCAATGCTGTTAATATCATAAAATTACTGTATGTAAAACTGTAGTATTCCAGAATAGGTTGTGAAGGCCTTACTTTGCCTATCACACAGTAGTTAGTTATAAATTGTTTTCTTGTGTGCATTTCAGGCAGAAAATTAGACATCATTTTTTTTCTTTATGCCTGCCATTGTAGTTTCTTCGCAATAAACAGTGACAAAAGCCACATTTTCATAAATAGCATCATTGGGTAGGTTTACATGTGTGTTTTTTTCATGAGGTGAAAAAAACAAGAAAAACTTGTAAAAGAAAATGTAAAATGTTGCACAATGCTAATCATGCATGGATTTAAATGTGTTTGCAAAGTATCATACAAATTGTATTTACCAAGTTTCTGTTTAAAACTGTAACTAAAAATGTTTGATGAACTGCATCGTGGGCTTGTGAATTCAGGTGGTTATATTATTTCAGAATACACTTGCAAATAGCTTTCCAAACAACTGTCACAAAGACTTTATTGTAAAGTACTATGTTTAAATGTGTATAACTACACTCCCATGCAATTCCACCTAGTTATGTCTGAGCAAAACAAGTGTCCACCCTTCACTTATGTCCGTTGAAGTGAAGGAGAGACTCGGGTGTTATTATCCAAAATAAGCCGATGACCGGCACATTCCACTGTCTAAAACGGTATTTGCTCCGGCTACTTTTATATAAAAATATTACGATTATTTTTGAGTATTGTAACAAAAAAAAAACACCTATTCCTTTCGTTATGAGATATTGGGTGGGTAATGTAATATATCAGAGGCTGTATTCCTTTAAGAAGAAAAGCATGGTGGGATCCTTTGTCAGCTGACAGCAGAAGACGAACGGGCGAGGAAGATCTGAGGAGGAGGAGCAGCATACATAGAGTTTGGAGAGACACCCCTCACAACTTTTAAAATACATATGGGTGACTCCAATCGTTGGTACCAATAAGCAATGTAACTTTTGTTCAAGTTTATCTTTAATATGAAAAGCTATGTTATTGAGGTTAATGTATAATATTTGGTACATTACACACACAAAAAAAACATAAGTGCATTATTTTTACTTTAAGTATATTTAAAAATCTTGACAAACACTGCACATCATAAAAATTATATATATTCGTATTTGTGACATGTACCCAGGGTTGCAAGATCTGTATGACGTCTGTAGCCAAAAGCTCAATCAAAAACAGCCCAAAATAGCCAAAAAGCTGATTCAAAAACAGCCCAAAAGTAGCCAAAAATGTGTCACTTAAATTTACACAAAAGTATAACCCAATAAATTCTGACAATCAAATCTGTACCCCATGGAACAAACAAACAACCAGTGGCAATTCTGGAAATTAGCACACAGGGGGGCACCAAGATTGGCACAACTTAATTACGTTGTATTTTTTGGTCTACTTTTTAGAGGGTCTACAGTGTTTTCCACAAATAATAAAATGGTCCACAAAGACAACCATGTAGATTAAAAAACAACAAACCTACAATGGCATAACCTGATGTAGAAACAATTCAATAATTTATATGGGTTGATTAGTTCTCTTAATAATAATATTTAATTGACGTGTTACAAATATCAAGGTACTCCTAGCCGGAACTACGATCGCCTGAAGTGAAGCCTCATGTGACAGACTTAACAGCTTAGGTTTCGTTTTGTGTCTATTGCTCCGGCATTGTAGCAGCTAGACTGAAAGGGGTGGTATTGTTGTACTGTTGAGCGTCTAAGCTTTCCAAGCTATAGTAAGTTAAACATACATAAATGAAAACAGTGAAAAACAGGCGGAAATATGGCTGATGGTAAAGAATTAAAAAGAGAAAAGGAGCGCTGGTTAAAAAGAAAAGCACCTTTTTCTTCTGTTGCAGCAAAAACATCATGTCAGGCAATGGCAAAAGCAATGAAGAGTGCTCTGTCTCACAGTCATGAACAGCTGTTAGGTCTCCTGAAAGCAGCTTATTTTAAAGCAGCTGTTTGAGAATGCCCTGGTTGTAAAAACTACGCTAAAGTTAAACACGAAGAGCAAGTGAGCTGCTTAAATGTCTAACTGCATTAATTCCAGTACGTATTTTGATCCCAGATATGTCCAAGGACAACGCGTGTCTACCCTCCATGTTAATAAATATAGCTGGCGAACTGGATGTCATGAGTTAGATTGATCGCCCAAAACAGCGCAACAAATATACCAACAAGTTGTTGATGCCCTCTCAGAACTGACCAAATAAAATTGCAAATGAACATACTGATTGTGTTTATTTGTTTGCATCATTACTATTTAACACAACAGTAAATCCAACACAATTTAAAAGAAAGGAGAGAATCTCTGACAGCACGAGCCTCCTCGATCGCTGTTGTCCAATTGAAACTGGCGGCTGAGGTAACCTTCACAGTTGCCAAGTCCGCTTATAATAAGCGGGATTGGGCTTGTTTTTGAGAGTCGCGGGTTGGAGTTTGCATAACCACCCACTCTAACATAGGTTGCGCTTGTTTTGAAAGGCAGTGCCGCTTTTTTTTTTCTCGTGAGACTTGGCAACTCTGGTAACCTTCCCTGTCTGTCTCACAGGGAGCCATTGATTCCTGAACACCCCATTTTGTTGTTGACAAGAGTTTGTGCAGGATACAGCAGGCAGTGGCAATTTTGGGAATGAACTAATGTTGCACTTCAGTCATTTCATCAGTATCCGCCACTACCCGTATTTGCCCACTACAACATCTCCGCCGGTTTTCAGCCATGGTGATGTGCAATACCTGTTGGTCAGTTTAATTTTATACCTCTGAGTTAATTTTTAATTAATGAGTTACAAGATAAATTAGTTGAAACAGTATTCACTACTGACGACATGACACCCCGCTAATGACATTTGAAAAACAATTTGGGCAAGAGCAGTAAAACACATTATTAACCAACTGACTCAGATTCACTCGTGTACCAGTTCTCTGCACATGGAAATCAGAGTTTCACAACATTTCACTAGTAATCTTCAAAAACAGCACGAGTACTTTACGCATAGCTAATTCACATATCAACCCCCACCTTTCCCATTCATTTGCAGGACGTCGGGTGAAAAGCCCGGTTTAGCGGATGGAAACCCAAAAAAGCATTTTACACGAGACATTTTTCTCGAGCAAAAGTCTCGAGCTAAAAAAAAAAAAAAAAACATGCATGGCCAGCACCAACCCGGACAACACTGCACTGCTGTTCACTAATAAATTGTATTTCACCACTTAGCACTTACTCTGAACTTGTGATCATGTTCACACAGGACTAAAATTTTACCGATGTCGGTATAAATCCAGACACCAACTGTTTATGTGGTGATTTTTAGTCCTGTGCGAAATCGGACTTCAGGGTTTTTTAACAAAGGCTCAAGTTATGGTATGCCTGCTAGTACCAGCAGCAGCACCTTTCAACAAACTGCCCTTGACATCTGAACACCCAGACTAAGTGTGAAGACATGATTATCCTTACTGATGGCTGTCACAATCAATGAGGTAAGTCTTGTTACAACTTTTGATTTATGTTACTATATTAAAACTGTTAAGAGATGTTAATATGAATCAAAATATTAAAACACATTTCTGACACGTACTTTAGAGGCAGATTAAATTTGGAATTGTATTGCAGATGCAATAATAAATCAGTTACTGGGATGCTTATTCCATTCCAAAAATAGATTATAATATTGTCTTACACAACAAGCGTGGGTATATCTAGCGTGGGATATATTTCTGGTATAAACAGAATTTTAAATGATAGTTTGTGGTATACGGTTTTTATTCGCCTTAGAAGGATGTCCTTACATGGGACATCCTCCTGCAGCGAATAAAAACAGTATACCACAAACGATCATTCAGTATTCTCTATAGAAACAAATTCCTAAAGATGGGAGGGTTTTTCCTCCTAATGCATTAGTCATAATCCTGTTGCTGAATAACCCACCGCCCCCCCAAAAAAACATGACACGAGACATGTGAATGTCCAGTGAAAAGCTGAGAAAAGAGGTTTATTCGGTAGAGAATATTTAGCAGGGCTATAAATAATTACAAATGTAAACTATGGTCCCTCCTATCGTGGTGCAAAAAAGTTAGACTACATCCACCTCCTAGTTTTAGTTTGAAACATTACTATATTGTTTTGCTTTTAAACAAGTTCACCCCTCCCTTTGAAGAAGTCCAACTTGCCCAAAATACTAAATTTGATGAAGTGTGAGACTGAAAAAAAAAACGAAAAAAAAACAACAGAAAAAACAGAAAAGTTTACTAAATATTACAAGAAAAGCTGCTAACCACACATTTAAATATGCATAGCCTATGCCTATACAGCCTCACAGAGCAGTTTCATCTACATAAAAAAGCAAATACCACCCACTAATGATCATTTATTAGCCATTAAATAAATATTGTTGTGTTAGTATGTGCAGACTTATTCCTACATCATGTCAGATTGCCATTTTATTCCATAGTCTATAGTAGTATAGAGATCAGTACACATACCTCCGGTAGAATTTCATCTTTAGTTTTTAAAGGCTGTGGTTTCCTCCCTTTCCCAGGCCCCATAAAGTCATCATCATCTGCTTCAGAAAGCACAAGACAGGGTGATGTGGAGGAGGAAGAAGAATCAGAATCACTAAAACAAAAAGAAACAGATCAGACAATTCCAGTAATATCAACCATGATTTTAATGTAGCGTGCAGTAGCTCTACATTTACTTCCAAGGATTTTGCACAACAGACATCTGATGTGATGTGGTGTGTGTGTGTGTGTGACTAAAAAAAAAACAAGTTATTACACTACAACTTCCATAAGGGGCTCTCCTTTTGTCCAAATTAGAATTAACAATAATTATAAAGCAAAACAACCAGAAGACAAACTAAAATTTACCCTAAGAGAAAGAAGGGATAAAAAAGTGAAGTCAATAAAACATAAAAATGAGATGCCAACAGAATCTCCCACTTCTGTAGAACCAAGTCTGTCAGCACATCCCAATTCTCTTAACTGAAGAAGATTGAGTTTTAAAACATCAACAGTACAGTGTCACAAAATACTGTTCCTATCTGCCAAAAGTTTAAATATGCATAAAAGGGCAGCAGTGTGGAGTAGTGGATTGGGCTCTGGACTCTTGACCAGAGGGTCGTGGGTTCAATCTCCGATAGGGGACACTGCTGCTGTACCCTTGAGCAAGGTACTTTAGCTAGATTGCTCCAGTAAAAACCCAACTCTATAAATGGGTAATTGTATGTAAAATTAATGTGACATCTTGTAACAATTGTAAGTTGCCCTGGATAAGGGCATCTGCTAAGAAATAAATAATAATAAAAACCTTTCTGATGAAGAGTCTTCAGATGGAATGTTTTCATCACTTCCTTCAATAGCACCCCCCTCCTGAATTTCACTGTTCACAGTCACATGAACCTGAGGAAAGTTTCCACCTTGCTCAACATGCAAGCCTGCTGCTTCCTGTGTTCCATCAAGAATCTGCAAGGTCATGAAATTAATGGACTGGATTTGGGCAGCCACTGAAACCTCCATCTCTTCCTCGTTGGACTTCTGGTCAATAGCTTGTCTTGTCAAATCACTTTTTAAGTCACAAATATTTGTTTCTGGCTTTTGAAATGTTATATCTGCATCATTAAACTTTTCTGTGACTTTTGGCAGCAAATTGCCATTTACTTCTTCAGCACCTGTGAAATCCTCAGTACCAGGCTGATGTTCACTGCATCCATGGATTTCAGCGTCAACTTCATTATTGATCACGGTAGTAAGTTGCAGCTTTTCCATTTTACCAGAGTCTGATGTCTTAAAAGAAAACGTTTCAGTAGCTAAGGCCTTGCAATTATGTTGTTCTATCACAGCAGTGTTTTCCAAAATAATGTCAACTGTCAAAGACTCCTTGGTTGTTTCTGGTTGTTGTTCCATACTGTATCACATTAATATCTGAAATAAATAAATAAATAATAATACACAGTGTCAGACTGACGCATAATCAAGTACGTCACGTTACATAATCTTTTATGCTTCACACAAATTAGCACTATTGTTTGTTGTGTACATGGTAGTAGTAACTGCTTTGTATTGCTTTGTGAGAAAAAAATAAACAAATGCTTTAAAACTCAGCAACACACTCTCCTACTCAAGCACATGTCAAATCAGAAGTCATATTACAATAATCCATACGTAATTCTAAAACCATCCATGATACAGGACAAGTTACGCTTTATTCACTGATACACATGTAATCCTATATGAAAAATAGAAATAAAAACATGTACATTTACTGCACGCCAAAATCGAAATTAGTTGCACATCAAAGAACATACCGATCTTAAGATCTTACGTTAATGAAAAAAAAAAAAAAAACCCTATTACTCTACATTCGATAGAGTTCTAAAAAACCTGGTTCCCATGTGCTTACCATACCAGTCTTCCACCACAACACGATGCTTGCCTGCTTCCACTCAGTCTCTTCCGGGTTGGCTGTTACTACGCACTACGTAAAAACATCAACGTCATTTTATGACGCTTGGTGCTTGTATCCCTCTTCGGCGCTGTCAGCCTTGGGGAAGTCAAGGCAGTTCGATCTGTGGTTCATCAGCTGAACCAGTGAATTAGAGTAGAGCCCCACGGATCTAACACCGTGGGTGTGTTCACGGAGATCACTCTGCTTGATTCTGTGCAGAATCTGACCAGTTTAGCCAATGATCTCCGTGAACGCACCATTGGCTAAAATTGTCAGATTCTGAACATAATCAGAATGATCTCTGTGAACGCACCCTGTGTGTTAGAGCCATGGGACTGTACTCTAATTTATTGGTTCAGCTGATGAACTGGAAACAATCGACATTATTCTCGTATAATTAACCACTTCTCGGCTAAAGTCTGTTTTACACCAAAATTACCATGTTTACTTTCAGGTACCCCAGGCAAACTATATATATATATATATATATATATATATATATATATATATATATATATATATATATATATATATATATATATATACACCACAAAATATAGCTATTATTGTAAACAAAATTATACTTTTCCATAGAATATATTATACCTACATCACATTTAGTCCCTAAAATCCTAATGTTTTATGTAACATTTTAGAAACTTTTAAACTGCTGGATTTGCTATGTCTATGTGTGTGTCTTTTCATTGGTTTTGAGGGTTTTACAAGCTCTAGACTGTCACCAGGCACTTTCACTTAAACACTTTGAATTATGCAGCACATGGTGTATATCATTCACCCCAATTTCATGTGCCCAGTACACTACCAAAGAATGAGATACCCTGGCATAAGTGTAAGATTTCAAGGGTTCTGTCTGAAGGTGAGAATAACAACATGTCACACAGCGATGCAAAGTTAACAGTCTTTATTATTTACTTCTAATATAACAAAATATTATATTAGGCCATAAATAAAATATATTACCCCTTCCTGTATGGGACAGTCAGGCAGCTTGATCTGCTTCTGTCTCTTGGTGGAAACTGGACTGCCTGTAAGTCTGGAGCCTGAACTGCTTTTTGTTACCTTACTCAAGAGCCTTACTGTACATCCTCTGTTCCTTCTCGCCTAGCCTGAGAAAAGGAAACCAACAGGCTAAAACTAGTTGGTGTGAAAATGCAATAACACATTTTTGGAATCTGCACAAAATAAGGATTTTAGAAATGGGTAACATAGCATCTCTCTTCAGCTGTTTATTACCCATAATTCTTCTTGGGCTCAGTGTAATGTTGCATGACATAAAAATAAGTGACTTTTGCTACCTTTGGCTATGTTACCTCAGGTACTGGTACAGCATGTGTCATGATAGTTTGTTCTGGGGTTTATTTAGTCTTTCCTTCATTCCTTCAAACAGTCCACCAACTGAGGCTGGGCTGACAGGGACAGTAGTACCATGTATCCCTTCGGATGCCCTTGAGGGAACATACACGGCACCTTTTTTGTGGCTTGGCTTTCTAGTAAAATGTCATTCACTAAGCCTTGCCACTGTTTCTGGTATTTCTTGTGTATCAAACACAAAGCTGGAGATCACAGAGGTCTGAAATTCCAGAAATGTGAGCTGATTCTCTGGTGCCGTAAATAGGTACAGTACATAGGCGCTGTACAAAGACATCTGGACCATGTACATGCCAAGCTTCTTATAGCATGCCATGGTCTTCCTGCAGCATTGTTCAGCTCCAGCATCTGCTCTGACCTATCCACACCTCCCATGTATTTCTTATTGTCCAGGACACACTTTGGCTTGTTTGAGTTTGCGGGAACTGCTACAGTAGCCTACAGTATATTTGAATCCCGTAACAGGCACACTTTGTGGGTATGTACTGCTTAAAGAGAATCCTCCCCTTGAACAGCAGGGGGGACTCATCCTTAGATATATTTTGGCCAGGTGTATACATATCTTCAGGGACATTGCCCAATAGCACTGGGGACTTTTTTTTTTTTTTGGGTAGGTTATCATTATTTTATTTTTTTTTCACGGGGAAAAAGGTCAAGTCATCGTGAATTGAGTAACCATTTTCAGTGCTTTTCTGTTGTTTATGGGATATACACCGATTTCATTTTATTTGTATCGGGGGTGTTTTATCATTTTGTATTGGTTAAAACCAAAAATCAGAAGCCATAAATATATATTTTATATAATATTGTGACAGGGTGCCCGCCCCTGTTTGTATTTTGTGTTTTGTGTTTTATGTTGTCTGTTATATGTATTGTTGTAGTGGTGCATGGAGTGTGGGTTATGTAGCACAGGTGTATATTTGTATTTAGGCACAGGGATTGCACAACCACTTCACATGCAGATTAAAATGGGTATTTGTATGAGGGCATGGGGAGTGCACAATTAGTTCACGTGCTGGGATTCAAGTGAATGATTAATTAGTAATTGAATCCCGGCACAGGTGTATATATAGATGCAAAACTCATTCACTCTGGGGATGGGGGGAAAAGAGAGGAGGTAGGAGGTGGGAGAGAGAAAGAGGAGAACATAATAATAATAATAATAATAATAATAATAATAATAATAATAATAATAATAATAATAATAATAATAATAATAATAATAATAATAATTGCTATGCATGCCAGGTCTACACCAGCCCACTACTTGGTATAGGTCAGTGTTTGTTTGTCTGTTCCTTTGGACATTGTGCCGTTTATTTTGAGTGTTTTGTTTTGTACATCTGTTTTATTTATTATTTTCAATAAACCGGAGCAACAGCGCATTTACTCACAATACTGTTGTCATTACTTCTTGGCCTGAAGTCACCACCAGCCAGCCTTTTTCACAAACATAAAGCTATTTTTCTAAATGAATCAGAAGAAAAATCTACTTAAATTAATAATTACAATAAAAGTGTTCTTGGGGATGTGGGGAAAGAAAAAATTGTGAGCATGGATACCCAGCTCGATCTGCTTGTGACAACGAGCTGGCCCCACTACTCCACTGTTCAACGGCGTCGCAGTGCCCAGCGAAGGACGCGGTGTCGGCCCTTTCTCCAGCGGAGAAGACGCTAGGGGCCCACTTGGAGGGCTTGTGTTTCGGGGAGGCTGTGCTGCGCTGTGCATTGCCGGATCCTGAGACGGGACAGCTCCTGCAGCTGTGAACCATGCACGGGGGACCAGCTACAGGGCACTTTGGAATTGCCAAGACCTCCAAGAACAATATAGTTTTCTGGCACATTTTGATGTGTAAAAAATTTTTTTTAAGAATCCATAATATAAAAAGACAATATGACATGATTTTGTTATTGTAGTAAAACTTTTATTCTCAGTTCCGTCGTTTCTCGCCGTTCCGGGTTTTACCATTAGGGAAAAGATGGAAATATATATTTTACATGAATGCAGTATAGGGGCGAGCTGGCGTCTTTTTATTATTGGATTCAGGTGTGTAAATCGCATTGCCCCAAACCTTTAACTATTTTTCCTAAGATATATTAGTCCATATTCTATTATACAGTTGGCATTATGCAAGGCGTTCTTCATATGTAAATGACAGCCTTAATGAACCACTATATACAGTTGTGGGTGACGTAATTTCAATGGTCAATCAAAGTATGTAAATCGCAGTAACCCAAACCTTTGACTATTCTACTAGATTTTAGTTATCATTATGTGGAAAATATGAAATTATCTCGGAGCAATACGTTATTCATATAGAAATGACAGATCTAATGAACCAGTGCATATAGCATTGCCCCAAAACTTCAACAATGTATTATAATAGATACTGGTCCACTCTATCTAGGAAATGTGAAATTATTGTGGAGCAACATGTTTTTTTTTTTTATGACACCGTTAAAGAGCCGTGTCTGTGACTCAGTGAGATGCTGCAGTGCTACTAGTTCGGCTGAGCAGCTAACTGTTCAGTCGGAACACTTTGAACTCTGCAGCACTAGGGAAAAGCCGGCATGGCAATACATTTGACAATACTGGGGTGTAGCCAGTGTCTTTTTATATTGGATACAGGTGTGTAAAACACATTGCCGATAACACATTTTCCAAAGAGATATGTCTGTCGTATACGATACATTTGTCAATAAGCTCATATAGAAAAGCCAGCCTTAATGGAGCGCTATAGGGCTGCGTTGGCGTTTTTTTTATTGTTGGATTTAGTTGTGTAAAACACATTGCCCCAGATCTTTGACTATTCTTTCTAATATACAGTAGCTATGGGTAAGGTCATTTCAATGGTCAATAAAAGTATGCAAATCGCTCTGCCCCAAACGTTTATCATTTTTTTTTCTAAGAGATATTAGTTCATACTATATTATGCAATTGTCATTATTTTGGTGTAAGGTGCTCTTCATATGTAAACGATAGCCTTAATGAACCACTATATACAATTGTGGGTGACGGAATTTCAATGGTCAATAAATGTATATAAATTGCATTGCCTCAAACCGTTAACTGTTTTTCCTAAGAGAAATAAGTCTATTACATATGAAACATGCGGCATTGTCTTGGAGCAAGGTGTTCTTTACATAGAAAGGCCATATAAAAAATGTGAAATTTCCTTGGGGCAATACGTTCTTCACCTTTAATGATACACTATAGACACCTTTGGTGACATCCTTATAATACTTAATAGAAATAAGTAATTTGCATTGCTCCAAACTTTTATGTATTTTTTTGAAGAGACATTTTGTCTATGTGCTGTAGTATAAAAATGATCAAGTAAGTGGGGCAATTCGGTCTTCATTGATAAAACAGCCTTAATTAAAAAACTGTATATTGAATAAAGGGAAATAATGTAGATGAATTATTTATGCATGTAAAACATGCAAACTGCAAACTATTTCAGACATATATGATTCTATAATTTATGTTGGAAAATGAATGTATACTAGAAAATACAATTTTTAGACTTTATTCAAACACTATGGTAGTGAATTTGAAGCTTCAGACTGCAGTGCTGTCAGCAATAGTTCTAAGTTCTGAGTTCCGCCTGTTCCTTAGTGCCATATAAAACATTGTATAAAGGGCAAAGTTTGCCCACTAACTCAGTGTACCCTATTTAGAAGCAAGCACAACAGCAAAGACACAATTTCTCAGAGCAATAAAACTATTGCAAAATTATTTTATTCAGCAAAATCAAATGTCTTTGCATTTGCACTTGAAGTTATTTTAATGTATTTATTTATTTTTTGTAATAATAATAATAATAATAATAATAATAATAATAATAATAATAATAATAATAATAATAATAATAATAATCAAGGTGTCTCCGGGTGCTGCACAATATGAAACAGCTACTATGCTCAATGCTCTTAAAGAGGAGGTTTTTTATATTGCTTCCTCTATGAAGTAGGGAAGTAAGGAAGGGGAGGCCGTGATTTGGGGATTTAGAGGTAGATAGGGAGCAGAACCAGCAAATGAGAGGGAGTACATATGTTAACTGTGGTCGGAGGTTTCTGATATGCAGAAATGTGCTCCCTCTAGCTTTTTTCTTTATCATTCTAAATTTTTGTAACCATGCTCCCATCTCAGTTTATTTTGCTGCGTTTTTGTCATTACTGTGCTGCTCTCCTATAGAATATTGCTATATGATGAATGCAGAGTCGGGGATCTTTCTCCATGTCATATTTTCTTGCTCTCTGAGTGCTACGTCTTTTATTCATTCATTCTCCTTGATCTTTATCTCTATTCTTGACCATGGGTAGTGTTGTCATTAATTCATGAAATCTGCCAGAGGCCAATCATCCTGTAAAGAGAGCACAGTGCTTAAATTATCTTTTAAGAAAAAAGGTTGATATTGCATGTTTGCAGGAAGCTCATTTGGTTTCAAGTGATGTTGCTCGTTTTTAAAATAAACATTACAGGTTAATTGCATAAATATGCTGTTATATTTTGCGGTTTGTAAAGTCCAGAGAGATCCAAAATATATTAATCTCGGACCATGTCTTGTCTTGATATTATGTTGTATTTCTGTATTGTTGTGATATTTTTTTGATCTGTATTGTCTCCTCCATTTTCCTCTTCCCAAGGGGTGGAGAAAAGAAAGGAAAATTAATAAAAAATAATTGTTCACCAAAAAAAAAAAAAAAAAACAATTATTACAAAAACATTACAAGTTTTAAGAACCGGATCACTGTAAAAAGGCTGCCGAAAACAAATGTATGTCAGCAACAGAATCTTGAAGGCAACACGTGAATGAACAGGAAATCAATGCAGACGCATAAGGACCGGGGTGATATGTTCTGTCCACCTAGTGCCTGTCAAGACCCTTGCCGCTGCATTTTGCACCATCCGAAGACGAATAGGAAGACCAGCAAAAACAGCATTGCAGTAATCCAATCGAGAGGTTACAAAAGCATGCACAAGGATCTCTGCATCCCTGGGAGACAGAAAACAACAAACTCTGGAAACTTTCTTTAGGTGATAAAAACCCTGCATTTAACATAATAGAAATATGGTTTTCAAATGATAGCCTAGGATCTAGCTGGACATCTAAACTGTCCATTTGTATGTTACGCAGACATGTTTCCATATGTTTGGTACACTCCTTATCTTATTGTGATGAAACTAGTTATTAATATTATTTACCATACATTATTGGAAGTATTAGATTCTAGGAATATATGGGGGGGTCTTAAATCTGCATATTATAATTTTTTTAAAACTATTGTCATTTCTATTGGTATATGTTATTGTCAAACTGAAAGCTCTAATTTACTGCCGTGGCAAGGGATGTTACTGACCTACTTGTTTATTTATTTTTTACTATCACCCTATTTCGTTTGTCTATGTTCCTTGAACAGGTGGAGACGTGAGTGCGTGAGGCTGTGGTTCCCGAGCGAGCGTCAGAAACTAATAGGATTGAGGGTGAGGATTTTTTTCAAGCTCATAACCCATTAACTTATCTAACATTCAGGGTTTAGCAGTACAGTATCTGTATCTGTAACACTAAAAACAGGAGATAAAGAGATTTGAAAGGAAAATAGATTAATAGAGTGCTGCCAACAGCATTTTTGCTGTCAAGATTTCTCTTTAATTCAGGTTGAAGCCTCACTATGTTTTGGTCTTAATGGACCCTGGTGTGTGGGCTACAGCATCATTTTTGGAAGGTAGTACATGAGGTTTGAAAAGCTTACTTTAATACATGGTTAGGCTACACTTAAATAGGTTTCCAGCTGTGTAAAAGGGGAAACAGCGGATGGGTTAAGGAAGGTTGGCACTCAATTGGTATGAATGATTTGGATGGTACCCCGACTTTGTTTGGATTGTGTTTCATTGGGTTGCCTTTGGTTACATCACTATGGAGTGAATATAAACATTTACCTTTGTTGCATGTGTAATATTAACTATCCCTATGATTGTGATAGTAACTGGGGTAACCCTCTGAACTATTCTAATACATAAACTAATAATGAAACAAGCTATCAACTCAAATGTGTGTATGTGTGTGTGTGTGTGTGTGTGTGTGTGTGTGTGTGTGTGTGTGTGTATACAGTGCCTATAGAAAGTCTACACCCCCTTTCAAAATTTTCACCTTTTGTTGCCTTATAGCCTGGAATTAAAATGCATTAAAATTGTTTTTTTTTTCATTTATCTACACATCCTACCCCACAACGTCCAAGTGAAAAAAATATTCTTGAAATTTGTAGAAAATTAATTAAAAATAAAAACTGAAATAGCTTGGTTGGATAAGTGTCCACCCCCCTTGTAATAGCAATCCTAAATTAGCTCAGGTGTAACCAATTGCCTTCAAAATCACACACCAAGTGGCATCCACCGGTGTTAAATTGTAGTGATTCACATGATTGCAGGATAAATTCAGCAGTTCCTGTAGGTTCCCTCTGCTGGGTAGTGCATTTCAAAGCAAAGACTCAACCATGAGCACCAAGGCGCTTTCAAAAGAACTCTGGGACAAAGTTGTTGAAAGGCACAGATCAGGGGATGGGTATAAAAAAATATCAAAGGCCTTAAATATCCCTTGGAGCATGGTCAGGACGATTATTAAGAAGTGGAAGGTGTATGGCACCACCAAGACCCTGCCTAGATCAGGCCGTCCCTCCAAACTGGATGACCGAGCAAGAAAGAGACTGATCAGAGAGGCTACCAAGAGGCTAATGGCAACCCCATACAAATAACCATTTTAATCTGCATGTGAAGTGGTTGTGCATTTCCTTGTGCATAAATACAAATATACATTTTACATCACCTGTGCTACATAACCCACAGTCCATGCACCACTACAATAATACATATAACAGAAAACATAAAACACAAAACACAAAACACGCACCGGGGCGGGGCACCCTGCCACAGTTGTACACAAAACACTTCTCACAGAGCAAAAATAAATATTTAAACAAAACAAATCTCATACACTAATCCCACAAACAAATACCGTGCTGGTCTGCAGGTTCTTATACCGGTGACAATCTCCAGATTAGCAATAAATGAATCAATTAACCTGGAGATGGTCACATTCTGCACAGGGTATTTATATCAGCATGATCAACAGCAAATCTGTTCATAATTAATCTGCTGCCGACCACGCATTTTCAAGCGATATCTGGCCCAAGACGAACTACTAGCAATCGCCCCTGCCAGACCACATCTAAACCAAACAATAACAAAGTAAACACTCATTTTAAGTAAACACAAAATACATCTAAATAACACCACAATCCCATCACCCATTTAAATAACATAAAACAACTCATTTATCAGCAGGTCTTTGACCTGCCCCCTTTTTACAGCAGGGCTTTTGTGCCCTGCCACATACCTCCCCCCCACCCTTGTGCATAGCACACCTGGACCCAACAACCACCTCCCCCCTTAAAGTCCCAAAAGTTCCAGTCACAGTCCCAGCCCAGGAACAGAGGCAACTATGAGTCCATAGGTGGCAGCCATGGTGGGAGGTCCTCCTTTAATGCCAACACTAGCAACGGCCATGCTGACAGCGAACAGGTTGGCTTCTCCAGCCAAGGCAGACCTGGCAGCGGAAATGCTGCCAGCGGCAATGCTGGCTCTTACAGTAAAGGCACTGCTGTCAGCACAAATGCTGACAGCAAACAGGCTGGCTCCTCCAGGCAAGGCAGATCTTGCACCCGTGCGGTGGCATGGGCAGCGGTAATACTACCCTCAGCACGGGACACTCCGCCAGTAGAAGAGACATTTGGCACGCCAGACGTGGTGTTACGCTGGCAGCGCCATGCTGCTCACAGCGCGGACACTCCTGCAGTGGCAGCGGTGCAGCTGCACTCCCGCACTGCCCGGGGATGCCTGTTCATCACCGCCCGGGGATGCCTGTCCATCACCGCCCAGGGTTGCCTGTTCATCACAGCCTGGGGATGCCTGTTCATCACTGCCCGGGGTTATCTGTTCATCACCGCCCGCGGTTGCCTGTTCGTCATTGCCCAAGGTTGCCTGTTCATCACCGCCCGGGGATGCCAAGCCTGCACCACCCGGGGGTGCCAAGCCTGCACCACCCGGGGGTTCCAAGCATGCACCATCTGGGGATGCCATGCTGTCACCACCCGGGGTTGCCTGTCCCGCGCTGCCAGGGGATGCCTGTTCATCACCGCCAGAGAATTCCTGTTCGTCATCGCTCTGGGATGCCTGTTCGTCATCATCTGGGAGTCCTTTGCTGCGACCTTTGCTGCGATTTTTTGTTGCCACTGCCAGTGTAGCCACTGGAGGAGGGCTTCGCACCACTGTCAGCCTTTCCGCTGCCAGCCTTTCCGCTGCCAGCGTGGCCACTACGGGAGGGCCTCACACCGTGGCCACCAGAACTGCCACTAGAGCTGCTGTTGCCGCCTCCGCAGCCAAGAGGCAGGTTATTATTATTATTATTATTATTTATTTCTTAGCAGACGCCCTTATCCAGGGCGACTTACAATTGTTACAAGATATCACATTATTTTTACATACAATTACATTATTTTTTACACATTCTCTTTACATACAATTACCCATGTATACAGTTGGGGTTTTTACTGGAGCAATCTAGGTAAAAATACCTTGCTGAAGGGTACAGCAGCAGTGTCGCCCACCTGGGATTGAACCCACGACCCTCCGGTCAAGAGTCCAGAGCCCTAACCACTACTCCACACTGCTGCCCCTCACCTGGGGTTCCTTTGCTGCTGGCCCCCAGGGATTTGTTGTTTTGCCGCCACCCGTGGGCCCATTGGTGCTTCCGTTCTTGTGCCAGGACATCGATGAGACTTTTAGGCCTTTAAGAGGGAGCTACGCACCAGATGGTGGGTTTGTGTGACGGGGTACACCCCACCCCTTGTTTATTTGTATTATTATTGTGATTGTTTAATGTATTTATGTTAATTTTAGTTGCATGTAGTTGGCAGGGACGAATGTTACATCCCGTGAGAATGCAAGGTCAGCAGCTAATAATTTATTGACAAATTGGCTGTCGAACACGCTTATTAGAAGTCCTGTGCAGAATTTGGTACTTGATAAATGAGGTACTTGATAACCAGTTAATCTCTCGACCACAATAAAAACCAGCAGCTTGCTACTTGTAAAATATTTTGTGTTGCGAGATTGTTTTGTTTGACTATTTGTTTTTGTAACAGGGTGACCCACGTCACTTTATTTAGGCACTTTTTATTAAGATTTTAAATTGTAGTAATCACGTTTTGATTTAACACCTTTGATTTAATGTTAATTTGTTTTGATTTTATCACCTTGTTTTAAAGCATGTTTATTTTGTACTGCACATTGCTTTTGGAGTATAAGCACAGGTCCCACTGGCACGTTGATGCTCTCCTGTTCTCACCCCCATAGGTGTCAATTGGATAATTTGAAGAAGCTTAGCACCTGGTATAAAAGTTCCTGATTTCATCCAGAGATTGGATTTTGTCGTGGATATGAACCCTGGTTTACCGAGGTAATTTCGACGTTGGAAACATGCATGTCTCTTGGATTTACCTGATTTTCACTGGAGGGTTTTCTTTATCAAGTATACACTAGAGAAGTGTGGAGATGTGTTGCTGTTTGACAGTTTCATTGCTCACGCAGGAGTAGCGCTCTGTTTCTGGTATTAATGAGAAAGTGTTTCCCGTATCATAATATGGGAAATATCAACTGGATGAGCCCACTGAAAAAAAATTCTCACCAGTTAATATAAATGTAAACAGCAAATAGTGGTGCAGTGAACACCATTATTGTGTCTGAGGATTTGGGGGAGTGCTGAGATGCTAATGAGGGAATCCCAGGATTATGGGTACTTGACTTTTTGTGTATTTTGGAGGGGTTTGGATCTCTGGGTGGGCACTTCTCACCATTGCTGGTCTGCCACCCAGTGGGGGTGGGCACTGTATGTTTTTTTTTTTTTTTTAAATTGCTTGTGTTTTAAAACTGCATGCTGTCAGCAGATCTCCAGCAGTGCGGGAATGTCTCCAGTGGGGTTGTGTATTGAGCAAGCTCCAGGCGATTCCTTGTGTGTTGCACAGTGTAAATAAAGCTCTAGCTATACAGTGAAGGTGACCATTTCTTAATGATTACTGCCACTTGTTCCCTCAGGGAAGTTGGAAATAGTAATTAGCAGAGACGTCTGTTCTCCTGAATGGCCCATAGATTATTTTTTTTATGACTCATGAAACAACAGTCGCACAGAAGTAATGTCCTGCCCATTGTGACACAAATTGACAGCTAACAGGAAATCCTGCTTTACTGTTGAGAATACAAGTCTGGCATTCCATTTGTGCAACAAATAAATCAGTTGTGTCAAAAGTGTATGCTACGTACGGCAGGTGCTTATGCGTGGTAATATGTTACATTACTGTCATTCTGTCAAGCTAAATAAACATTTAACTAAAGCAACTAAAACATTTCAGATTTTTGGCTAAATGACTGTAACTTTATTTTTTCTGACAGCTATGTCATTATATTTAACAACAATAAACCAAAATGTTCCATTCCAATGCACTTCCTCTTTCAACCTGATTAGATAAAACATGCTACGAGCATGCATAGACAGAGAGCCTGAAATGCACTTATTTTTAGCAAGGTATGACAGGGAGTCGCTGGTTCTTGAGTACATGTGTGCCTTTATGGAAGCAGCTGGGATGCGCAACAGGAGATACGTTGCTTAGCAACTAATTAAGCAGGTAGGCTCGCCCGGTGCTGAATTAATCGGGAGGTCCTGATTGACCGGGGGGCGTGCCCAGGGAGGCTCTGCACAGCTCAAAAGTCATCTGTGCCACAACTCGAGGCTACTGCGCGGCCATAGCCATACAGATGGGCGCAGAGCAAAAGCTTGCTGTGTTGACATCGAGGAGGCGAACGTCTGCTACATGGAGAAAATTACTGCACCAAACCCTTCCACTGCAAGACAGTGCTTGTGAAGGCATTGCCCAGCCAAGGCCATTTGATAAGGCTGTTTGAAGAGGCAGGAGTTGCGGCGAGGAGCCGAAAAGTAGGTCAGTTTAGGGAATGTTGATCCCAAACAATATAGAGAAGGTGTGCGACTAGCGCTCGCTATTTCTGGGAAAAATGTATTTTTAGCTTTGTTTTCTTTTCTTTATTAAATCTGACACTAGGGCTACCATTGCTGGTACCCTAGTGGCAGCACCTATGTTGTAATTAAATCTGGACGCCTGTATGGCATGTCAACACCCAATGCTCTGTGTCTGCCTCAGTATTATTCAGTGACGACCCACCTATGTAACATCACCCTGTCACATTTGGTGTGAGAAGTGGGACGTCACTGGTCCTGCTGAGACAAGGCAGGATATGCACAGAGCAGTTGGCTGCCAGTATTCGCAGTCAGAAGAAGCAGCTTGCACTCCGGTCACCCTGTCCACGCCGGTCGGTTCCCCTGTCGCTGTTTCTAGGGCTCTTTGAGATGTCGTAGACAACGAGGACCCAACCCTAAACAGAAGAGGAACCAGCCGAAGGTATCGAATGGACCAGTGGTGCCGTTCTGAGGGGGAGGGTATGTGACAGGGAGGACCCTGTCAGAGTCGCCGTGAGGATGCAGGGACTCCGGGAGCCCAGAACTATGTTGTAATTAAATCTACATGCCTGTGTGGTGTGTCAACACTCAATGTTAAAATTTGATGTCACGGTGGATACAGCTTTACGTGACCATCAAAGCACTAGGTTCATTGGTGTGTGTTCAAAACCCACCTGTGGCAATTCCTTGCATTTGTTTTCAATGGTGACAGCTCCTTAATTACGGATATAATGTATCAAATAATTATATCACTAAATGAAGCAGTTCTCCTGCTCTATAATATAGAGAGAAATAACTATACTATATACTAAACACCCACACATGTATTATTGAATTGTTTATTTTGTAATACAAAGGCACAATATGTTTTTTTACACTTTATATCGTAGGACATTTAATCTTTTAGCAACACTAAAATATATTCATGGGGTTTTTCTTCTAAGAATGAGGCTCTTTGGAAATGTTCTTTTCAGTCACTCACTTTGCTATTGTAACACATAAACTACCACCACTTTTAAGATGTTTTTTACATATGGCATAAAATCTGTTTAATGTATGCACACAGTACAATCTAAAGGTCAGTTAGATTAACTGATACAAGCACGTTAGAAGATTTAAAAATCATTTAAAAATCAAAATATGGAGCATTAAAATTAGCCATGTTACAGTAGATTTTACAGGGGCAGGAACATATAAATAGTTGTAAACATAAATTAACAATCAAAAGGAATACAAAATATGTACAATGCACCGTTACAACATATGGTACAATAAAACTGGACTGGGACATTTATGATTTCAGCAAAATAAAGATGTCTATTTTATTGATCTAAACAGTAAAGGGATCTTTATACCACTGTCCTTTATTTTTGTATGAATCCAGCTGGTGTTTCCCATAAGTGTGAATTATTGTATCGATCCCTTTTATTAACAGCACTAAATACATCAAAAATACAGTGGAAAATGTCTGAGATATAGCAGGGTAACATGTTTTAGGATCAGCTGTAGTTTAAATCATTTAAATAGCATCCACAATTTCACATTACAGATTATTTTGCAATAAACTCCCTACTTGCTGCTGCAGTCTTTTTGTATAATATGGATTTGTTTAAAAATAAAATACTGATTGGTTGACATTTTAAATTAGAATGTTATTCAAAAGCACATTACTGTGGTTTTAATGATGTTTTCTCAAGGTTGCTTGGGTGTAGCCTAGAGTGGGATAGGAATTGTGGTGACTTTAAACACTGTGGTGCATAAAGCCTGCCTGTTATCTCAGCCAGCCTGCAGTCAGGCACACCCGGGAATGCTGACGTCAGCACAGACTGCTCCAGGCTATCAAGAAGCAAACCACAGAAGTAGATGTGAGTGTATTGTAAAAAAAAAACAACAACAAAATGAAATAAACAGGAATACAGGAATATGCATATACACACACTCTTAATATTACTTTTCATTTAAACATGTATTTCCCATCTAAGCAATGTACACAGCTATGGTAATATTCATAGCTTTTACCATTATTTCCTACATACATTGTGGCACTGTGAAAAATGTTTGTTTGTTATTTTTTATTTCAGTGCTGTTTAATTAACACAATTACAGTAAACTACATTATTACTTGCCTTAAGGTACATGTTGTGTTGCTCTACCTACAGGTAATATATTTATTTACATAAACACAATAGGAATGTATCATACTACTGTCAGTCTATACATTTGTTTTCTTTCAGTAAATAAGACCATACAGAGAGTTATTGTGGCATATGGCTCATTTCTCATTAAGCACAATTATTACTTGGAACTGTACAAATCAGACTGTGTACTTTACCCTTACCATTCCCAGCACGCTCTGATTAAATGTGATGGTTTACAAGTGTACTATAACACATCCAATATGTTACATCTCCATTAGTTAATAATTGAGTTTATCAGTCAGTAAAATAATTGGCTAATTTAATCAGTTCAGGAACGTCTGGCAGGAAATGGGCTGATTAAATAACATGTTACATCTGTTATCTTGAACTCATCAAAACCATCAAAACAAGAAGTAATTTACAGCAGAGGTTCCCACACTTTTTTTGGGGACTCCTTTTTTAAATACAATTGGGAAAAAAGCCAATCGCTAACAAGAAAGAAAAGGTCTACTGCAATGAATGTATATGTTACAGTAAAAGTCAGAATATTGGCAAATTTTAAGATTTCTTGGAAAATGTTGACATTTACCAAGCAAAATGGTAAATGTCTGAAATAAATATGATAACGCTTTGGACATTTACCGGTAAATCTCAAGAATAACCATGTGACTTTGGCTAATGACTGAATGTCTCGCTTTCGCGCATTGTAAGGCTTCAGGAGTCCTGTGGAACTCCAAGTGCCACAAGAGTCTACTGTGCTGCAGTAAGTATATATCTATTCAGTGCTTGTATTTGTCACATTGTGTGTCATAACCAAAGTGTGATTTTCTGTTGTAAAAACCAAGGTCCTAAATGACTTAATTTGCACTTAACAGAACTACTATGTATTTGGAGTACAATATGATTCATCACCATTGTGATTTGTTTTATACACAAATCTACCAGAATGTTGGTTTTTTCTACATAAGTGGATCACAATATTGTTCAATACCGTGTTGAATTGCTCAATTGTGCATTACTGTAAGTTCATTACTGATTATTTTGTTAATGGAAAATGTGTGTGCAGAAATAAATATATTCTTTGACATTAATGATTATTTTGTTAATCGACAATTTATATGCAGGAATAAATACACTCCGATGATATACCTGCATTTAACAATACGCTTTGGTAAATCATAAGATTAACCGGTAAAAGTCCAAAGAGCAACCAGGGTACCTCATGTAGTGCCAGCAACATTAAATTATGGCACCAGTAGACATGTTTCATTTTTTATGTATTTTTTTATTCCTTAACAACCATAGATGATGATAGTTTCTCATTGGGTCTGGACTACTCACATGACCTACCCGCACTCATCCACAAAACACTACAAACAAATTGAAGAGTGGGGGAGGGAGGGCTTGATTAGGATGGGATTTGATATTTCAGCACCAGTAGTCCTCTGGTGCTAAACCTTCAAAACAGCAACAATTTTCAAAACGATTTGCACCCCTGCTTCTTCTTGCATAAATAAAAGCAACACAGGCAAACAGATTTTGTCTCTATTTATTCAGTTTTAACATTTGTGACCCAAATACTGCAGGCTGAACTGTACCTCTCTCTCTCGATTTTTTTTCTGAAGGCTAAATTGAAATCACATATACTAATGTCACTTTGAACTAAGCCACTTTACAGAGATGAAAGGCAAGCATTCCTATATTTGCAACTCAACGTCTGATTAAACCGCAGCGTATGCATTCCACAGACTTGGTCTAATAATTAGGTAGGTTCCTGGATAAGCTTTGCTCTGCTTTTCAAAGGAGAATGAGTATAGTAGAGAAGGTAGGACCAAAATCAACATTTACAAAAGCTCTTATTAAACATGACACATTCAAATAAACATTTTTATGTAAAGCTCACCTCTCTTTAAAAAACAAAACAAAACCTTTCCGCTCATGTTTTATTCCTTGCTTACATGTAGGAGACATTCAAAAATACAGTTGGTGTTTGTGTTTATTGTTTACACTTCTGGACTGCCCAGTCTCAGAGAGGTCTTGGATACATCTGTGTGCACGGTTGACATGGCTATTGTCTCATATTCTTCTTCCTTAGAGGAGCACTTGCAGAAGTGGAGAACTGCATGCAAATCCCGCTGAAAGTTCCTATTGAGGAAACCGTAAAAGATGGGATTTACACAGGTGGAGATCATTGCTGTCAAAAGACAAAGCAGAAAGACTGGGTTGTGGCTGCAGTTCATTATGATTTCATGATTCCAGTCTGCCACAGCATTAAAGATGTTGAGAGGAAGCCAACACACTGCAAATGCCACCACAATGGAAATCAACATGACGTTGATTCTTTTGGTCTCTGTGGACCTGCACTTATTCTCCCTCATCTTGTCCATCATGTCATTTCTTCTTTTAAGGCGAATATAAATCTGAAAGAAAGAAAATATGCATTTATTCATCATGAAACCCTGAAGAAAAATGAAAACCTGTTAATATTATTAACACTATATTGTCCGTTTGACCATTCTGCTATTTGAATTTTGCACAAGTAGTTTTGCACTTTTGGCAAAATATAGTTTAAAACATATTATGTCATTTGATATTTGGTGGTTAATATCCGTAAGAATTAAATTCTGCTTGTTCTTGTTCTTCTTCATTTACTAACAATAACAGTAGTATTATGTCAGTTATAAAATCTGCATTAAACATATAATGCTTTAGTAAAAAAGTAACAAATAAGCACACATATTTTCTAAAAATTCGATCAAGTAGTTGGTATGGTAGCCAAACACACTCTGACTTATTTACTGATTTAGTGTCTATTTACTTTTAGAACTGTCTGTAAACTGGGGGTACATTTATCCATTTATCATGCCATACATTTTAGTTTTCAAATCTGTTTCAAATTTATGTTGAGTGGTATTGATTTCTTAAAACTGGGCAACTGACAAGGTCTTAGTGAGTGGATAAGTTCGGGAACATATGCTAGCAGATTTGAATTGTCTGGAGAAGGGCAGATAAACAAATGATTAATAATTAACAATGACCTTGATTACTACCAGCAATGTGTTCACTGACAAAATGGCTATCAATTGTCTGCTGGTATTTAACAGGTCTCTATAGAATGACTTACTAATTATTGTGATATAGGTCAAACCCATTCAGTATTAGTTAGGGCTGCTACCCATGTGTTTTGTGTATCTTTTTATTTCACATATACCAGAGAAAACTCTGATTACTCAAATAAATATTTAATTAATTAAAGGAAAAATGCATCACAATGTCAGTCATGATGGAAACACATTTTGTGTAATGTATTTTACAGTAGTATGGTACCATAGAACAATGTGCTTAGAACAAACTGATGAATTACTGTTGCTGTCTCCAGCCGTATATTTTGCTATATTTCACAACATAATTGTAATTCTTTTGATATTTGAATTCACATGTTCTAGTTTATTAATCAACTGGAGAATGTTACCAAACACATTCCTTACATATTATTCAATTGAACAGACCACCGTGCAGTGAATTATTGTTTTCTTTGCAAGGGGGTAAGTCCAAACCACAGCAGGGGACACGACACGGTGGGCAGCTGCCAGTCAACAATCGGAAACAGTGTCACCCAGGTAACAAATTCATTAGCAGGAAAAGCCTACCATTCTTAAGGATTTTGTTTATGACAAAAGTATTAAGATAATACTATAATCCATTTCTAGAATGTTTTAAAATACTTCCAGTGGATATGTATCACATCAAAACAAATACTTTAAACAGTGTTTGTCGCAGGAAAGCACAAAATATTTTATATACTGTAAATATGACAAAATGGTTTAGTACGACTGTCCCGTAAACACATTCTGCAAGGCTCTCATTAGCCATAGTCTCTGCTATTTGTTTGTTGTATGTTGAAATATTTTCTTAAAATGTTTTACAGTATTGACATGGGTCAGAGAAGACTGCCAGAAAATGTTAACCTGAAACAACTGAGGCAGCTATGATTTAATGCTGCTTTACAAATCTGACTGGAATGTACGTTTATAGGGTTAAGGCACTGTCCTAAACACATTTTTAATAGGGTTGACACATGACAGTTTTTTAATTTATGAAGGTGAAGAGGACGCTGGGCTATTTATAATCAATCTAACATATGCAGGCCCCTATAAAAATCCATATTAAAGAACAAACTCAACTGTAAAAATCTTCCAAAGGACACTGTATATATAATCACATGTTACAGGAATATAACTTTTTTTTCTTATTACAATTCTAGAATTAAATGTAACATAACATAAAAACCTTACCTTTAGGTAGCACATGAATATGAAGCCAAGAGGTCCTATATACTGTATCATTAGCAGACAGGTTGTGTAGGTCAGCTTGAACGTTTCTGAAGGCCAATTGCTGATGCATACAACCTTGCCATTATACTGTTCCTGAAAGTATGGTAACAACTTCAGAGGGTCATCTGTCACAATGTTGAAAAGCATTAAAGGCAGTGATATACAGATGGCCGTGACCCAGATGATGGCAATCCCAATATAGGCATGCATATTGTTTGGTCTCCAGCCTCGAGGGTTGATGATGAGTTGGTGCCGTTCGACCGCTATTAGGACCAGTGAAAGGATAGAAACTGAGACGGAAACACACTGCACCATGTTGTTCAACTTGCACATGACTTCTCCAAAAACCCAGTGGTCCATGAAGGTATACACAAGCGTAAAGGGGAGGCACATGACAGACATAAGCAAGTCAGAGACCGAGAGGTTGGCAATGAGTATGTTTGTGACATTGTGCATCTCTTTCTGCTTCATAATAATGAGAATCAGGGCAATGTTTCCAATGACTGCAAGAAGAGCAACTGCACCATATGCGATAGCCATGATGAAGAACATGACAAGATGAGCCTGGCATACCTCACCAAAAACCAGTAATGAAGAGTTATTTTCAGAGCAGTTCATGGAACCTGAGCAGTTCCCTTCATTAAAGAAAGGTGCTTCATCCATTTTCTTATTCTTTTTATATAAAGCTACTTTTGGTCATCCACATCTTTCCATTGTGTGATTGAAATTATTGTGTATGGCAAGTGTCCAGTATTGTACGTGTCCTGTGAAAGCATAGCAATCTGAAAGAAAAAAAAAAGATAATTTTAAAATGTGTCCTTGTTCATGGCGCAGAGACCAAGATATTGGAGCATTTTTTTTTTCATTACAAAGATACTATAAAACATAATTAGCTAGGACAGTGGTTCCCACCCTTTTTCAATGTAGGGACCATCTTGGTGTTTGGATTTTTAACACGGACCACTTGCCACATATTTTTTCACAACAGCATTTTGAAACTACTTTTTATGTGTATATGTATATGTACGTATGTAGAAAGTAAAGTATTTATATAACGTACCTAACTTAATGAGATTCCTGGGCTTGAATCTTCACTACCAGGTCGGCAAGGAATATTGTCATTTTGCGCATTGAAAGTTGCTGATGGCAAAGTTCCTGTTTCTTTTTTTTCACATTATGAATGCTTTGTAGATAAATGGCATCTCAATTTTGCAGGTTTAAGAGTTTTGTTTGACAAAACCTCCTGACAATTAATGCACTGGGGCTTGGGTCATCCTCTGACCCAGTAAATGTAAATACCAGTGCTGGTCCCCGCAACCGTTACATCGTGTAGCAAATTAATCAATCAATTTCTAACACAACTTATTGCACTCACTGAGTCGCCAACTTCGCTCGATGTACATATAAAAAACACTGGTGGGGCGGTGCCCCACATGTCCCTTATAGACCAGCCGCGCCTGGCATTTTGGTTAAATATAACAGAGTCAAGAACAGACTGTACACATTATTTCCAGAAGCAGTGTTAACAGAATTTCCTTTTGGCATATTGTCTTGTGAGATGGCTGAATAAACCCATATAATAACATGGAGCTGAAATCGGTCATTCACACTATGGTACAGTTCACAAGTAAAGCTAAAAATACAGCCACATTAACTTATGTTACTATATGCACCTAACCTCTCCAAAAACGTATGGAAATAATAGGTATATTCCTATATCCCTGGCAAGACTGTAGCAAAACTGTGGTTTTAATGTTTTTTTAGTTTAGTCATTCCAACCAAGTTAGGAATATTCAATGCATTGCACTATTTTTATGTGGAGCGAAAAGGCTGGATGTGCATTTATGTGAATGCTAGATGGATATATATTTTTTTTAAATAATGCTGGCTAAAGACAAACGTGCCTTCATAATGTGTAATTTATTTAGCTAGTATTTGTTTCACATAAAAAAGCTGTTACAGTTAATGGCGGATTCGAAGGCGATGTTTGGTGTTGCATCAAAGGGAGCTGTAATATATATATATATATATATATATATATATATATATATAAACCAGATGTAATGCAAGAAAACAGATAAAGGGGGAACATGCAGACTACATACATATCTTATAATGATATATCATGTGGTTAAAGCTGCTTGTTGTGTTGCTTAGTAATAACACAGCGTGTGTGTAGAAACGGGTTTTTGCAAGAATGGTGGAACCAAATTTTAGTAGCTGTTTGCAGACCACCTGGAGTTTACTCACGGACAGTCCATGGACTACAGGTTGGGAACCACTGAGATAGGGCAATCATAATCAAATCCAATTAAAATCAACAGAAATTACTTATGTAATATACATTTAACCAAAATCCATAGAAAATATACTATCAGGCAGTCAATAACATATTATCATGAATCTGAGATCTATAGATTATCTTTATCTCATTATAAAATCATCAGAACTGTGCTGTATTTCACACTATTCATAGATACTTAAAGCATATAGGATGTTCTTGTTCTCATACAGTATTTTTGAAATATTTTGAGTTTTTGAATGTGGTTGCTACATGAATGTTTTTCCCATAAAAAAAAAACCTGTGGTAACACCCCACTTCTAGCTTGTGCCAGCCACAGAAACCCATATATTTTAATGTGCAGGGCTTCTGCCTTGTCATATTTGCTTACCCAAAATCAGGAGATTGATTTCTGCATGCAAATGCAATGGACCTTGTTATAAAATTATCTTTTCTGTCTTTGTTGGTGTGCAATTAAAAGGATCTGGTAAGGCAAGTGAAATTAGGCTCACCTCACCGCTACCACCCCTGCGCTGACTCGGGTGGAGCAAAGACGAACACATGCTGTCCTCCGAAGCGTGTGCCGTCAGCCGTCTGCTTTTTTTCATACTGCGGACTCACATGCAGCCACCCAAGAGCTACAGCATCGGAGGACAATGCTTACAGGCAAGCCTGCAGACGCCCGGCCAGTCCACAGGGGTCGCTGGTGCATGGTGTGCCGAGCTCGGCCAATTGTGCGCCGCCCCCTGGGAGCTCCCGTCCACGGTCAGCAATGGAATAGCTTGGACAAACCAGTGACGTCCAGGCTATAGGGAGCCCCCAGTTGGTTTATCTTTAATAAAAGAGGTGTGACCTCCTTCAGATTTGTCAGAGCTTCTAGACAACATGGCCCTAACATTTTTTTTTCTTTTTTTGCACAAGACTTTGGGATGTCTTTCTACTCTTCTAGCAGATCAGTTTTAAATACTCAATACTTGAAAACTGTCTTCTTTTTACCACCTCCTCAACAAGATCCAGCAATCCTGGACATGCTTCATAACTGGTCTTGAACCAAGCTTTTAAGTTATTCTTTATCATCAAAACCAGCACAGCGAGACCTGAGCATAAGCAATCTCTAGTACTGTAGCTCCAAAATTTAAATGAAATATAAATCACTCTCAAATCACTTATGACTATTAACTGTCATGTGTGTTTGTGACAGGATTACTGGGCGGTGACGTCACGGCAGAAGCAGGAACAAAACGACAGAGAGGAGTTTGGTGAAGCTGAGCGAATGCTTTCGCTCAGCGTTTAATAAACAAACAGACAGAAAATAAACGGTTGTAACAAAACACACAAAAAACAGAACACGGCACTTATGCCAAAATAAATAGATAAACAAAAACGGACTGACAAACAAACACGGTGAGTGAAATAGTCATTATTATTATTCTTCTTATATTTTATTTTACCTCCTTCTCCACACCCATTCTCCACTCACCGAACACACAACCCCGAGTGAGTGAAAACATGCAGCTTTTATGCAGTTGTACCGAGACTCGATTGCTAGTCAATCATTCAATTGGAATCTCGGTACAACTGCACGTGAATTAATTAAAGTGCAATTCCCCGTGCTCACATATTATTACTTTTTACTTGCACGTGATGTGATGTGCCATCCTCGTGCCTAAATACAAATATACAATTTAAACACACGTGAAACACAGACCCGCTTATATCCCGTGTACCAATGCCTATACACCAACACTTACACACAACACGTAACATATAACATACACAGGGGGGGCACTTTGCCACAGTGTTACATCATTGCGTAAATATAATATGTTTTACTGTGTTAAGTAACTAAGTCAAGTTGCTCCCGCATATCTGCAACTTGCAGTGCGGGAAAATCCCGCAGAGATATTTTAAGACACCAAGCTACTGTTTTTTCCCACCCAGTTTAGAATGCCTGAAATGCTACAACAATCTCTAAGGACGTGGATGTCAGTGATGAAAGCACTATGAACCACATTCTAAGTAGTTCTGGTTAAAATAAAAAAAATAAATAAAAGTAATGATGAATATTTTAAGTGCTGCAAGACTTTATTCTCTCGTACGTGATTCTCGGCCGCTATCTTTAAGCATTATAGAAACTCAGTACACTGCAGTAAGTAAACAGTTTGGAAAAAAAATACAATATTAAGTCTATCTAGTTGTTTTACAAGCTGTGACTTTCGCTTTAACTCTTAAAACTCAGCCCCATTCATTTTGGGGTGCCAGCGCACTGAAGGTTCCGCACATATTACTCAGGTACCATAAAAGCCACTTATGGCTTGTTTAAAAGTACAGACTCTGGGCTTTCCAAAGATGTATTCAGTGTGTGTATGTGGTACTCCTAGCCGGGAATAAGCCTCTCATCATGTGACAGAGTTCACAGCTTAGGTTTCATTTTGAGTCTATTGCTCCGTCATTGTAGCAGCTAGACTGAAAGGGGTGGTATTGTTGGAAAGCTCAGAAGCTGGTGTAGCGTTTTTTTTTACCACATATAGTATGTTGATCCTGTTGCTACTTACATAATATGAAAGGAAATTTTGTGGCCTTTCATTTGATATGTTACATGAATGCAGTACAAACTATCCAGTAGTTAATCATACATAAATGGAAAAAAAAGGCAGAAATAGGGCTGAGTGTAAAGAGTTAAAAAAAATAAATGGAGCGCTGGTTTAAAGAAAAGCACCTTTTTCTTCTGCTGTATGCAAAAACTTCACGTCAGGCAATGGCAAAAGCAATGGAGAGTGCTCTGTCTCTCAGTGATAAACAGCTGTTAGGTCTCCTGAAAGCAGCTTATTTTAAAGCAACACCACTGTGAATGATGATGCAGTAAAATATATATAGTTTTTTATATGCAAAAGTGCCTTTTTTTTGGCATTCCCCCCAAACATTTTGGAATCCCTCCCATTGGCTGCAGCACAGGGGGGAAATCCCAAGCACACAAAAATGAAATTCAAGCCCTGCCATATCTTTGCAGTCCTACCATGACTCTTCATTCAAGTTCGTAAACTCAAACAGTATCCGTTCTTCAGCTCTATAAATTTCAAGTATAAACTTTAGCTTATAAATATCTTTCAGCATCATCCAATATTTACTCCTCCTCCACCTTTACCGACACTAGATTTTAAAATACTACAAGTGACCGACATTATAAAATGCACTCTGTATAATCTCCCATGTTTTGTGTTTTTCTTTTCGAGTGCAAATTGTATTGTAGGTTTGTAATTGGAAACAATATTTCCTTTAGCCTTTTTGGAACCAAATATTATGTTCAAACACTGACTCTTACTATGAGACCTATAAAGTAACAATAAACTGGTTAAAAAAAAATCTATTTCAGTCTTGGAGAATTATTTGTTCTGAGAAACAGCTTGCAGTGAAATCGACCTGAAAATGGCACATCATTCTAAAAAGATAAAAACTGTGTGAATTACCAATTAGAGCCGGCTAAAAGGGAAGGAACGTCACATTTTTACAATCTAAAACTGTTATTTCAACAAAGGACAGATGAGCACACTATATAATAAAGTCATTTGATAGACATGCACAATCTACTGTCAAACAGCATCTAACCATTCCAAATATATACCAACCTTTAGTCTTTGTTAAACGTTACAAGAATGGTTATAACATATGTTTGAAAATTAAACAATGACTGCATTTTGTTTATGTTACCCACTTAAAGAGATATTTTATACCATCTACGGTGCATTTTCATAACATTGCATTTTTTGTTGTAGTTTAATGATGTTTCTGCTTCGATAGTTATTTACCGTGCTTCCTAACTATCCCAGCAACCTTTACTTGCAAACATTGGGTCTACTTCTAAAAGCTAAATATCTGAAGTGGCCATAATGAGTGGGCAGATGTAATTTTCATCCCTTCTTAAACTGTGATGTTGTAGAGAGATTTACAACTCACAGTTGTCATAGTTACAGAGGGGGCAGAAATTACAGTTGCACATTTCTGAAACCACCTCTCTTTGGAAATTCACCTTTCAGAAGTAGTCCTGTGGTTGAAAAAGCAATAGAGATTTATTCAAAGCACACCTATTAAGATATTAAACAGGTAAGAAGTTAAACATTCAGAACATGAAGATGGTATAAAGCATACTATTAAAGATGATTCCTTACAAATCATATCAATTTACAATGCCCTCCAGCTTTCATTACTGTATCTCGCAGTCGCCTACTTTCATCTTTTCAAACCATATCCAAGCTCTGTCTTTTTAAATGTATAATTTACATCTGGCATGTTCCCCAGGGATTGGAGATCAGCCAGTGTATTCATTATTCAAAAATGGTGATAGGTCTGCACTTGAAATCTACCGATTTATATCCCTTTTCCCAATCATTTCTAAACTGTTACCAAAAAAAAACATGATCAATGAATGCATGTTCTTATTAATTCAATGATTTGCTTTACATCAGTCTGGAATAAAAAGGTGCACTCAACCCAAATAATTCATACTGTGTTTTCACAGCCTTGGTTGCAGGCCAACAACTTTTGTTAATAGAATCCAGACTGCCCTTATCAATTTGCTGTACATTGTTTAGTTTTCCAGACCTTATTTTATCATTTTAATGCGTAATCAATAAGAAGGCATCACTGTCTGGTAGATGAAATGATGGAGCTTTCTGATTGGTGGCTGCAATTCTGAAGTTTAAGCATTAATGTCTGGATTATTGACTGCGGCAACAGTTATGTGTCCTGAGCCAAGGGCTCTGTCACAGCTGCAGAGCAAGATAATAAACCGAACAATTATTTTTTTGGTTTTTTGTTGTTGTTTTTAAGAAAAGTGCTTGAGCGACTGTAACATCTGCCATATGTTTGTTTTCCACTGAGCACTTATGCACGTTATCCTTTACATTGTCAATCTGTGAATAAAAGTACACATTTCGGCAAAATGAGTCTTTCACCTGACCCTTCATTTATTAGTGTGTACGTACATTGAGAGTATTCTTTTTTTTTTTTGTTTTATATGTAAAACTCTTGCACCTATTGAGAACTGTCCATCTGACTGAATTTCTAAAGAGCGCAATAATAATAGGTTATATTTTTGATTGCTTAGGCTGCTTAAAATTCAAGTTGCTGTTTAAAGCAAAGACCTACCTGTGGGATAATGACAGCTCTAATCGAAATGTGATTGGCTCAGGCGGCCTTTGAGGTTAATACAATACATAAAACCCACAGACATGCGTCATGTCATGGATGACTCTTTATCAATGTCAATAAAACTCAGCAACATCCTCCCCAAGCTAATATTAAATAAGCTTCAATTCTTTGACTTTTGGCTTTTTAATACAATGTATTTAATGACGTGTGTCAATAATTGTTTTTTTTTTTCTAAACAAATATTACTATTATTTTTATTTTTTTCTAACAATGCTGATAGTGACAGGTAATACTTTAAAACAAGTTGCTGCATTTGAGGAGGATTTTGCTTGCGCCCAGCCAGACTACAGGGGTCGCTGGTGCGCGGTGAGCCGAGGACACCCTGGCCAACCTAACCCTCCCTCCCCGGACGACACTCAGCCAATTGACGCCGCCCCTGGGAGCTCCCGTCCATGGTCGGCTGTGGAATAGCCTGGACTCGAACCGGCGACGTCCAGGTTATAGAGCGAGTGGCACATCCAGTAAAAGCACTCGCTAGCCCCTATAAAGCAGTATTCTAACCTTACAGGTCACACACAAGATTGCATAAAATAAAACATGCCACAAAAATTGTGTATACATTTTGACAGCCCTTGAATATATATATATATATATATAGATATATAGATATATATTATTATTATTTTTTCGGGGTAATTATGTTACCCATGTTTTCTGTTTCCCTAGAGCTATGCAAATAAACATAAAAGTGATTCTGCCAGAGCAGGTCTATTCAGGACATTCTTTGAACAAATGGATGTGCAGCACATACATGGCTGGAAACATTAAGTAGTGAATAATGTTAAACATCTACGTTTAAACATTTAAAAAGTATGGAAGGTAATATAATATTCACGCATCTGTAAAATGGCCAGCTTCATTGGAGACAAGGGTCTATTGATTAAGCACAGTGATGAAAATCAAACATTTAACATTTAATGCGCATGCGTGATTTTCTGTTTATAAAAATGTTGAAAACATCAGGGAGGGCCTTTTTAAGTGACATAAAATTAAATGTAATACATCTTATTACCAATGTTTCCTTAGTCTCCTTGTGTTCTGAACACTGGACACTGGTGCCGTGCTCCACCCCACAAGAATTGTGCTAGTCTGCTAGCTTAATATGGTGTGTGTCAAGAAATGCAAGCTTACTGTTGCTCTTAAATTATAATGAAAATTAAGAGCACAAAAATTCTAATAAAGTGAAACTGCAAACAGTAATTACAAAATTAACTTTTATGAAAACAGTAACATTTGTGCATTAGATAAATAATGGGGAACTTGATATAAGGAAATAAATTCTCTGAATTCACCTGAGTTAAATTAAATTTTTCACAACTAATAAATGCTATAAAAATAATACTCCATGACCGTTGATAGAGTGCTGTGGTTAGTTCACTGATGTTGTAAGAATAGTTGTAAGCTAATCACTCGGGTTTTGGGCATCATTCATAGAATAACGATAGGTTGCGGATGCAACCCCGGTTCCCTGAAAGAGAAAATAACCATCAAGTATGGGATATTGCCGTCAGGCAGTAGGGATTGGCTGAGCTTTTATAGGGCAGGATATTGGGTCATGGCCCTCTGCCAGACACCAATCTTGAAACAACTGCCACTTGTACATATACTGCGACCTAGTAGAGGGCGCTCTAGCACTCTGAATGGTCGAAATCACCGCCGTCGAGAGCCCTAAGGCTGACAGGCGCTCCCGTTCAGGGCCAAGCCCATAGCTGCATGAGCTTGGGGTTCGGGTGCCATAGCCCTCCTTGGGCTTGGGACAACAGGTCCGGCCGCAGAGGGAGCTCCTCGGGCTTAACGTGCAACAACTGCACCAGGCTCGGGAACCATATTCTCCGAGGCCACTGAGGAGCGATCAGAATCACTGTCGCTTGCTCTACCCTGACCTTCTCTAAGAAGGCGGGAGCATCGGAATCTGTGGAAACGCATATAGGAGCCCTGGTGGCCATTCGTGAGCCAGTGCATCGACTCCTAGGGGGCTGTCAAGGTCCTTCACCGAGAACCATAGGGGGCAGTGCGTGGTCTCTTGTGAAGCGAAGAGAACTACCTGCGCTGTGCCGAACCATTCCCAGATGCACTCTACCACCTAAGGGTGGGGACGCCATTCGCCGGCAAGAGGGCCTCCTCTGGATAGGAGATCTGCTGCGTAATTGACTCTGCCCGGTAGGTGAACTGCACGCAGAGAGGTTAAACGTGGTTGTGCCCATAGCAACATCCGTGTTACCATCCGGTGAAGACCGGGGGACCGCAAGCCGCCCTGGCGGTTGATGTACGCCACAACTGTGGTGTTGGCTGACCGAACTAACACATGCTTGCCTAGAAGCACTGGCAAGAAGTGCCGGAGGGCGAGGTCCACCGCTCTGAGTTCCAGAGCATTGATGTGGGCTGACCTCCAGGGTCCTGACCACACTTCACGGGTCCCTGTCCCGTTCCAGATTGCTCCCCAACCTTGGTTGGAAGCGTTGGTCGTGATGACCTGCCTTCTGAAAATGGGACCCAAGCGTACGCCTTGGCGGATGTTCGACGGAACTTTCCACCAGCGCAGTGCTTCCCAGCAGGCTCGGGATACCCTTAGCCTGCGGTGTTTGTCTCTCCGCAGATGCAACGCGAAGGCATTGAACCAGGCCTGCAGAGGTCTCTGGTGTAGTAAGCCCAAAGGAAGGGCTTGCGAGGCGGCAGCCATCAACCCCAGCATGCTCTGACACAGCTCCATGCTGACTTTTTCTCTCAACCTGAATAGGGAGAGACACCGCTCCATCAAGGCAACTCTTTGTGTCGACAGGGTCGCTTCCATGGACACTGAGTCCAGATGCAGACCCAAGAATTCGGTCTGTTGGCTCGGCACGAGGCGGCTCTTTTCTGAATTGATCTTCAGACCTAGCCGCTGAAGATGGTCTGTAACCATCACTGTGTGCTGTGCCGCCTGCTCCTTCGACTGCGCCGCAGACGAGCCAGTCGTCCAGATAATTCAGCAGTCGGACACCTTGAGCCCGCAAGGGAGCTAGAATGGCATCCATACATTTGGAAAAGGTTCGAGGAGCTAGTGACAGGCCGAATGGAAGGACACAAAACTCGTATACCCTGCTCTGAAATGCGAAACGCAGATACTTCCTGTGACCCGGCAGATAGGAACGTGAAAGTACGCATCTGTCAGGTCCACGGTGGTGAACCAGTCGCCGTGTCGGACTGACTGGATGATGTGCCTGTGCGTAAGCATCCTGAACGATAACACCCGCAGGTATTTGTTCAGTACTCGCAGATCTAAAATAGGACGGAGCCCGCCATCCTTTTTGGGCACCAGGAAGTATTTGGAATAGAACCCCTGGTCGATCAGAGCAGGGTCTACTTGTTGAATGGCACGCTTGCTGAGCAATGCCTGTATTTCCACATTCAGAGCTGAGGACTGAACCGAGTCCTTCACTGCAGTTACGACCACTCCCCGGAAGGGGGGAGGTTTTAACAGGAACTGAAGGGTGTACCCGGTGGATATAGTTTTGTGCACCCAGATGTCGTTGGTGCATTGTTGCCAGAACTGGAGCTGTGAGACAGTGTAGGGGCGGGGTAACAGCTGCCTGGAGTTCTCAGTGTAGGGGCGGGGTAACAGCTGCGCTCGTTCGCGAGGGGCCTGGCCAGAGCCCCGAGGGCGTGGCCTGCCACCTCCTCTAGGGCGCCACCCTCCGCGTTGCGGTCTTGCAAATGGAGGTTGACCACGCGCTGCTGTGCTTGAGGAAGAGGTCTTAGTACCCCCTGGCCGTGGCTGATGCTGCGGTGGTGTTCGATCCCACAAGGGATCACTGGTGTCCAGCGCCTCCGACTCAGTGTCTTGCTCCAAGTGCTGGGATGTCAGTTCAGCTTCCACACTGTCCTCCTCAAGGAGAGGCTCTCCTTCGGAAGCATCCCTGGAGATGGCATCTATGTCCCATACCCCTTGGGGTTGTTGGACAACAGGGACGGCCAGAGGCTGTGGCTGAAACGCCGGCTGATTGGCAATTGGTCCGGTTGGTGGTGCCATGTTGGTAAGAGACATGAGCAACGATTGTTGGCCCATCATCACGTCCATAAACTGGGACATTTTCGATGTGAGCTCTGCCACGCCTGACTTGTCCCTATAACGCCTGTCCTGACGAGGAGAACTTACCAGCTCAATGTCCTACATAGGCTGAAGTCAAAAGAGGAAGAGAGTCTCTGCGCGCTGCGTATAGTAAGCTCCCAAGGGGGTGGGCTTACGTGGCAGCTCGCGCAGAGGCCTATCGGCAGCTTTGCTATAAAAACTCAGCCAATCCCTACTGCCTGACGGCAATATCCCATACTTGATGGTTATTTTCGACTTGAAAGGGAACTACATGGTGTATCCTCTATTCATACAACAGGTATTCAGAGTTGAATACTTCTTCACATTTGATGCTGCTGCATGATTATTTCTTTTTACCTGATCTCATTTAGGAATCTATCTTGAATTAATTTGAATCTACTGATAGAATGACTGGATGAAACAAACTGTTCCAAACTACTTTGCATTGCTCAACAGAAGCAGAACTTGACCAAAGCAAGGCTCAGAATGTTATACATTGTACTTATCTGTATTTATAAATACACATGTCACACCCCATAGTACATTTGCGACATGACCAATTTGCCCTCTGTTGAAAACCAATGAAAGTAGCAATTACTTTTCAGTACACATAATACAACAGAACATCACATGGATAATACCCACTGAACATTCCTGAAATACAGAAAAACTGATTGGGACTGGAAAAAGGTTTGTCACGTACTACCCTACTGCTGTTCAGAAAGAGCTGGGATTCACTAGTGAACACACATAACGTTTGGCAAGTCAAACTGCTCTCTATTATTATTAATTAATTTAGTCCATTAAACATTTCACAACCATAGTTGGTGAGGCCACAGTCCAGAACAAACATTGCCATTTACCAGGTTTGCTTTAAATGTTTCTAGTTTACATAGCAAACTGCCTTTCATTTACATAAAGCCCCCTTTCATCAAGCACAGGTAACACATTTTACTCTATCAGCTGTATTCAAACAAATGCCAGTGTTTAGTCAGGCAGATTTAATCAAGTTGATATATGTTTGTTAATTAATTGTTAAAAATAATATGTACTGTACACAGTAACTTGTTTAATACCTGTATGTACACATTGTTTTGAGAAAATTATTCATTTATTATTTTTAATTATTGATCCCCAAACTGCCATTGGTTAACCAGATTGTTTTACTTTTCATTTGGTTGAAGATTCCTTTTTTTTTTTCTTTTTTTTTAAAAATGCCACCGAATGAAAATAAACAGTATTGCACAGATAAATCTGGACTTTTTTGGTCTCTCCACGATGCCCTTAATAAAGTGTTGTAGAACACACTTATAAACAGATGTGCTATCAGAGTAAAAAGCTGAAATAACAATGAAGAGATTCTAACGCAAAACTTTCAGAACTAATCCCAAAAACAAATTCCCTCCTGGGAATAGAGAATCCACAAAAGATTATATCTGAGCTCACTGTTCACAATTCTGACTTTCAATAACATGTGCTAAAGGATATCTTCCAAAAGTATAATAGCCGGATTGCAAAGGGTCAACAAATGACTGTATGTGCCTCATTGGTGTGTCGTTCTTTCTCATGTAGTTTATGTATTCTTATAAAGGAAAGGAATAAGCAGGGTTGTATTCACATTCACTGGTGCAACTAGTTAAGCACTAACGCTTAACCCATTTGTTCCCACATTTAAATCTTAAGGAATAATTTGTTATCAGACAAGTTATTCCTTAAGCTGTAGCAGTGGTGTCTTAGGACCCCCCGCAACTCGATAAACCTCTCTCTTCTTTAAACATGATTGGTGTACAATTAATTGCACATAGAGGCCAATTACAAACACACAGAAAACATGATCTTATCTGATTGTGCTCCATTAAATGAACAGCATGCAATGTGAAGTGAGGGTAGATGCAAAGCATGTAGTAGTTTATGTGTCTATGACAGAACAAATTACTTTATATACAATTATATCTAGCAGCCCGGTATTAGCGATCTTATTTATATCGCAGATTTTATCTATGTTATCAATTTTTATCAATTTTGTTTTAAATTAGTTGGTAGCAGAGAGGTATTAAGGAAGGTATTTATTTTCTATTTAAGAGGGGTCTACAGATGCCTTCATTCAACACACTGAAATGTTCTCTAATTGATATTACAGGCAAGCTTGTAGATATTTTTTTTCTGTTATGCCTTGACAGAGGACAGAATTTCCAGGCTGGGTAATTTGCAGCTTGTCATAGAGCACTCTGCTATCCAGCTTCATGCGGCAACACCTCAAATGCCTTCTGTTCTGGTAATCTAAAATCAAACATTTTAATCCTATTGCTGCTCTGGTCCAAATGCAAGTGTTTCAACTTGTTTTCCTACCGAGTAGGTAAAAAAGATGAACACAAACATTTCATAATTTGGACAACCCTACGTACTGTTTTTATGTAAGTTCAAAACCAGTTGAAAGAAAATAATAATTATCCAGAAAGTGATGTTTCTCAGAAGTGGGATTCAAACCAATGTCTTCAGATAAACTGCAAGCTGAAAGTTAAAGCACTCAGCTACCCTGGCTCCCTGAGCCTAATTTCCTATTTTGCATAATTCACATTTTGTCAAATGATTATGTTAATGTAATCACTCTCTGTCCCCTCGTGGTCACAGAGGTAATTAGAAAAAAAAGTGAAGAATATATATTAAAAAAAAAATGTAAATTGTGATATAGCTTGAGGAAATGCTTCTCCCGTTCATATCTATCCTCCTAATGACTATCTTACTTCATGTCCTGTGTGTTTTGGCTCTTCATCAACAAAGACAATTTTAAAAAAGTGTATTATTGTTAATATATAAAATACATTATGAAATAAAAAAGAAAAGAAAAACACTATTCTGACAATTGGAATGGTTGTGGTAATACCCTAGATTTAACATAAAGTTCAGTTCAGTTTTTCTTCTCTCTCTAATACAGAAAATACAGGACTGAACTTGTTATACAAACTTACTGCTATTATATATCTATTCCAATTGACAATTTAATGGGTTGAATGGATTCAAACCCAATGCTTACATTTCATATTCATGGGAAATCCTGACTATTCATAATATTATGGATACATAGGGAGTTATCCCTATAGAAGTTTACAACAGTAAATTTGCACAGTACTTTTTCAGTTGTACCATTATTTACCCGTAGTTATACAGTTTTATGCATTTACCACAATTTAACATGCTTTGTATTTGCTTTACCATACCTCCTTATGCTTTATAATGATGACCTGTGCTTCACCATGCTTTCACGTGCTGTATTACATTTGCCTATGATTTTACTATGCGTAACTTGTATAACAACACCAGTGATAGCTACTACCACTACCACCTCCGCCTATTGGGTGAGACGTAATTGTAAGTGACTCTGCAGCTGATGCATAGTTCACACACCCTAGTCTCTGTAAGTCGCCTTGGATAAAGGCGTCTGCTAAATAAATAAATAATAATAATCAGGTACTGGAAAAATATTTTTCACAAGGACTTTTTTTTAAACTTGTGAAGTTAAAAAAAAAATGTGTTCTACCTCCCAAAACTAAAATATTGTTCATATTTCTGTTCTACTCACTTACACGGCAAATTGTTTAATGTAAACCAGCACGTGAAACATCAACTTTTATTATTTTACAGTATATATAAAACACTTATTTATACTTACTAACTGCATTTACTGAATTATTCAGAGCTGACCAAAATTCCAAAAGTATATGTGAAAAATCTTCCAATGGACCCCTGAAAGTAAATTCCAATACCTTGCTTTATAACTTGATTACACTATTTGAATCCACAAGTTAAAGGCTAATAAAAAAAAATCAATAAATAAAAAAAAAAAAAAACATTTAATAACCCTTTGCTTATGAGGTTAAGTCCACACAAAGAACTAAAACTATCACTCGAGGGCTTAGAATCAGAGGGGCGAAAGTGACATCTTCATAATTTTACAGGAGAGCAAAAATAAGATTTTGATTGTTTGTGTTCAATTGCCATTTATCAGTGCATGCACAGTAGCAATATAATTTTTAAGAAAATTAAAGAATTTAAAATATTTTTGAATTTGAAACATCAAAAAGTAAGAATAGCACCAGATATTTTGCTTAAAAGTTATATTTTCCATAATGACACACTGGAATGAATACCCATATATCGCAGACTTGTTTTTCTTCAATTTAATAACAATTAATAAATCAATATGTATCTTTAAAATATAAATGTTCACATATACAGTCACATTTCATAAATTATACTTCAAAAATACTACTGTAAAATATATACAAGATGTTCTACAATTGACATGGCCTGGTTCTTATTCTGTAGTGAATTCATTGTTTAAATCCTCAATTTAACTGAGTAAAATATCCACAAAGCTTTATTTTACAGCTTTGTTCAGCCATTTATTGACTCATCTGCCAGGAGGGCATAAGTGTGCTAGAGTTTACCTACCTGGATTTTGCAGTTGTGTCTTTATTACTTTCTCACTCTATTCACTGCAGTTTGTGATTTTAGTTAGGTCATTTTGGCACTAGATAGATCTCACCAAGAGCTTTAATTTGATATATAATATGCCATTTTGACAAAAATGTCACTTACGCCCCTCTGGTTCTGGTTCTGCGTTAATTAAGTGCAGATCTCCAAATTCGTGCTGGGTATGTAAGATTTTAAGTACATCGATAACGCGTCTACTTGATGAATTCACACTATAATTTAATAAAGTCCTTGTAAACCGCCAAACAATGTACCTTGACCCTTTTAAACTGTAAAATCTAAGCAATTTTATGGCATTGTTTCAAAAGATTTAGTTTAATATATCTGAACAGATGTGGTTAACGTTTTCAGTAAAGCCTTCTTACAGGTTCGGGTTTAATTGCAGAGACTGTAGTGCAAAAAACAGAACACCATGATGGACGGTGTTCCGTCATCAGAACCTAAATTTAATGAACACTGATTGCTTTTTAGAACTAAAGCGTACCCAAAATGTAAAACAGATATGCTTTTTTGTTTTATTGTTGGAGTGTCAACTTCAATAATTGTGGTGATATTGTATTGTACCAGTAATCTCATGTGAATCTTTGAAGCAACAGTAGTTTTTTGTTTGAGTTTGGAAACATAAAGACGTTGTTTATTTAAAAAAAAGAGGGAAAACTGTACCCATTGTTAAATTTAATGAACACTGATTGCTTTTTAGAACTAAAGCGTACCCAAAATGTAAAACAGATATGCTTTTTTGTTTTATTGTTGGAGTGTCAACTTCAATAATTGTGGTGATATTGTATTGTACCAGTAATCTCATGTGAATCTTTGAAGCAACAGTAGTTTTTTGTTTGAGTTTGGAAACATAAAGACGTTGTTTATTTAAAAAAAGAGGGAAAACTGTACCCATTGTTGAGTTCGTTCATATTAAAGTATTATCACAACGAGGGATTGGCATACAATTATTATTATTATTATTATTATTATTATTATTATTATTATTATTATTATTATTATTATTGTGTTGAAACCATAAACCTTTACCTTACTTTACCTCCTGACATGTTCTATGCTATTTTCAGTAGCTTGCTCATACCAAACACGTATCACTACAATAAGTTTACCACCTGCAAACGTATGTCCCTGATCTTAATGTAAAGAAAACGTAGGCAAAGAAAATAAAAAAGCTCCTATAAACAAACTGACTTGGAGCTAAGCAGCCAAGAAACATCTTTAAAAAAAATCTATGAAACCTACCTGTACAGCTCGACAGCTTTACACACGCTGGGAACAGCTTTGTCCAATGATTGCAGAAATGAATTGATGACAGAGTTGGTCATATTTCCACAGCACAGCTAAAAACGACAGGAGGCGGTACCCTTAAAATCCAACTCCACCTGAATATCATCACATGGTTATAACTTATACATGTGCCGAGTCACTAAAATCTATGCAGATTAAAAACATATCGTATTCATAAACAGACTGTTTGGGAGTGCTGCCTGGTAATTTCGACATACATGCAATCACGGGTTCCTATCCCGTAAAGGGCTGAGCGGCACTTCACTGAAAAATAAGCCACTGTACTAAGAATTGTTTTGAAAGACATGGCAGTTTGCTTGCAAGTTAGCGCCATCTACCGGAAAACTTCAGTAAGAAGAACTAATTACATTATTTGACATTGAGGTCTTTCAAAACTAAAAAGAAGGTTATTGATGAGGTCTGGCTGACGTACAGATCTACTACAACAATAGCAACTAAGCTTGTTCTATTAAACCAAACCCCTCAAACTCACCAAAAGATTAACAAAAGCAATAGTATACAAGCTGTGTTGGAACTGTCCTAATGCTAATTTTTAGGTAATCTAAGGTGGACAGGCTTTTCAACACAACACATGTATATTAATAGGCTTCCTGGAGTAGAATCATATTCCTTTTGAAACCTTGTTTTGTTTTAAAACTGATTAACAGAGGCATACTATGGGTTCCATAATTTGATGTTTCATATTTATTGGATTTTTTTTTTTTTTGTTTAGAACTTTTGTTTAATATTAAAGTCATTACCGTTATATAAAAATGCCTGATTAACAAACAACATAATAAAGGTACCATAGGAAGACCAATAGAGCCAGTTGGTTCAATGTAAACCCTGTTTTCTTTTGCAGTATTTACGTAGTTGTCTTTGAATTGTAATATAATTTATATTATTTACATTAAATGATGATGGTAATTTCTAGAGGCCATGCTGTAATGTATCTGGGTATTTATATAGCCTAAGCTTCTGCCAGCTCAAGTCCTGGGACAAGGTGACTGCTGTGTGGTTGGCAGTGATGCCTTGGGCAAGATTGAAAGTAAGCATTTGATATATTTGACTAGATTTACCAAGCATTTAAAAGTGTATACTCTGCCAGTCTATTTAAAAAACTATATATAAATGCACTTCATAAATATCGTTTTTTGTCAGCTGTGTAACATTTGGAATCTTTATTTTTCCTTTAAAAACATAAACAAATAAAAAAAGAAAGAGTTAATGGTCTAAATAGCTTAAATAGCTATAGTGGTTATGTGTGGTGCATTTTTAGAGGCAAACACATCTTTCATATTTGGCATAAAACCAATGAGTGGGACAAGCATATATGTTAGACTGCCACTATGGGCCTAAGGGGAATGAACTTGGGATTGTTCAGACTAGGTCATATTGAACCACGGTTTGTGTTATTCATCATTAACTACAAGCAGTACTGGTTAAAACTGGCAAGAAATACTAGCGCAGTTATATAACTACTCCGACCTTTTGTTTCTTGCTACTTTTAATCCAATTGATTCTCAGAAAATTTCTGTGCTTTAATAGGGTCCTTGGTGTTCAACAGAAGTCCTGGCTACTATTGTCCATGTAGAAAGTACTGATATATTACCAATAAAATATACATGTTTTAATTTCCCAAACCATGTTGGCCAATTGAAGATACTAAGAAAGACTTTCCCTCAAAACGTTTGTCTTTGAACTTTTTGAGTGTCTTTGATATTTCTAAAATCAACCCGGATCAGCAGCAGCCTTTCTGGTCTCTTACTGGAAATAGATTGCGTACTGTTAATAAGAAGAACCCCGGGGAAGACTGTTTGTTGATGTCTGCAATCGGTCTGTAAACTCGAATTTGCCGCTGTCCTAGGTGCTGAATTTTAATCCGTGTAAAAACGGGCTTTCCTTCGCTGCGGAGAAGTGGTGTTGTCAATTCAGTCTGGTAATATTGCAGAATAATTCTTGTATAGGGTAAATGTGCAATTCCATCAAGTTAAAGATATATACGTCGTTGTATAAGGCCTTGGGTTAATGGTCGTCACCTATTTTTCAGTGGAACAGTACAAGTACTCATATAACTGCTAAGAAATAAGATATAAATAATAATAAAACGAATTAGCTTATAGTAAATAGCCTATTTTAGAGTTCACATACATAGCAAGTGTGGTTAATATTTATAACAAACAGCTAATAATAATGAAATATGCGAAACGCATCTCGTAGTAGGCTAAGCGATAAATAAATACAGAGAGAAGCAATATGTTTTTGTGTGCAATATGCAACTGTGTAATTGTAATGTGACGAAGACAACATATAATCATTTGATAATGAAAACAATTACTCTGTTTTCTTAAGATAAGCAAAAAAATCACTTCAAAGAACAAAAAGTATAGGCATGCAATTAGGGAATAGACTGTATATATAGTTTTATGCCATAGATAGCTGAAAGTTGGGAAGATGATTAGTAGATCTACGGCAAATGCTCATATAAGTTAGTATCCTAAGAGTAAACAGTCTTGTGTTCAAGCAATGGAATACATCACGTGTTAGAGGAACATTAAAAACTGAACCACTTTAAAGATCCAGTCGACTGAAGAAGGAACATTCTGCTGAGAGAAAGAGAAAAATGCAGCTCTGAAAAAGGAGATTCCAAGAGGCGTACGTAAAGGTACAATCATTTTTCATGGTAATGTTTGCATTATTGTGTTTTATTGTGTTTGACTTGATTATAAGCAACTTATTAATTTGATATTAACTCGTTGTAAATATTATTGGTATACATTAGGATCTTTGTTAATGTATTGCGGCAGTTTATAATATCGTTTATTAAAATAATATTTGTTTACACGAGTTAGCTGATCTACGTAAGAAGTACAGTAGGCTACATATTCTGTAATGTGTCAGTCTGGCTCTAGTGTAATCTATGGGTTTACAGTGTTATACCTGTGAAGAAACACTGACACAAATCAAACAACCTTAACAAAATGTTGTTGGGTTGTCGGTAAAATGGCTTTATATATAACATCAACTGAGTTTTTGCTTCTCATAAACTATGGAGTCAATTAACACAAATTGCTCGTTTCATAATCAAAATGTATTGCTGTTTCACTTAATAGTTTAATCTGAAATATTCCAATACATATCAATATTAATTGCAGATAATTAGAAATTGCATACTGTGGTATTACACTGACTGTAAAAAATAAATATATAAAAATCTGTTTGTTATTATTCTTTATTATTTGTATTTACTTTAGTGCAGTAACCTTAGACTGTATAAAATAAAATATACTGAACCTGTTATTATAATCATATGCCATAGGGTGATTGGTTGAAGCACTTCATTTTTTACTTATTGATTTTTTGCTGTTATTAGATGTGTTCAAACACCACCACATTACATTGAAGTAAATACTGTAGTTCTGTAAGGCAGAACATGGAAAGCAAGAGGTGAATGAAACCCAATTAGACAAGTGCAGGTGGAAGGTATAGGAGAACTTCGGCATTATGTTTGTGGCTGGGAGACCTAAGAGGGGGAAAAAAGCATTAAAGAGACAGGCAAGAGAAAACAGGAAGAGCATTACTGTGTGGAAATAGTTAAAAAGACCCTTAAGTTGCTAAATGGGATCATTCATCATTTGTTCAGACTGGAGCTGGGTTAAAATTGAAAAGCAAACATAAGTGGTTGCTGTGGCCCTTCTTGTTTGAATAGTGTGTGTGCAAACTTATGGTTGGCAGGGATGGTGTTAAATCAGCCCCTGCCAACAATCACAGGTGTGGCCATTCCCCAGTTAAGTAATTGAGTGATAACTGGGGAGTGGCCATCTGTATAAAAAGGAGAAGAAAGCCTTTGTGTGGGGGAGGGAATTAGGTGTGTGTAACTGTGCTACAGAACCCAAACAATACAAAATGACACTAAATACACACAGGGGTGGGGTGTACCCCATCACATGCAACTTCCTTGTTTCTGAGTCATTCCTGCAGGTAACAGTTTGGGCCGTGATGCTATCCTGTCAGTTGCAAAAAAGGGACATACAATTCTTCATAATTAATTTATTGTGCAATGATAATTCAGTAAGTAAGTACTTTACTGTGCAGAATCACTATTTAAAAGGCTAATTTAGCACATTTGTTGTAGAGAGAAATACTAGTTATACCATTCCCCTTTTGGTATTTTCCAAAATAAGTGTTTATTGGGACATTAATTTTTTTATATCATCTGAAAACTTAATTTACCAGTTCTTTCTGGAATTGCTGAAAAGTACTCTTTTAGAGTACTGATGTATTGAGGCATCCTAATTACTGCTTACATCAGTTAAAAGCACCCAAATTGAAAGAAAATAAGTAAACTTTTAACCAAGGGGGAAATTAATGCAAAACACACTAAAATGCATCATGAACCACAAGGGTTAAACCCTGCTGTTCTTTAATTATTAAGATTATATTTTGTGTCAATTTTTAAATCTATCCTACCATGTGCATCAAACATAACATAGATGATAGTTATTATGCAGTTAAGATGCTTTTAAAACATCCAGTCAGGTTTTCAATCTAGACATGGGACTGTTACAAGAGCTCTGAAAGTCATAAATTATTTTATAGAAGATCTTGATAAAAATCAAACCTGTGCTGCTATTTTTTAAAATATATTTATCAATGGCTTTTCATACTGTCGATCGCTTGATTCTTTTGCAAAGGCTGGTATTGGTTTTATCAAAAACTCTCTGGCCTGGTTTCAGAACTACTTTTATGACTGAGTGCAATGTGTAACATCTGAAATATTTGTTTCCCAACTCCTTCCAGTTACAAAAGGAGTCCCTCAAGGCTCTATACTAGACCACCTCTTTTTTCTATCTATATTAATAAGCTAGCCCAGGAAGTAGGTACCTCTTTAATTCATCTTTATGCAGATGATACAAGTTTATATCCTGCAGGCCCTACCTTGTCCACTGTATTAAGTGACTTGCAGTCCAATTTCTATAATGTTCAACAGGCATTTTTTTTTAAATTTACTTCTTGTGTTAAATGCAAACAAAACTAAATTCATGCCATGGGCTCCTTAAGTAGTGACCATAAAATCTTCGCTTTTAATAAAGTTGAATTGAAGCAGATTATAAATACTTAGGTATTTGTCTGGATAGTTAATTAATATTTAAAACCCGTATTGATAGCTTACAACTTAAAATTAAATCTAGACTTAGTTTCCTTTATCATAACAAATCATGTTTTACACATTCCATGAATAATAAACAGACAACAGACTTGTTCCTTCTCCAATCATGTGTGTTCAAGCAACTCTGTTCTATTTCAAGGTTACTAAATCTCTCTGCTTGTCTTGCTGCAGATTTAATAGACAATGTTTCTAAAATGCACTGTTTGCCACCAAATTCTTAATGCCTTCTGGAGGGATTTTGCTCCCTTTTGGCAAAAGTCAGTGATGGGGCACATGCCCCCCTACTTTTAAAATCCTGCTGATGCCCTGTGACAAGGTGGCTTGAGCGGTGATGTCAGACCCAGAACACCACACAGTACTGCGAGTGAAATGATAAATGCGCTGCTTACACATTTATTAAATGAACAAAATAAAAGGTTTAATCAAAACACAAACACTTTGACAATACAAAACAGTGCAGTGGCCAAACGAACAGACAAACAAACACTGATCTATAACAAGTATCGTGCTGGTACTAAACCAGCACGTGTAGCAACTGCTATTATTATTATTATTATTTTGTTCTCCTCTTTCTCTCTCTCTCTCCCTTACCTCCTCGCTGTACACCCCACCCTGTGTGCGTGAAACATTTATTCTTATATACAGCTGTACCGAGTCTCGATTGCTAATCAGTCATTCACTTGAATCACGGCACAGTCTGCACATGGACTAACTGTGCACTTCCCGTGCCCACTTACAAATACCCATTTTAATCTGCATGTGAGCTATTTGTGCAATCCCTATGCCTAAATACAATTATACATTTTACATCACCTGTGCTACATAACCCACACTCCGTGAACCAATACATACACACAACATACAACATATAACAAAAAATACACACAGGGGCGGGGCACCCTGCCACATATCACCCCCCTTGTGTGCAGCACACATGGCCTCAAAGGCCACCTCCCCCCTTAAAAGTCCAAAAGTCCTGCACAAAAAGCTGACTCCTTCAGCCGGGGAAATTTCAGCAGCAGAAATGCTGCCAGTGGTATTGTTGGCAGTGGAAATGCTGCAACGATACTGACAGCTCCAAGACTGGCTCCTCTAACCCCAGCAAATCCCCGGATGTCAGAAGCAGATGATCTCCAGGGCAAGAATCTCCCAGCAATAGCGCACGGGCATCCCCAGGCGATGGCGAACAAGCATCCCCAGGCGATGGCGAGCTGCCCCCCCCCCAAGTCATGGCGAGCTGGCCTCCCCAGGCGACGGAGGCTCGGCAGCCCTAGACGATGCAGGCCCGGCAACCTCAGGCCGTGCGGGACAGGCAACCCCAGGCGGTGCGGGACAAGCAACCCCAGGCAGGGCGGTCCCTCGGAAGGTGAAGCCGGGAGGGGAGCCCCTTGCCCAGAAGGCGGCAATGGGAGCTCTACTTCTCCCCCTGGTGATGGACAGGACTCTGACAGTGGCTGTGGGGGTGCTGGCCCTCTTCGCGGCCACTGCGGTCAGGCTGTTCCCCTCAGCAGCCTATGCAATTGCTGCTGAGGAATGCCAGCATCGCGTCTTGATCCTTCCTCTTGTGGTGACGATGGGAGCTGCATGCAGTCTCGCTCTTGTGGTGAACGTGGGATCTGCAGGTAGTCTCCCCCTGGTGGTGAAGGTGGGAGCTGCAGGTAGTCTCCCTCTGGTGGTGGAGGTGGGAGCTGCAGGTAGTCTCTTCTTCTTCTTCTTCTTCTTCTTCTTCTTCTTCTTCTTCTTCTTTGTACACCCCAACCCTGTGTGCGTGAAACATTTATTCTTTTATACAGCTGTGCCGAGACTCGATTGCTAATCGATCATTCACTTGCAGATTGCACGTGGTCTCATTGTGCACTTCCCGTGCCCCATACAAATACCCATTTTAATCTGCACGTGAAGTGATTGTGCAATCCCTGTGCCTAAATACAATTATACATTTTACATCACCTGTGCTACATAACCCACACTCCGTGAACCAATACATACACACAACATACAACATATAACAAAAATAATAGTATCTATTAAAAATGTTTCACTTCAACCATACCCTTTTGATTTATCCAAAAGACAACTAAAACAAACACACACAAAAAAAACTGTCAAATAATATAAAAAGTAAAAAGAACATATTGGTTAATAATGCAATGCTGATGGCAATATATGTTTCAGTGTGAATGGCTTGAAGCAAGCAAGAGAGAAGAGGGAAGCCAACAAAAATCATCTTTAACATGGCTCTTTATATTACAGCTAAAATAATGCCTTGTTCATCACCTACTTTCATCTGACATCAATCCTTTTTACTTCCAACACGCAAGAGAGACCAATACAAAATTTTGGGTACTCTTTTCATCCCCATTGTAAAACTGTTGGCTTGCAAAACTGTGTCTATTTGGATTGCTTTGATGAAGGAAGGGTTCTAATGAGTATTCAGTAAAAATGGAGGACACTGGAGGTGGGTAACACAAGTGGTCAGTTTTGAAAGAAACACATTTTTACCAAAAATTGAGGTCAATGCAACAAGGTGTATAGTTAACCTGTCCTGTAGCTAACGTAAGTGGAACAGCATAAGTGGGAAACATGATAAATCTAGACATGTGTTAACTGTAGATACTGTAGAACAGGGGTAGGCAGCCCTGGTCCTGGAGTGCCAATCATTGAATCAGTTAGGGCTTGGGTAAAACAAAAGCCAGAAGTGGCTGAGCCACTCCAGGACCAGGGCTGCCTACCCATGCTGTAGAAGATGCATTAACACCATTTTGATATTAAAGTTAGATGGGATGGAAAAATAGTGCCATTAAATATATGCGAAAACCCACACAAATTATTAAAAACATAACTGTTAATCCCCATAAGGTCATACATGTAACACTTAGATAAAGGAACTAGATACATTTGCAGTGCAAGATGAGACACTGGCTTGACAAGAGATTAGAGTTATGTTGCAAATAATTTACAATGACAAAAAGGGAACCAAAATAACTAGGGTAGTTTGTAAGGATAGCAAGAGACCATTCATTTGAGAGGAAATTTATATTATGAGACAGATGAAGGTCAGAAGAGGAATTAATATATGCTTCACATGACATGATTTATAGAGAAAGAGGAATGTGATGCTTCATCAACCAGTGTATAACACATTAAGGTTTAGTGAGGCACAGGGAATTAGTTCAACAGTTAGACGAACCAAAAATAAAATTTAGCACAGATAAACTGTGAAAACTACAACAGGCAAGTGTAAAATGGTGTATCAGTGACATGGAAGATGTAACACATAATTTAAAATAAATAAAATAAAATAAAGCAAAATAATGAATAAAGATTTTGAAAACATTTTATTGTGACAGTATAGGACTAAGGCTACAACATGCCTTCAATCACTTTTATGATGCAGGCAGATAGAATGAGAGTGCATTTCTAAATAAAATTATATGCTCTCTGCCACCTGCCATGTTGTGTCTTGCAATATACCATTCATTTCAATACTACCAACAATGTGTTTTTTTATCACAAAATACACAATTGTCACTATGGGTTCTATTTAAAAATGTTCTGATTAAATGATTTTTTGCAGACTTTATCACATTGCATTTTTATTGTATGTTGAAATGTTACCAAGTGGCTCAAAAAAAATCCCCCCTGGGGGGAAATACCATCACTATTAACACAGAGTTAGAGTGGCAAGATAGGTAATCAAAATAGACATCTACAATACATTAAGGGATGTCAGTATTACTACATGTATTTTTAGTTCGATTTTTTTATTCATTTAAGATATTATTGACAATCTGCTATCTCTTTGACAGGAATCTCAACAGACAGTCCAAAATGGATTTGGTGTACAGCAACAGAAGTGATGTGACATCAGAGAATGAAAGTTCTGCTTTGTACAGATCATTCTTTCCTTCATGGGAAGACTTCAACAGCAGTGTAGATGATATCCGTTATTTTGTGATAGGGGTCTATACATTTGTAAGTCTTCTTGGGCTTCTTGGAAATGTCCTCATATTATTGGCCTTGATCAGAAAATGGAAAGAGAAGACGGTCATGAACTTTCTGGTTGGTAACCTGGCCTTCTCAGACATACTGGTTGTGTTATTTTGTTCACCATTTACACTGACTTGTGTGTTACTGGACCACTGGATTTTTGGAGATATCATGTGTCATATTGTTCCATTTCTTCAGTGTGTATGTGTTTTGGTTTCAACGCTTATGTTGATGTCCATTGCCATGGTTAGATATCACATGATAAGCCACCCTTTGTCTAGACATTTGACAGTGAATACTGGATACCTGCTGCTTGGAATTATTTGGACGCTGGGCCTCTGCATTTGTTCTCCTTTATCTGTTTTTCACAAAACCATAGAGCTCAGGGAAACCTTTCACCTGGATTCTTTGAAAAACAAGTTCCTGTGCATTGAATCATGGCCGTCGGATAAATACAGAATTGCGTTCACAATCACCTTGTTATTTGTCCAGTATATTTTGCCAATAGTTTGCCTCACAGTCAGCCACGCAAGCGTTTGTAGAAGAGTCAGTTCCAGCATTCCAAACCAACAAGTCCAGCCAAAAGAAAACGAGATGATTGATTTGACTCTCCACCAATCAGACCGGCAGAGCTGCTCCCCGCCCCAGCTCTCTAACTCTGAAAGATGGAGACTATCTATTGCAAGAAAGCAAAGGAAAAGATACAGCAAAAAGTGCTCCAGTGTGATGCCAGTCATGTATAGCCATAATAATGACTCTGGAGAGCTCCTGCATCCAAAAAGCAAGGACCAGCATACACCACCCTCCAACATACTCCTCCCTGGTGTCCCTGTGTGCTTTGAGCTGAAAGCAGAGGAGAACACGGAATGGCAGAAAATGCTCAGAACTTCTAAATCTATTTCGAGAATGAAGAAGAGATCCAAAAGTGTTTTTTACAAGCTGACCATTGTGATCCTGGCTTTTGCCATCAGCTGGATGCCCCTTCACATTTTCCACCTTGTCGCTGACTTTGGTGCCGACCTCATCTCCAGCAAACATTTTAAGCTGGTGTATTGCATTTGCCATTTGCTGGGGATGCTGTCTTGCTGTTTAAATCCAATTCTGTATGGGTTCTTAAATAATGGGATCAAAGCTGATTTGATATCTTTAATTAAATGTTTTTACATATCCTGAATGTCATTAAGCAATCAAAGCTGATTTGATATCTTTAATTAAATGTTTTTACATATCCTGAATGTCATTAAGCAATGTCACATGCTAAGGTTGTGACTCAACATTAACCTGCAGGCAGTCATATAAAGATTTATATAATCAGGGTCAAGAATTGGAAGTACATTGTGTGCTCTAGGGTTCAATGGACCTTTAAGCTGACAATGTGAGCACTGTTGTGTCAGTATTTATTGTAAAGAAATACTTTTGCTCACTGGGATACATTATTAAACAAATTATTTCATATATATTGTTTCCAAGAGGGTCTTGTTTATAAATACATTTTGAAACCATATAAACCCATACAAAATGTACATACTAATCTCAGTTATGTAATGATATATCGTGCAATATCAGAACTATTATTATGTGTATATTTTTGTATTTCTTGAGCTTGTTTTAGACATATTGCTGTCTTATTGCTGTATCGCACATTTAAAAAATGTTTTAGTGCATGAATAATAGAATTTCAATTGAATTTCTTTCAATGTGTCAAGCTGTGAAAATAAAACCAAAATAAAAAAATAAAAATCTTTCAAATCAACAATATATAATTGTAATCATTGCACAATCATGTTTTTCTTTTATCAAACTGTTTTTTTGTTTCTAAATCTTTGGGAGACATTTTTCTTTTACTAATAATAAGGACTTGTCTACAGTACTGCTCATTCATACAAATCGTTGATAACGACCAACTGCACATGCTAGGTATATCTACTGAGCCAAACAAATAAGATGATAATCCTTGATAATGTTCTGTTCAATGGGCTGATAACAATCAGATCAGCATGGGAGACTTGAGAAGACTTTTGACGACAAATCACAGCCAATTAAATGTCTGCTTTTAAAAATAGGTAAGATAGATTTTTGAGATGTACTACATTGTGTATCATATGAGTAAATTAGCTGACAAATCCCCAAAGCTGTAAAATAAAAGCCTGGGTCTCAGCAATGTGTGATCACCATGAAAATGTTCCAGCTATATTTCCAACCTACAATCAGAGATATGTATGGAAAGTATGGTTACTTACTAGCAGCTTGGGATTTGCACTGCACAATGAGTACTGGAATAACTTGCTTTGCAACTTTGATTTGATCAAGCTATATCCACCAGGAAAAGCCAGGAAAATGTTCAGCAATGAGGAATCATCCTTTGCATCAACCACCTGTTTTTGAGGGAATCCTGGGAAAACCATGGCCAGGTAGTTGGTGCAATGTAGTAAGATGGCTCCAATAAAATACTGTTGTGCTTCAATCATATAAACCCTATATCAGAATGTGAAGACTTACCACAACACTGAGGGATGCTGAAAAAGCATTGTCCTCATGTTGTATGGGTGCACATAGCTTAGGCTGGGATTTTCTAAAAACAGTACTAATTCAAAATGTATAACATTCAGTTAGTGGTATCGACACATCTTTTTTTGTTGAAACATAATTATATTTTTTAAACTATGTTTCTTTTTAGTCCTAATGAATATATTATTGTAATGTTTCTTAATCTTAATGCAGCCCCTTTAAAAGTGTTGCTGAATCTCAGCACATTGGTATTTATTTCTGACACCTTTTAGGGAAGCTAATTGTAGGGGCCATTTTATAGCAATTGTTTTTGTTTTGTTTTTGTACATTTGAAAACTTAAAACAGCAATGTCAATACATTCTAGTTTCCAGCTGTTGCTAGTAGATATTGTTGCATTTTAATGAGCTTATCACTGAAAGATATAGTATGCTGCTTCTTTCCTTAGGCTTTAGGGGTGTAATGAGCTCTGAAAGCGGCAACCTCCTGCCACATGTAAAGGAGTTTACCACTCATAATTAGGGCTTCGTTTTTTATTTTTATTATTCATTTCATTTTTAGGTGCATATGTTTTTAATCTATTTTCGAGTTTTATGGAAATATATATTTTTGGGGGTGCTTTCGCTTTTTATATTCTGTATGAAATTATGTTTTACTGTTACTTTAGTTTTTTCTGTCACAATATGTATAGTAAGTCGTCAGCACACTCCAACTGTAGCGTCTGTGCTGTCTTCCACAATGAAATCCTTATGGTCACAGGCATATTCCTCTGGGGTTTTGTGTGTTTAAATCTCGCAAGCGTGTTGCAATCCTCCAATAGAAATGTAGGAATTTGCAGCCACTCAGTAGTTGGGATGGGTTAAAGTATTCAGAATGAATCAATGTGAGATGCAAGTCAGAAAGGAGGGGCATTGCCCAACTGCACTTTTTACTGAGTGAATATCAGAGTGGTTTTCGTCAATACAGATATACGATAGACCAACTGGTAAGATTATCTATAGAAGTCAAATGAGGTGGTTGGGTCAGTATTCATTGACATAGAGAAGGCGTATGATATGGTTTGGAAAGAAGGTTTAATATATAAAGTAGCAACACTGGTAACAAGGGGGAGGACTTTTCAGGAGATTTTCTGAAGGAAAGAGGATTTCAAGTGAAAATTAAGGGGAAATTACCTGAAAGGTTTGAGATGCAAAATGGAACATCTCAAGGACGTGTTATCAGCCATTGCTATTTAATATAATGATTAATGATTTAGTAGAATATATATTATTAGGATCTAATGTAGCTGTGGGTTTGTTTGCTGACAATGGGGTTATTTATAAAAGACATAAACATATTAAAATAGTTAGGAGAGAATTGCAGGTGGCAATGAATATTCTGGAAAAGTGGCCTAATAAATGTGGTTTTAAAATATCAAAACCAAAGTCAGAAGTACTCTTGTTTTCACATAGGAGGAGAGAGCAGGGGAGTTTAAGTATATTATATCAAGATAAGATACTTAAGTGGAAGAATTAATATACCTGTGAGTTGAGTTGGGAAAAACAGATAAGTACCATATTAGATAAATACAAAGGAAGGCTTAATATTCTAAGAAATACTTCAGGGAGCAAATACATCTAGTATGATGATGATATACAGAGGATTAATTAGGAGTGTAGTAGACTATGGAAGTCAGATACTAGTGGGAATATAAAAAAGCAAGATGAAAAAATTGGCTAAAGCAATAAGGGTGTGTGTAGGATCTATGAAATATGCTCCGATGAATCCTCTGCAGGTTTTGGTAAATGAGATGCCACTTGGAATTAAGGAGGAAATTATTAAGCATTAAATATTGGATTAAGGTTAATTATCTTCATATAGCATTTCCTCCAAGGAAAAGCATGGACGATAGATGGATAAATGACTATAAAAAGGAGATTTGGGAGACAAATGGGGGAGCGTTGGGTTTTTGGATGCAGAAATGGATAATGGAGATAGGAACTGAGAACCTGAATTTAGTAAAGAATGTTAATTTGAATGTGTTACAAGAATGGTTGGTGGACAAACCAATTTGCTGTATAGACCTAAGTGAGCAAGTGAAAAAAGGGGGGAAAAAATGTACTTGAAAAGAAAGAGTCAAGCTTTTGTAAAGGATAAGAGTATTTTGTTTTTTAAAGATGTATCCAAGGATCCAAAACCAGGAAGAGTGGCAATGGCGTATATAGTATACCAGAACTGGATATCTGTAAAATAGCTAGGCTCTCTGACCATTTATCAGTATATGTAGCAGGAATGATAGCTATTTTAATTTGCAATAATTAAAATAGTGGAACTAAATCCTAAGAAAGCAGTCATATTTACAGAAATTAAGTGTGTTTAACACTTTAAAAGGGGAATTTGTTAATAGGAAGGATATCCTTTTTTGAGATAATTCAAAGATACAAGGACTGTACAATAAAGGGGATTGAAGTTAGGTTAATATGGATTCCTGGGCATTCTGGTATACTGGGCAATGAAATGGTTGATCTAGCAGCAAAGAATGGGTTAAAAAGGGAGAAGATTGATGTGGTGATTCCTCTGGGATCTCAGGAAATGGGAGTTTTTGTAAAATAAAAAAAATTAAAAATAGTAAAAGAATGGCAGGAGAGCTGGAATAAAAATGTAAAAGGAAGGTTTTATTTTAATATTCAAAAAGAGATTAATAATAGTTGGGTAAATAAGGAGTTGGGAAGGAAAGAAGGAAGATATTTGGATAGGCTAAGGATTGGACATACTACACTGAGTGGTCATTTATTTAGAGTAGATAAACAGAGCAATGGTTTATGTGAGAAGTATACAATTCCAGAAAGGGTTGAGTATTATGTAATAAAGGGTGAGAAATGTGAAGGACAAATAACTTGAAGAGGAAGTTGATGAACATGGGGATACATGACTAAAGCATTAATAGCTTGTTAGGAAAATGGAAAGAGGAAGGGAGATGAGAAAGAGAAAAGATAATACAGACAGAGGGCACTAATCATCTAAATGTATACATGGAATGCGCTCCTAAAAATAATAATAATAAAAAACAAAACTGCACTTTTTTTTCACAGAGAAAGGGGTCAAGTCAACATGAATTGAGTAACCATTTCCAGTGTTTTCCCGGTGTTTATTGGATATACACCGATTTTTATTTATTTATTTTTTTGTATCGGGTGTGTTTTATCATTTAAATCCAAAAATCAGAAGCTTTAAATATAATGTATTATGTACACTGGAACCTACTATGCACTGTACACCCCAATGAAAGAAGAAAAGCTTCCTCAGTTGATCCTCCAGCTGATGTTATTCCTCAACTAACCACCAATCTTGCTCACAAGCCGTCCAACTATCCTATTATTTAAAATTGTCTGATTTCATACAAAGCAGTGAACCTGAGAAAATTCTGAATGAAGCACTACTTTTTCTGAAAATAACTATTGTCTCAGTCTCTGTACTTACACAGACATCCTATAACCCTATGTCACAACGTATAACTACTGTACTCCAAAGATATATTAGGTTATGATTCCATTTCTGGGTCCTGGTGACAATCTTTGCTCTCATGGTTTATCATGTCCCCTGAACCCCTTTATGAAATCACTGACTTATGGTGTGCAGTGGTATGTTCATTATATCATTACTAAATACTTTCCTTGCCAGCAATAAAAGTTATGATAGATATACAGTTACACTTAAAACTAGAGTTGCCAGCAACTTTACGGCTTTCAGTACCAGTAACAATACCAAACACTTTAGCAAATAGTGCAGAATGCCAGTACCAGTACCAAACACTTTAGTAAATAGTGCAGAATCCATTATTACATAGTAACCATGACCCTATGTGCACTCTATAAGGAGTTATAAGCCAGTTTTACATTTTACCTTTAGCAGAGGTCAAAGGTCATGGGCAATGACATTTTTTTATAGAGCGTACATGGATTACTATATGTGTTCCATAGTAACCATGACCCTATCTGCACTCAATAAGGAGTTATTAGCCAGTTTTATATGTTGATGATGTCATCCAAATTGGCCGCCATGTTTTTTATTGCAGCAGCTTCCCTTGAACAACCTTTAAAACCAACCACACTAGGATCATGTGTGCCAATTTTTGGGTCAATCAGACTAGCGGTTTGGGAGAAGAAGATCTTTGCTGTTTGTGATTATGACGTCTGTACCATGCGATTTTGATGTCATGCAGCATGGCCGCCATACCACATAACCAATCAGCTTCTTACGAACAGCAGTTAATCTTGGACTATCCCTCAACAAGTTTACCAACTATCAGCACTCTGCAATAAGTGGTTTGTGAAAGACACATTTTTACATTTAGGCAAAATGTTTTTTTTCAATCCAATATGGCGGCCAAACCATGTGACCTAAGACATATGTTCAATTAACATTTATCAACTTCCCATAAGCATCTACCATCCTACCGGATTCCGTCAGTTTTCAAGCAACTTTGGCGGGAAGAAGAATAATTTAAAAAAATGATTATCATCCATTACATAAATATCAGTAGGACTGCAGATATTATACAAATCTACAAGAAGGGTAAAACATTATCATTCAAATGTAGTTATATACCCTTGAAAATATTTTATTTAAAAACACGGCAACTGGTACTTCTTCCTAACCCTGCTGCAATAACTCAGAAAAATCAGTATGCATTGTACAAATTCTATTGGGGCCACACACAGAAAATGTGTGCATCAGTGACACCTTTAATAAATGAACAATCAACTATAAATACAATATTATTCTACCATACAGCTCTGAATGTGATGTTGTGGTGTTTCTGGAATGAGGTTAACCAGCTGTTCAAATCAATATCAATTTACTCTGCCAGACAGAAAACAATGATGTGTTTCCACAACCCGTCAGTTGTCCTGGTCATATTTATGCCATGCTTGCATGAATAAAAATGAATACAAATGAAAAGGTTTATTTTTTTGCAGGTCCACAAAATTTTTAAATGACTAAAAAAAAGCATGTATTTCAGGACATTTTGGACAAAAGGCTTTCAGTGTATAGTGTATTAACTTAGGGTCTGCCCAATGTTAATTATCCTGCCGGCGACCTGGCTCTTTAACTCTTTTTACTCAGGCACTGTGAGAGACCGCCCATATGTCATTGGAAAGAGAAGATTCAGTCCTGTCAAATGAGGTCCTACTTGTGTATTTCCGGTAGATGACCCTATCAGGACATGGGTTGAATGCGAATGTTTTGGCATGTTGCAGCGGCGCTGATAAGAGCTGGCTCTGTATTGGCTCTAGATCCCCTTTGTGGGGACATTGTAGCAAGACAACCAAGGTAGTGTTAATCACTTTAATCCTTCAATCTTCCACACTATACAGTGCCTTGCATAAGTATTCACCCCCCTTGGACTTTTCCACATTTTACAGTGTTACAACCTTGAATTAAAATGGATTTAATTGGGATTTTTACCATTTGATTTACACAACATACTTAACACTTTTATTGTGACACAAAAGTTAATTTAACAAAAAAAAAGACATTTGTTGGTTGCATAAGTATTCACCCCCCTGAGTCAATACTTGGTAGAAGCACCTTTGGCAGCAATTACAGCTGTGAGTCTTTTTGGGTAAGTCTCTACCAGCTTTGCACATCTGGATCCTGCAATTTTTGCCCATTCTTCTTGGCAAAATTGCTCAACCTCTGTCAAGTTGGATGGGGACCATTGGTGAACAGCAATTTTCAAGTCTTGCCACAGATTCTCGAATTGAGGTCTGGGCTTTGACTGGGCCATTCTAAGACATTCAGGTTCTTGTTTTTAAACCACTCCAGTGTAGCTTTGGCTGTGTGTTTAGCGTCATTGTCCTGCTGGAAGGTGAACCTCCACCCCAGCCCCAGGTCTCTTGCAGACTGAAACAGGTTTTCCTTTAGAATTTCCCTGTATTTGGCTCCATCCATCTTGCCCTCAATCCTGACCAGTTTCCCAGTCCCTGCCGATGAAAAGCATCCCCATAACATGATGCTGCCACCACTATGCTTCACCGTGGGGATGGTGTTCTCAGGGTGATGAGCAGTGTTGGCTTTGCGCCACACATAGCGTTTTGTGCTAAGGCCAAAAAGTTCAATTTTGGTCCCATCAGACCAGAGAACCTTTTTTCCACATGTTTGCTGTGTCTCCCACATTCCTTTTGGCAAAATCCAAATGGGATTTGATATGGGGTTTTTTTCAGCAATGGCTTTCTTCTCGCCACTCTTCCATAAAGCCCAGCTTTGTGGAGCGTCCGGGTTATAGTTGTCCCATGGACGGTTTCTCCCATCTCAGCTGTGGATCTCTCCCGCTCCTTCAGAGTTACCATTGGCCTCTTGGTTGCTTCTCTGACTAATGCCCTAATAATGGATTTAACGGTGCTCCGGGGGATGTTCAAAGTTTGGGATATTTTTTTATAACCCAACCCTGATTGGTGCTTCTCCAGAACTTTATCCCGGACTTGTTTTGATAGCTCCTTGGTCTTCATGATGTTGTTTGTTTAAATATGCTCTCTAACAAACTCTGGGGCCTTCCAGAAACTGGTGTATTTAATCTGAGATCATGTGACACTTTAATTGCACACAGGTGGACTCCATTCAACTAATTATGTGACTTCTGAAGGCAATTGGTTGCACCAGAGCTTATTTAGGGGTGTCACAGCAAAGGGGGTGAATACTTATGCAATCAAGACTTTTCAGTTTTATATATATATATATATATTCCTAAAAAGCAGCTCTATTTTTCTGTGGTTTTTGTTATCTGTACTGAACAGGGTGTTTTTCAGACTATTTCACTTTTTTTTTATGAAAGCCTAGTGTGTGCACATCATTTAATGTATAATATAAGGAGGCTGTGTGGTCCAGTGGTTAAAGAAAAGGGCTTGTAACCAGGAGGTCCCCGGTTCAAATCCCACCTCAGCCACTAACTCATTGTGTGACCCTAAGCAAGTCACTTAACCTCCTTGTGCTCCGTCTTTCGGGTGAGACGTAGTTGTAAAGGAAGAGTATGTTATACCAGCTGGACATCTGTAAGCATCTGCATGTGCATATGTAAAGATGTAGGAAAAAAAACGTACGAAAAGAAAATGATCTTGAACTGGGTACATACAATATGGGACAGTAAAGGTGGAGATGATCATATCACATGATGTCTTCCTTTATTACTAAGAACATTTTAATCTTCCCATTTAAAATAAAACCTTCGTATGTAGCAAAATTAGTTGTATCCCTCTTCAAGTATATCTTTATCAACATACGTTTCGCCACCGCTTGATCTTCGTTATCTGGAACTGTGTTGTACTTTACCAGTTAGTTCCACGGAACAAAAATACCAGTGTAGCCTTTTCCGCATTGCTGCCTGGCACATGCACATGTGTTTGAGACATTTTCTTAAAATGGTAAGGTTTCTATAACTTCTTGTAGCTCTTCTTAATTAAAATTGAGCATGTTGGAACAAAAAGACATTGAAAAAACAAAAAGTTCGGATTATCAAGCTGTAAACGTTTGATAGCCCACCTCCACTCACCGTGTGTTAAGCCGATTTTCTTTAGCAAGATACATGTTGATTCATACTATAATGTTTATTAGAAAACAAACAGTATTATTAATTGTGTTTCGGAATGTTGGCGAACGCCATGGTACAGCTAGCTCTTCTGCCCGGAGACCAATTTATATTTGTATGAAAAAAACAAACAAAACAAACAAACAAACAAAACAAAAAACCTTACCAAATAAACTATGACAATGACGACAGGGCGCGTATACAGCCGGTAACTAAGTTACATTGCTGATTATGTTTATTAAGGAAACACTCTTACAATTATAATTCCCCAATGAAATACACATGCAATACTAAGTTTTACGTCAGCATCCAAAATTACATTATATTTTAGTACACACTGTGCTGTGGGTGTATGGGACGGTAGCAGCATGTTTTTTTTTTTTTGCTTCTAAACCAGACTTACATCATTTCAGAGGTAGTGCACAGAGCAATGTTGTGTCTGTGGTTACTTTGGTGCTGTATGCAGTGCAGTTATTTAGTTACTATCAGTTATAACTAAGGTGACCATATGGCTCCATGTTCAGTGGGACCGTTTGGGATATTTCAGGCTTTTCAACTGGGAACCCAATGCGTTTCATGCCAATGCATTGCAGGCATGGTTGTGTTGGGGTGGTGGGGTGTCAGTGCACAGCAATGCATTCAATATTAGTTATATTGCTCTGGATTATTTGTTTTCCATGTAACTATATTCTTTGAAGCCAAAAGCACCTAAAGCACTCAAAGGTAAAGGGGCAGTGGAGAAGAAAGTTGTGCACCCATACAGTAGAAAAGCTGCTCAGATGGCAAGAGAGGTAACCAAACAGGAAAAAAAAGAAAGGTAAGAAACATCTCTAGAATCCCTATTTGAACACGTTTTGTGTACAGTAGATATACTTCAAGCAAATGAATGTCTCCAGTCCCTGAACTGCCAAAGCACCCCCATCTCACGATCGAACCACCTCCATGTTTAACTGTAGGTACAAGGTTTTCTTCATTGAAGGCTTTCCCTTTTTTCTCCAAACATACTTTGGTCCATGTTTGGGGACAAGTTCTATATTGGTCTTATTGGACCAGAGAATTTTGTTGAAGAATGCTTCAGATTCCTGTTCATATCTTGGCAAATTTTAGACATAAGAACATAAGAAAGTTTACAAACGAGAGGAGGCCATTCAGCCCATCTTGCTCGTTTGGTTGTTAGTAGCTTATTGATCCCAGAATCTCATCAAGCAGCTTCTTAAGAATCCCAGGGTGTCAGCTTCAACAACATTAATGGGGAGTTGGTTCCAGACCCTCACAATTCTCTGTGTAAAAAAGTGCCTCCTATTTTATGTTCTGACGGTTTGTTTTAGGAAATGTATTTAAAAGTGGTTTGCAATGAGGTCTGCGTACATACAATTCTGCATTCATGTGCCTGTATACAGTTCTTTCATGTACTATTATGCCTGATGCTTCTAAATCTTTCTTTAAGTCATTGGCTGTTAATCTTGGATTTATTTTAGCTGCTTGGATGATTCTCCCACCTACTGTACCTGTAATTATCTTTGGATATCCACTTCTTTCAAGCGTTTCAGTTGAATTTATTCTTTGTTACTTCTTGATTATTGCTCTGATTGTGAATTTTGATATTCCATATTTCTTTGAAACTGTTCTCTAGCTATTTCCTTCGTTGGAGTTTGCTACGAGTGCTTTTCTCAAATGTGAATCCAACTGTCTTCAACGGATGTTAGAAATAGTTACCTCTTTTTCTGGCTATTGACTGTATAATACAGGTTAGTTACTGTATAATGGTTTTCAATCAATGAATATATTTAATTAGTTATATTACATTTTATAGACTCTTGTGTCATGAACACATATTTGAAATTGCTTAAGTGCTTTTTTTTTAATAAAGATTGTTTGTTAAACTACCGGATATTGTGTATTTGGGTCTTTGTAATATTAATTAGTGGCTAACGCTCACTAAATGCGTGTATTTAACATGTTTTCTTGAATTATCTTATATTAAGTGAAAAATGCCAATACGTTTGTCTGCAGCTGTAAATAGCACAGTTATGTTGTAATAGTGCTCAGCTAGTATGGGCCAGTCCAATTTTTTCAGCTTGACAAATTTTTGTCTACAAAAAGGTAGGGTACCCCAGGAATGTTGATTGTCTACTATAGCTAGCCCATTCACAGAATGATGTGTGCAACTGAACGTATAGAATATAGTGATATCTATGGAAACAGTAACGACATATACTGTGCTAAGTGAGCACATTGACTTGGATTACGTTTTCTTTTCTCACAATTCTTTTTTTAGCTCCACATATAAAGATAAATAAATCTAACAATGTTTTTTATGCAATTTTTATTATCACAAAATCTTTTCCACATTGCTTGTTGATTTATTTGATAATGCTTCATCTCAATTTTGCAGGAAAAAGAATGAGAAAGCTATACATCTAAGTTCTACAGGTGAGTTAAGGAGACCAGACCCAAATGTATTGTTCCTGACTTTTTTAAATTTACATTTGAACTGTAAATATTTGATACACGTATTAACCATTATATGTGTTCTGGTTTAATAGGTGAAAAACTGCTTTGGTTTCAGAGCCAACTTGATCCCAGCAAAACTGAGTATAGTAAGAAAGAAGCATGTGCAATTATAGAAAGGTAAGCACTTAATCAATCTATGATGTTATATATATATACACATATACAGTACTGTGCAAAAGTTTTAGGCAGGTGTGAAAAAATGCTGTAAAGTAAGAATGCTTTCAAAAATAGACATGTTAATAGATTATATTTATCAATTAACAAAATGCAAAGTGAGTGAACAGAAGAAAAATCTAAATCAAATCCATATTTGGTGTGACCACCCTTTGCCTTCAAAACAGCATCAATTCTTCTAGGTACACTTGCACAAAGTCAGGGATTTTGTAGGCATATAGTCAGGTGTATGATTAAACAATTATACCAAACAGGTGCTAATGATCATCAATTCAATATGTAGGTTGAAACACAATCATCAACTGAAACAGAAACAGCTGTGTAGGAGGAATAAAACTGGGTGAGGAACAGCCAAACTCAGCTAACAAGGTGAGGTTGCTGAAGACAGTTTACTGTCAAAAGTCATACACCATGGCAAGACTGAGCACAGCAACAAGACACAAGGTAGTTATACTGCATCAGCAAGGTCTCTTCCAGGCAGAAATTTCAAGGCAGACAGGGGTTTCCAGATGTGCTGTCCAAGCTCTTTTGAAGAAGCACAAAGAAACAGGCAACGTTGAGGACCGTAGACACAGTGGTCGCCAAGGAAACTTACTGCAGCAGATGAAAGACACATCATGCTTACTTCCCTTCGCAATCGGAAGATGTCCAGCAGTGCCATCAGCTCAGAACTGGCAGAAAACAGTGGGACCCTGGTACACCCATCTACTGTCCGGAGAAGTCTGGTCAGAAGTGGCCTTCATGGAAGACTTGCGGCCAAAAGCCATACCTCCGGCGTGGAAACAAGGCCAAGCGACTCAACTATGCACGAAAACACAGGAACTGGGGTGCAGAAAAATGGCAGCAGGTGCTCTGGACTGAGGAGTCAAAATTTGAAATATTTGGCTGTAGCAGAAGGCAGTTTGTTCGCCGAAGGGCTGGAGAGCGTACACGAATGAGTGTCTGCAGGCAACAGTGAAGCATGGTGGAGGTTCCTTGCAAGTTTGGGGCTGCATTTCTGCAAATGGAGTTGGGGATTTGGTCAGAATTAATGGTCTCCTCAATGCTGAGAAGTACAGGCAGATACTTATCCATCATGCAATACCATCAGGGAGGCATCTGATTGGCCCCAAATTTATTCTGCAGCATGACAACGACCCCAAACATACAGCGAAAGTCATTAAGAACTATCTTCAGCGTAAAGAAGAACAAGGAGTCCTGGAAGTGATGGTATGGCCCCCACAGAGCCCTGATCTCAACATCATCGAATCTGTCTGGGATTACATGAAGAGAGAGAAGCAACTGAGGCTGCCTAAATCCACAGAAGAACTGTGGTTAGTTCTCCAAGAAGTCTGGGCCAACCTACCTGCCGAGTTCCTTCAAAAACTGTGTGCAAGTGTACCTAGAAGAATTGATGCTTGATGCTATTTTGAAGGCAAAGGGTGGTCACACCAAATATGGATTTGATTTAGATTTTTCTTCTGTTCACTCACTTTGCATTTAGTTAATTGATAAATATAATCTATTAACATGTCTATTTTTGAAAGCATTCTTACTTTACAGCATTTTTTCACACCTGCCTAAAACTTTTGCACAGTACTGTATATACTACTGTCAATCACATTTAATACCAGTTGAAAAATTGTGAAAATAAGCAGAGTTGACTTTAACAGGCAAAGTAATAATTCAAACAAAAAAGAGTGTTGCTATAACAAATATGCCTGCTTTACATTAGGAACTGAATTAATCACAATAGTGTTCACTCATAAAATGTCATTTCAATCAGTACAGTTTACTGTACATGAAATGAAATCAGATAATAATCAATCAGGATCTTGTCCCAACTGACTTTGATTATATTATTTCTGAGACATTTCAATGTAATTATAGTAAAAGGAGGGTGACATTACCCTGAGATATATTTAACTATTTTGACTGCATACTGTCAAAACTAGAGAAATGGAAGATTATTGCATAAAATATAGGCACACAAGAGTTATTAATAAAAGGCAGTGTACACCTGGACTAAAACCTGCTTAAAAAATAAAAAAAATAAAACATAAAGTGGTCATTATTGACAAATCTTCAGTGCATACAGGGCCCAGTTTTGATCACATGACAAAGCACTAATGCTAAGGCAAAGTTAGTTTGCGTCTGCAATGTGTTGTCCTTTTTTAAATGAAAACACATATCCAGTTTGTGTCGTGTTTAAAATGCATGGGTATTCCAAAAAATCGGACATTAAAAATGTAACTCCATAAACATAACAAACACAAAAAGTTTGTCTCTATTGGAGAGGTAAAATCGGCATTATCAGAAGTTGTCTGTGGTGTTCCACAGGGCTCCATTCTAGGTCCCTTGTTGTTTTCATTATATATGCTGCCGATAGGTGACATTATCTACAGACACGGAGTGAACTTCTATTGCTATGCTGATGATACCGATGCCCAGCTACATTTGTCCCTGAAGCCAGGAATTTCTTCTGCCTGGGTATTATTAGCTACTTGCCTTACATACATCAAGCATTGGATGTCACAGAATATTTTAATGTTGAAGTCAGATAAAACAGAGGTTACGCTAGTGGGCTCACAGAACAAACTAAAAGGAAATGTGGGATTACATGAGCTTGACCTTGCAGTCTCTCATCAAAACTTAAATTAGAAATTAAGAGTTTGGGGGTCATCTTTGATCCTGATCTCTCATTTGAGACTCATACTAGGGACGTTACCATTTGAGTAGTATAGCCAAACTTAGACCAATTATTTCTGTATCTGATGACGCGAAACTAATGCATGCCTTTGTTTCATCTAGAATTGATTATTGTAATGCACTTTTTTTCTGGTGTCCCAAAACGTGTGGTATCCCGCTGTTCAGAATGCCGCCTCTAGAATTCTGACTAAAGCCAGGAAAAGTGAACATGTTACCCCTGTTTTGGCCTCTTTACACTGGCTCCCTGTGCAGTATAGAATTGATTTTAAGATTTTGCTGTTAACTTACAAGGCCCTGAATGGATTAGCACCTAGATATTTGCAGGAGTTACTGACCCCATATCTTCCAAACTGCACTGAGATCACAGGATGCGGGGCTGCTGGTTATCCCTAGGGTCAACAAAAGCAACCCGGGAGGTTGGGCTTTTTCTTGTAGAGCTCCTAAATTATGGAATACTCTGCCTTTGTTTGTTAGGGAAGCTGGGACCATTACAGTTTTCAAGTCAAGACTAAAAACGCACTTTTATAAAATGGCTTTCTTATCTTAGTGGGTTTTAATGTAACTTTAAAATTGCTGCTTTTGCATTGTGTATACTGTTATTTAAATATGTTATTTAAATGGTCTGATTATGGCAGTTGTATGTGTGACATGCTATGCAAATATATTGTGTTTTGTTCTTTTTTTCTGCTATGTACTGTATAGTGCATTGCGATACTATTTGTATAAAAAGCGCTATGTAAATGCAATAAATAAATACAATAAAATATGCAAATATAACTCCATAAACATAACAAACACAAAAAACTGCAAAGATAACCTGCAGTTTATTATCTTACATGTTCACAGGAATGACTGCAATACAGCTTTTGATACATGCCTGCCCCACATCTGCTGTAAAAATACTATAAAAAGCGCTCAGTGTTATGACCTGGCTAAACTTCATGCTGCTCTGTAAATGATAGTTTTCAATCAAAAAGTTTCAATCACTGTTTTTGTTTTTAACAATATACCTGTGTAAAGTAATTAATAAAAAATGGATTGATTTTATTATAAGCACATATCCAATTCATATTTGGTTTTTTGATATTCTGAAAAATAGGACATTCAAATAAAAACTGCATTAAAAAAAAAACTTAACAATAAATGACTTCTAGGAATTATGAAGTACAAAGTGTATTTATTCTAAAGAAAAGGTTTTGTTACATAGAAATCTATATTTTTCACAGCAACAATAACGTTCATTACATTATATATTGTACAGATACACTTTCTGCCATGTACCCAATATAAGCTCCTGTGGTGGGGTTTTTACTATAATGGACAAAATGATTGCTTATTTTATTATCTAAAAATCACTGTAAATGCATGCAAAGTACTTCACATTAAAGGGGAAGTCGGTTTCTCTTTAATTTCTAGCCCTATTCTGACTCAGACTTTCCATGGATTGGACAAAATGCACCACTGTCTCTTTGCTGTGTTCAGATGCAATCACTCTTGATTTTGCACATTGCCTTCCATTTCTTTAGCGTTTATGAAAATTGGACTTTAAAATAGGTTTGTTCAAACATTATAGCTGTTTAAAAATATAAAATCCCTTGTAATATTTAGGGTACTTCAAGTAACCAAAATAAATGGACGATATACTCCCTTTGTAATTATATATGTGAGTAACAGCAGGATATTGTCTATTGGTTTTTGAAAAGTTTGAGAAATATGGAGAAACTATTGGTCAAAAGGTCCAAAGACATCCTTTCAGTGATTATTGTGTTGGATAGATCTGGTAAATAATGTGAATAGGAAAAATAATAAGATCATTTTTGAGTAGCATATTCCCTCTTTTGTCCATCATTGAGGGGTCTGTGTGTTTTACAATATAGTTTTCTCATATTAAAGTGGACAGACTTGCAGCAAATTGTTGCTCTCTACAATACAATTAAATGTTAATTTAAAAATCTCTCAGATATCCTAAATGTGTACTAATACATGGATGGGTTATCCACAGGCAACAGACAATGTATCAAAAAATAGTTTTTTTTTAAATGATCTCTTATCCGATTTATTGTGATGTTGCAACTTTCTAAAAAAAATCTCAGGAACAGATCTGGCTGATGGAAGTGTTAATGATCAGTATTGAAATGTGCAGCTTGTTATAACATTATTATGCTGACAAAATATAGAATTATCAACTCGCTTTTCAGAAGAATAAATGTAAATTGAATGTGCACATTTATTTTACATTCCATCCAGTTAAAAGTATACTATATATTTAAAAAAAAAATGTACAAGACTTGGCATTTGTGTGACTCATATGCATGTGCCCTTTGAGAGAAAAGCATAAAACATGTACATTCTGCTTCCCATGTGCAATTTCTGTGGTGTTCCTCTTTTCATTCCCACAGGTATTTGCATCGATTTGACAGTGAGCTGGAACAGATAGAATTAGTGAATGGCATTAAAGGCAGGCAAGGAAGACAGCACAGCTCCCGAGAGAATGTCATCAAACAGACCATTGAACGGGAGAGAATGCAGTATGAGGGATATGGAATAGGTTTGACTTTCTTTCCTTCGTCATTAATAATTATGTTAGACATTTTCATAATACTCTGCCAAAATAAAAACAGGGGCATTAAAAAGCTTATAGAAACTAGGGAAATCATTTCAGTTCAAACCTTACTTCTTATGAGTGAAAATAAATGGTTCTACAGCCTTGATTTCAGGGATGTTCAGAGAGTCAAAAAATAAAACTATGAATGGCATAAAATATTAAAACAACTGCATTGAACAAAAATGAGAATGCACAATAAAAACTAAAGATGTAGGTACTACACATGTGTGGTTATATAATTATACATACTGTAATCTATGCTTGTAAGCCAAAAAAAAATTCAAATTGCTACAATTTCATCATTGTACCAGACCTATCAGTTACTGTATTACTCTAACAGCAGTAGCAAACCTTCTGTTCATATGTGTATTGGTTCATATGTGTTGGAGAAATAGGGAACACAATGTGGAAACTCAGTTATAGGAGAGTTATTGTAGTGCTTTATTATGTATTCATATTTGGAACCAAATCCATTGTTCTAATGAACGTTAAAAAAATGTAGGGTTGATTAATTTTGCAAGGGTAAATAATGATGGATCTCGGTCATGGCTAGGGAAATTTATTTCTTTCAAAATTCCTGGTGGATATGACAAAATGCACATTTTAAAATATCTTTAGTAAGTATAAATACGGGTAATTCAGGTCAAATAGTGACTCTTTTTGCTTGTTTAATAAAAATGGACTTTCTTACTGGTATTTCAAAAATCGGGACAATCTCTTCTGGCTTAAATCCACAGGGACATGATTCTGGAATTGTGGATAAAGAGCATTTTAAACACTTAGCAGTTTTATGTCCAGAGATGTGATAATGGAGGATAAAGGAGGACCCAAAACACTTTGGTTTTAATGAATCATTTACAGCTTTTTAATACTGTAAGGTCTCCTGAATAAGAATGTATTTACTGGATGGGTTTAGAATGACCCACACAGAAACAGTTATGTTTTTTTTTTTTCTAATTTGTGTCTGGAATTTAGGAATATCTAAATTACACTTCTTTTCAGGACAGAAATGTGCATATATAAATCAAAATACTGCATGTCCTAGTATGGCAAAAAAGACCTTGTCATGTCCACTTTGATTTTGCAATCAAAAGGTTTAAACTGTCTGATTGTAAAAATAATGACTGTTCATTTCAAACTAAACATATGTAATAGAAGTTTTACATTTGGTAACACAACTGGTACATTTTCATATCATTTGTTAAGAGTTTTTTTAATATAACATACTTTGTTAGCTTAAATGCATGTTACAACAAGTACAGTGCTTATTTAAATGCAAGAAAGAAGTAAACAATGAAATGTGGACCTTTGTGAATTTTTGAGTATACATCTGCTGTTTTTGTTACAGCCTCATACCAAGAATGGTAAATAAGCTAATCAGACTAACTTGAGAATGAGCCCACATTCAATTGTTGCCATGAGGTACCACTGGTGTAGGGCAGTTAAAAAACAGCAAGAAGTATACTCTACCTCCTTGACACGAAGTCTGTGGAGAACCCTGCCACTGGTAATATTAAACTTAGACCTATTTTTCTTTGCTTTTTCATTTACAGAAATTCCAGAAATTATGAATGGTAAACATCTTAAAATGTTCAGGTGAGTATTATCTGATAAGATGTTAAGGTTGCCTGGGAAAATGTTGAATTAATTTTTTTCTAAGAAATTTGTTTTCTATTAGACTTAGCTGCTCCTCTGTCATGTTCCACAGCATACCATGGCCAATGCAGATCTGCTACTCAGTTTTACCAGTATTTTAAAAAACTTCAAAATATATTTTATTTAGCTTTGTCCCACTGGCTGCGCTGCACCTTTTGCTTTGTGAAAGTGTCCGTACTGTTTAGTTCTTGTAATGTCCTAACATGGGACCACTCTGGTTAAGCACAGCAAGGTAACTTGAGGTTTTCAGCCTCCTTGAAGCGGTTGCTGAGCTTTCTGAGGAAGGATCATGCTGTCTCGATCTATTAAAAATTAAAAAAAAGTTAAGTTAGGCAGAAGCTAGCGACTTGGTTTTATAAGTGTGCCATAATATCACAAATAATCATGTCACTGCTTTTAGAAAGAATAGTTCTTCCACAGGATGTATTCTGAGAATTATATTTTCTCAGTGCAGTGTACCATACCATACTTTTGCATGCAGATTCAATTCAGCCTTCATGCTCGAACAGCAAAAAAATTAAATAGTGGTTAAGGGGTCAGTTTGATACACCTATACAAAGGGTGTATATATATATACAGTACTGTGCAAAAGTTTTAGGCAGGTGTGAAAAAATGCTGTAAAGTAAGAATGCTTTCAAAAATAGTTTATATTTATCAATTAACAAAATGCAAAGTGAGTGAACAGAAGAAAAATCTACATCAAATCAATATTTGGTGTGACCACCCTTTGCCTTCAAAACAGCATCAATTCTTCTAGGTACACTTGCACACAGTTTTTGAAGGAACTCGGCAGGTAGGTTGGCCCAAACATCTTGGAGAACTAACCACAGTTCTTCTGTGGATTTAGGCAGCCTCAGTTGCTTCTCTCTCTTCATGTAATCCCAGACAGACTCGATGATGTTGAGATCAGGGCTCTTTGGGGGCCATACCATCACTTCCAGGATTCCTTGTTCTTCTTTACGCTGAAGATAGTTCTTAATGACTTTCGCTGTATGTTTGGGGTCGTTGTCATGCTGCAGAATAAATTTGGGGCCAATCAGATGCCTCCCTGATGGTATTGCATGATGGATAAGTATCTGCCTGTACTTCTCAGCATTGAGGAGACCATTAATTCTGACCAAATCCCCAAATCTATTTGCAGAAATGCAGCCCCAAACTTGCAAGGAACCTCCACCATGCTTCACTGTTGCCTGCAGACACTCATTCGTGTACGCTCTCCAGCCCTTCGGCGAACAAACTGCCTTCTGCCTCAGCCAAATATTTCAAATTTTGACTCATCAGTCCAGAGCACCTGCTGCCATTTTTCTGCACCCCAGTTCCTGTGTTTTCGTGCATAGTTGAGTCGCTTGGCCTTGTTTCCACGTCGGAGGTATGGCTTTTTGGCCGCAAGTCTTCCATGAAGGCCACTTCTGACCAGACTTCTCCGGACAGTAGATGGGTGTACCAGGGTCCCACTGTTTTCTGCCAGTTCTGAGCTGATGGCACTGCTGGACAATTGCGAAGGGAAGTAAGCATGATGTGTCTTTCATCTGCTGCAGTAAGTTTCCTTGGCCGACCACTGCGTCTACGGTCCTCAACGTTGCCCGTTTCTTTGTGCTTCTTCAAAAGAGCTTGGACAGCACATCTGGAAACCCCTGTCTGCCTTGAAATTTCTGCCTGGGAGAGACCTTGCTGATGCAGTATAACTACCTTGTGTCTTGTTGCTGTGCTCAGTCTTGCCATGGTGTATGACTTTTGACAGTAAACTGTCTTCAGCAACCTCACCTTGTTAGCTGAGTTTGGCTGTTCCTCACCCAGTTTTATTCCTCCTACACAGCTGTTTCTGTTTCAGTTAATGATTGCGTTTCAACCTACATATTGAATTGATGATCATTAGCACCTGTTTGGTATAATTGTTTAATCATACACCTGACTATATGCCTACAAAATCCCTGACTTTGTGCAAGTGTACCTAGAAGAATTGATGCTGTTTTGAAGGCAAAGGGTGGTCACACCAAATATGGATTTGATTTAGATTTTTCTTCTGTTCACTCACTTTGCATTTAGTTAATTGATAAATATAATCTATTAACATGTCTATTTTTGAAAGCATTCTTACTTTACAGCATTTTTTCACACCTGCCTAAAACTTTTGCACAGTACTGTATACCTTACTTACAAAATACAGTGTGCAGGAGTGTAAAATCAGTCTTGTTATAGTGTTTCTAATGACCAGTTGTATTCCTTTGAAAAAAAAACTTTACTTATTAAATGCTAGTAATAAACAGCTTACTTAAAAGCCTTAAATGATTGTGTTGATTTTATATTTGAACATTTAGATAACCATTCATAGGTGCACCAAAGAGTTTTGAAGAATAGTTTTGGTTCGGATCTAGTCGGTGTCTGCACTTTCCAGTATACAGTACATAAGGCAGATGTAAACATGCCACTGCTTCACAATAATCATGACGCATTGCCATGTTAGCACTGAATACAAATCATGCTAAATGGTTAGCAGCAGAGCAATTTTTAAAGGCTTACACATACATAGGTTGCTGTGGAGACATTCTTTTACATGTGAAATGCACTACTAAAATCACCACAGCATTTAAAATAAGCTTGCTTTTTAGGATGTGGGTCGATGGATGGATGGAGGGAGGGGGGTAATTTTAGCATAGTCGTTATGAGATTCCACTACACATGACGTCCAAAAGAAATGCAAGTTTGCTGATTAGGAATGATTGTTCTTTTAGACAATGCATTATATATATATATATATATATATATATATATATATATATATATATATATATATATATATAATTTAACAAATTTATTGCACCATTGTTTAGTTTTTATAAGTAACTTTACACATTAATAAACCCTCTTTCCCTTGTCCATAAATGCACTGTAATGCTAAATATTACCTTAGTGCTTAGGTGAACACTGAACTGGGATTTCTTTGCTCCACAATAATATGTCATACATATTCAGTTTAAAAACACACATCTTTTCAGTGATTGTTTTATTACGATATCACAGCCACGGTCCACAACATGTCATTTATCTGATTATTGTTAAGAAAATAACATAGCAACCACAAATATGTATAGACTGGGCCATTGGTTTCTGTATCTTCAATGTCCTAACATCATTCAGAATGGTAATGTTTTAGTATCTCTTGGTTGAATTTGATGTAGCCCAAATCACCATTGGAATGTCTGAAATAATTACAGAAAAGTCTTGCAGTGTTTTCTAGTCTCCTTTCTGTAATAAAACTGAGTATTGATAAAAAAGAAAGGTAATATCCTTTTTTTACAGCAGATTCTTAAGTACATTTTGAGGGATCTTGTGTCCTCATATACCCCCAAAAGCCATTGAAAGGTGAGTATTGTAGTGGAACGTACCTCTTGTTGTGTAGTCTTTCAAGTAACAGGTAGTCAATTTTAAAGCAATTGATGAGTTTGCTTGTCAATACAGGGCTATATTTCTTGAATGGCTCAATAATTATTTGAAAAATCTGCCACTATAACTTACCACAAACTCAAACTGCACATGAAACATAATAATGATTAATACTGTCCTAAATGTCTTCTTAAAAGTGCTCTGATCTAAGACTTAGTACATTTATCATTGCACTTCCCAACCACTCTAAACTACCAGACTTCATATTCTTCAGGCTATAAACATTTTTGTAGCATTTTTCACCAAGCGTATCCTTGTTCACATGGTCCAGCGTTTAAATAGTTATAACCTCACCATCACTGCTTTGTAGTGTTTGTGGGAGATGGTGTCCCACAAAACCATAGGTAGTTCATACCCACAAAAGAAAAAATGAAACAAAAGTTCAACATTGTCAGACAGGTGCAACTTCAGGTACAGCACCCCCACCTGGTCGCTGAGTGTTTGATTCTGTTTGTAACACTGGTACTGCCACAGAGTCTCTATTCCCGTTGTTCTGATTGCTGGACGAGATTTTTTCCTCAGTGTTTTTAGAAGTGTCCGGGCAGTTCTGAACAAAGATGACCCGATTGTATGCTTTAAGCCTCCGCCATAGTTGAACATAGACTTTGCACTGAACATACATAAAGACAAGGCCTCCTGTAAATCCAATGGCTACAACAACCAGCTTGGTCCAAAATGGCCACTCAAGGATACCTGTAAAATTAATCAAAAACACCAAGAAAAAGTAATTACAAGGGTATTTAATGTATTTATTTAGTGAGTTAAATCCATGTTAGTCATTGATATAAAACAACTACATCTTGTAGGCCTCAAAATGGTTGGTTTAACACATTATGAAACTATACTATACTATCAATATGTTGAAATAATTTTGACCACCCCTTGTAGACAAATTCTACATCTAATCTGTCCTTGCAAGTACTTACTTTACATTACTGGCAATCCAACACCTTTCATGAGTACTTTAAAAAGGTTTCATTTCTCCATGTGGAAGAAACTTCTTGCAGCACTGAATACAGTGACATACTCTGCCTATCCAAGTTCTGAAGCCAGATTCAGAAACCCTTTACTGTAGAGCTCTTACCATTGTCCTTCCCTTGCTTGATCTCCTCAGCTGTTCGATCAATCAGCACATAAAGGGACCAGACGACACAAGAAATGGCAATGATGTGGAATGTGACTGAACACAGAATCTTTCTTTTCTCACTTGACGTCATCTGAAGTTTCTCCCACTGCAATGATAAACCCAATATTATATTATCTTCCTTGAAATGCAACCATACCTATATGCTCTTAGTGCAGGTGCCATTGTATTAATTGACAATCTGATTAAGTCATGTACTGTAGTCCTTGTTACAAGCATTGACACAGCAGGTGAGGCAGCTATGTAGTTGCTATATCTAGGAAGAACAAACTTCTATCATGACCTTGTGAACAGGCTGGCTGGTGGACCTGGAAGAAGATGGACACACAGTCAGTACTACAGGGTATGAAAGTGCTGCTTGTGCACATTTAAATCATAAATAAACAAAATAAAAGGTTTGAACAAAACAACACTTTATAAAACAAAAGGCATGTTGGCCAAAACAGACAGACAAAACAAAACACTGTATAAACAAGTATCGTGCTGGTCCAGATCCGCTGTTAACGTTCCTCCTCTGAACACACTCTTCTCGATCAGTCAAAGCTGTGGGTTTAAATACATCTTACTGTCTCCAAATTAGTAATAAATTAATCAATCAATCTGGAGATGGTCACATTCTGCACGAGTTTAGCATGGATGGGGAAGTTTAACCCCATCCATGCTCCAAAACAATTAACAATAAAAATAACATGTTTTTACACACCTAAACAATACATTTTAAATAATAATACAACAAATAATATAATACACACAGGGGTGGGGTGTACCCCGTTAAAGACCTATGGTCTAATATTTAACCATTCTTTTTTTAACATCAGTTTTCTTTTTTGCTTATCTACTGTAGGAAAAAGTCTGTTTTATTGAAGTGGGGTGAAAACAGAAAAGAAATTATTTTGGTAAAAAAAAAGAATAAACCATGTTGCCACAATGACAACCCAATACAATACTTTGTTACCATATTAGTGCAAGTGAGCTGCCAAGCACAATATTAGTTCCATATCATTGTGTTGCCATTGCTGGTTTATTTATGGGTTTTTTTCAGGGAAAATACTGATATTCCAATAGTATCCCATTCGTACAGTATATTTAGGTATTTTCTGCAAAGATAAAACAGTAAAGGCTACAATATATTAACTTCCATTTGCATAGGTGTAACGAGATTCAATTAAACATTTACAAAATGGAATACCGAATTTGGTGTAACTGCATAAAACATATTGTAATTTTATTAAAAAGCATATGACATATTTACTATTACCAGTAATTTAACTGAAGTGAAAAGTGCCATTTTTAACAAATGCTGTGGGTCATTTTTTGCTGGTCATTTTATTCCTGGCAAATGCTAAATAAGTCCACTTACTTTATTTGCTTTATCCACTATGTAATTTGCTGCCATCTATCTGCAGTTATGCTTACTACTTCATCTATCCTTTGTGTTTATTTCTTTAATTCTTGTTAAAAGGACAGATATTTAAGCTAGCTATATTTTAGCAATTTAGCAACATGTATATATGGACCAAACATGTTAATAAAACTAGTATGTATTATTATAGTTTTAGTATGTTAGGCTAATATTATCTTAGGGCCTTCTTACCCAGTTAATTATGTATATTATGTTAAATCTACTTCTATATATTTACTCTTACCTCTTAAGTGACCAATTACATACAGACAGGAGATCCTGATTATCCCTTATTTGGGATTACCTGATGTTACCTGTGCGGAAACTACAGTGCTGGCATAAAATTGCTTGGGCTATATCCACAAGTGTTGTTGCTTATCAAAGTGAACACAATGATGCACTAAAAACAATTACTAGAATGTTGTGGTAAAAACCAAAGCATCCCCATGGGAACAATGTAAGGAGAATGTCATCTCTGAATGGTTAGTTTGTTAATATAAAGAAAAAATGTAGATATGAAAATGAAGATCTGTATACTTGATTAAGTCAGTGTGTAAAATAATGTGGCAGTGAAATGGTACTTGATAGAGACAATCACAAAATATAGTGATGTAACACATATTAAGAGTGTTTTGTCTCTTTACACCAGAAACATGACCTATCAAGCTTAGGAGGTCAATATCATGGTTACCAACACATTTAGCATACAGCTTTTATATAACCCTACAAAGTAAAACCACAAATGGTTTCTGAAATATGAGGATTTGGCACTGCGGGAGAGACAGCTTTATAAAATCCTTGCCACGAAAGGGCTAATTTTTCTGGGATAGAATACAATTATATATAAAAAGGAATCCATCCAGATGGTCTTTATCTCTTTTGTGTACATCACTGCGCTTCCCATAGCGTGTTCGGTGTCAGTACCAAAATGTAGCACTTTAGACTGGCAAAAAAAGCTGCAACATGTATGGATATACCCCAAGCCAAGTGACTTTATGGCAGCCCTATAAAAAGCATATAAGAAAAGAGCCTGTGATTCGCACTGCTTGTCTCTTAAGAAGGTCATCGCATTCATCACGTTGTCTACAGAATGACCTTCCCTGATACACAGCTGCAAGGTGCAAGCAGCACAGGTTAAACTATCCACTCTCATCCATCATCTTGGGATGAGCATGACAGTGCATGTACTGGAAGCCATGTAGCACAGGGTTGCAAGTGTTGAAGGATTTGCATCATACCAGATCTCCCCCTTTGGGCTTTTCTCCAAGACATGAAATAGCTCTTGCTTAGCAAACTGTCATCCAAAATGTATCTCTGTAAGGCAAATCACACAAGTGTTTTTTTGTTTGTTTTGTTTTTCTGCAAAGGAAAATTCCTCTTGATTATTATTTATTTCTTAGCCGACACCCCTATCTTTCAAGAGGCTGGCCCTAATTCACAAAGCTTTAACTCAGAAGTTATTCTGTTTAAAGCCATGTTTACATTTAATAATGCTTTTTACTTATTTGGACTAGGATATATTACCTATAAACTGATTAATTAGTAGCAACCTGATTAATTAATTGAATAAACTATAAACACTGACTATACTGAAACACATGGGTTGATAGTAAAAGGATTGTGTGCTGCTAACACAAATAAGTCCCTCAGCATCTGCCTATCTGGCAGCAGTAACGACAACTTTGCAATGGCTAACGACAAGAGTAATTACTTCTCCTTTTTGGTAAACACAGATAAGAACTTTCACATGAACACACTATATCTAGGAAAAACAGTTTATATGATAAAAGCTAAGGATCGAAAGACCGGAATGATTACTTTATATGGAAAGTGCAACACAGAATTCAGCTCAAAGAAGAGTATTTAAACTCAGTTAAAAAGTAGTATGTTGCTCACAAACTCCGAAAGCCCAAGGGTGCCACTCCTTGACTGAAGGAAACCACAAAGCCAACCACTGCTGCAGATGCTATATGAGGTAGAAGTGGTCACAGCTTGAGTGACTGCGTGCTAGGGTGAGAGAGAAGCACTGCTGTGTATTAAAATGGACTGTTCAGAAGAACACGTCTAAATCTATTGGACCACAAGGGAGAGTTAGGCCACCTTGTGGTTGAAGAATTAAAGAAGAGGACAACGCATAAGGAATGTGTTGTTAATCCCGTTGAAGAGTGAAGAATCATCGTGATTCATACTTCATAGGACAATTCAATGGATCAAGTTCTACAACCAGGCAGCTATTGAGTCAGTGTTGTCCTAGGGCTGTTGCGTATAAACTATGCTACATTCTCCACATGAAACCTAATTACATTAAATATAGTTACATTGAAAGCCAATTGAATAATTTGTTAGAATTGCATAGTTTGTGAAAAGTAACTTGTAATGAACCTTGATAAGTAACTTTAAGTTAGATTACCTCATGTATATGAAGAGCTGTAACAGGGGAGATCTGGACTGACTGTCTGGCACATCCGTATTACTGCAGGCAGAGGGCAGCAGTCTCGTGGGATCCGCCTGTCGGCCATGGCGATGACACGGAGAGGTGGGGAAGAGTGTGTGTGTGCTTTCCCTCTCTCTGAGTGGCTGAGGGGCGGGCCTTGGGAGACTGCTCGGCCCATAAGAACTGGCTTGGTTGTGCACTCGGGTGGCCGTGTTGGGGGAAATACAGTGTCGCTTGCAGGAGGTATTCACTGAGACGGGAGACAGATGATTTTATTTGCAAACACCGCACAGGTGCCCAGATTTATTTATTTTACTTATTTATTTTTTTATTTAGTTTAGCCCGCAGAGGGCGCTGTTGTCCGTGGTCTGGATACTGCCGACAGTAAACCAGGACCACGGGGTTACCAACACAGGTATCCCAATCCGTGCACCTTCAAGTGCTCAAAAAATAATAATGAAAACAGAAGGCGAAAGAAAAAGGGAAAATAAAACACAGTAATAAAACTACAAACAAAAGTGCTGCTTATGCAGTGCCCCCACTGCCGCTAAGCCGGTCAGCACAGGTCTCCGTCCTACACTCAGTCGTGTCTATACACTGGGGTTGGCCAGGGTTCCCCGTACCTCTACACGTCCCCTCGGGTACGTATTTATTTATTCATGAAAGGCTGCCCCCTCAGCCGGGCTCGCCTGCTCCTTGTTTCACGCTGGCCACTTCTGCCAGCGACACTGTATTTCCCCCAACACGGCCACCCGAGTGCACAACCAAGCCAGTTCTTATGGGACGAGCAGTCTCCCAAGGCCCGCCCCTCAGCCACTCAGAGAGAGGGAAAGCACACACACTCTTCCCCACCTCTCTGTGTCATCGCCATGGCCGACAGGCGGATCCCACGAGACTGCTGCCCTCTACCTGCAGTAATACGGATGTGCCAGACAGTCAGTCCAGATCTCCCCTGTTACAAGAGCTTTTAAAGTAAAGTTGCTATCTGGAGAAACGTATATTGAGATACATTATGCTAGTAATTGTCTTTGATGCATAACACACACTTAAGAATGATTTCTGACTTTTTGAGATTTATGTTCTTTAAAATTTCTGTATTCAATAAACTGATGCTATTAGTGAAACTTTCCATGTGTCTGGTGTGAGTGTTTATAGTAAATCATTGATCTTGCTGAACTTAAATAATATTTTAATTGGAATTAGTCAACTTAAATAATATTTCAAATAACAAATGAATCAATTGTTTCTGCAGGACCATATGCTAACTTTACATGTCCATGAAGTCAATAGCTGAAATGTATGTACATCTAAATGTAGAGGTATACAAAAGGCTTTAATAAAATTAAGCTATTGCTTATTCATGTTTGGTATAGGTTGATCAGATAGGCTCCTTAGACCAGAGTCCCAGCACATTTTTTTCATAATAAATTAAGCAATAATCAATACATTAATTCAGCTCTGCCCTCTACCATCAAAAACAACCAGTATATACTGTACTGTAGTTGTTGAAACTTTTTTCCAGGTATGAATATAACATGTTGGACCATAAGAACCAGGAAGTGTGAATGGTTCCAGTTATAAATACCTGCACATCACAGGCCAGAAAAGAGGGTAGCTGTTATGGGTGTTTGTAGGTTGTGGAGTTCCTGTGCTGTGCGGGTGTGTTCCGGAGTTCCTGTGTATATACACAGGCTAATTTGTCTTTATAGTTTTAATATAACCGTGTGTTGTTCTAGATAGTTTTATTGTTTGTGTTTAGTAATTGTTAGGGAAGCTGCGACAAGACAGCATCACTATTGTGGATATACTGCTCCCTGGAGCACTGAAGGCATTAGTCAAGCCTGGTATGTTGAGATTTTGCTTGGTTTTATTGTACCACTTGCACTATAATTCTTCTTTAATTAACTTTGTTTATTTCTCTTCTGTTTGATTTTATGTGTAGTTTTGTTTTAATTAGTTTAATCATGGGTGATGCTTATTGCTGCTGACACTGGTGTTACTGCTGCTGACATTACTGCTGCTGACACTGGTGTTACTGCTGCTGACACTGGTGTTACTGCAGCTGACACTGGTGTTACTGCTGCTGACATTACTGCTGCTGACACTGGTGTTACTGCTGCTGACATTACTGCTGCTGACACTGGTGTTACTGCTGCTGACACTGGTGTTACTGCAGCTGACACTGGTGTTACTGCTGCTGACATTACTGCTGCTGACACTGGTGTTACTGCTGCTGACATTACTGCTGCTGACATTACTGCTGCTGACACTGGTGTTACTGCTGCTGACATTACTGCTGCTGACACTGGTGTTACTGCTGCTGACATTACTGCTGCTGACACTGGTGTTACTGCTGCTGACACTGGTGTTACTGCTGCTGACATTACTGCTGCTGACACTGGTGTTACTGCTGCTGACATTACTGCTGCTGACATTACTGCTGCTGACACTGGTGTTACTGCTGCTGACATTACTGCTGCTGACACTGGTGTTACTGCTGCTGACATTACTGCTGCTGACACTGGTGTTACTGCTGCTGACATTACTGCTGCTGACACTGGTGTTACTGCTGCTGACACTGGTGTTACTGCTGCCCACACTGGTGTTACTGCTCTGACATTACTGCTGCCGACACTGGGGGTTACTGCTGCTGACACTGGTGTTACTGCTGCCCACACTGGTGTTACTGCTCTGACATTACTGCTGCCGACACTGGGGGTTACTGCTGCAATGTATCATATTATCTTTCCAAGCGAGAAGAAAGACTTGCAGTTTGTTATCTTTCCATTTACGTTCTAGTTTTCTGCATGTATGTTTAAGTGCACGTGTAATTTCATTCAACCATGGAGAAAATCTTGTAAAAGTAATTATTTTGTTTTTAATAGGGACTATAGTATCAAAAATAGTGCTCAAAGTGGTATTATAGTAATCCAGCAGCATATCCACTGATTCTGCCTGGATGGGTGCTTGAGTAGGCAGTGCTTCCAGAAATAAATCAGTAATTTGTGAGTTAACTTCAACAAAACACACTGATTTTTTAATAGAGCTAGGTAGTGATAATTCAAAAAGGATGGCTGAGTGGTCAGAGAGTGCAAGATCTGTAATTATTAGATTCTGAATATTTAAACCACAAGTAAGAATGAAATCTAAAGTATGACCATGAATATGGGTAGGACCAGTAACATGTTGGGAAAACCCAAATGAATTTATCAGTGGCCTAAAAGTCCTAGCAAAGGGATCTAGAGCCACATCACTATGTAGTATATTAAAATCACCCAATATTAAAATTCTACCATGCTTAACAGTCATTGAAGATGTATAACCATCAATATTCTCTAGGTAAAAATCAAGTTCCTCACCAATGGTCAACACATGGTCTTGGTCTTCACACATTAAATATCTTGGTGTGTTTGTTCCTCGTAAATTAGTGGATACTTATACGATTAATTACTCAACAATAATCAACACCATGGAGTCTGACATCCACAGGTGGATGACACTGCCCATCTCTTTGATGGGCAGGTTTAATATTGTTAAAATCAATCTATTACCAAGATTGAACTACCTCTTTCAGGCTCTGCCAATCCCACCCCCTCTTGGCTTTTTCACAAAGATGCAAAGTTTGTTTTCACGTTTTATGTGGGAGGGTAGGACTCCCAGAGTCAGAACTACAGTTCTTAATTTATCTTATAAATTAGGGGGTCTAGGCCTACCTGATATTAAGCTATATTATTGGGCAGCACAACTCAGACCTATCAATGAATGGTTTGGTACATTTAGGCCTTGGTCTGACAGGGGTATACAGGAATTCAGACACTTATTTCAGCAAGGATCACTTTCCTCCTTTAATCAGCTCCAGAAAGATTTTGATAGTCCTAAAACTCACTTTTACAGATTCTTACAAATAAGGCACTTTATTAACACAGTTCAGAAATCTTTGGATAGACCTGAAGCCTCAAGCTTAGAGAAGGTATTTAAAGAGTCAGGGAGCTCATCTAAACTTATTTCTACACTGTACTCAGTGCTGGCTGATTATCTCCCTGACAGTACTCACCATCTCCGTAGACAGTGGGAGGAGGATGTACAGGAAGAAATTAGCTGGAAGACTGGTCTCTTATTTGCAAAAATGCTCAATATTGCTCTTATAATACAAGGCATAAACTTTTACAATTTAAAATAATACACAGGGTTTACTATACTCTGTCTCAGCTACATAAGATGCACCCTGAGATATATGAACTATGTGGGCTAAGCCAGACAGAAAAAGGATCTTTCCTTCATATGATGTGGAGCTTTTGGGAAAGAGTGATTGAGGTAATTTCACTGTGTACCGGAACAGAATTCCCAGTCTCCTCTCGGCTATGCTTATTGGGAAATCTCGAGATGTGAGACTCTTTTTCAGACAAAAATACTTAAATTTAGCACTGCAGCCAAGAAATGTATAGCAGTTCAGTGGAGATCTACTGAACCCCCAACAATAATGCAATGGCTCAGTGAGTTGTCTAGATATATCCCACTGGATCGCATTTACTACAATCTCATACACAAACCAGAATACTTTTAAAGGGTTTGGCCTTCACATACGTCTTGGCTAAGAACAGGGGGACTTGTTAGATGAACACTCTCTAAATGGCAATCATTTTAAAGTAGATGGCAGCGGGGGACCCTCTCCTGGTTTGTGGGGGAGTTTTTTTTTTGTTTTTTTGTTTTTTTACTTTGGGTGGGTTTCTCATTACATGCTATGATTTTTTTTTTTTGTTTAATTACTGAAGTGTACTATTTACTGTATGGATTTGTCTGAACCTTGTTATGATTTGTTTTTGTTTGCAGGTAAGAAAATAAAAAATATAATATGCAAATAAATAAATAAATAAATAAAATGTATATAAGAGGACAATTCCAGAATGTAAGTTGTAAATCTTAGCCTGTCAGCCAAGGAAAGAAGATTAGACAACTTTAAATAACACAGGTATGTATCTTAGATATTTGCTAGAAAAAAAAAAAAAAAGCAAAATAATATTTTGTGATTAAAAGCAGTTATTTCTTTTTCTGAAAATAACCACAAGAGAGCGCTATTGAATCTCTTCACTGCTAAACAATATTGTACAGTTTTTGATTTGATTGAAATAAAAAGTTCAATAATGCTAAATAACTGATGTTCCTACAGCATAACATTAGAGTGGAAATGCAGAAACACATTAGCCAGGAATAATACATGAGAATATATATATATCACTTCTAAATCATAACATGCCAAAGCTACTCAACCTGTAGGTTATTATTATTATTATTATTATTATTATTATTATTATTATTATTATTATTATTATTATTATTATTGTTCCCCTCCTTTGTGTGCAATATGTTTTTACGATTCACTGGAATAACTGTAGGTTTTGTCTACGAAAGCTAGTCTCCACACAATACCTTACATGCAGCAGTGTTAATGTATGCAGTCATGGTAAACATTTTCTCAACAACTGGATATTTGCCAAATTGTCTAAATGTATTAGTATGACTAGGTATGGAACTTAACAAAGATGGGACAACAGTGTTTTTTTTTCTTCTTTTAAGCAATGTATTTTAATATATCTAGGTTACTATTTTGAAGGAAGTGCAAAGGTGATTCCTTTTTTTCTTGCTTCAAAATCGGTCGAATGAATGGGTGTATGCATACTGTAAATAAATTAGCATTTTTATTGACACTGCTTGCCTTCACTTTGCATACTATATAAACCCCTTTCTTAAGTGTTCTTCTGATATTTGTGACAGATCTGAAGCCCTCCGTGCAACATGCTGTTTTGAGAAAACACATCTAATATCTGTGGTTGGATGTGAATGTGTGAACAAATTAAATACAAGAACAAGCTGGACTGTGTTTCCATGGAAACTCTGACAACCGCATCAGAAATCAAAGAACACAATGCTGCAATGCCAGGGGCAGAACATATTCCAAATTATCTTAAAAGGGAAATCAATCCCTCAGCATGGCTATCTGACCCCTCCAGTATTAGCTATCACTTCTGATCATATATCCTTTGGTGAATAATAGATGAGTAGGTAAGGTTATTCAGATATCACAGGTACTGCAGTAGCACATGGATTCATCGTGAGACTTGATACTGTTGGCATTATAAATCACATATGGGAGCACACTGAAGTACTTGTATTAACTTGTTAATTAGTATTTCAATTGCTGTTAATGTTTTGGCAACAAGTTAGCACTGAAAGGATACTGTATGCAGTCACTTTAATTTCTAGAAACGGCAGAACTGCATTTTAGTATATTCTGAATACTACTTGTGTCTCCTTTTATTATCTTAGAAACTCACCTACTATTATTATTATTATATTTCTTAGCAGACACCCTTATCGAGGCCGACTTACAATTGTTACAATTGTAACAGTCAGGAGTCCAGAGCCCTAATCACTACTCCACACTGCTGCCCTACAACCAGGGTGTCCATGTTTTCTAATATTGATCTTTACCTGTTATTTTTGCTGTAATACTAAAACTTTTTTGACAAGAATATGCCACTGACTTACTCCCAGTCAGATTCACTGACTCATCCTTCTTAAATCACCACTTGAGGACCGGAAAACATTCACGCTTTATTTTATTTTTTTTTAAGTACATTTGCCAGATCATGTGTACAATAGTGGGAGAAAACAAATGTATTTTGTGTGATTTTTGACTTGATAAGCTTTTTAGGTGGAATTGACCTTAAGGTAACTCTCTTGTTGTATTATTATACAGTACTTTTAGGTGATGTATGATTTTCAAGCACTCTTAGTTATGAATTAAACTAAAATTAGGTTTGTTCTGGTATAAGTACAAATTATAATGTTTGTCTAATTCTGAAAAAAAAAATATGAGAGAAAACTACTGTTGAAAGATCTCTGTTGTGATACCGCTTATATATATATATATATATATATATATATATATATATATATATATATATATATATATACAGTACTGTGCAAAAGTTTTAGGCAGGTATGAAAAATGCTGTAAAGTAAGAATGCTTTCAAAAATAGACATGTTAATAGATTATATTTATCAATTAACTAAATGCAAAGTGAGTGAACTGAAGAAAAATCTCAATCAAATCCATATTTGGTGTGACCACCCTTTGCCTTCAAAACAGCATCAAGCATCAATTCTTCTAGGTACACTTGCACACAGTTTTTGAAGGAACTCGGCAGGTAGGTTGGCCCAAACATCTTGGAGAACTAACCACAGTTCTTCTGTGGATTTAGGCAGCCTCAGTTGCTTCTCTCTCTTCATGTAATCCCAGACAGACTCGATGATGTTGAGATCAGGGCTCTGTGGGGCCATACCATCACTTCCAGGACTCCTTGTTCTTCTTTACGCTAAAGATAGTTCTTAATGACTTTCGCTGTATGTTTGGGGTCGTTGTCATGCTGCAGAATAAATTTGGGGCCAATCAGGTGCCTCCCTGATGGTATTGCATGATGGATAAGTATCTGCCTGTACTTCTCAGCATTGAGGAGACCATTAATTCTGACCAAATCCCCAACTCCATTTGCAGAAATGCAGCCCCAAACTTGCAAGGAACCTCCACCATGCTTCACTGTTGCCTGCAGACACTCATTCGTATGCGCTCTCCAGCCCTTCGCAAACAAACTGCCTTCTGCTACAGCCAAATATTTCAAATTTTGATTTTTCATCAGTCCAGAGCACCTGCTGCTATTTTTCTGCACCCCAGTTCCTGTGTTTTCGTGCATAGTTGAGTCGCTTGGCCTTGTTTCCACGTCGGAGGTATGGCTTTTTGGCCGCAAGTCTTCCATGAAGGCCACTTCTGACCAGACCTCTCCGGACAGTAGATGGGTGTACCAGGGTCCCACTGTTTTCTGCCAGTTCTGAGCTGATGGCACTGCTGGACATCTTCCGATTGCGAAGGGAAGTAAGCATGATGTGTCTTTCATCTGCTGCAGTAAGTTTCCTTGGCCGACCACTGCGTCACGGTCCTCAACGTTGCCCGTTTCTTTGTGCTTCTTCAAAAGAGCTTGGACAGCAACATCTGGAAACCCTGTCTGCCTTGAAATTTCTGCCTGGGAGAGACCTTGCTGATGCAGTATAACTACCTTGTGTCTTGTTGCTGTGCTCAGTCTTGCCATGGTGTGTGACTTTTGACAGTAAACTGTCTTCAGCAACCTCACCTTGTTAGCTGAGTTTGGCTGTTCCTCACCCAGTTTTATTCCTCCTACACAGCTGTTTCTGTTTCAGTTAATGATAGTGTTTCAACCTACATATTGGATTGATGATCATTAGCACCTGTTTGGTATAATTGTTTAATCATACACCTGACTATATGCCTACAAAATCCCTGACTTTGTGCAAGTGTACCTAGAAGAATTGATGCTGTTTGGAAGGCAAAGGGTTGTCACACCAAATATGGATTTGATTTAGATTTTTCTTCTGTTCACTCACTTTGCATTTAGTTAATTGATAAATATAATCTATTAACATGTCTATTTTTGAAAGCATTCTTACTTTACAGCATTTTTTCACACCTGCCTAAAACTTTTGCACAGTACTGTATATATATATATATATATATATATATATATATATATATATATATATATATATATATATATATATATATCCCTGGTAAAAGCATAGCAAAGTGGGATAAGGCACAGTGAATGTATGGGTAAACATTGTAAAGCCCAAAGAGGTAAAGCACGGCAAACCATGGTAAACTATGGTCAGTGCAAAGTATAACATGGAAAAAAAAGCAAAATTACAGTGTAAAATTACTGTGGTAAACCTTTATAAGGGATACGTTACTGTTAATACACACCCTGTAAAGTTAAAGGTTCAAGAGAACATGTGCTTGTGCATTGAATCGGTCTTCTCCTATTGTATTCTTCTAAAGGGAACTGGGAACATTCTGCTCACCACAAAGGGTATTGTTTTTGCTTTATGCAGTTCTTGTGGCAGTTGTATATTACTCATATTGTACTGCTAAAACACTAATAAAAAATACTAGGTTAAACATACTGTAGCATTAATATAGCAATAGCAATTTGGCAACAATATGAATTATTATCTTGTAACATGCCAGAGCAATGCCATTCTCCCTTTAAAATAACATTGTAAAAGAAAAGAAAAACATAAAAAAGCTTTTTTTTTAATGAAAACAATTGTCTATACTATGAGGTTAAGGCTGGGAATTTGTCAATTGAATTTGTACCAAAAGTCATGGAGCAGTCAGGGTAAATTTGTTCAAAATTACATAGGAAGGGGAAATGGTGTGTGAAGTCACAGGGATGAAAATAGAAATATGTATTTTTAAATACAACATACCTACATAAAAAAATAACATTAGTTTGTCTATAAAAGTAGAGAAAAATGAAAATGTATCTGAATATCGTTTTGTTTTTTATTTATTGTGGTTTTCACAATATCAAATGTGAACCGAAGTGATGAGCTGATGATCACTTAATTCAGGTCTTTAATCCTGTAAATAGGTAAGCTTCACAGCTCATACAACTACAAACAGAAATGTTGGTTTAACATTCAGTGGGTTTTCATCCTAGTATTACAAGGCAGCAAACAACACTTTTACACAAGTTTAGAAAATAACATTTAAAGTTAAAAAAGTATCTTTGTGTACTTCTGCTGTGGTACAGTTTGCAGCTATTCTACTTTGTTTATCACGACTTGCTTTCCGACTGTAATCTAGCGAACAAAACAAAGCTACGCTGTCATGAAATACATTTTTGGGGTATTGTGTAGATCTTTTTTTTTGCACGTATTTTTGCTGTTTGGTCATTTTAAATGAACTGGTGACTTCACATTAGGTAGGAACCTGTTTTTTTTTTTCAAACCTTTCAGGGGGCATAGTGAATTGACTCAGCCTGGCACTGAAATCACTACAGTGTCTTGCTTTGCTGGTGCTGGATAAGGACACTACTGACATTACCTCAAACTAACAAGGGAGACATAACAAATGAATAATATTATCAACAAAGCCGGCTGTACTCAAATAAGCCAGCTGTATTGTATTTTAGTATGGTTCAACTGCCTTTCTCAAGGGATTGCGTGTTTAAAAATAAACAGGGAAGGTATTGGTAGGTTTCTCATGTGTACACACTTTGATCACACTCTTTCTACAAGGCAGAGAACTAAAGAAATTGTAGAAAAAGCAAGGGACTTCAGACAGCATTTGTTACAGCATGGTATTTTATTTCGTGAACAGGCGGGTCATTTGCAGGTAGCATTTTTACAATAGTTTTCCACAATAAATTGATGCATTGCCTCCCTCGATTTTTAGAATATTATCAAATACCTTTAGAGACACTTGTTATATATGCACACAAAGCTGTGCACACATTTCTGCTCATGATGGAATTGACTTCCTTATCAAATGACAATGATGCAATAGGGATATGTCTTTAATCAGGATGCCCCTATCAATTAATTAGTTAAACAGTATTAACCACAGTCACAGAGATTACTTTTAAAGTCTTTTCACTGACCAGTCTTGAGAGAAATACCCACATGCTCAAATTTGCATAATTGCACACATGTGTTCTGGTCATTGGTGATATTTCTAGGACTTGTTCTTCCCTACCTTTGCAGAAGAATGTGAGATAACAGCCTGAATATATTTTGTATATTATTTTATATTTACCTTGCGTAATGGTTTGAGCTTTGTCTCCATTATGAAGTCGTATTTACAAAGCTCACAGCAGCGGGTGTCTGAGCTCTTGATCCACTGGTGCAGACAGGCCTGGTGCACAAAGTGCAGGGTCCCTGTACAGCGGCACGGTGTGATAAGGGGGCTCTCATCGTCTCCCTCGCAGTGACAGATCCTGACAGAACATAACAGCACCATAAACCGCTGAGCAAGCAAAAAAGACATCCTGCAAAACTGAAATGCTTTTCGTATTTCAATATACCCTCTCTAGCCTACATATGCTCCCTTTACTAAAATAGTATTATTCAATCTACACAGCCTTCAGTGGGCCTTGCGAAAAGAAGCTGGGCTGGAGCAGACTGAATATATTATTTTCTAGTCAGAGAGATGAATTGACATCTGAGTGACAAGCCATGGATGATATTATAGCTTATCACTATTTCAACTCATCATCAACAGTAAACAAAACATAAAAAATAAAAGGATATGATCCTCATATGTAATGCATATCTTCTGTTCTGCGGTATGGAAAATAAACCAACCTGCAAGCTTCTTTTAAAACATCATTCCAGTCATCATCTACTGGTGGACGACCGGCTTCACCATTCTGGAAGGTACTAGAGCAAACAGGATGCTTGTTCTCAGGCAGAGCAAGGGTTTCACCCCCCGAATCTGTGTCATAGGTTTTCTTGATGATTTCATCTTCTTCTGGCAAAGGTGATGTGTCTGGATGCTTAAATGATTTAGTATTGCCCTTGACATTCCTTTGTTTCTTCTCTAAAGGCCCTTGGGTCTCCTGAGAAGACTGAGAAGAAGTTGAGTGGTGTGTTTCCTTCTTCTTGGAAGTTCTCCTCCTATGGATCTTCATAGTCTGCTTTTCCAAATACGGAGCTAAATTGTTCTCTTTTTTCTCACCTTCTTCAGAACCCAGCAAGACCATCTCTATAGCACTGCGGTCTTGACATCTATCCTGATGTTTGTTAAACTGGTTGTGTCTTCGGATTTTCTTTGGGGCTTTGGCTCTCTCCCTACTCCAGCTTCTCGCTTGCCTCCACTGGTCCTCATCTGAAGATGTGTCAGAATCAGGGTGGAACCCATTCACTCTTTGTCGGTGGTATTCTCTCCATGACTTGGAGACCTTCTCACTGCGTTCCTTTTGGGCCTCAATGCACTCACAGCTCTGACAGATCTCCTTCTTCCTCCTAAGCCTTTGTTTGACCCGTCTCTTACCAGTATCCCTACTTGTATTTGTCAGCACCATAACAGGGGTGTACTGCTCACACTCATCGTCTTGAACCTCAGGAAGAGTGTCAGGTCTTAGCAGAGCAGCAGCAGCAGCAGCATGCACAAATGGAAAATGGAGAGTGGAGAACAGAAAGTGATGTGAAAGCTTGACAGACATGGCCAAACAGATCAAAATAAATAAACCCGAAAAAAAATGCTGAGATTACTTATGTATGCATAATATTTTAGGTATCTAATGGTTATTTTTTCAAATTATTTTTGGCCTATTGTTTTCTAGGGTAACCACATTTTTTTTTTTTTTTTTACTAAAGCACACAATTTCATAGCTACGTTGCTTTACTACCAGTATTCAAAAAGGGGTCAGGTGAGTTGCACCCATTATATAAGACTGTACTGGAATCATATCCAGTCCTCAGAAATGAAGTTGTTCTCCGGTGTCTACCAGTTGGGAACCATTCAGATATGGGAGAAACCCCCTAAACTTATTCTCTGTCCTCTGCTAAAGATCCCCCCCCCCCCCGTTTTTTTATTTACGTTTTTTTATTTGCAGTTTGGCATTTGTTACTTATTGTTATCATTAACAATTTTGCCATTGAAATTATTCATGCAGCATTGCTTACAAAACATCATAAATCAACCCACACCACCTTAAAGGTAAAACTAGGACAGCGGAGAATCCTAACTGACCTCTTATAAATAAACTGTGCTTTTAAAATGGCCACCAGCTGTTATGAAATCTGGGCCTTTATGAGGATGTGTAATTTGAGGACCAGTCTATAATGAAACATTGTGTAAAACGAATAAAGGAAAGAAGCACAACATAAATATTTGTCATAAAGTAATGCAGAAGGTTGATACAGAAGACAGAGCCAACAGGCAAGCGAATAAATACACTAGAACAGAACTGATTTATTTTCCTTCACATACCTGCAGATATCCTGAGTAGAAGGGGTAACAGATGTCCGTGATTGACTTCTAGGAGCTGTTCCTGTTGTAGGACTGCTTGCCTGCAAAGACCAGTCATATAATTTGACCTTTTTCTTAAAGAAGGGCATATTGGGTGTATGCTTATCTTGCTATTGCATTTCCACTATGTTTAAATCTTCTATAGCCATGACCCAACAGCCCACACTAGTTTCAGCAAATAAAAGAAAATGCGGAACTTTTAAAAGCTTACTAATAATGAAACTAGTTTAAGGAAGTTTCAAGTTAAAGCACTGTGTACTTAACCCCTAAGGCAGCTCTGCTAATGATACTGTTAATGCTGAATATGTATAATTTTCTCTGTTTGATATACATGCTAGTAATTGGTCTTTTACATGATTCTTTTAAAGTCTTAAATTAGGGAGAACTATCACAAATGCATAGTAACAGTCCTCATCCCTATAGAAACATGCAGCTATTTAATTAGGTCATTGGCTATACTGTTCCCTGTCTTCTGGGCACCAGTTTTTGTCTATCAACTGTATGTACTCTTCTGGGGGTGTCTTGTTTTGTTATTGGGTTGCTTTGGGTATCCATCATATGTAGAGGACATGCATTGGTCAAGGGGCTGACCCTGTTAGGGGAGAGAGTTTAGGATATGATTTGTTCTTTAGTGTAGGAGGAGCTGAAAAAAGTAGTTAAGCATGGTGACAGCACTGTATCAGCTACAGTTCTGAGGTGAGACTTGTGGGCGCTGAACTGGGAATATCATTTTCAGCCTTCTCTGTATGCTTTACCATTAATTGTACTACTTGTACACAAAATAGGTAATTGCATTCAGTTTCACTCCTTATTAGTTGTGGTATATGTGATTATCATTAAGAGGGATATTGATTTTGGAATTCAATATTACAGTATAAAAAAGTAATTTGTGAGTAACTATTTTTTATTTCAGGAAGATTAATATATGATGATGGCACTGCAGGAGCATTACAAATTGAATTTTAACATTGTGGTAAATTTGCAGTTTGCAAGTCATCTTCACTGGCAGCGTTTACATGCCATGGCAGTCACGACAGGTTTCCTCACAACGTGTTTGCTGTACTTTTCAGGAAATGCGTTGCTATGCATTTCTGATTTATGAAAAAAAATTGGCCGTACCAATGCAGATTACTTAATTCATAGTCATTTAGAGGAGGGGATATTTAAATGTCCATGTTTGCTTAATAAGTAGGACAAGAACGACTCTGAATATCGTGAGGAGAGCTTCATGCGTTGCCATGAAGATAAAAACATTTAACAAGAGAAATGAATTCACGTGTTGTTGCGCACATTCTGAATTACGCCGTGCATTAGCTACTTGTTTTTCTGGTTACCTTTCCAACACACACACACACGCACACAAATTATATAAAATATAATTTCTATAAGTTTTACTACTTAGAATTTATATTTGTGTGTGTGTGTGTTTGTGAAACATATAAAAGTTACATTTAATTAACACTAGGACCGCCTTTTACAATACATGTTTTTATTTTGAATACAACCCACAATATTCAATTTATATATATATATATATATATATATATATATATATATATATATATATATATATATATATATATATGTAACAGCAGCGGGATGTGTGGAGACAGCAGGGAGGGGGTTAAAGCCTCCCTGAAGAAAAAAAAAAAAAAACATGGAAAAAAATAAACACCTAGCTCCGCTTGGAGCGCTAACTAAACAGGGTAGTTCCCTCACTAACTTGCAGGACGGCTAAGCCGTTTACCTGGCACCACAAAACACAAAACACACACGTGCTTACACAGCACTTACTTTTTCCGACTGCTCGGAAGCAGAGCACCTCATCTGCCTCCTTCTACTCAGCAGCCCCGATCAGCTTAACTGATCCTCTTATACCCTGCCCTGGTATTTTCCTAATTACTGCCCAGGTGCAGGGGATAATTACATAATAAAACAGTTAAATTAAACAATAAAACAATTAACAAAAACTAATAGAAAGCATAAAACAATTAAACAATAAACCAAACAATTAAACTACAGAAAGGTGCATTTTTTTCCATGTTTTTTTTTTGTTTTTTTTCTTCAGGGAGGCTTTAACCCCCTCCCTGCTGTCTCACACATCCAGCTGCTACAATATATATAGCTGCTGTTACAATATATATAGCCGGTTGTTATCTCTACTGGACCTGGCAGTCATCAATTCCTTTGTTTGTACAAGGTAGGAGAGAGTTCATCTTGAAGCTAGCCATAGCGCTTCAGCAGAAACATTTCAATCAGAAAACTGCAAAGCTGCAGGCTGCAGCAGTTCAGCCTGGATTCTGTGCTGCAAGTGACACACACGGAAGAGAAATCAGTTTTTTTTCAGCAATAAGATTGAATGGACTTTTGAATGGAGTCAAGTTGTTTACTCATTTTTTGCTTATGGTGATACAATAATACATAAAATATATGCATAGAAGTGAAGGTTTTTTCTACATATAACAGCCTGCTGTAAATGCCAGTGCATGATCCAAGGGTTATGCTTTGTGTTTTCAATTAAGCACTCCGATCTTCAGTAACCATTGATCTATCATAGAGAAATATTGTATTTATTTATGTACTATAAACCTGGTTTATTCAAACGCTGTTCAGTTAAGCTAATGATGCTAATTTAAAGTTTTTTGAGTTTCCTAAGGCCATAGATATTAGTAAACTAACATTATTTACAAGGTACAGTACATTACAGATAATTTCGAAGAGAGAATAATAAAGATTATGGTCATTTGTACAGCAGGCCCACAGCACAAGACTACTTCGTATTCCAGATAATACAGATAATTCCTCACAGCACTCTTGTACTATCACAGCTAGGTAAAACAGTGGAGCAGGGCACAGTATTTGAAATTAATGTGACATGAATCATGTTACTTTAAAAAAAAAAATAAGACCTTACAACTTCTAAACAAACCTTTTTAACTGTATTGGCTGTCTTCAGCTCAGTTTTGTTTTTTTCTGATTCACTGAAGTCCTTCAAATGAGTCTGCATGTTGTCCTAGGATCAATTAGTTCTTCCCAACCAGATAAGCATCAATGTGGCCTCCGCTCAGTGGATGTTACAGTATTCCTACATGCTTAAAATGTACTGAGCCACACAAGGCAACACATTTATTGAATAACAAAAGGTCCCCTAACTACTGTTCTGTATGCTGTTTCTCATTCTTTTAAATTATGAACCTGCTTCTGAAGGCATAAAACATAAATGAGAAGCTAACTAGAAAAGTTACTGGAAGTATGGATCTACTCAGGTATGTAAGAGCTTACTTTCAACACTATTACACTGTATATGTTTTATGAGGACTTCCCAAGCATTTAAGTTAGTACATGTTAACAAATCTGGCATATAATGACACACTAATATATTGTACCTAGGGGGTTTATCCTGGTAGATAGATGTACTGTACTTTCAGGGTCTGTTAAAAAAATGTACCTATTTTAGAATGCATTGCTTTAGCTATAACTTAATGTGATAAAGTAGTTTCTGTATATTCAGATTTGTGTACCATAAAGCAAATATTATTGTATAAAGAAGGGTATCTTTTCAGAAAAGTCACAATCTTAAGGGTGAATATTCAATTGATCTAAACAGTGGTGAATCAAAATAAGAAAAACAGGGTCCTGTTTTAATGATTTAAACAAAAGCACTATTTGAATCTGCCAATTTTAGATCAATTGAAATGATTGTCATGTATATAATTATACATTGTTTTACTGTTGACATTTTTGTAGTCCAATATTTTAACTTTTGATTGAATTTAATGAGCCACAACACTAGTTTATGCCCTGAGTTATAGGTACTAGGACCTTTATATTTGTGTTTGCTGACGATAGCAACACCGAAGTTAATGGGTAAAATAAAACTTCCCTCAGACTTAGAGCGTTAAAGTGAAAATAGTCTAGAAAACAAAATGTCAACCTCAAAACAATAAGAATTAGAGAATGCTGTTAACGAGGTTAGAATATATATATATATTAGCTCAAAGAGCCAGCTGCCCTTACACTACCGGTCAAAAGTTTTAGAACACCTCCATTTTTCCAGTTTTTATTGAAATTTACCCAGACCATCACGCTTCCTCCTCCATGTTTGACAGTTGGTGTCACACACCGAGGAACCATCCTTTCGCCTACTCGATGGCGTACAAAAACCCTGCGTGATGAACCGAAGATTTCAAATTTTGATTCATCGGTCCATAAGATCTTCTTCCAGTCTTCAGTAGTCCACTGGCGGTGCTTCCTGGCCCAGGCAAGCCTCTTTTTCTTATTTTGCCATCTTAGCAATGGCTTTCTTACTGCCACTCGACCTGTCAAACCTGCAGCTCGAAGTCTTCTCTTCACAGTTGAAACTGAGACTTGCTTACTTCGACCAGTGTTAAGCTGTGCTTGAAGCTGTTGTCCTGTGAGCCGCATATCACGCAAGCTGTTGACTCTCAGAAACTTGTCTTCTGATTCTGTTGTGGCTTTGGGTCTGCCAGACCTCTTCCTGTCAGAGTTTCCTCCAGTTTCCAAGTGCCTTTTGATGGTGTAGGAAACTGTACTCACTGACACCTTGGCTTTCTTTGCAATTTCTCTAAAGGAAAGACCTACACTTTTAAGGGTTATAATGGTCTGTCTGTCTTCCTTTGTTAATTGGCTTTTTCTCGCCATTATGATAGCAATATACTACTTCCTGCAGTACAATACTGTCCAAATAATGCTTAAGAGGGTGTAGTAACACAGTCTGTTCCAACACTGCTTTTATACAGACAGAGAGTTTGTAAGTAATCAACAAAAGCTGGGACACCTGTAGGAATTGTTAGCATCAACTTTCAAGGCTTAATTTACTTCCATTGCTGCAGAACAGCTGTAAGTTGTTAACCCATTACTTGTTCCCTGAAAAAGGCCTTTTTGTATAACTCTGAAATGTACATTATTTTTCAGTTTTGGTAACCTAAACTTTTTTTTTAACCTCTGGCAGTTTATCGCTTACCTTTGTACCATTTCAGGTTATTCACTGGACTTGAACTGCTTAAATTTCAATAAAAACTGGAAAAATGGGGTGTTCTAAAACTTGTGTGTGTATGTATATATATATATATATATATATATATATATATATATATATATATATATATATATATATATATATATATAACGAATAAACCTTTAAGGCACCAAATGGGATTTAATATAAAGCATGATTGCAACTGAGTTATCTTTAATGATTTTTTGTTTTATTTTTCCTTTAATGTTTTTTGGATAAATTACTGGATAATTACTTAGATGAATGACATTATACTAGTGTAGAAGGCAAACAAAAAAAAAAACCTAAAGCAGTGAATACAGAGTGAATATTTATTTTAAAGAATATCATGCTGAACTCATTCAAAATGTCCAGTGACAGTTTAACAAAGTTACAATATTACAAATTATGCCGTGTTAGCAGATTTGGGTTAAGAGGAAAGTAATTCTACAGTACCAGCAGTTCATATTCGGTTTAAACATGTTTTCTCATCAATACATTGTGCTGAGGTTTACAGAATACTCCATGCAAGTTCTTTGAGTGCTGTGTTTATTTCACTCATGAGGGAATGAATTTATCCTCTATATCTTTACTTACCTTGGAGATGTTACTGGATCGGCTTTCTGAGCGCCCTGGCAATTTGTCATTCTGAAAAATAAAAAAGGAATTTTCTTGATCTATTGATTGTAATTAATTACAATAGTAAATGCCTAAACAAGCTTTTTATACTTGCTAATATGAATCTAACTATTCCATAGGGTTTAGAGTGTTCATTTGTAGTCACCAAAGATGTCTATATTTGGCATTAAAAGCTATTAATTGTTCAATATCTTTTTTCTGTGTATTCAGCACTTGGCTAATGATCCAGTTTAAACATTCCTATTACATTTGTATTGTGATACTCTAACAACAAGCTTGTGGGAATTACATGTCTTTTATGCTGAATATTAATAATCTTGTTAATATTATATTATGAATAATATTTTCTGTATGCCCCATTAACTATTTATTCTGTTGGATGTGACTCTTAGTGGGGAATGATACAAGATTAAATACACAGAACTCAGATGACCTGAAGATTAATCCAGGATCTCTGCTTCTTCTAGAAATGAAGTATTGAGTGATGTGATATTAGGTGTGGTGCTTATATGGATTTATAGTTTATTATGGCAATTTGATCTAAGGTACTGTATAATACTTTTATACAACTGTTACAGTTTGCCTGCACATGGAGCTGACTTTTAAACACTGCCAACTGACTTTTAACACAATCAACATCACATTTACTGCCAACTCTCCAACATACAACACAGCCACAGTCCACTGAAATTGAATTTCCACTTTTTGTCAACAACAAATAACATACCGCAATGCAGGTATTATAGAGTTAATGGTTTCCAGCTGTCACTTCATGTTTTGTAAGCTTCTTTCATTGTATGACCTTTTTCTAATTCAAGCTAATCCTATTACTGCACCTCCAAAAATAAAGACATATATAATAGGACAACTGTCCTGCAATCACTCTGTAGATATGTTTATGTAATGTGTGATTATGCTCAACTCTGGAGGTGAACAGAGAATACACCACAGACGTCCACAGAGTAACCATCAAGACGTGACATTACTGTGCTTTTTTGTTCAGTATAACGCTGTAACCTTTGAGCAGGCGCCTCTCTGTACATACAGATGTCACTCTTTACAGTTTTAAATGTATCAAGATAGCCGCTTATCCATTGTGATGAAACTTGCTAGGACATCTTTTATTCTTTAAGTTTCATAATCTAAGGATATACACATGGGTTACTTGTCTTATATAGCATCACTTGGGCTTCTGCCTTTTTTTGTTTACTGTTAAATTAATTTTTCGGTGCATATTTTTAGATATTTTCCAGATACTCTGAAATCTTTTTTTTTTTTTTTTTTGGGGGGGGGGGGCTTTTTCGTTTTTTATATATACTGTATGAAATTGTTGTTTTTGGTTACTTTCCAAAATGCCACTCCGTTATTTTCTGTCACAATATGTACTTGCACACATCCTCAACAAACTCCTTATGGTCACAGGCACATTATTCTGGGAGTTTTGTGTGTCATTTTTTTACATTTCAACACAACTTGCAATTTTGTTTTAACTCCTCCCTATATAACTGAATATAGCTTTAAATCCCGCGGCAAGTCTCTGTTCCTTGTTGTAATCTCATTTTAAATCTCGCAAGTGGAGTCTCAAATAGAAATGTAGGAATTTGCTACCACTCAGTATTTGGGGTGGGTTTAAAGTATTCAGATTGAATCAATGATAGATACAAGTCAGGAAGGAGAGACATTGCCCAACTACACTGGGAAAGGTAGTTTTTTTTATGGGAAAGGGGTGAAGTCAATGTGAATTGAGTAACCATTTCCAGTGTTTTTCTGGTGTTTATTGGCTGTGTTTTATCGGTTAAAACCGAAAATCAGAAGCACCAAGAATAATGCACACACATCTTGTACAAAATGCGCCTCAAATGTACAATCCTATCAAAAACACCATAGTATACTATAGAAGTTACGACTGACTTGGTGACCCATTCCACACACTCACCACTGTCTATGTTAAAAGTATCTCCTATTATTTGTCTTCACTGAATTTCCTACTGTGTCCTCTGGTCACAGTCCCTTGGTGCACTTGAAATAGGGTCTAGGATTAACATTGTCAGCTCCTTTTTGAATTTTTAAAACTTCTGTCTCCTAACTCGTCTTTGTTCTATGCTAAATATGTTAATCTCCATCAACCAATCCTCATAATTTACACCTTTTAGACCTGGGATTAGCATCCTATAAAGCTTGTTTAATGAAAACAAAAGCAATTTCCGCTAAATTAAATTTCCCTTTAGTCTCTCAAAATGAATGACAGTGCAGTTTCGCTGTGTTCATTATTCCCATACAGTAACCCACTGTGACAAAATAGGGATCTTAAAAGAGGAAGTGTCAAAGTTCCCACTAAACTTTGTTTAAAGTTAAAAAGAACATGTCATTGTGATAGGAATAAGCAGAAACAGACAAGCAGCTGTAAATGAAATGGAACCTGTTATTTGAGAATATGGAAAAGGTTCACATCACAGACCCTGTGTTTGTGGGTAATATATTAAAAAGTAGCACACACATGCAGGGAATAACAACTTTACACAATGGGCAGGATTTTCTAAGGGCTGTAAATCAACAAATTGTAGCATTGATTTTGGCATTTTCAAGCAGTCGTTATGCCTATTTCTTTATTAAATAATCGTGCTAATGTGATTTCTGAAATTATGTTGATTTACGAAATAATGTTAGTATCTTAACTATCTGGAAAAGGAGGGGTTTAATTAACGAAAGAGTATATAACTTACCTTGAAATAGAAATTTACCAAACCTAGATAATTCAATATGTGTAGTTATGAAAACATTTTAGCCTTTTCTATACTTATGGTTATGAATGAGATATATGCAATCTAGGTAAAGTACCTTGCTCAAGGGTACTACAGCAATGTCCCCCACCTGGGATTGAACCCACGACTCTCTGGTCAAGAGCCCAGAGCCCTAACCACTACTGTACACTGCTGCCCTAGATTGTATATTTGCAATGGGTCCTTGGCTTTTAACACCTGTGTCTAATCCATACAAGAATGAAGAGCAGGTGTCAAGGACACACACAGCGATGCACTACGAATGTGATCGAGATCATTGACATGGATTTTGCTTTAAACGTATTTGTAATGTTATCAGACTCCCCCCACACTTTAGGTACAATGTACACTTTCACCTTCACACGTTTGTATGCATATAAAATGTTCTTATATTACTTTAAGTGTTCGGTGGCTACTTCTAATCATGTTGAGTTTATTATCGCAGAGGCGAGCAAAGAGTACCAGAGAAAATGCATGATTAGAGGAATTCACAGAACAATAATTATAAACATATTGTGTATTGGGTTATATTGTAATTTTAAAAGCTTAATAAATATATAATGAAGTGTTACATACATGGTATACAGTACATACATGTATAATAACTAACAACTACAAACACAAATGGCATATTCATTTATAGCCTACAATCGTACATACTAAAAAGCATACAAAAGAAGATGTCTATATATATATATATATATATATATATATATATATATATATATATATATATATATATACAGTACTGTGCAAAAGTTTTAGGCAGGTGTGAAAAAATGCTGTAAAGTAAAAATGCTTTCAAAAATAGACATGTTAATAGATTATATTTATCAATTAACTAAATACAAAGTGAGTGAACAGAAGAAAAATCTAAATCAAATCCATATTTGGTGTGACCACCCTTTGCCTTCAAAACAGCATCAATTCTTCTAGGTACACTTGCACAAAGTCAGGGATTTTGTAGGCTTATAGTCAGGTGTATGATTGAACAATTATACCAAACAGGTGCTAATGATCATCAATTCAATATGTAGGTTGAAACACAATCATTAACTGAAACAGAAACAGCTGTGTAGGAGGAATAAAACTGGGTGAGGAACAGCCAAACTCAGCTAACAAGGTGAGGTTGCTGAAGACAGTTTGCTGTCAAAAGTCATACACCATGGCAAGACTGAGCACAGCAACAAGACACAAGGTAGTTATACTGCATCAGCAAGGTCTCTCCCAGGCAGAAATTTCAAGGCAGACAGGGGTTTCCAGATGTGCTGTCCAAGCTCTTTTGAAGAAGCACAAAGAAACGGGCAATGTTGAGGACCGTAGACGCAGTGGTCGGCCAAGAAAACTTACTGCAGCAGATGAAAGACACATCATGCTTACTTCCCTTCGCAATCGGAAGATGTCCAGCAGTGCCATCAGCTCAGAACTGGCAGAAAACAGTGGGACCCTGGTACACACATCTACTGTCCGGAGAAGTCTGATCAGAAGTGGCCTTCATGGAAGACTTGCGGCCAAAAAGCCATACCTCCGACGTGGAAACAAGGCCAAGCGACTCAACCAATGCACGAAAACACAGGAACTGGGGTGCAGAAAATGGCAGCAGGTGCTCTGGACTGATGAGTCAAAATTTGAAATATTTGGCTGTAGCAGAAGGCAGTTTGTTCCCGAAGGGCTGAGAGCGGTACACGAATGAGTGTCTGCAGGCAACAGTGAAGCATGGTGGAGGTTCCTTGCAAGTTTGGGGCTGCATTTCTGCAAATGGAGTTGGGGATTTGGTCAGAATTAATGGTCTCCTCAATGCTGAGAAGTACAGGCAGATACTTATCCATCATGCAATACCATCAGGGAGGCATCTGATTGGCCCCAAATTTATTCTGCAGCATGACAACGACCCCAAACATACAGCGAAAGTCATTAAGGACTATCTTCAGCGTAAGAAGAACAAGGAGTCCTGGAAGTGATGGTATGGCCCCACAGAGCACTGATCTCAACATCATCAAGTCTGTCTGGGATTACATGAAGAGAGAGAAGCAACTGAGGCTGCCTAAATCCACAGAAGAACTGTGGTTAGTTCTCCAAGATGTTTGGGCCAACCTACCTGCCGAGTTCCTTCAAAAACTGTGTGCAAGTGTACCTAGAAGAATTGATGCTTGATGCTGTTTTGAAGGCAAAGGGTGGTCTCACCAAATATGGATTTGATTTAGATTTTCTTCTGTTCACTCACTTTGCATTTAGTTAATTGATAAATATAATCTATTAACATGTCTATTTTTGAAAGCATTCTTACTTTACAGCATTGTTTCACACCTGCCTAAAACTTTGCACAGTACTGTATATATATATATATATATATATATATATATATATATATATATATATATATATATATATATATATATATATATATATATATATATATATATATATATATATATATATATATATATATATATATATATATATATATATATATATATATATATATATATATAAGTAAACATGATTTGTATTGATACATCGAATTTCTTACCTAAGCAATCAAGTAATAAGACTGTTGGTATGGATACAGGTAGATTGATTGGTTAATCAGTATTCTGTTGGTAGAATAAAACGTTTATTTTGATAGTGTAAGATTCTTGATTTTAAAGGGCTTGTCTGTGGTTGGCAGTTATCGAAGTAAGGCCTTTTTTGCTGATTATACAACAATGAAGTATTGAGATTTCAAATCCGGTTATCCTAAGATAACAGGACCTAATAAAGATTTGATCAGGTTGTGCAGTATTCAGACATAGCTCACAAAGCTTCACAAAGATCAGCAAAAATGTAGTGAAAATGACAGAGACACATAAGTTAAACACAAAACTAGGCCAACAAAAATGACACTGCTTGCTAGAAAACACGAATATTGATGTTGCTATATATAAGGTATGTTTTCTAGAATATGTAAAAGGTAATTTGATTTCTAGACACAATGCAATTCTGGAGGTCCTGCTAATGAGCTATAGAGCTCATCAACCATTCCCACCTCATTAAATCACTGGGCTTTTCTTTCAACATCTATCTGATTAACACATATCGTCAAAGGAATCCGCCCCTTTCACTCACAGCTGTTCTCTAATAATTGTCCATGCCTATTACTACAGTACACTGTTTATCTCTCCATTGTTCATACAGTTAACTCTCATTCATATGAATTTCAAAGGACCTGCAAAAAAAATGTGTATAAGCCAAATGCATGCTGTCAGTTACAGTAACACTGACATCTATTTTCAATGACAATACAATGAAAAGTATTATACATTTAAAAGTATTGTGTATTTTATTGAAAATGTAGTAAAGCAAGGCGTCCTCGACATCAGGTATTGAGCTAATGACTTGCATCCACAGTTTGCTGTTTATAGGCCGGTATTACGGGAAATCTGTAGTGACATCTTTCTTTTTTTTGTGTGGTGGTGCAATAGCCACTGCTTTCAACACTTCCACTTTTGTCTGCAAGGATATCGCACATTTTTTGCGCTGCTTCGTGGAAATGACATTGGTGCATGAGCACTCTGGCAACTCGAAATGCATCATGGGATCAGTAGTCACAAAACACTGCTAAAATACAGAACTGAGGCTGGATGCAAGTTAATACATTTCCCAATATCTTGTAATATAATTGATATCACATTATTATTATTTTTTTTACATACAATTACCCGTTTATACAGTTGGGTTTTTACAGGAGCAATCTAGGTAAAGTACCTTGCTCAAGGGTACAGCATATATATATATATATATATATATATATATATATATATATATATATATATACTGTATATATATAGTGTATACCATGGCTTGAGTACTAATGAGCCGCTTCACACTGAATAAATCATTACGCACCACTACATTCTAAATTCCATTACAAACTGCCATTTTATTTGTTATTTATTAAAAAAAAACTATTTCCTTTAATATATTTGGGGATGAAACTGCAGATAACTGGTACAACAACAACTTTCCGAGTGAAGACAGCAGTCCTACCTGAAAAAAAAATAAGAGCACCAGCAACTGTCAAGAGTAGACACATAACAGTAGATGAATAACAGCTAAATAAAATAGAAGAAACAAAGAAAAAAAAACACTAAAAAAATACAACATGGGATGCTAATGTACTTAAAGACTGGCTTAAAGACAAAAATATAGTCATTAATTTTAAGGCAATAAGTCCAAAAAATCTCAACAACACTAAGGGAATTTTATGCCAGTGAAAGAAGTTCAGCTGGCAACCAGTACATTTGTCTCCAGTTTCATAATGCTGAGAGCTCGACTAAATAGATATTTTAACAGTTTTATCATCTCTGCTAACAGCGAATTTAATACCGGCAATAATCCAAAAGGATGAAAACAGACTTGAATATGTGTGCCTTGCATAGAACGAGGACACAAACTCACCTAAAGATCTGGCTTCAGCCTCCATCACAGCTGCTCCCTGCCTTCCTCAATGTCATTTGAAACTCCGCCCAGACCATATACATCGTCAGCTTGTGCTCAATCCTCTAGTTTTGAGATGCACAATAAACGGTCATGTGCAATTTATTTTTAATAAGTGAACAATAAATTAAATTAAATTAAATTAAATTAGGGACTATATTACACTGTAGACGTATACACAATACAAGTTTCTGGTTGTGTTTTAATTATTTTAATTATTTTTCTTCCCCCAAATGACATGTAGCCGTGTCATAAGTGGTATGGGCTTTATCACCACCCCAGGCGTGGTATATATCATTGGAACCTATAGGGATCTATTTATTTTTGCAGAAAAGTGTATTGAATTGATGCCATTAAAATGTTGCACTTCTCAAACTGTGCACTTCAAGCTTTTTGTTAATTTACTGTATGCTCACGTTAGTATTTCAGGGTCTATGAAAGTAATTGACTGGACAACAAATTTTGACTTAAAAGCTGTTTCCATCACTGTATTTGACAAGCTCATCATCTGATAACATTTCAAAAGTAAATATTTGGCCCACAAAACAGTCGGAAATCCACCTGGAAAATGTACTAATTTCAAAGTAATACATGAAGGTCAAAAGAATTGTTGTAGATTATGGTTAATGATATTTTTTCCCCCTCTAGATGCTGTCTGTAATATTCTAATCAATCAATATTACAAAGTAATAGTACTGAGAGAATACCTTTTTTGTCGTGTTAATTGAACGTACTTCAGGTTTTCAGCACAAGGATTTACATTGGTTAAAATGGCTGTTATCGTTTAATTTTAGTTTTTATGAATGTGAGCTATGACTCTCTGTGGCGGAGAGTCCCGTCCCTATATATTTATTTATTATTATTTGTATTTTTGTTTGCGGCGCAGGTAAAAGCACCGCATATTTATTGTTGATTTTATAATTTAAAAACCTCGTGAGGATGCGTGGCTGATCAGCTACTGATTATTTAACGAGTTGATTGTCACGCATCCTTACTAAACTCGTGCAGACTGTGGCCGAGGGGTAATAAGATAATTAACAGCTAGTTAACCCCTCGGCCAGAGTATAAGAACCTGCAGCTGTCCGTGCTGCAGGGAGGAGTGTACAGAGGAGAGTACTGGGAGCAGAGAGAGCGAGGAGAGAGAAAACAGTTAAGAACAATTGCTATATGTAAAAATATACTTGTTTCTGTTTATTTGTTTGGCCAACGCGCCTTTTTGTTTTGTGTTTTGTTTGTTTAAATCTTTTGGTTTATTGATTTAATAAATTCAGCTGAACGCCGTTGCGTTCAGTTTCACCCGCCCATCCACTGTTTTGGTTCAGTTACTTCCTGGTCCGTGACGTCACCACACCTCACCACTGCAAGCCATCCTGCCACACTCTCACTATGACATTAAAAATGCCTCTGTGACCTTGAACTTGCAGCTTTCTATTCCAGAATTGGCCTCCTTCCTAAAATAAACTTGCCATTAACCTATGCCAGAGTGCTTGCACATCTTACTAAAAGCTTACAAACATTGTTATTCGCTCATGTGCAGCCTGAAGAACGACCATGTCCCTGTAAATGATATTTACTTAATGTGATAAGTGTAGTTTAAAGGACAACTACTTCAAAACAAACCTTCCAGCTGTTCCTGACATTGAAGAAACAAGTTAGAGCACCAGATTTCTGGTTTCATTATAAGTAGAACTATATGAAACCCATTTCACATCCTATACGGAGCTAGTGAACTATTCTACTGTAGCTTCTATCCCCCCTCATTCTGATCTGGCTTGTTCTACAAAATACAAATTGCTCTACATTAGAAAAACTACAAGAATTAAAGTAATGTATAGTAGACAAACCATTCAGCTTCTAGCTTCATCAAAAACTTCTACAGTAGTTTCATCTCAGAATGCCTTTAGCAGAATACAAAAATAATTTGGAGGATTTTTGTTTATGGAATAAAAGGATTGGAGAGAAATAAAAAAACAACTACACAGTTGAAATATACAGTTATATAATAGGCCACTCTTTCTGAGAGAGACTAAGGATCCAAAATCAAAAGTTACGCCCCAAATTGAAATAAGCAATTTACATAAACTACTCAAACAAGATGAGAGTAACCACGATTTACATGGGTTCTTGAGAGAATTAGATCAAATAAATTGGACTCTGCCTGATATCAAAATAGCATGGATTTAAACAGTGCTTGATATAACACAGGACTAAATCGAAAGAGCAAATTCACAGGTTATTTTGATAACCATATGAAACGGTTATCTTTCCAGACATTGACTCAAGTTAGATCTGAATAATAAAAAAGTCACACAGGTCTGCTTGTTTAATCAAGACAGAAATAAAACTATACCTTAATGGTCTGTAATCAGAAATGTATGGGTAATACAAGATCACCCTGCTTAATTGAACTACACAGAGATAATAAAAAAAAAAAACAGTGATCTAGGTTTTTCATCAATCCTTTATCACATTAGTCATATAAAGGTGTATGCTCATTTTTATTGACACAAAATAATTTCTATTTTGCTGTAAAATGAAAAACAGCTTAAAATATGAATTGCTTGTTTGTGCAGTGAGTTTCTCTTTGTAGTAAAAAACAAAAAAGTCACTGCTATTTCAGCTCTTTTAACTATTACCTTTTGAAACCTTCAAATATCCAAATGGGTTTTGATGTTTTCATTGTGTGTGTAAGGTGGGCGGATCACTCAAGAGCTTGTTTCCATCTGTCACTGGGATTGAAGGCGATTTGTCACATAAATCATGACAGTGGAGAGAGAGTATCGACTTTCTCTGCTGTGTGGGACAGTCCCATGAAGAAACAAAAATGCATGTCTCCCAAAGAAGTGATGCAGATCAGCGGTTCCCAAACTGTGGGTTGCAAAAGGTCCCAAGGTGAGCCTTGGAACAGGGCATTATGAACATATGCAAATGTATTTGTACATTAATGTAAATCCCATACGGAAAGAAAATATATTTTTATAAATGGGAAACATGTTAAATATAGGAATAATAAATTTATAATCGTACCATATATTTTCAACATATTAAATAAATGTATGGCTTGCAGATTAAATATATTTAAAATATATTCCAAATGCACCTGTGGCAAAGTGCCCCCTGTGTGTATTTTGTGTTACGTGTTGTGTGTAAATGTTGGTGTATAGTCATTGGTACACGGGATATAAGCGGGTCTGTGTTTCACGTGTATTTAAAAATGTAGATTTGTATTTAGGCACGAGGATGGCACAAATCACTTTCACGTGCTGGTTAAAATATAATGTGTGGTCATGGGAATTGCACTTTAATTAATTCACGTGCAGTTGTACCGAGATTCCAATTGAATGATTGACTAGCAATCGAGTCTCGGTACAACTGCATAAAAGCTGCATGTTTTCACTCACTCGGGGTGGTGTGTTCGTTGAGTGGAGAACGGGAGAGAGAGGAGAGTAATACTTATAACAATTGCTATCGCGTGCTGTAGGACCAGCACGATACTTGTTTATTTATTTACTCACCGTGTTTGTGTGTCTGTCCGTCCACCGTTTGTTTAATTGATAGTCCGTTTTTGTTCGTCTATTTATTTTGGCTAAGTGCCGTGTCCTGTTTTGTGTTCTATTGTTTTGTTTATTAAATGCTGAGCGATCACGCTCAGCTTCACCAAAACCCCAAGTCTCTGTCTGCTGTGTGTTTCTATCTCTGGTCTGAGTTCCTCCCTGCAGCCAGCCCGTCACCAGAAGGACCACGTGGTGTCAGAACCGGGAAAACAGCGCCTCCAGGACTCAGGCCAGAGCAGGAACCGCAATTTGTTTAAAAAAAAACAAAAAAAAAAAAACCCAACAACAACAAGAAGAAAATGGAAGGCTGGAACTGGAGAGATGGCTGCCAGGATCTGGAGGTCCTCCTCGGTGGTCTAGAGGACCAAGGCTGGTGCCTTGCCTGTGGCACCCGGTGGTGCGCTGCCCCTACCAAGAGGGAGAGGAGGAACTGGCCCAGGAGAGGAAGGTGAGGAGGAGGCAGAGAAGGGGAAAGGGGAAGAGGAAGGCTGAGTGTCCACAGCCCAAGTGGGAGGAGCCTGAGTGTCCACAGCCCAAGCGGGAGGAGCCCGAACGTCCTACGCCTGAGTGGGAGGAGCCCGAACGTCCTACGCCTGAGTGGGAGGAGCCCGAACGTCCTACGCCTGAGTGGGAGGAGCCCGAGCGTCCTACGCCTGAGTGGGAGGAGCCCGAGCGTCCTACGCCTGAGTGGGAGGAGCCCGAACGTCCTACGCCTGAGTGGGAGGAGCCCGAACGTCCTACGCCTGAGTGGGAGGAGCCCGAACGTCCTACGCCTGAGTGGGAGGAGTCGGTGCGTCCACAGCCCAAGAGGGAGGAGTCGGTGCGTCCACAGCCCAAGAGGGAGGAGTCGGTGCGTCCACAGCCCAAGAGGGAGGAGTCGGTGTGTCCACAGCCCAAGAGGGAGGAGTCGGTGCGTCCACGGCCCAAGAAGGGGAAGGTAGAGCGTCCACAGCCCCAGTCTCCACCAGCAGAGGGTGAATTCCTGCTGGGTCCACCTCCATTGCCATGGGAGGACTGCTTGCAGCTCCCACCTCCACCAGCAGAGGGTGAATTCCTGCTGGTCCCGCCTCCGCCACCTCCATTGGCAGGAGCAGAGCAGCAGGAGCTGCCTCTGCCTCCGCCACCTCCATCGGCAGGAGCAGAGCAGCAGGAGCTGCCTCTGCCTCCGCCAACCCCACCAGCAGGAGCAGAGCAGCAGGAGCTGCCTCTGCCTCCGCCACCTTCACTGGCAGGAGCAGAGCAGCAGGAGCTGCCTCTGCCTCCTCCACCAGCAGAGGGTGCATGCCTGCTGGGTCCCTGTCCACCAGCAGAGGGTGAATGCCTGCTGGTCTCCCCTTCCGAGGCAGAGCCGCACCAGTCCCCTGCAAGAGAGGGAGGGCCGCACCAGTCCCCTGAAACAAGGGTAGACTACACGCTGCTCCCACCTCCGCCGCCAGGAGACTACACGCCGCTCCCACCTCCACTGGCAGGAGCAGAGCAGCAGGAGCTGCCTCTGCCTCCGCCACCTCCACCGGCAGGAGCAGAGCAGCAGGAGCTGCCTCTGCCTCCTCCACCGGCAGGAGCAGAGCAGCAGGAGCTGCCTCTGCCTCCGCCACCTCCATCGGCAGGAGCAGAGCAGCAGGAGCTGCCTCTGCCTCCGCCAACCCCTCCAGCAGAGGATGAATGCCTGCTGGTATCACTTCCCCACCAGCAGAGGATGAATGCCTGCTGGTATCACTTCCCCACCAGCAGAGGAGGAATGCCTGCTGGTATCACTTTTCCCACCAGCAGAGGAGGAATGCCTGCTGGTAACACTTCCCAACCAGCAGAGGATGAATGCCTGCTGGTACCACTTCCCCACCGTCACGAGGAGAGGAGCAGGAGCTGCCTCTCCCTTCACCAGAAAACCAGGACTAGATGCTGGCGGTCCTCAGCAGCCCTTGCATAGGCTGCTGAGTAAAGCATGGGGAAGAACTGCCCGGCCGCAGTGGCCGAGAAGAGGGCCAAAACCCGCACCCCAGCTAGTTCTGACTCCTGCCTCGCTTCGCCCAAGGATGCCTGCCTCGCTTCGCCCAAGGATGCCTGCCTCGCCGCCCAAGGATGCCTGCCTGCGCTTAGCCCAAGGATGCCTGCCTCGCTTAGCCCAAGGATGCCTGCCTCGCCAGCCCAAGGATGCTTGCCTTGCATCGCCTGGGGTTGCCAGCAGCTCCGCATCGCCTGGGGTTGCCAGCCGCTCCGCGTCGCCTGGGGTTGCCAGCCGCTCCGCATCGCCTGGGTTTGCCAGCCGCTCCGCGATCGCCTGGGGTTGCCAGCCGCTCCGCGCTCGCCTGGGTTTGCCAGCCGCTCCGCGATCGCCTGGGGCTGCCTGTCGCTCCGCATCGCCTGGGGCTGCCTTTTGCTCCACACAGGGTGCAGGGGATGAGGGAGAAGTGGAGCTCCCGCTGCCGCCTCTATGGCCAGGGGCTCCCCTCCCGAGTTAAGCCTCCCGAGGGTCCGCTGCTGCTGCCGTCGCCTCCCGAGGGTCGCTGCTGCTGCCGTCGCCTCCCGAGGGTCCGCTGCTGCTGCCGTCGCCTCCCGAGGGTCGCTGCTGCTGCCGTCGCCTCCCGAGGGTCGCTGCTGCCGTCGCCTCCCGAGGGTCCGCTGCTGCTGCCGTCACCTGGGGTCGCCAGGGATCCTGCTTCGCCTGGGGTCGCGGGGCCTCTGCTTTGCCTCGGTCGCTACACTGTGGCGGAGCTCCATGAAGGGAGCTGCGGCCATGAAGAAAGGGGGAGGTCAGGAGACCAGCTCCCCAGCCGCATTTCCGTGGCAGGAAACACGGTGGCCGGAGCCCCACGGAGGGGAGCTGGCGGCCACAAAGAAGGGGAGAGGTCAGGAGACCAGCTCCCCGCAGCAGTTTCGCTGCGGAGGTGGGTGGCCGGAGCCCCACGGAGGGGAACTGCCGGCCATGAAGAAGGGGGATGTCAGGAGACCAGCTTCCCCGCAGCAGTTTCGCTGCCGGAGATTGTGTGGTTGAAGCCCGGAAGAGGGAGCTGCCCGCCACGAAGAATTGGGGGTGCGGACATTCCACCATGGCCACCCCCAGAAACAACTTGCTTCCCCCTCTTCGGGACTTTGGGACTGAGGGGGAGGTGGCCATTGAGGCCATGTGTGCTTTGCACAAGGGGGTATATGTGGCAAAGTGCCCCCTGTGTGTATTTTGTGTTACGTGTTGTGTGTAAATGTTGGTGTATAGTCATTGGTACACGGGATATAAGCGGGTCTGTGTTTCACGTGTATTTAAAAATGTAGATTTGTATTTAGGCACGAGGATGGCACAAATCACTTTCACGTGCTGGTTAAAATATAATGTGTGGTCATGGGAATTGCACTTTAATTGAATTCACGTGCAGTTGTACCGAGATTCCAATTGAATGATTGACTAGCAATCGAGTCTCGGTACAACTGCATAAAAGCTGCATGTTTTCACTCACTTGGGGTGGTGTGTTCGTTGAGTGGAGAACGGGAGAGAGAGGAGAGTAATACTTATAACAATTGCTATCGCGTGCTGTAGGACCAGCACGATACTTGTTTATTTATTTACTCACCGTGTTTGTGTGTCTGTCCGTCCACCGTTTGTTTAATTGATAGTCCGTTTTTGTTCGTCTATTTATTTTGGCGCAAGTGCCGTGTCCTGTTTTTGTGTTCTATTGTTTTGTTTATTAAATGCTGAGCGCGATCACGCGCTCAGCTTCACCAAAACCCCAAGTCTCTGTCTGCTGTGTGTTTCTATCTCTGGTCTGAGTTCCTCCCTGCAGCCAGCCTGTCACAGCACCAGATATTTTTTATGTATTTTTTATACATTACTAATTTGTTTTATTTAACTGACTAAAATATATTTTATAATATATTGTTATCAATATTTGCAACAAACTTACCATGCATTAAAAATATAATGTTTTTGCCTTACATTTGTCATACATTTTAAAAACATTATTTCTGGATGCTGTTTAAATATATAAAAAAAATATGTTTAGCAAAAATATGGTGTGAATATTTCGAAACTGAATAAAAATACATTAAGAATGTATTCATAAGTTTCCCTGAAATGTAAAATGAGCTAATATGTGATGTTGACCTTAGACACTGATTAAACATTAATAAGTACATATTGTAGATTAAATGTCATGTTTCAAATACATATACGAAATGTATTTTTCTCATATGAAATGTATGTTTCTCAATATATTTACTTTATATTTTAAAAGCATTAATGATATATTTGACGATAGACACATTTATATATTTTAAATACATAAAACATATTTGCCATATATTTTTCAAATCTAGAAAAGGGGCCAATTTTGGGGTATTAAAAATGTATAAAATATCTTGATAATATATTTTTATTATATTCTATTTAATTCAAGACTGATATATCATATATTTCTTATTATGTATTAAATATATTTTTGTTCTGTATGGGAAGTAGGATTAATTCTTTTTTGTAACATTTTGAATAATAAAAAAAAGATTTTACTTTTTATACTCCCTTTATGCAATGGACTCAACCAGAAATATGATGTGTCATACTATCGGAAACATCATAAAAAAATCAAATAAAAAACTTGCTTATTTGACAGTGCGCTATTTGGTTAGTAGTTCTATGTAGCCTCTCTCTGTATTGCAAAAGCAAAGCAGCCCCATACAATCAGTGAGGAGCTGGTGTTATTATCTGTCTCAGTATGGACATCATTGAAAATAATGCAAGGTAAGAATAGGTACAATCCAATGTGTCCTGCTGTTGAATAACACTGTGCAATGCCAAAGACTTGAAGGCATGTAAAATGATAGATGTTTGCAGTTGAATGAACAGCTTTGTTCTCCAAATGGATTCTGAACAGTATGTATTTGTATAGATACTGTAACTTTACTGTGTTAATGCTCCTGCATTTGATTGACACAGTGAGTAGGTTGTATTCTTGTGGCTGAACTTTGACTCAAAGGTTACGGCAGACGTATTGTATTACAGTAGGTCTGCATCAGTTTTCAAACAACAGTAAATAGTTTGTGTAACCACAGAGACGCATTGTAAGCATTATTTTTAGTAGAAATTCATTTATTATGTGTTCTGTATGTTCTCAAGCAGGACCCCCCATCAGTTTTACTCCTGAAGTGGTATAATGATTGTTACAAAATACAGCAGTTTATATGTAGCTATTTGTTATTATTATTTATTTCTTAGCTGAAGCCCTTATCCAGGGCGACTTACAATTGTTACAAGATTTTTTACATACAATTACCCATTTATACAGTTGGCTATACTAGTATAGTATTACCTATGACAATATAGACTGTAATATTAACTGGAGACAGCAGCTGTTAGCAGCAGCACCTGTTGAAAGAGTTATAGAAGATGATGATAATTAATGTTTCACCTGCAGGCTTAGATCCAGGTCCCCAATTCCTTCCGTTTGCACTTCATCATGTGTTTTCTGTCTGCATCCAGCCTCTTCTGTGTTACAGATGTATACCATTATACACAATCCAGGACTTATTCCCAATCCATTAAACCTTCTCACATCTGCTGTCAATTGGTTTAATTTGGAAAGCAGCTCACCAGCTAAAATGATGTGACAAGTCCAGTTCACGGCTTGACAGTCTGTGTTACAAGTTCATATGCAGGGTATCACAGAAACTGTAGCGCTGCATAATTAATGAAGGCAGATGAAAAGCTTGCTTTCTAAATACAGCACAGAACGTATGCATTCAAAAGGTGATACAACACTCCAGATAGGTATTGTGGACTCAATATGGGAATGAATGACAGTTTGAACTGGGGGAGTGATTTAGATAGTTTTGGCCCAGGATCCTACCTTCCAGGTCAACAAAGGCTGGGTGATGGAACATTGACCCCCAGAAGGAGATGCCGCTGCAAAGGCAGCGGAGGAGAGGTGGGAAAGAACTTTGGGATATCTTTGGAGTAGTGTAATCAATGATGGTTGCAAAGCAATACTGTAGCCTCACACCTAGAATGATAGCAGTCTTCGGTTTATTTACAGTTTATTTAGAAACATTCCACAATTACCAGTACAGTTCTAGTAGCTTTCCCTTTACATATATAGTGGTTTGCAGAAGTATTCACCCCCTACCAATGATGTCACATTTTGCTGAATTACAAATGATGTATGCACACTTTTTCAAACAAACTTTTATTCAAAGCTGTAGTGGTTAAACTGAACACTGTTATATTAGGAGGAGGTTAAATGTCAGCAAAACTTGCAAAGAAAATGTACAAAATGTAATTTACTGGTTGCATAAGTATTCAGCCCCTTAAGTCAGTACTTGGTAGAAGCACCTTTTGCAGCAATTACTGCTATGAGTCTTTTTGGATAGGTCTCTACTAGCTTTGCACAGTAGGATGGTGACATTTTTGCCCATTCTTCGTGGGAAAATTGCTTCTGCTCTGATAAGTTTGTTGGGGATCGTCGATGGACTGCAATCTTCAAGTCTCGCCATAAATTTTCGATTGGATTCAAGTCAGGACTTTGACTGGGCCACTCAAGAAAATGAATTCTCTTCTTGTTCAACCACTCCCGTGTGGCTTTGTGCTTCGGGTCATTGTCCTGCTGAAATGTGAATTTCCTCCCCAGTTTCAGAGTCTTGGCTGACTCAAACAGGTTTTCCTCAAGGATTTGCCTGTACTTTGCACCATCCATTCTCCCCTCTATCCTGACAAGCTTCCCAGTCCCTGCTGAAGAGAAGCATCCCCATAACATGATGCTGCCAGCACCATGCTTGACAGTTGGGATGGTGTTGACTGGGCGATGTGTAGTGTTGGGCTTGCGCCAGACGTAACGCTTGGAATTTTGACCGAAAAGTTCAATTTTTGTCTCGTCTGACCACAAAACCTTTTTCCACATGTCTGCAGTATCATCTACATGCTTTTTCGCAAACTCCATACGTGCTTTAAGATGAGGCTTTTTGAGTAATGGCTTCTTTCTTGCCACCCGTCCATACAGGCCAGCTTTGTGTAGGGACCGGCTTATTGTTAATGTGTGAACACTGACTCACATCTCAGACACAGAACTTTACAGATCTCTCAATGTCATTGTTGGCTTCAGAGTGACATCCCAAACCAGTTTCCTGCTTGCCCGGCTGCTCAGTTTGGGAGGGCGACCTGATCTGGGTAGTGTCTAGGTGGTATGATGCATCTTTCACTTCTTAATGATGGACTTCACTGTGCTGAGAGGGATTATCAGCACCTTTGAAATTTTCTTGTACCCTTCTCCTGCTCTGTGCCTCTCTACCACTTTATCCCTGACTTGTTTCGAAAGCTCCTTGGTCATCATGGTTGCTTTGTTGGATCACTATGTGAGTGGCAGCTTGAAAGTCTTTATATACCTGAGGGAAATTATCTACAAGTTAAACCACTATGAGTACACACAGGCTGAAACGATGTCACTAATTTTGTGACCTTTCAAACAAATCATTTGCACCTGAGCTGATTTAGGGCTGCAGTAGCAAAGGGGTTGAATACTGCAACTGAGAGTAATCTGTTTTTTTCTGTAAATCTTACTTATTTATATTCTATATGCATTTTTTAACTTTATCAATGTGGAGTAGTTTGTGTAGATTCTACATGTAAAGTCTAATTTGAAAGCGTTGTGGAGTACGCTCAGGTGCCAACAAAATGTGAAAACTTTGCAGGGGGGTGAATACTTCTGCAAACCACTGTACATGCATATCTGCCAACTTACCAAACAGAATGATTTCTTCTTATTTAGCTTATCTTGCTGTTCTTGAATTGATTCATTGACACAATGTATGTTCTTATTTGCCTAGTATTTATTTAATACAGTTAAAACAGTCCCTGTCCAACAATGATTTGAGCCTCATTGAATGAATTTTATCTGTAATCACATACCAATATTTAAGTGTGCCAATTATTTAATATGTGATTAAAATCATATTTAAAAAATATATGGGTAAATAGTCCCAGAAAGTGGAATAATAAAGCTTTTCTTTACCATAATTACTAAAAACTATATTTGTAATGTCGGTGATGAGTTTCCAAGTGCCAAGTAAGTCCCAGTACTTTTCTTCAAATTATCTTTCTGTTCATGGTTCTGTTCATTTTATACGCCTGTATTTTCTGATATTTTTTATAGCTTTCAGGCAAGCTGGGGTTCATAAGGATAAACTTAAATTGGAATACAGTAGCTTATGGAACATACACCCCCAAGCAGAGCACAAGATGATTTTTGTCCACATATCAACTAGTCTCAACAGTGCCACCAGATGGTCATGTACAGCAGCAAGCCCCACATGAAAAAGAATAAACTTTATGAAGTAGTAAAACCTAATATTATTACAGTTGTGAAAGATTTAAAAATCAATGCAGAACTTCACAATAAAATTTGTTATGAACACATACTGTACAGAGGGTGATTCATAATTTGTGCTACATTGTCGGAAAATCGTGAAAACTGGAGGGTACGTCGAGGATGATATGCATAGGAAAAATGTCTAAGACAGAGACTCTGTGACACCCTGTGGCGTACCGTTTGGCCACCAATGCAAACCAGCAATGCTGTGTGAATTAGGAATCACCATGTATAGTAACATTTTTCCATCCATATATTTATATTATATTAATTTGTTATCAAAGCAATTAAGGATATCTGTCTGTCTTCTTTTTCTTATGGAAATATAGACTTGGTAACACTACCACATATATAAACGTATGTCTTTCTCGCTTCTTTCTAATATAAACTGATTTTCCACACATTAACACATACATTGACTAGGTTGATTATGCCAACTGCACTCACTTTAACTAATACAAAAGTCTTTTTAAATTGTTCAAGAGGAATGCATCATTATTCCTCTATGAATATCACCTCGAATGTATCCAGGGCAGATGAGGGTATATCAATTCTATTTTATTAAAAACATGAAAATTAGACATTAAATGATGTTATTAAATGCAAAACAAGCATTTCTGCATTTTTTCTTAATTTCTGCAGAAAACAGTGTGCTCTCTTTTGTTGATGCTTTTAATAGTTTATAAATAGCAGTCCTGGGGAGACAGTATATGTCCATTTGCTACAAAAATCAATAGTTAACATAATGAGAGTGAAAACATGTTTTCCAAAACTGAAACAAGTGCATTCACAAATTTACTGAACAACAAAAGCTAATTTTGACTGTAAAGAAGATTAAACTCTGTATTCATTTTGGCAAAAGAAAGCATCTAACCCATGAGATTTAACCAAACCGGAGAGTTTAATCGACACATTTCTTAAACCTTATATAAAATATAAGTCTGCATTTAAAATATATAAAACAGCTTTTTAAAACGTTGTATGACCCTTTTATAAAGATGTCATGATGTTGTATTTCAACTGTAACATTTGGAATTAACCAATTTATATATCATCATCACTAATGATATATTATTGAACCAGATTAATAATCATTGGTAGAAACACTACTTCCACCACCATCATCTTTTCTTTACTTTTCTTTAACTCTCAGACATTCTCATGGAGTTGAACAGTATGGATGTATTCTTGGCAGTCTGATTGAAAAGAGACTTGAATGTTCCTTCAGGATTACTCTACATAAAACTAATTTAACGTTGACTGTTGTAATTACCCAAAGAGACCTAAAAAACAATTACTCAGTACAGATGGTCTGGCAGCTACAGCCCCCACTCCCCCTTGCAAACACACATATATTTAATCAGTATGCATTTCTCCTTGATGTGTGCTTAGACCATAGAATACAACTTTAAATTACAATTATGAATGGGCAACCGGGTACCTTTTTCAGGTATTCAAGCTCACATATGGTATCCTAAAGATACATTAAAAAGTCACATTGTGAGAAAATAACAGCCTTTTTACTCCAAAAGTATTTGCATTTTTTTTTTTTTTACAAAAAGAGAGAATATGTTAAGAATACCTACTGTAAGCACCTTTGAATTAAGGTGCTTACAGTAGGGTCTATCTGTTGTAGTTTTTATAATTTTTGATGGTGAAATGGTGAAAATTAAACTGTTTTCCACCTGGGTTCACAGCAACTTTAGTCTTAGAAACTGCTGTATAAAAAACACATTTGCTGTTAAAGAATTACAGATTGATAACTGTGAAGCAAAGGGAGGTGCACTATACTATATGTAATACTTTATTCACTGCTATAGAAAAATGGAACATGTTCCTGCTGCCCATTATTGTCTGCCCCCCAAAAAACAGCAATATGCTCCAGTGGTGCAATCGGCACCCTCATTTCTTATTCGATTATCGTATAGGCATTTATCAACAATAATCGATGTATTGACGTCTTATTTTTCAAAACAAAGCACAAACTTTATTTTTTTTTTTTAACAGAAGATCCAATAACTAAAAACACTATTGTGCGTAATAGTTAAACAAAAAGGAACAACTTACATTCAAATTAGAACATTTCTGATTATAAAAAAAAAAAATAACCTAACTGAAAAGAACATGTGTGTGTCCTCATCAGATGTCCCTTTAACATTGTAAGAATACAAAATACTATACTGCAACAGAATTCATTTATATCTGAACTATGGTTGTTCATTACTGATAACATTTTATGTCCAAAAGCAAAGCAAAACATTTGAATTAATCTCACAAATCCTGACTAATTTAACTATCGTACTAAAGTTTTATATAATATTGCCATATAATCCAAACACAACATGCTTTGAAACAAAAGACGGTAAATCGGTAGATTTAAAAGATTTAAAACAAAACAAAAACATATTGCCTTCATTTTTAAATCAAATAACAAATACAATAGGCCTATTTCTGGTTTGGCTTGTCCAACACGAATGTAGAGGCCTGAAGGCCTCATTTATGAAAGGGCACTAAATTTGGAGTTCACACACATGTAAAGTGTACGCCTAATGTGCACAATAGTGCACCATTTACTAACAGAGAACGCATTAATTTACATGCACAGTATATGACTAATTTGCATACCATACCATGCACGCTACATGCATTGTGAGCAATAATTTAATGTGCACGATAATGTCAGAGACTTACCCGTGACCACTGTGATATAAAAAGACCCAGCAGTCCAGGTGTATCTTTTGTTCAGTAGTAGCTTTTGTGAAGGTGGAGGTGACTTACATTGATAGAAAATGAGCGCTCAACAGACACAGCACTCAGGAGGGGACATGCAGAGGCAACATAAAGTGAAACTGCACTGCTTACCTTTTAATTTTAACATGTATTCCTTGTCTGATGGAAAAATATATAAAAAAGCCATTTTCCTTTCTCCTTTAATGCATATACATTAAAAGTCATGTTGTGCAATGGTATATTTTTCTTTTTGTTCTGCTTACTCGAGAAATATTGATTGATGAGCCTCAATTTTCTTTGTTGTTGGCATTGTGCACAGCAGGCTCCATAGATCGGGGTGACAGTGCTATGTGAGTACAATCAATAGCACACGTCCTGTAAACCTGTCCTCTGTGGGAAATTTAATATAATTTCCCACACAAATTTCCTGTGAGCTTTAGCAGGGCTTTTTTTGTGTAAATTGCAGTTTATTAAATAGGTTGCAGTTAAAGCTGAATGACATAGTCTAAAATAAATAGTTAATACTCTAAAGCAGGGATGTCAAACATACGGACCACGGGCAATTGTTGGCAGCCTGTCCATTACTTTATAAAATTGCATCGATGTACTGTATCGTTTTGGAATTATTTCAAATGCGGGTATTCAACATGTGCATTCTACATTGTATGAGTGGCATTCCCATTAAGCCAATCACAGCTCACAGATGTAGCAAAATAGCCAATCAAATAGCACACAGCACACATTTTCACGTACATTACGACACCAAATGGCTAAAAGATGTCGGCACACAATTTTCAGAGGATTAGGTATTTCCCTATTACATTTTAATATTTTTAAATTAGGTATGGAGATGGATGGTAACATGAGATCAGTTTTTCATGCCCACTGCTGTCATCAACCCCCTTGACTACAGCTTTGATAAATGAGAGCTATACTATTAGGATTTCCATTTTTCCCCCAAAACCTGACGGATAGAAACACAATCTTAATTCCTTTTTTCTAAGGATTTATACAGCACTCTGTCTTGCATATTGCTGTTTCTCCTTCAGTCAGCTATAGAGAAGCAAAATAAGTATATTGCCTTGCCTGAGAGTGTACCAATTTACAGGACTATTCCGCATGAAAATGACAGACCATTCAGAACCAGTCACATTTTAGAAGTATCCTGTTTCAACTGCTGGTTCAATATGATTTGATGGTGAAATGTCAATAAATGCAAGGTAGCCTGTAAGAAGTGAAGGTTTTCACAGTTTTCAAAGTAAAACACAAAATAAAATGAGTGGTGTAAAAAAAAAAAAAAATCTCTTGTTTTTTGTAGCTAGTAAAAATTCATAACAACTGACTTAGTTTGTATAATAAGCTGACACGTTAAGTCTGGAATCCAATGAGAGCAGATTATGGATATAAAAGTCATGTCTAATAGCCTGACATCATCTATTCCATTTATAGTACTTTCATCTTTGATTATTGCTCAGAAAACATGCAACATATCACTGTTATTTGGCCCAGAGAGGCAGTGATTTGTTGTATTTGAACCCTTCTTCATTTGTATCTGAGCACTAAAACAGGGGACTGGTTTTAATCTTGTGGTCATTATTTCAACCCCTATGCAAAAATACTGACAGAATTAAAATGCCAAAGATGAGTGGGAGATATTACACAGATATAATGCGATAGGAAGTAACTGCAAACAGCTCAAAGCTGTTGGAGCTAAAAACAAACTCTGTGGCGAAGCAGGCAAAGCCATTTTAACATTTAATCCATGGTGATATCAAAAACAGAAATACTGATTGATTTTAACACTTAGACTCATCTTGATTGTATTTATATCTAATTTTTGTTTTGTTTCTAATTTCAGTAGTGGTACATAATTAGACATACTTTTAGAATGTTTTTTTACATTAATCCACAGAAACAGCAGAATACATTTTTGAATAATAGTGTAACAGGGGAGATCTGTACTGACTGTCTGACGTATGAATGGCGCTGCAGGAAGAGGGCAGCAGCCTAGCAAGCCCCAATTTTCTCCCAGTTTGGAATGCCTGTGAGGGTGACCTCACTGTGATATTGAATTTCCTGTTATTGTGGTTATTATTGTGATTGTTATTCTACTGGCGATAGAGCCGTGGGTTTATTATGCATGCTGTTTATCAAGTGTGTTTGATATTGCTGTATTTAGATTAGGACGCTTTCCTTAATGAAGTTGACACAGCTATACATGGGGAACAAGGGTTTTGTTATAACCATATGTTCGCAATCTTCCTCTAGAAGGGGTAATGCTAATTTTCAGACTTTACTGGTAATAGTTAAGGACTAAGGAATAATAACGGCAATGATAATAATAGCGAGTAAACAATATAATATAACGATCGTGTTTGTAAACAAAGACGGTATTCATGCAGGTTAAACAAATACGTATAAATGAGAAGAAACATGTTTAACATAAAATATATGAATGTTCATTTTTGTAAAAGTATGAATTTAAAAATCATTCCAGGTGTAACTGTTTACTGAATAATTAATCCTGTTAAGAGTAAGCGGGGCTAGGGATTATAAAATGTTGTGTCTTTTTTTAGAAGAGAGAATTATTAGGTCAGTTATGATCTTGTCTGTGTGAATGTCAGTCAGTGTATTTACAACATGTTAGTCTGTGAGGATCAGTTGTCATTTGCAATTTGAGTGAAGTGTCCAGTGCTAAATAAATATTTATACCTGTGAACACTACCAAGTGACTGTTTTCTGGCGTTGTAAAGACCTCTGTGTTCCTGAGAGTATAATGTGATTGAGGGTGGGGGTAAGCTCGGACCATCACTCCATTACAATGCCCAATCGCTTTTCCCCTCACTGCAGCAATTCCCCACACGGTTCAGGAGACCCAAAGGTTCAGTGAGCGTCCTCCGATGCCACGACCAAGCCAGCTTCCTTTTTCACCCAGGAACTCGAGAGCAGATGTCAGCGACCTCTGGATGACAAAGGCCAGCCCTGCAGGTGTCCGCCCTGAGCTCACTGAGAGCAGGGAAGGGAAGGGAAAAAACACCCATTGACAGTCTTCTGAGTGGATACAATCCAAGACAGAGTGACCCTTTTTGAGATGTGTTGATCAAAACTTTACAGAGATTCCACTTGACATAAAATTAGGGATAACCATAGGGTATGACTCCGGAAAAAAAGGAATGTCATTGTTAAGTTCACTTGCGTTGATTCTCTAACATTAACAGGTTTTCTGCTTACTCAGTAAGAATTGATCATTCTACAGTAGAATATCCTATCTGTTAGACACACTGCTTTACATACTCTTGAAGTATGCCCTCGTTAGCTGTTGTTAGATTTTTTAACTAAAGGACTGACATAATTATACAATTATGGGTAATATGAAATATTTTAAGTATCAATCTATGTTAAACGTAAGGGTTTATATTAACTATTCAGTGTTGCCAAGATGCTGATTCTCCGCGGTCATCTGCTGTCCCACTGGTCCATCCGCGTTGGTGTTGTCGGAGTCTCTCTCCGAGTTTGACCCTTCTGATTCGGAGGCATACGACTCAAATTGATACGGGAGACAATCCCTGTTTTCTCTCTCTACGTCAGATCCATCACTACATGATTCACATTCATAAGAGGTGTCTCAAACTGATATAATTAGGCTACTCTCACTTTCACTGTCGCTGTCAGCCATACTAGCAGATTCAAGTAGCCTGCGGGTATCTCTGTGACATCACAGTCTCCTGGCCCCAAACCAGGAAATGGAGATCGCCCGCTGTGTATTTCCGGGTATTATTTGAATAATTGTAGCGCGATTAAACATAATTTGGTAAAATTAATGTGATTATATGTTCAAGTGAGACCTGTTAATATTATTTTTTATGTTTTTGGTAAAAGTCAAATTCCATGTTACAGGCTCTTGAATGACATTAAAGAGCAAAAAAAAAACACTCTTCCTGTCTGCTGGTGGCAGCCTAGTCCCATTCCTTCCCATTCTTGCCCGTTCTGAGAGCTTTATTTTTTTATTTCCCGGTCCCGCCCATTCCCGTGAACTTCACTCCTGTACCATCCCGTCCATCAAAATTTAACACAATGTTTTTCCTGTTGTCAAGATTTTCGCACATACTCTTTTTATTTATATAGTATATATATATATATATATATATATATATATATATATATATATATATATATATATGCTCTGAGCACACTCTTAAACACGGGGGAGACGTTTAAAGAGGACAGATATGTTTTAAACTCCTGTAAGTGGTTTTCTTTGTGCACTGGGTGGTCTATATGTCCAGACAACTTTTTAATATTCAAGAAAATCACACAGACTCATTTAATTTAAAGTTTTAACGAATCAGAGCAGTAGTAGTGCTGTTTCGGTTTATTAAATGCTTTAAAAATTGATCAAGTGGTTGCAATCCACTTTGGATCCCTGCTAATAGGCAGCCTGGGCATTTCCAGTGCCTTTACAGGTTTAACAGCATTAGTACTTCAATACAGTAATACAAATGGTTAGCCTTCAGGCTATAAAATGCAAAAAGCTAAAGCGCCCACCGCTACGTTCTAGAACATTCAATATATCACTCTCAATAGCTAAAATATAATCTTTAAGTTAATTATACATTCTAGAAGGATCAGGTCAACTCCTTTTTCAAAACTAATTGGATATAACTTCTTGCCAAAAAGTATATTGGAACATGATTTCATCGCTCTCTTTTTCCAACTCCTCCTTGTTCTAAAAAGTCAAGTGGACCAAAGTTCACAGAATCCTTGTTATAATATAATACAAGTATATGTGTATATATGACAGATGTTTTTAATATGTAACACCAGCTCTATTTGATTATATTAAGCTGGGTCAAAAATATATGTCCCTCTTAGCCGCATATTATATTACTTCATATACAAATGTGTGTTAACAAAGTATGGGACAAAGACTGCGTTTGAATAAGCATACAGTGGTCAGTTCAGTTATTTTCATTTGCATTTTAAACTATAATGAACATGTTCAGTATAAAAGCCTTATTTAACTGTGCCATTCTCTGACTATGCCTGACCTCTATGTATTTCTAAAAGCCGCCTGTTCAAGCAGGAGTCAGACACCCTGCTTTTTTGCCAAGACTATTGTTTTGATTAATATGAAACACCATTGTAAGCACTTCTCCAAATTCACCGCATTAAGTCAGTTTTCTCCCAAAGAAAGTCGCTACTTATACTTATACTGGACACAACTCTCATAATTTGTGGAATGCTCGGTACGACCTTGGATTCAAAACTGTGGACTACAAGTAAATCTCACTTTGACTGCCAAAAAGAACCTTCCATATCCAGCACCACTCTGCTTGCAAGCAGATAAGGGCAAGGCTATTTTTCTGTAGATTTATTGTGTACTAAAATTATTGAATACAGTTTAAACTTTATTTGTCTAATATTCCAACCTAAGAGTTCCTGTTTTTTATTGTGGTAAAACCTTTATATAAACTAAACATTTATATTCTTTAAATATAATGGATATTGTGATGTCTAAAATATTTTTTTATTTAGTTGGAGAAAGAAACTAAACTAATTCTATTTTCTAACATTAACACTTGTTTAGTTTTGTTAGTTCAAATCATTGTAATCTGTTCATAATTTGCTGCAATATTATTTATGCTGGTTTTATATTCTTTAAAACACAGTACAATTATTACAATATTCTGAAAGTATCATTTAGTACTGAACTTCTTTAGTTTTTATCTGTAATATGTTCTTTCAACAATAACAATGTTATTTGTATAACAGTTTAACTTTAAATGATTTTGTAACATGTATTTCTAATTCACTTGCTCCTAGAAATGGTAGTGTTATTTTACTCCATTGATATGTTATGAAGTCATTTAAGCTTTTAATGAAAGGCCCAGTTATTTTCATCTATTGTTAACATGTTAGAATGTAATAGTTTTATAGTGACTGAACTAAGTTTGACCTTTTTCTCTGTTCATACAAAATCCAGTTGAAGCAGGTGTTAAGACATCCTAGCCTTCGGCCAATTTTTGGTGTTGATTAATATGAGAAGCATTTTCTAATACTCCTACCTTCTGTTATCCGAAAGTAATGACAGTAAAGTAATGAAAGAAATTGGCTACTTTTTCTCATAAAACTGGAATATGTTAACAAGGCCTTATAATAAGAGCCTGCCAAGTTTGACTCCTTCCAGCAGGTGCTTTCATAGACTGCTAATAATATGTTCTACTGGTTTTACAGATCTATTTAAAAGGAATATATGCAGTATCACTATGATTATTGACAAAGAGTATATCGTATTATTTCAATTAATACAGGTTAGTTTAAATCATCCAATTCATGTCTAATAACTCAGAACTTTCCCAACAGGATTCAAACTCTGCGCCAGGCTCATCTCGGACTGGTTCTGCAAACACCATGACAGGCCTGTGCACATCTGCTAAAAATATTTTCTAAAACACATTACAGTCATTACAATATTTGTTGCAGTTTCACAAATTTTCAATTTATATCCTAAAGATCAGCCTGTTTCCAGTAGCTGTGACAGTCTTGGGTTAGTTTCTGCTCTCAGTGAGTCAGTTTCTGCTCACAGGTGTGGGTGACAGTCTTTAAAAGTCTGATACCTGCAAAAACTTAAATCTTGTTAGCTGGGCTCCCATCTCTACATTCTCATTCCCATCATCAGTGGGCAAACACATTTTAACTAAATCTGGGTCCATCAAAGAACCACACACCCATGCAACCAAGGCCTTCCATGCAAAAGGATCTATGACTTATAGCACAAAAGGGACGTACTAGAACCGTCTGTGACACCGTACCGTGGGAATCCTGTGGGTCCCACGGGAGTCCCATCTTCATGTCACTCTCTAATGCATGCTGATGTATTTAAATGAGCATCAGGCTCAGAATAATGAGATGCGCTGTATTCACATGGTATTTACTAAAGGGCATTAATTTGCTTGAACTTGTCATTGTATTTATCTTGCTCTTATTGTATTACCTGTACTGTAACACTTGAAATTTATTTGCTTACAATTGTAAGTCGCCCTGGATAAGGGCTTCTGCTAAGAAATAAATAATAATAATAATTAATTTGAAATGAAATAAAACGGAAAATCATTATAAAGCAAACACAGAATGACATTTTTAAATTGGGAGGTTTATACAAAAATATTTAAAATAAATACTTGCAATCGTAGTTGTCAAGGCTCAGCCGTTACCATAGACGCGGTCTGAAGGGAAACGGAAGCTCTGTCTAGCACTTGTGCAAATGTATACCCTATTCCTTCAAATTTAAGATGCACTTTTTTTGCTTCTCAAAAATAGCACAGCACAATAAACAAGCTCTGTGGTTAATCTACAACAACACTGTTTCGTGTCAGTTTTGTACGATACAACAGCATAACTGAGGTTTTATCTTTGTAAATGCATATTTATTTGATGTTTTATTTTTTCTTCAAATTGAGGGTGGTAAATTTGGGCTGCATCTTAAATTTGAGGGCGTCTTAAATTCGAAGGAATATGGTAATTTGGAGAGTCATTCACTACTTTTAGGAATTAAAATTGTGATGGAAGAGAAGAGACATTTGTTTCTAAAATGCCTAAACCACGTGTAACAATTAAACAACTCTACAAAGAATTTAAGCATGAGGGGATGTATGCAGCTGACGGTGACAAAATAATAATGTGCAGATTTTGCAACTGTCGGCGGAATGGGAGTTGAAAGATACTGTCATTAAGCATTAGCTGTTTATTTCTTTTGGGGAAAATATTTGCTTGTATTTTGTATTAGTATGCTAATGCTTTGTTTTACTTCAAGTGGTGCAAACTTTGCATTGGAGCAAATGCTGGTTTTTGTTTTTGAATTTGAATGAATGAATCTGCTTTGCTTAGTGTTTAAATACTGAGAAACTCCAAGCTTGTTGTTGTATACTGGAGCCCTACTTCAGTGCAATGGGATTGAAATACAATTCCTGTCAGTTTTTTAATGGGTAGATTGATGTATGGGCAATTATTATGACAGCCCCACAAAAGACCGTGGCCGCCACCTTTGGTCAGTTGCTAAGGGGCACCTCCCCTTAGCAACGGGCCAAAGGTGGCGGCCACGGTCTTCCTCCCATCCAAACAGCCGTAGCGTTCCGATGGCCCGCGCACAGGCGGCTCCTCTGGCCAAAAATTTTGGGGTGTCTCCTGACCTCCCCCTTCTTCAGGGCGGCAGTTCCCCTCCGTGGGGCTCCGACCACAATTTCTCCTGCCGCAAAGTGCGGCTGGGGAGTTGGTCTCCTGACCTCCCCCCCCCTTCTTCGTGGTCGGCAGCTCCCCTTCATGGGGCTCCAGCCACAGTATTTCCTGCCGCGAAAGTGCGGCTGGGGGAGCTGGTCTCCTGACCTCCCCCCCCTTCTTTGTGGCCGGCAGCTCCCCTTCATGGGGCTCCAGCCAAAGTATTTCCTCCCGCATGGCCGGACTAGTAGCGACCTCAGGTAAAAAACGACCCTTGGGAGGCAACGGCAGCAGCTGCGGACCCATGGCAGGCGACGGCAGCAGCAGCAGCGGACCCTCGGAAGGCGACGGCAGCAGCAGCAGCAGCGGACCCTTGGGAGGCGACGGCAGCAGCAGTGGACCCTCGGGAGGCGAGCCCCTGGCCATGGAGGTGGCAGCGGGAGCTCCACTTCTCCTTCGTACCCTGTAACTGGTGGCTCTCCAGACGATGCGGAGCAACAGGCAGCCCCAGGCGATGCGGAGAAACAGGCAGCCCCAGGCGATGCGGAGCAAACAGGCAGCCCCAGGCGATGCAAGGCAGGCATCCTTGGGCGGTGCGAGGCAGGCATCCTTGGGTGGTGCGAGGCAGGCATCCTTGGGCGGTGCGAGGCAGGCATCCTTGGCGAAGCGAGGCAGGCATCCTTGGGCGGTGCGAGGCAGGGCAGGAGCAGTCCTTCCCATGACGGTGGAGGTGGAACCAGCAGGTATTCACCCTCTGCTGGTGGAGGTGGAGATGGAACCAGCAGGTATGCTGGTGGAGGTGGGAGGGGCAAGCAGTCCTCCCACGGTGGCTGAGGCGGACCCAGCAGGCATTCACCCTCTGCTGGTGGAGCTGGGAGCGGCAAGCAGTCCTCCCACGGCGGTTGAGGCGGAACCAGCAGGTATTCACCCTCTGTTGGTGGAGCTGGGAGCGGCAAGCAGTCCTCCCACGGTGGCTCTAGGCGGAACCAGCAGGCATTCACCCTCTGCTGGTGGAGGTGGGAGGGGCAAGCAGTCCTCCCACGGCAGCTGAGGTGGAATCAGCAGGCATTCACCCTCTGCTGGTGGAGGTGGCGGAGGCAGAGGCAGCTCCTGCTGCTCCTGCTGCTCTGGTGGAGACAGAGGCAGCTCCTGCTGCTCTGCTCCTAGTGCTGGAGACAGTGGCGAGGGCTCCTCACCCTGTGGCGTTGGAGATGGAAGTGATTGCTCCTCTCCCTCTGGTGCTGGAGACGGCAGCAATGGCTCCTCTCCCTCTGGCGTTGGAGACGGCAGCAATGGCTCCTCTCCCTCTGGTGCTGGAGACAGCAGCAATGGCTCCTCTCCCTCTGGCATTGGAGACAGCAGCAATGGCTCCTCTTCCTCTGGCGTTGGAGACGGCAGCAATGGCTCCTCTCCCTCTGGTGCTGGAGACAACAGCAATGGCTCCTCTCCCTCTGGCGTTGGAGACGGCAGCAATGGCTCCCCTCCCTCTGGCGTTGGAGACAGCAGCAATGGCTCCTCTCACTCTGGTGCTGGAGACGGCAGCAATGGCTCCCCTCCCACTGGTGCTGGAGACGGCAGCAATGGCTCCTCTCCCTCTGGCATTGGAGACGGAAGCGATGGCTCCTCCCTCTGGCGCTGGAGATGGCAGTGGCGGGGCTTTTCCCGATGGAGCTGGAGATAGCGGGAGCCCTGCCATATCTGCAGCCAGGTAGCGGATTACCATGTCCGCAACCTCCGCGAGGGACACTGGGCAGTGTTGCTTTTCCCAGGCTTCCCATCACTCTCCATCTCCGGCCCACAGGAGGTTGATCACATCAGGGAGGGCCTCTTCAGCATTCCTCCCAGGCTCCACCAGCCAGCCCCAGATTCCCTCAGAGGAGAGTGAACTCGTCAGCCTCTTAGCCAGCGGGACCTCTCCCCGTGACACCGGACGCTCAGGCTCCTCCATCTTCTGCCATGCGTGACTCTGGCTGAGTGGAAGATACCTGACCTCGCCACACAGGAAGCACCACCCTTCCTCATCCAGACAGGCAAGGCAAACATTCGGCGTAGTAGAGACGCGACGGGACCTGTGACCGGCCCCGCGCTGCTCTTGATGCGCCTCCTGCTGCTGTTGCTGCTTTCTCCTGCCACTTCTTCTCATTTTTTTTTTTTTTCAAAACACAAAAACCACTATTCGAAAAAAAAAAAAAAAAACGTCCTTTCCTTTCCTGGTCCGGCTGTTGGAGGCGTTGTTTGTCCCACACAGGACACCATATGTGGCAGGATGGCTTGCAGTGGTGAGGTGTGGTGACGTCACGGACCAGGAAGTAACTGAACCAAAACAGTGGATGGGCGGGTGAAAGCTCAAACGCTACTGCGGTCAGCGTATTTACTAACTAAATAAACAAAAACAACAGATTTAAACAGACAACAAAACACAAAACAAAAAGGCGCGATGGCCAAACAAACAGAAACAAGTATATTTTTAAATATAGCAACTGTTTTTCACTTTCGCTCTCCCGTGTTCTCCCGTACTTTCCTCTGTACACTCAACCCCCGCAGCATGGACAGCTGCAGGTTCTTATACTCTGGCCGAGGGGTTAACTAGCTGTTAATTATCTTATTACCCCTCGGCCACAGTCTGCACGCGTTTAGTAGGGATGCGTGACTGTCAGCTAGTTAAATAATCAGTAGCTGATCAGCCACGCATCCTCACGGGGTTTTTAAATATAAAACCAACAACAAATATGTGGCGCTTTGAACTGCGCCGCAAACAAAAATACAAATAATAATAAATAAATATATAGGGGCGGGACACTCCGCCGCACAGGCTTTTGGATGATTTTTTTTTTTTTGTAATATACAGAGCAGCACTGTCACACGGCTGGCTGAGTGGTACCGTCAGATCCAGGAAATGAATACACAGGACAGATGAGGTGAAATGATGAAAGCGCTGTTGCGCGGTTTATTATAAATAAAAGGTTTAAACACACAGAAGACAGGACACGGCACTTTAGGCCAAAATAAATAGATGAACAAAACGGACTAACACTTAACAAACGGTGCACGGACAGACACATAAACAAACACGGTGAGTCTATATATAAACAAGTATCGTGCTGGTCCTACCAGCACGCGATAGCAATTGTTATTTACTTTTATTTCCCTTTAGTTCTCCTCCTCTCTCTCCCGTTCTCCACTCACCGAAAACACAACCCCGAGTGAGTGAAACGTGCATCTATATATACTGTTGTGCTGGGATTCAATTACTAATTAATTATTCACTTGAATCCCAGCACGTGAATTAATTGTGCAACCTCGTGCTCACATATTAAAATACTTTAAATGCACGTGAAGTGATGTGCAATCCCGTGCCTAAATACAATTATACATTTTAAACACACGTGAAACACAGACCCGTTTATATCCCGTGTACCAATGCCTATACACCAACATTAACACAGCACACGCAACATACAACATAGAAACGCACACAGGGGCGGAGCACATTGCCACAAGCACTCTATAAACGAGAAAAATAATGAGCCTTGAGGGAATTATTAATTCAGTGTAAAGGAAAGTGAACAGAAATACGCTACAAATTAAAAATACAATACAGTTAAAAGGGTGCATTTTAAGACTATGATCCATGGAACATTATTATTCATTATTATTGTGATTTATGGAACTGAAGTAATGCTATGAATGAATCAACATATTTTAACACAACGCTGAATAAACACAGCCTATTTTCACACTAGTTTATCATTCTTAAAGGATGCATGCCAGTAACTCACATAATGAGATGACACTTAGTCATGATGCCACAATTAAATCTGCATGAAAGTTAATAATCCTTCCCTCAACTTGTTATGACTTTTTTCTAACACAATAGCACATTTTAAAAGCAAAAAATTGCTACATTCATTGCCACCTTTTTCACTGGTTTACATTGGACTGATAAGTAAATTAAGACTGATAAAAGCATGTCTGTGTGGTGCGCAGGGTGAGTCATCCGTTCAGGGGAACGCAGGTTAGTGTGCTGGCTTGTGTCAAGGCCTTCCCTTGATATTGGCTCTGGTGCTCCCACTGGTTAGGGAGGCTGAACTGGCAGGGTCTGTTTCTCCTCATTGCACTGGTAAACTCAAGAGAATACATGCAGTGCAGGCTTTTTTCTCCACAGGCCAGTAGCTCACTTAAATCCACTCGAGTTCCTCTGTGTAAAAGAGGAAATGGGCTTGGTGATGGGATCAGATGAAGCTGCAGCGAGGGAACATAATTGTACACCACTGACCCTAATCTAACCTTGCTGTGGAAAACTGAATCTGAATAACCATTTCCAGCAGATATACTCTAGATATTTAAAAGCTGTAATGAGCCTTTGAAAAAAAATAAAAAGATAACTTGGATATTTCATACCGGTACTATGTTGCTCATTGAGGGGTCTAGAAAAAAGGTGTTATTTCTTTATATGTTTGCAGTGTCTTCATCTAAACTACACCAGAATGAAAGACAGAGAATCAATTGTTTTCTCACAGACATATATTCTTTAGACATAAAGATTTATTAAAAAAGCCCCTCTGGACAGGATCTGTTGTCAATGAAATGTATGATTCAATTATTAATCCATCATACATACAGTAATAAGCAATTACTATGTAACCTGTAGCGCCTGGTCATGTTATGCTGCTGCTGTAGCTGATGTTCTTGTGTTTGCTCATGCCCAAAGTCCATAAGGAAACAGTTATATTCCATTGTGTTTGGACTTATTTGTAAGTTTGAATACCCAAAGGTGAGTCTCCATGGGCCGGTTTTTCAAAACTTTTAACCTGGATCAAAGTGATCCGGATATTGTAATCCTGTATTTTGTGATCAAGGTTACTTTTATCTTCCTGACATGTATCTCGTATTGATTCATTCTGAATACTTTAAACCCACCCCAACTACTGAGTGGCAGCAAATTCCTACATTTCTATTGGAGGATTGTAACATGATTGCGAGAATTAAAAAAGAGCATTGTTCTTGCTCGTGAGATAAAAGCTTGCTCTTATGAGTCATTTATAGTTTTCCTTGTTGATGAAACAATAGAGTGCTCAAATCAGGATATTAAAAACTGTAATCACTACATGCAATTAGCAGTACATAAGGACACATGGGCTACAAAAAGCAGAAAAAGAGAGAGAGTGCTAAGGCTTGAATATCAAGACTGTAATTTTCAAATCTTGATACACTGTAATGATGTCCCTTAATTTTAATTACTGATATCAAACCAAAATCTGAATGCATTCTGCATCATGTAAGTAACATCAAGAAAAAAACTTGGCACAGGAAACGTACTGCTACGCTTAACTATCCTGTGAAAGGGTAGCGTCACAGACAAGGCTGGTTGCCTTCAGGAAGGAGACTCAGAGGCAAGAAGCTGCAGTTTAAAGCATTAATGTGCACTTTTATTAACAAAACAAAACAAAAACACAAGAACAAATTAAAAGGGTTCTAAAAAAACAAATACAAATCAAAACACAAATCAAACACCCAAGCTTTGGCTATCACGGTGTATTTTACTGATCCTTCTCCTACTTTTCAGGCTTGGCATTCGCCAAAATGGAACTCACCAACAAACAAAGCATTTGGTTCCCTTTGTATACCATGTGGCCTGGTCTTGATTGACCATCAATTCGTCATTCACTAGACAAGATCGAGGGCTGTGTGGAGGAAGAGACCTCAGGAATTGATAATAGCAGATATGTGCTTATAACTTAGAGTAAGGAGATTCCCCTTGGCTTGCGGAGGTGAGACAGAACCGTTCGTTCTCCAAGGCTGAGAAGCAACCAATACTTCCCCCAGGGAGGATCTAGAGGAGAGAAATGGGAAGATGACAGCGATAGATAAATTTGGCCAGGGGTCCCCCTTGACTTGCGGAGGATGAATCCAGCAACAACTGGGCTTCTAATATTGGGAAGTGAGCTTCACTTACCCCCAAGAGGGAGACCGTTGCAGAGGTGGAGTAGCCGAATAGAAGAGGAAAGCGCAGTGGGGGAGGATGGTGGAAAACAAAATGCAAGACAGAGAGCAAACTCATGGCTTGGGGTTTAAACAGGGGATTAGCAGATGTTATTGGTAGAAGGAAGTAGGGGGAGGACCCCTTGTTCAGGGCTCCGAATAACACACGTTTACAGATCAAAACCCAGCCACATTCCACACATGCATTTTGGCAGGGATGGAATTAAACCCACCCCTTCCAAACTTACATTTAAAATAATTAAATTTCACGTATACAGATTATCCACTAGTTACATACAGGGCTTCTGCTCTGTCACCTAGCCCTACAGGTGCAGTACTGAAGCAATCAAACAGTGCTGCTACTTTTCAAATATAATTTAGCTGTGCATGTTATTACAAAGCCCTTTCCATTTTTCCTTAGAGGAAATGTTGAGTTATCTTGTTTATTGGTGCATTCTCAGTTCTTAGTGTCAATTACTTCATGTGACAGGATAGCGGCAAGACAGACACTCAGAAGCCAGGAAGCTGCAGTTTTTGTGCCAACGCGCACATTTAATAAACAAAATGACACCAAATACAATCAAAAAGGGCACAAGGGCCAAAATAAAGGTTTAAACAAAACGTTGGCTGGGCATTCGCTTTCCCTACTTACAAAAATACAAAAAACTGTTCAGGCTGGGCAGAACCATCACTGAACTTCTAAAGACACTATACAGCCCCAACACATGTTCACTCAAACTCCTCTCCTCTAATGGTGCCCTGTGCTCTTCATTTATAGGATGTGGCTGCTCCCAATTAGCACCAATTGTTAAATTAGGAGCAGCCACATTCTCACATGTTTTTGGCAGGGACAAGAATTAACCTCAACCCTGCCAACCACCACTAAAACACACACCACCACAATATTTACAGGCAGAGCTCTCGCTCTGCCACACTTCATTTCAGCCAAAGAGATTGCCTTGTGAGCAGCTACTTCATCCCAGTCCCCATTTGTCTAGTTTTCAATCAAACAAATACACAGTGCTTGAAAAACACACCTAACAGGAGTCTTGTTTTGTTTGTTTGTTTGTTTGTTTGTTTTTTACATGTTAAGGAACATTAAACACACATACCCACTCTGGAAAACTACTTATCTGTACAATTTCAAAAAGTGACATTCAATATTAAAGTTAAAGGTCACAGCAGCTGTATATGAACATAAGAAAGGTTACAAATGAGAGGAGGCCATTCAGCCCATCTTGCTCGTTTGGTTGTTAGTAGCTTATTGATCTAAGAATCTCATCAAGCAGCTTCTTGAAGGATCCCAGGATGTCAGCTTCAACAACATTACTGGGGAGTTGGTTCCAAACTCCCACAATTCTCTGTGTAAAAAAGTGCCTCCTATTTTCTGTTCTGAATGCCCCTTTATCTAATCTCCATTTGTGACCCCTGGTCCTTGTTTCTTTTTTCAGGTTGAAAAAGTCTCTTGGGTCGACACTGTCAATACCTTTTAGAATTTGGAATGCTTGATTCAATTATTATAGCCTGTCTGCATATGACAAGGCTTTTAAACCAGGAATAATTCTGGTCGCTCTTCTTTTCACTCTTTCTAGAGCAGCAATATCCTTTTTGTAGTGAGGTGACCAGAACTGGACACAATATTCTAGTTGAGGTCTTACATGCATTGTAAAGTTTTAACATTACTTCCCTTGATTTAAATTCAACACTTTTCACCATATATCCGAACATTTTGTTGGCCTTTTTTATAGCTTCCCCACATTGTCTAGATGAAGACATTTTTAAGTCAACATAAACTCCTCGGTCTTTTTCATAGATTCCTTCTTCAATTTCAGTATCTCCCATATTTATAATGCACATTTTTATTGCCTGTGTGCAGTACCTTAAAGGTAGTACTTTTTATCTATTAAATGTCATTTGCCATGTGCCTGCCCAGTTTTGAATGCTGTCTAGATCAGTGGTTCTCAACTCTGGTCCTGGGGACCCACTGTTCTGATGATTTTTGTTCCAACCGAGCTCTCAATTACTCAATTGAACCCTTAATTGAACTATAATTTGCCTAATCAGAGCTTTTTAATTATTTTAAACAGTTGGAGGTTCCAAGTTAAATATAAAATTATATAAGGAACTTGAATTCTCCAACTTTTTGTAAGCTAAACAATTTTAAAAAGTCAAATTAAGCTAATTAGTAGTTCAATTAAGGTTTCAAGTATGTAATTGAGAGCTTGGTTGGAACAAAAACCAGCAGGACAGTGGGTCCCCAGGACCAGGGTTGAGAACCACTGGTCTAGATCATTTAGAATGACCTTTGCTGCTGCAAAGGTGTTTGCCACTCCTCCCATTTTTGTGTCATCTGCAAATTTAACAAGTTTATGATTGTTAGTGCTTCTATGATTTTGCCATTTGTATTGCTTAGACCAGGGGTTGGTAAGTGGCGGCCTGCGGGCTAATGGCGGCCCATTTGAGGTTTGGTGGCGGCCCCTCTGAATTTCTTTATCAATGTATTACATTTTAAAAAACATTAATTAGATCCGCTGCCTTGGCACTTACGCAGCCAGCTTCTGTGTTGTTGTTGCTGGAGTGATTTTCTCACACTGCACACAGTCTGTCAATGGTTGCTCGGCAACAGTTCCAAAGCACGCAGCCAACGTCACGTGGAAGTACATAATCAATGCTTATGTAGTAACCGTATGCGAAGTGCTGAGCCAGCGGAACGACAGAGGTGAAGTTGGCCAAATTAAATAAATTGTTTGTTTTAATTTGTTAGAGAAATGTATTTTTCCCTTGCTGGGAGCAAAATGTACAATTTAATAACCACATGTAATGTTTAATGGGAATAGATTAAACCCACATTTGTGTGTTATGGCTGCTTTTGGTGGGAATCTACTGTATGTACCTTCAAAATACGATTTGCACACTGATTTTTCTTTGCAGTTTTTTTTTTTCTTTGAGAAAGACGGAAGTAATAGGCAGCTAGTAAATGTAAATGAAACCCATTTAAATAGTTGTTTATCTTTGCTGTTGCACAGATTAGTGTTAAGCACTGATTGAATACTGTGTGGTTTTACATTGTGAATTCTGTGTGGTTTAATATTGTTGACTGAAAAGATAGCAGCGGTATAGCGGTAATGTCTTTTTTCAAAGATTTCCATTTTTTTTAATACAGTATAATTGTACTCCATGCTTTGCCCAGTGCATTTCTGTAAGTACGTTGGTATTGTGTAGTATTACAACCTGATAATTGAGTTTAAAATTGTTCAGTTTTGTCAGTAGCAGCCCACAAGCCATTTTGTGGGCCGTCACAGCGGCCCCTGGTTACGCTGAGGTTGCCGACCCCTGGCTTAGACATTTTACCTCCTCTTTGAATGTTCTCTTGCTGTTATAATATTGGAAAAACTTTTTGGAATTGGTTTTAGCCCCCTTAGCAATGCTCATTTCTATCTCTCTTTTGGCCTTTTTAACTTCCTTTTTGATTTGAGTTTGCAGTTCCAAGTACTCTGTACTCTATGTACTTTGTTCTTGGTCCCTTTTAAATGCTCTGTAAAGTGCCTTTTTTCTCCAAATATTTTTTTTAATTGATCTATTAAACCATTTTGGCCATTTTGTTTTAGATTTTGATTTGTCTACTTTTGGGATGTAATTGTTTTGCGCCTCTAGTACTACATTTTTGAAAAACAGCCATCCTTTTTCTGTGGATGTTTTCTCTATTTTACTCCAATCTACTCTGTTTCATTCCTTAGTTTCTGTTTCATTCCTTCATAGTTTGCCTTTTTAAAATTGTAAACCTCAGCTTTTAGTCATTACTTTTGGGGTTTTAAAAAGCACTTCAATGAGACCATGTTGTGATCTGATTTTGTTGTTCAATGAGACCATGTTGTGATCTGATTTCCAATGGGTCTCTGACCTTTGATGTAGTTATTCTGTCTTAGTTATTTGAAAAAAATTAAATCAAGGCATGCCTCTCCTCAAGTCGGTGCATTGACAAATTGCGTTAGGAAGCAGTCATTTGGTCATTTCTACCATTTCAATTTCGTCTGTTGTGCTCCCTACTAGGTTTTCCCATTTTATACGGGAGAAGTTGAAATACCTCACTAATATGGCTTCTACTTTGCTACACACATTTCTAATGTCCTTGTATAACAGATTATTTTGCTTGGTGTCTGAATTTGGTGATCTATAGCATGCCCCTATTATTATGCCCTTTGAGTTTTTGTCCATTATTCTGACCCATGTTGATTCTGCGTTGTTTTTTTCTTCTAGATTTAACACCTGAGCTTCAAGACAATTTTTGATGTATAGCGCTACCCCTCCGCCTCTTCTGTCCTGCCTGTCTTTCCTATAGAGTGTATACCCACTAATAATATATTCGTCTCCATCACCCTTGGATAGCCAAGTTTCTGTAATGCCTAACATATCGTAGTTACTTGTTAGTGCAGTAGATTCAAGTTCTAACATTTTGTTTTTGAGACTTCTAGCATTTAGATAAATACATTTAAAGGCTATCTTACCTGAGCTCTTGTTTTGATGTAGTCTCCCTTCTGTTTTTTTGTTGATTTCTCCAAAAAGGTTTATCCACTTTTAAAACATCTGTGTATATATTTATTATATTTAGACTGCCTGTGTGCCTTATTTTTAGTGGAATGGCTTACCTTGGTTTTAGAACCATGTAGATTATTATTACTTTGGTTTTATGTCAATCAGAAGCAATACTACAAAGCAAGGATTGTATTGCACTACTTTGTTTACCATCTGAAATATCACGCAATATGATTTTAATCCATGTTGTTACGATGCTCTCTGGATAGCATTGCCACCACAATTAAACAAATAAATACATTTATTGAAGCCACTCACGCAGTTCCCACTTACTGTACTTCTTGATTAAAACTGGTTCATTTGTGGTTTAAAACCTGGCCTGTCTTAGTGTCCCGACATTATGGAGCCAGGTGACAAGCCTAACAACAGCTAATATTTAGATTAATTAATTAACATACATAATGAAGTAAAAATTCTGAATTATAAACCACATTGTAAGCACAGGCAAGCACAGCAGTTTATTATGCTGTATGACTGATAAATTAACAAACAGCATGATGTTAACATTCCAGAAATTATTTTAATGTTATTTAAATAAGACTTCAAGGCACACTAATGTGTCAGTATTTCATTTTGCCACTAAATGTATTATTTGTATTTTTTGTTTAGCTAATTGACACTTCATCCATTGTACAGTTTTGAAGAAAGTAATCAGATGAAAAGACCAATATACACATACAACATCAAGTTTTTTTTCTTTTAATTGAAATGACAAACACATCTTAAAGCGCAAGTATTCATTAAGTTACTCAGTGTATTTTTTGTCCACTGACTTTTTTAAATCAATTTTTTTCTTACTTCCGCATCATACATGAACAATGCTGACATCATTTCTGTTGAACGTTTTGAGAAAAAAAAAAAAAAACCTTACCTCTATATCCTTGTTTTTCTCTTTGTTTCTGCTTGAACTTCTCCCATTGCTAGCCGTTTCCCTGGCTGGAACTACAGAGATCTGTTGAAGAGGCATCTTACTCTGTACGATACCTGATTAGGTACCTGATTTCTTCACTCCTCCAAAGCAACCTATCTGTATAATTGTTCATTTCTTTACTTTGGCCAGCTCCATTCTAACAAAAAAAGAAAGACAAAAAATAATAATCCAGAAGTTTGAAAAAATCAATAAAAAATATCACCCTGTATCTGCCGTCATTGTGTTTGCATACATTTGCAAAGTGCACAAGCTGTCACAGACAAAATCAAGCTTTATGCCAAAGATGACTTAATAGAAGTCACTAAAAGCATGCTCTGACACTAAAGCCCCCCGGTGCAGTGTGGGAGCCAGTTCAATTTCTATAGTACCTAATAACTGTCATGGAAACAGAGGAAGCCTTGGTCTTGCAGGCCTTTATTATGCCCTGCTTCTGTTGATAACAGACTCCCACATTTGGAGTGGCAAATGCCTATGCACAGAGACTCTTAATCGTACTGACTGGGTAAATAAGCATGAGGCTCAAAAGGCTTAGTGTCTATTTTAGACTCAAATCCCATCCTTCTTGAGAAGCACAGAAAGCCTGCTGTGTCATTCATGCATGTAATCTACTTTGATCAAAGGATCTGCTTGAACTGAGGGGCAACAAAGGTGTAAAAAGGATTAAGACACATGGATATTGGTGTTACTTTTACAATATAATGTACAGTATTTTACAATAATTATCAGGATTATGAGTGTATGCAAATATATGAATGTTGTAATAAAATATACAGTACGTTTAAAAGAATCATGCATTTTAGTTACATTACTTTTTTCAATACAAACTTACAAAACCTTAAAAATGGGCACTAGCAGAAACCCTAATGCTCTGCCTTATGAAATGACATGGAGCAGTATTGTTACTATTAATGTAATTCTATTTTCACTTTAGAATATTGTTTATCATATCATTAATGTTATTAAAACTGGGCAACAGTGTGGAGTAGTGGTTAGGGCTCTGGACTCTTGACCGGAGGGTCGTGGGTTCAATCCCAGGTGGGGGACACTGCTGCTGTACCCTTGAGCAAGGTACTTTACCTAGATTGCTCCAGTAAAAACCCAACTGTATAAATGGGTAATTGTATGTAAAAATAATGTGATATCTTGTAACAATTGTAAGTCGCCCTGGATAAGGGCGTCGGCTAAGAAATAAATAATAATAATGTCACTTACAGTAGATTATTATTATTGTTTATTCACTGTTGAATTATTGTTTAAACACGACACAAAGTGCAAATTTGTTTAATACTTTGTTCACGTGTTTTATTGTGTTCCTACTCCTGCATCAGTGTCTTGCGTGAGTGATCTTGCTGAATTCCAGAGTGCCTGACAGCTGTCATCTGAGGGCAGGAGAAAGATGGCATCGAACAGTTTTATTTAACTAATTTCCATTTACGGTGTATTTATAGACAAACTGCATTTGTTTGGAAGCGAGAGAAAGAAAGCACTTGTGGGGTTTGTTTCTGTCTGTTTGTCTGCCTGTCTGGTTTTGTTATGTTTTGTGTTTTATGTGAGATTTGAAGGTATCTTAAGTCTTTTTAATTCCTGTTTTGTTTTTGTACATTTACTTTACGTTGCAGACTTCATATGTATCGCCGATGGCGAGAGAGAAAATCACATACATTATTATACTACTGGACCTTGTTACGTGAGCAAAGATGTTGTCTGTATTCACCCCCCTTGGACGTTTTCACAGTTTGTTGTGTTACAACCTGAAATCTTGATGCATTTAAATGGGATTTATTTTCCTTTGATTTACACAACCTACTCAACACTTTGAAGAGGCAAGAGAATTTGTATTGTGAAACAACAGTTAATGAAAAAAAATTAAATAAGTATTCACCCCAAGTATTCAAGTCAATACTTGGTAGAATCACCTTTGGCAGCAATTACAGCTGTGAGTCTTTTGGGGTAAGTCTCTACAAGGTTTGCACATCTGGATCGTGCAATATTCGCCCATTCTTCTTGGCAAAATTGTTCAAGCTCTGTCAAGTTGGATGGGAATCGTTGGTGGACAGCAATCTTCAAGTCTTGCCACAGATTCTCAATCGGATTCAAGCCACTCCAGTGTCGCTTTGGCTGTGTGCTTGGGGTCATTGTCCTGCGGAAAGGTGAATCTCTGTCCGTCGTAGGTCTTTTGCAGACTGAAGCAGGTTTTCCTCAAGGATCTGCCTGTATTTAGCGCCATCCATTTTGCCCTGTACCCTGACAAGCTTCCCAGTCCCTGCTGATGAAAAGCATCCCCATAGCATGATGCTGCCACCACCATGCTTCACACTAGGGATGTTGTTACCTGGGTGATGTGCTGTGTTGGGTTTGCGCCAGACATAACGTTTTGCATTTAGGCCAAATAGTTCAATTTTTGTTTCATCGGACCACAGAATCTTTTGCCACATCTTTTCAGTCTCCCACATGCCTTTTTGCAAATTCCAAGTAGGATTTTACATGGGCTTTTTTCAGAAATGGCTTCCTTCTTGCCACTCTTCCATACAGGCCAGATTTGTGGAGTGCCTGAGCTATTGTTGACACATGGACAGTTTCTTCCATCTCAGCCATGGAACGTTGTAGGTTTCAGAGTTGTCATTGGCCTCTGGCTGGCTTCTCTGACCAATGCCCTTCTTACCCAGCTGCTCAGTTTGGGAGGACTCCTGCTCTAAGCAGATTCTGGGTGGTGCCGTATACCTTCCACTTCTTAATGATTTACTTGACTGTGCTCAAAGGGATATTCAATGCCTTTGAAATCTTTTTATACACCTCCCCTGATCTGTGCCTTCCCCCCTCCATTTTCTCACACATTTAAAGTGTTGAGTAGGTTGTGTAAATCAAATGAAAAAAAATCCCATTTAAATGCATCAAGGTTTCAGGTTGTAACACAACAAACTGTGAAAACGTCCAAGGGGGATGAATACTTACTATAGGCACTGTAATACAAATAGTCCAGATCGCTACACAGCTCCCCCTCAGTTCTCTTCGTCCGTCAAGAGACAATGCTACAGTCCCCAAAGCAATCTGGTATTCGCCGCAAGGTTGGCCAAGGTGAACTCATGGACTAGGCGCCAGCAGCCTGTAGCTGGTCCCTGGAACTGTGTGCGCGGTCTGCTACTTCAGAAGGGGCTTGGGTTTGGGTCCCACCCCCCGGCTGTCCTGACAGGCTCTCCTGGGATGTGACTGCCAAGTTGTGGGCACGGTCGCGGCGCTGTCAGCTGCTTCTGGGGGGGTTGAACCCTGCCCCCCCGGCTGTGCTGTCGTGTCCTCTGTGCAGTGACCGTCTGCCAGGGTGAGTGGTGCGGTACATCTGTGCCATCTCCCCCTGGCTGGACGAGACCTGTCAATCAGTGTTGACGTGCCATGCTCCCTCTGACTCCACTGCCCTGCCTGGCTGAGTTCCACCATTTTGCCTCGGGGCGCCACGCTCCCGCCAGCTGTCCTTTTCGGTTGGGTCCTGCCATTCTGCGTCAGCGTGCCGTCCTCCCTCCGGTTCCGCTACTCAGCCTGGACAAGCCTCTGCCTCGGGTGCCACGCTCCCTCCGACTCTGCTACCGTTTTCCATCCAGTGAGCTGACCCGATCTCGCTACCACTCTCTGGAGACGCTCTGTTCCTTTGCCGGCATACACTCGATTCCCGAGCACTTTTCAGCGTCTGTCGGAGTCCACTGCTCTCTCTGGTTGCATGCCAGCTCCGGTAGGTCTCCCCCTGGCTCCTTCTGTTCGTCCTCAATGCTTTCGTTCTGTCCCAGATCACCACTGTAGCGTTCCGGGATAAACAAAAGGGAGGCAGACAACCGCAGCAAGATCTCATTCAGGTTTTATTGAAAAGGTCAGCACACCACAACACAGTCCACAGCAGTGTGCAAGCTGCCCCTTTATAACCCAAAACCCAGCGAAAACATGTAACATTTAGACATAACAAGACACGTTATTGGACAACATTCACAAGCACACTGGGGCCACGACTCGATCACGCTCCCCCCCACCCAACAGGTGCACTCGTTCACATGCACAGGCACTCAGGACATTGACAAAACACGGAACAGCGACACAAAACCATATAATACATAACACAAATAGACCAGATCGCTACAATATGTACATATACTGGTAAAAGAAAATCCAACATGCCTGCAGCTTTTCTGTATGTCACTGCTGTTTTTTGTTTTTTTTTGCACGAACCAGCCACCGATCCATCGTAATAAGAGCAAACGTAACACTGTAAATTACAGTTTACCAATTGTGACCAACGCTTACTACATAGTAAGCTGATAAACAACATACATTATTAGATGGCAGTGGGCTTCATCCAAAATTATGCAAGCTTAAAAGGCACCAGTCAGATGCACAGCACCATCTACAAACATGCCTGGAGGTGTTAGCACAAAGATTTGTTTTAAGTTAATATACCGTATAACGGGAAATTTTGGCTGGTATTAAATTTGGTGGATTTATACGTTGGGGGATTTTTTTCACAGCACGTTCACAAAAAAAGTGACAGTTTTGCATTTATACATTCAATTCAAAAAACATTTCAATAAATGTTTACTTTATTTAATATGTCTGCTAAAACAGTATTATTTACAGAAACTCATTATAGCATCTACAATGTAACTGCATCACTGCCATTTTCATATCGACTTTGATATCTGACACATTATTTCTGTTGTCTAGCGCTTCTTTAATCTGTTCTGTATACCAGTCTGACAGAGGGCGGGATCGCTACGAGTACTGTACTGTATGAAAAGCTTACACTTTTCTATATTAAATGTCATTTGCCATGTGTCTGCCCAGTTATGAATGCTGTGTCTAGATCATTTTGAATGACCTTTGCCTCTGTAACGGTGTTTGCCACTCCTCCTATTTTTCTGTCGTCTGCAAATTTAACAAGTTTGCTTACTAAACCAGAATCTAAGTCAATAATGTAGATTAGGAAGAGCAAAGGACCTAATACTGATCCCTGTGGTACTCCACTGGTTACCTCACTCCATTTTGAGGTTTTTCCTCTAATCAGTACTTTCTGTTTTCTACATGTTAACCACTCCCTAATCCATGTGCATGCATTTCTTTGAATCCCTACTGCGTTCAGTTTGAGAGTTAATCTTTTATGTGGGACTTTGTCAAAAGCTTTCTGGAAATCTAAATAAACCATGTCATATGCTTTGCACTTATCCATTGTCGATGTTGCATCCTCAGAAAAATCAAGCAGGTTAGTTAGACATCTCCCTTTCCTATGAACTCATACCTTACAGAGTTTAAATTAACTGCGATCAATCGCTTGGTAAAGGGCGAGAAGCTTTCAGAAATACTGATGGACTCAAAGTGGTTCGAATGCAAGATGTGAACTACAATATTAACAATTCTGAATTTGAAGTCTGTAATTGCTTTTGCAAAGAAAGTCTGAGTCAGTAGCAGGTAGGCTATGTTTTACTTGCAGCCACATGTACACTGTAAGATGTTCTATGTAAATTTAAAAATGATGTATTTCTGTGTGCAGTATATGTAATGTACTGTATAGTCTCATAATGTGCAAATGCAGCACCATGATCTATCGCATGTTAATTGTGTACTAAGTAGGCTACTGTAACAAAAAAACAAAACAAAAAAAAAAAAAACTCATTTAGTTTTGATTTTAAATGATATTTTATTATTTTCTCATTATACACTAATGTGTACAATGCAGCAGCATTAATTATTTTGTGTTACCGGTAGCCTATAAGCTAAAGTAAGAAGAAAGTGTGCTAAGTATTCATTTGATTTTACTATTGTACAGTATAGTTTGTAGGCCTACTCTAATGATTTATATTTTTTCATTATGTAATGTGTACAGAGAACACATTAATGTTATTTCAGCGCAATGATTTATACATTTAAAATAAATTAAGCACTATAAATTGTGCAGGTCATAACATGAAAACAGAATGTGCAATATGGAACTGGAATGCCACATTTCCATTGGGACCATAAAAACATCTGTAAAACTCATTCCAGTATCAAATTGGGGTGGTGGTTTGTTCTATCTGCAGTCTACAATTTGATAATTTACCAGAGGAAAGTCAAACATTTCCTATGACATTTTAGTATGAATCTCATTTAAAAAAAAAAAAAATCCATCCTTCCAATAGTTCCCTGAAAGTACATTCAGTTGGCTTTCTTATTGCTACAAAGATGGAAAGTTAAATATTACTTAAATACAAGTATTAATTTAATTGTGCAATAACAAAAAAAAGTATTTACTGTATAAAACACTAAGCAATCAATGTTGTTGTAAACCATGCAGCCTGTTCAGTCAAACTTGAAATAAAGTACAAACTTTGTAGAAATGGGCAGCAAAAACAAAAATGTTAAAACAAAACATATATTTTACATCATCCTGATTATATCACGACTTGTTTCCTTTGATATGCATATCACCTAGTAACTGGCAATCCCTATTAATCAAGAATGACAGATTAATATTCGAGACACACTCCAGTAAAGTGACAAATTTAGCACCTCCTGTCCTGAACTTGCTTGAATGCTATTCTCAATATTCGAACAATATTCAGCCACTGAGTTTCAAAAGAACCTCTTCTGGCCCCTCTCTCTTACTTCACTCTGGTGCAAAGCATGTACAATCCAGCATGGCCCTGTTTCTGGGCTGAGACTGCGAGAAGAAAATCCATTTTCACTCCTTCTAGCCTGGTTCCCTTTGATTTTCTCCAAGATTGGGAGAAAGAGAATAGACTAAAAATGTATGAAGATCATCAGTTCTTTAGTATTAATAATAAAGTTCCCAGCTCTGCATACCTGAACAAGCCCCTGAAGTCCAGCTCAGAACTAGATTTCTTAAAGTTTCAGGCTTATGTTAGAAAACAGCAATTGCAGAAGAAACCCTGAGTTCTGCTGTTTTTGGCACGTCCAAGACTTTCCTCAGGTTGAGCAATGAGAGAAATTAAATGATGCAGGATCATCTGAGTTCAGATCCAGTGGCATTGATGGAGCACCTGTATCTGCCTGGAAAGGTGAACTTCAAATAGGCTTTGCGGTGAAAAAGCCATGGCTATAGAAAACCATTCCATTGATATTCGAGGACACAGATCTCTGTCAGCAGGGGAGTCTTATATTGTTGGAACAGCCAAGCATTTTGAAGGAGCTGCAGGAGGGCTGGATGTAGAGTCTGATGGAAAGGGTCAGATTTGTCCTCAAGAGAAATTTGGAGATGGACACCCGTGCAGCAGGACCAATTGCTAGAGCAAGTGTATTCCTTCCAGAAGGAGAGGGTTCTTTTCAGCTGTGAATACAGTATTGCGATACATGCAGAAGAGGCTACCCTCGTTTTAACAACTTCAATAACTACCCACACTCCTTTTTATATTGTGTCCAATATTCTGAAAAAAAAACACTTCTTATTTAAAAATGTATTTATGAATAATATTTAAAATATTTATATTATTCGTTTTTATTATTTATTTCTTAGCAGACGCCCTTATCCAGGGCAACTTACAGTTGTTACAAAGTACAATAAAATCAGTAGTAAGTAACAGCAAATTAAAATGAGAGACAATAAAAAATACAGTAAATATTATAAAGGTGTGTTGTCATAAGGAAAGTAGACAAATAGGTGTATGTATACTGTAGGTTTATGTTGTTGAGCAGTCAGCTGACAGGAATCACTTGGGAAAAGGATTCCATTCTATAATCCTTGTGTATACAAGCTGCTCCACATTTACTTTGGAAGACGTTTTTTATTAGAAGGAGTTGGCAGCTTGGCATTTGGCTTCTCTCCAGCCTAAGGTAATGGGAACCGCCACCTCGCCACACCCTCCGTAATATCACCCTGTGACAATAGGAAAGAAGATTTAAGTCTTATTGCTAAGATTCATGTTTATTATTTAAAGGCTAACTATTAAAACAAGAAGCTCTGTAACAGATTTATATTGTGTGTAATGGATGTTACTCTTTAGTTTCAGTGGTTTATTTTTACAGTTTTGAGTAAAAAGCAAGTGTTTTCATCAGTGTACTGTTTCAAGGTAAATGTAGGCTGACAACCCATCTCGACTTCAACAGGATTGTCCTGAATGTGTGGGTCAGTGATGTTCCGTCACCCCTAGCCTGGCACCCTAAACTGTCATGATCTCCTTGAGTTATCTCTACCGCAATGAAAAAAGACTGATGGAATGAAATATTGTACACAGCTTCTGTGTTGCTGATTACTAATAGTATAAATACTTGACTGTATGAATATATCCACTAAGATGCTAGAAAGGCTTTGGATCTATTTTTCAATCATGTATTTTAGTGACAGCCTGTAAGGTTTTCTGTTTTTGGCTCTGGGAATAGGGTATCAACTAAAATGCAGATGTAATCATTGAAAGCATCACTAACCAACAGAGATGTGTGCTCTGGGAATTGTTTATAATTATTCCAGACTTTCTTTTGTCTGCAGGGTACAAATGAGTACAGAGAGACATAATTGTACCATTCTTCATTCTAAAAAATGAGAACAGACCTGGCTAAACAGGTTTATAAGTGCTAATTAAGGTGTCATACAGGTTAGCATCCCTACATTAACAACACATTTCTACTCTACTGGCTCCATTAAGCTTTGAATAATTGCATCATTAAGATTTAGCCAATACTCTTTTTCTTTCAAATACTATCATCCTAAAACCCATGGGAGAACATAAGAACAGTGCTTACAACTTTCATTTCCTGCAGATGTAGCACCCACAAGATTTAAGCAAAAGTACTTAACCGTTTAATCCGGTGTAATATCTGGAAAATGCATTTTTTTGTGTGTGTGTAAACTGAAGTCCTATAGTCTAGGAGGCAGCCTGTTGGTGGTGCCATTCAAGAGAGACAGATGTAGGTCTGCATTGTTACTCGCTCTTCAGAACGTCACTGACCACTGGTGTGAAAGCAGCAACGCTGACTCTCTCTTTCCTAACTTATATGCAGGTTAGTTTATGATGAGTTTATTATATTTGTATAAAGCAATAACTTTATGTTAAGACTACTTTTAAAAAATATAAAACATCTTTATTGTCTAATTATGCCTTACGAAGCTTATACACATAGATATTACTGTGTAACCGTGAATATATATCTCTCAGAACTACATGACCATATGTTTAATGCTCAACGTAGATAAAAATAACTCAAATAATATTGCATAAATTGTTACCAAAACTAAATGTTTGCCTCTGAAATATGCACTAATTCAACACACCTTTTTCTTTCTGTAACTATGTATTTTATTTTGAATTGTGAAATTTAAAAAAAAGAACGTCACCGACCACTGGGGCAAAAGCAGCAACTTTAAAAAAAAATTAATCTCCCATGGGACTCGACAATCTAACCGAGGACCTATAAGGCAGACATCTCCAAATGGCTTCCGGGGCCACATCAGGCCCTTTGAGTTTTGTGTTGAGGTCCTGATCTTCTTAGGAAAATGAGGAACTGTACAAGACTGCTAATAATTGATTGCTTTTTGAATTGCAGCAGCTGAACTTTGGGAAAGCCCTCATTTTATGTCCTTTCTTGTATGTTGTTTTATTTTGGATAGCATTTCTATTTCCAAACCATTAATATGTATGTAGTTAGTTTCTATCATTCCAAATTGGCTCTAACCAGAAATGTTTGTCCAACTGGGGTAATCTCTGTTTAAAGGGTACATCAGCACTACATGAAAGATAAAACATAAACTACCCCACTTTCCTGTTCCGAATGTATTTAGTCATTGTTTAATAATACCTATGTGCCCAAACATCTGCATAATGCCACTATGTCCAAAATCACTGTTCTCGAGCATCTTTTCTGAGCCAAAAAACATGACTTCCGCATGTACCGTCACATGCCCAATGAAGCCTTGTATAAGCTATATTACCTCAGTGTGGAAACACACTAGTCTGTATGACAAACATTGTTCGTCTAATTTGCCATAAGGCAGGAAATTGTACCTGCTTTTGTTTTTCACACTGTACATGTTTCCTTTGCATTTTGATGTATTATTATGATTAATGTGTCATTCAATTAAAAAAAAACAAAAAAAAACACATTTGTGCTTTGTAAGTGGTTGCGGAAAAGGGAAACGAAGACAGAGTTATTTTCATTTCCAAATAATGAAGGGACCTACCCACAATTATAGCAGCACTGTGTTATTTCAATATGCGTACCTACAGTCTTAGGCCCTGTCCACACTACATAACCAAACTTGAGAACTGTACTCAAAAACGGTTTAATTAATCCAGCTCAAAGCGTCCACACTGAAGTACTGTTTCATGTTTAGTTGGGCTTAATACGTACACTATTAAAATAGTTTGGTTACAGTTCCTAGCAGCGCAATGAACAGTGGAAATGAATACGATTGTATCCCACCATGCACTGTATTTTATTTTAAAATGATGTGTTATGCTTCATATTAATAGAAGTGCGTATTGCCAAAAGAAATAAAACAAATATTTTGGAAAAAAGTAAATTCAAGCACACACGCACAAGTAGGGCTTAAAGTTTTTGGCTTATATTTTTAATCAGGTGACAGCCCTTTAAACAAATTGAGCGGATTCTGCTTTCATAATTAAACTCAGAAAAAAGCTATTAATTAAAACGATCTTTGTTTTTACCTTCATATCTTGCCTGAGCCTATTTCTGGTGCCATTAAATTTATTTCAAACAGAACAAGACAAATTACGTGACTTGTACTTCTCCAATCCTACTTTTAACTCGCATTTCATTTTTGCAGTCGCCTAATTTAACATTGTGCTTTTGTTATTTTCCCAACTAATTCAATAGAGAGATGTCCTGACAGATTTTTTTTAAGCATAAAAATGAATACATAGTGCAGAGTGTACACTGACAGCAGTGTAAAGGAATATCCACTAGAAAATGTCCTGAGGACAGCAGATGATTCAAGGGCATTTGCCAAGCGTAGTGGAGGATACAACAAAAATTTCGTTTGGTATTACAGCGTCCACACTTCTCAGAAATCTGATACGATTTAATTAGAACCGGACTCGAGGCTAGCCCGAAGTGATCTCGAGTACGGTTGTCGAGTACAGTATTAAATGCTGCGTAGTGTGGTTGCTAACCGTATTTAGTACTTTTAAGCCAGTTTAAATGCAACTAATACGGTTTAAAGGCATAGTGTGGACAGGGCCTTAGATATAGCTCCAGCTGATTCGGAATGCTTGCTGAATGGACACGTATCAAATAAACTAGAAAATGAGATTCGGAAATGATGTATTTCCTTTTGGAATGAGGTCTTTGAGGATGATCCGACCTAAATAAAAAAAAAATGCATTTTTTCACCCTTCGTATTTGGTTTTCAATTTGAATTTAAACTGTTAATGACACAACTGCAATATGGCAGTAGAACGGTATGTTTTTCTTTCCATTTGTAGATGCCCCCTCTGAAATGTTTTGGGCTTGTTTTGAAAGGCAGTGCCACTTTTTTTCTTGTGAGACGCAAACACTGCTTGCCATTGTAACTGTGTCTGTTTGTTTGTTTTTGTTATCAGACACCTTGAGGAATACAGAAATAACAAAAACACCCATACAGACACAGTTACAAATGCAAGCAAAAACCTACAAACAGAATGAAAACCGTACTGTTCCACTGCCACAAGTTGCGGGGATTTACAGGCTGAATTGGAACCACGAACGTTATTATAATGGAACCTTACGCCGTATAGTAAATTATGCATCAAGTGTGCTTTCGTTGTTAAATATTGAAGTTGTGTCATTAACAGTTTAAATAAAAATTGTACTCAGCAATTGAGTGTTCTTACTCAGTGTGACTGTACACAGGGAACATCCGAAATAATGCCAGACAATATTTCAACATCAGTTCAGAAACTGATAGGGAGATGGAATTTGTGGCTGAATTCGACTTTCCAACTCAACGGTGTGAGAAGATTGTGCATGTGTTGTGTCAGGAAATGCAAATGAAAACCAAATACGAAGAATGAAAAAATGCAATTTTTTTTTTTTTTTTAGGTCGGATCATCCTCAAAGACCTCATTCCTAAAGGAAATACATCGTTTCTGAATCTCATTTGCTAATTTATTTGATAGATGTCCATTCTGCAAACATTCAGAATCAGCTGGAGCTATATCTAAGACTTTGGGGACGTATATTGAAATAACACAGTGCTGCTATAATTGTGGGTAGGTACCTTCATTTGTTGGAAATGAGAACAACTCCGTCTTGGGTTTTCTTTTCCCTGCAGCCACTTACACAGCACAGACTTTTTTTATTTTTTATTATTGAATGCAACATTAATCATAATAATACATCAAAATACAACATGCTAAGGAAACATGTAGGGTGTGAAAGATGTCTACTATACAAAACAAAAGCAGGTACAAGTTCCTTCCTTATGGAAAATTAGACGGACCGTGTTTGTCACACAGACTAGTGTGTTTCCACATGGAAGTAATATAGCTTATACAACACTTCATTGGGTACGTTTCAGAGCACATATGAGGGTACATGTGGAAGTCATGTTTTTTGGCTCAGAAGAGATGCTTGAGAACAGTGATTTTGAACATAGCAGTGTGGCATTATGCAGCTGTTTCAGCGCATATGGATTATTATACAATGACCAAATACATTCGGAACAGCAAGTTGGGATAGTTTATGCTTTATTTTTCATGTAGTGCTGCTGTACCCTTTAATCTTCCTTATTCTGTCATGTGTTTTTTGTGTGTGTGTGTGTTTGTAACAAGACTGGTGTCAAACAAGGACAGTAACAACCATGTAATCCAACTGCCCCTGAGTCTGAGGGACTTCCCTGTTTTATAGGCTTTGTTCCAAAACCTGAGTTAACTGTCATTGCAAATTGAATTATGCATCTGTCAAAGCTGCTTGTAAAATGACAGCTTATGTCAAGAAAAAAATTATATTAGCTGTCACATATACACATATATTTTGACTACAAGTCTAAAGTTACCCTTTTTTAGACTGGGTTGGGGCTTCTATATATTTGATTTTAAAAAGTGACAATGGGTTGTAGATGATTTAAGATGTCTAAATCCTCTCGTTAGGCTACAATTGGATTTAGACATTTAAAAGGAATGCGATTGTATTTGCTTCAGAGCTGTAGTCCTTCTCCTGAGTAAGATGCATATGAATTAGAATTATAATACATGGAAATGAATAGGAAGAGATGTATTCTGTCTGTATTTAGACTTTTAGATGTGCACACCTGTTACCTGCTTTAGAGCAAAGGATAGGTGGGAAACAGTATTATCAAAAGTAAATTAAATGGAATACAGAAGAAATAAAAACACATTCAGATGGGGCCCTCATTATGTAATATTTTTCTTTCAAGCGCCAATTTCTTGTCTTTCCACGAAAAGGAGATAATGCTATCTTTTAGCTGATATTAAGTCGATAATATCGATGATTGTACCCCCACAGAAATTTTTGCTCCCCCTCCTCCCACCGACTTGATTGTCATTGCTGGTCAGTAAAAGCTTGTGCACAACAATGGAATGCTAGAGGTAATTAACTGTAATATAGCTTTGCACATGGTACTGTAGGAGTACCGGCATAAAAATGTTTTATCAGCTCTGGGTGGCACTGGTGACACCGACTAGATGTGGCCATCAATCAGGAAACCCAGCCGGAGCACGCAGCCCGGTTTGAAAAATACATCGTAAAACAAAGAAGCGCAAACTATATAAAGTCAGTTTTCTTCGATGTGCACAATTTATTTACATGTTGTTTGCCAGGAATACAAGCTTGTCGACCTGCTCTGGATCCAAGGTGGCGCACTTTTTGTTTACATTGAATACATAAATACAAAATGCACATTAACATTTTAAGTATGAATTGGAAAACTACCCAGAATTTAAAAAAAAATAACACCTGTCTGTATTGGGACTTGCCCTCTCCCTTCATATACAATAGCTGAGTCATTCCAAATTGCTTTTACAATAAGGGAAAGGCAGACTCATTATCCAACTAAACTTGCAGCTAAAAGTATCATGAATCTCACGTGTAACGGAAGTGTGGTCTTTAGTTGTATAATAAATCTAAATTAATCTGATTCAAGTACATGCACAGTGTCTGATTTGTTACCTGCTGCCTTTGAGTTACCCTTGGAAACGAGAAGCTGCAACACTGCAGGGTTAAACTGCTGTGAGAATTTAAATAAAACATAATGTGTTCTACTGTGTACTGCAAGGATGTCATCTTTGCACCTGACTTGGAAGTCCAAATTATATTTTGTTGGATAGAGACAGTAACTCAGCACTTTCAATATGCCTAAATAATTCTAACTGATAAACTTTATTGTAAGCATTGATTCTAAAAAGTCTTGGATCAATTACAGGAACATTAATCATACAGCATTGACTCATGTTTATGGAACATAACTTCATTTTCAGATATGAGGCTTCATCACATCTTAACATTTAATTGTCTTCCAGGGGTTTCTGTGGTTGAATTTGAATTCTCCATGTCAAAGATATTGAAACTTCCTCTCAATACAACTTCAAAACTACCTTCTAGAGCAGAAGGTATTGAAATGTTCGATGAGCAATAGAAAACTTAAAAATAATTTAAGCATTAATGTCCGATGTGTGAGGTGACCAATGGTGAGAGGCTGCTTCTGTTTGAAGGGCAGAAACCAGCTTTTTGCTTAACGAAGAGAGTGTGACACAGGCAAGGACAAGCAACAGATGGGCGATTAAAAGTGAGGCTCTACTGTACATCTGTATTTCAGAAAGATTTTGCTGTCATTTTTTGCATTATATTAAAATTTCTTTCATACATAACACAGGATTCTGCATAAACGTGACTTCTGTACATATTAACTGTGTTTTTTTCTGTATTATGTTAATGCATGCTTGAAAATATATTTAAAAGGAAAAATGTAACCTATTTAAGTATATATTGTAGATTTTAGTTTTTATGCATACTTACACGTCTTAATTACTACATTTTTTTGACAAAGTTGGAAAAGATAATGGGCTCCATGTACTAATATTACTTACGTGTTCATAAATATTGCGAATTCATAGCCTCCGTCCGTATAATTTTTGCGTGCGATGTACTAAACTAAACTCTTTTTCGTGAACAACTACCATAATATCACTGCAAGTTTACGAACAGCATAAATTACTGCTCGTTATACAGAAGTGGAACAACGAGGATGGAGAGTCCAAGTTTACCCAGTAGAGATGGGTTGTCAAGGATTTGTGGCAACCTCCACAACCTGGTTTCTTAGAGACATTGGATTCAGTGGTCAAGAGTTGGGACGCATAGTGAAGAACTTAACTGAAGCAGCAGAGAAGAGCAGCAACTGGCTCTGGTTGAGATGAAAAGATTCTGGTTGGGGACCTCAAGCATAGTAGAAAAAAAAAACATTGATTTAAAGGAAGGTAAGTAAGCTGGGCTTAGCTGAGTGGGGGACGGAGGGGGGTGATGCTGGGATGCCAGAATCACTGTCGAGCACTCTTAAGGTGTCGTGGGCTAGTCGACGAAACACTAAGGATGGAAGGTGCCCCCTTGAAGACCCCAGAGAAGTACCCTACTCAGCTCAGTCCAGACAGTGGTCATGCTGATGCGCTAGGGAGGCTGCACAATGGTTGATCCCTGGAGCCAGCATTGCAGCTGTTGTGTGTTCTGATGTGCCAGGGAGGCAAAATAGGCTGATCCCTGGAGCCAGCATTACACTTCAGCCATCAATACCAGGCAGAAGGATATCTACATCATCAGATGGAAGGAAACGCAGATGTATCACATTAGTTTACAGTAAAGAAGCTATGTCTTAGTTGGTGCTTATCTTGGCGAGAGTCCAATATCAGCATGAAGTTTTAACACCTACTCTCATGTAATGGAAATCTATTAAACATGTTACTGTTCTCTATGAACCCACATGGATGATAAATATATCAGAAGAATATACATTGTACGTTCATGAAGTGCTTTACTGGTAAGAAACAACATCAGTTCAGTTTCATCTTCATCACTTCCCTTGGCTCTTTCTAGCAACTATTTCAAAGAATTTCTTGTAGTTTTTTTGCTTTCAAGTGATGAGACAATGTAACAATAGTAACTCAGTTCACTTGAAATCTACTGTGACTCGTGCAGCGGTTTCTTTAATTATGCATCATCTTTCTAGCATATTTATTAAGTGACCAAACAAGTGCAACACGTCAAGTTTTGACGAAGAATTAAGATCTATCACAAGTAAGACTATACATTGTGACACCCTAATTGCATTTTCCTTAAATCTACTCTGGTTGTTTCAAGTTAAACACAAAATTGCATGTTGTCATACAGACGAGCTGGGAAAGTCAAAATGGTAAAATTGTGACAGCATTTGAAATAAATTAAGAACCTGAAAATAAAGTTGCTTTATAAAATGAATGCCTATCACAGTACAATGTGAAAATTATGCATTTCATCCACAGAAGAATCTAGTAAACAAGCTTTTTAATTTCTGTTTGACCTTTTCTCGATTCATACATCTCCCGTTCGTGCATGAACTTGGTATCATTGCTTAATGCAATGAGGACAGTGAAGGCACCTGTGACCCAAGGCATTTAAAGGTCCATTTCTGTTTTGAATGTATCCTTACTTTCAATTATTTTCCACCTCACAAGCAATTTTAAGTTACCTTAAATGAGGTCAATATCTTCCATTCTATTACACATGCAAAATTGGTTACAAACATGAAGATATGCTTTTTTTATATATGTACACAGGACACTAGAATATGATTTTATCTGGGTTGCAGTTATTATTCTTTGAGTTTTGCTGACATTAGATGAAGATATTTGTTCCCAGGGTCACAGTGTGGCTCAGCTGGCAGTCAAATACTGTAGTGTAAAATACAATTCCTAGTTCCTAACCATTAGGTCATATTCTCCCTTCAAGTTTTACCACATCAGATACAGTATTAAAAAATAAACACAATTTATGTTCATCCAATTTACATATTCGTTTTTGAGCAATCATCTGCATGATTAAATAACATGTTGACACTGATGCGCTTTATAAATAAGTATCTAGGCTAGGGATGGGTCAGTGTAGTCGAATACACGATTACACAAAAACAAAAAATGAAATTATTCGAATAACATTATATATTCGCGTAAACGAAAAATACTTATATTAGCTACTAGTAGAAGCAAACATGTTTTTTTTTAAAATGCGGACGCTTGACAAGTGTTCAAAATCAGTGTTAAACCCTGCGCGTTCATGTGAATGAGATTGGCATATTAAACATAAGGACCTTAATTAATCATGCAATGCTTGTAACAGCAAAATTCTACAGTAAATGTATTCTGTTTGAAATTGTTGCCAATTTTGTTGCCTTGTTTTCAGCTAATGTGAACAGATTCCCCACTGGAGTTCCCCTGTAATGACTGCACACAGCTGCTTTTGCTAGGCAGTCGTGAAACAGCTTCCGGGAGCACGCCACCGGCTAACTTTAAATTTGTAAACAAATGGATATAGCAAGTGCTAAAAAGGAAGCCCAGCTTTAGTAACATTCATGGGGTTTCCATGCAAGTAGCTGTGCGTAAAGTACTCGTGCTGTTTTTGAAGATTACTAGTGAAATTTTGTGAAAATGCAGTTTCCATGCGCAGAGAACTGGTACACGAGTGAATCAAAGCTGCTGTAATAAAGCAAAATACCTCATGCCGGGTTGGTTAATAATGTGTTTTACTACTCTTGCCCAAATTGTTTTTTATTATTTTATTATTATTTGTTTATTTAGCAGACGCCTTTATCCAAGTTGACTTACAGAGACTAGGGTGTGTGAATTATGCATCAGCTGCAGAGTCACTTACAACTACGTCTCACCCGAAAGACGGAGCACAAGGAGGTTAAGTGACTTGCTCAAGGTCACACAATGAGTCAATGGCTGAGGTGGGATTTGAACTGGGGACCTCCTGGTTACAAGCCCTTTTCTTTAACCACTGGACCACACAGCCTCCTATGTTTTTCAAATGTAATTGGTGTGGTGTCATGTTGTTAGTAATGAATACTGTTTCAACTAATTTTATCTTATGACTCATTAATTAAAAATGAAAATGAGTATAAAATGAAAGTGACCAACAGGTATTGCAGATCACCATGGCTGAAAACCGGTGGAGACGTTGGTAGTGATGAAAACTTAGAAGGAAATGTTTTGTTGTGCAATGTTATATTGTTTATTACAAATGGATGATAAAGTAATACCTGTAGTATAAAATTCAGACCCAAAATTAATTTCACCATTGCAGACACTGAGAAGGACTTATAGTGAAAATGTTTGTATTATGTTTCTTTTATTATTAGTGTGTTTACTATATATGTGTTTTGGAGAACTGAATTGTAGTTCTGTAAACTCCTCCGTTTTCTTTTGCAGATTAGATATAACTAAATGATGAAATCTTTATCCCTCCCATAAATACTGTACGTCGATCAAATCCATACTTACCAATGAGAATAATGTGATGACTATAAAAAGAATGCTAACACTTTAAAATAAGTGTCTGTAATTCCAATTAACACATGATTTCCAACTGATTTCAAATTAAATTCCTATTGAATTCAAGTCACAAGCATGTATATATGTATTGCGTCGATGAAAGGGATATATATATATATATATATATATATATATATATATATATCCCTTTCATTCACGCAATACAGCATATAGGGGATCAGGTGATGCTGCGTATACTACCCTGGCTTAGAAACCCTACCCGACCGGACGACTGACAGCTGCTGAGGAAGCATTCAGCACAACGCTTGGGCAAATATGGCTAGTGGGCACTTGAAAGGGAGGTGGCAGATACTGATAAAACGGACTGAAGTGCATTAGTTTGTTCCCAAAATTGCCACTGCCTGCTGCATCCTGCACAATCTCTTGTCAACAACAAAATGAGGTGTTCAGGAATCAGGCTGCCTATGAGACAGACGGGGAAGGTTACCAGTGTTGCCAAGTCTCACGAGAAAAAAAAGCGACACTGCCTTTCTAAAGAAGCCCAAAACAAGTGCAACCCATGTTAGAGTATGGGTGGTTATGCAAACTCCAACCTGCGACTCTCAAAAACAAGCCCAATCACGCTTTTTATAAGGCAACTGTGAAGGTTACCTCAGCCGCCAGTTTCAATTGGACAGCAGCGATCTGAGGCTCGTGCTGTCAGAGATTCTCTCCTTTCATGTTAACCTATAGGTGGGGTTCAGGGGGAGGAGCTAGGCACCAACAACCTATCATCTGCTGTCATCAATTAAATCTACCTTATTTAAACATTAGTCACCTCTACCTATCTGTCTTGTGTTTTTTCGTTTTGGCAAAAAACCTAAGCGATTTCAAGACCCATCAACTTTTGTATACTTCAACAATGGAGTACTTACAGCAGTTGTCATCGGATTCAGAGGATTCCCAGGATTTTCTGTCATTACCAGATCATTCTTCTCCAGCTTCAATCCAGGGCCCATCCAGTCTCCGTTTTTCTCCCCTTCTGGCATTTCAGTTACATCTGATCAGGCTCCCGATCAGGTTCCAGTTCAAATATTGCCTACCGTTCCTGCCACCCAAACATCAAATCTGCGCCGATCCAAGCGACTTGGCCTCAGGACGCCCTCGGATCGATTGTTTTGGAAGGACTGGCCCATGAATAAATTGATAAAAACCCTCCTTAAAAACGGTAATGCGATTCCGGCAGGGAGTGATAGAGAGTCTCTTTTCATTCTCTATTGCAATTCAGTATCAGCAGAACCAGTTTTTCCTCCGAAAAAACATAATCAGCCGCGCCCAGCCATTCAGCATCCTAAAACAGACAGCAGGCAGTCTATTCCGGATCTAACCACCCCCACAACTAGCACCGCTAATCAGCAGCCAGCCATTGAAATCCAACATTCGCAAATATTTAGAGAGATAAAATCATTTATGCAGCCATTTTCCGATACTCTATCTTGGTCAGTTCTCAACTATCGGATCTAAATAAAAGGGTGTCTATTATGGAACAGGAAAACAATCTTCAGCGCTGTCATTAATTCCAGCATCAAACACTGCAGCGCCACCTACAGCTTCTTCTGGTCCAGCCCCAATTTCAGCCAGCGAAGCAGATCCTCCACAATTCAACCTCGCTACTGCATCTACATACGGATCCTCCTCTCCAACTGCAGCTAGGCGTCACACTATATCTCCACGAATCAGGCGTAACATTCTCGAAGGTAAGGACATTAATCTTGTTTCTCTATTGATGGCGACTTGAATTCTTGGATCATAGAGTAGTGGATTGTGGAGATTTGGCAGTAACTCTAAAATCCAGAGATCCCAGACTGATTAAAAATCTTACATTAGGGGAATTTGTCCTTGCGTTCTCCATATTCAGAGATGTGCTATGCTCGGTATATCCTAACCGCAGAGCTGAATTGGACTCCTACGAATACTATATCGTGGAGCTGTCTGTCAGATACGGGGGGACTATGTTTTTTGAGTATCATAAATCATTCTCTGCAAAAGCAGCAGCGATTTTGGCAGCAGATAATCACATCATCAATTGGGCTAAACCGGACACAGATCTATTTAATAGAATTTTTGGTGGTCTGAGAGCTAACGCATGTGGGATCTGCGCTTCAACAGCTCACACTACATCCCTCTGCCCTAAAGCCGCAATTGCATCAACTTCTAAAGCACCCAGTTTCGCCGCTAATTCATACAGATCTTCAGTACCTAATCCTATACATTCTTCAGCTCCCCTCGATCAGTCTACAAGGAAAGACAAATACGGGCGCAGTATTAGATTTTCAGGAGGAAGACAAATCTGCAACAATTTCAATACTGGCTTCTGTTCGAATAGGCAATGCAATTTTATACACATGTGCAGCAATTGCGGAGACGCTCACTCTAATTCAATCTGCCCTTTAAAGCGCAAGTGACTTTCCCCGATGCTCACAGTCTTTACTCCTATAAACATCCCGGCGTTATCAAGTAAATTACAGAATCATCCTGACAGTAACTTAATTAATTACCTGATAGACGGATTAAAAATGGTTTTCAACCGGTCTTACTCAAATTCCTTCGTCCTCGTTCAAAAGCAAAAATCTTTATTCAGCGACTCAAGATCCACAATCAGTGCAGTCTCTCATCGAGAAAGAAATTAAAAAGGATTTATAGTCGGTCCATTTCTAGCTCCTCCTTTTCCAATATATAGAATTAATCCTATCGGCATTGCCACGAGAAAAATGTCAGGAAAAAGCGTCTCATTATTGATTTATCAGCACCACGGGGTCAAGCACCAGCAGCATTAACTCATTAATTCCCCAAGATCAATTTTCCTGCATTACATCACTATTGCAGATGCAATACATTCAATTAAATTAGCAGGTCGTGGTTCCTGGTTAGCAAAAGCGGATATATCAGGCGCATTTAAAGTAATGCCAATCCATCCTTCTCTCCGTCACCTGTTTGGTATATGCTGGGAAGGAAAGTTTTATTTTGCCACCCAATTGACTTTCGGCTGCCGCAGTAGCCGAAGATATTTGATACCCTGTCGGAAGCATTATGCTGGATTCTTCTTAATGTCTATCATGTCCCATTCTTGCTCCACTTGCTGGACGATTTTTAGTAATTTCTCCTCCTTCAGATGCACCAGCAGAAGCGATTTCCAATCTTAAAAGCTTATTTTCTGAAGTTGGCGTTCGCTTTCAGAAGAGAAATCAATCGGTCCCCTTCATTCTTTGGAATTCCTTGGAATCATTCTAGATACAGAAAAGTTTGAAGCCAGCCTGCCTGAGTCTAAACTTAACCATATTCGTTATCTCATTCAGGAATTTCAGATCAGTAAAACAATTAAAAACGAGCACTGCTTTCATTGCTGGGTTACTTTAACTGCAATACGTATCATTCCACAGGGAGGACGTTTATATCTCGACTGCTAGCGCTGGCATCAACAGCAAAAATCTGAACTCCTATATAAATATCTCTTCAGAAGCTAGGAAAGACATTAAAATGTGGTCTGCGCTTATTCAGCACTGGAACGGTCTCTCTATGTTTTATGATGATTTCATGTCAGCTCCACACGATATGGCTTTATTTACTGATGCCTCATCTCTGGGATTCGGAGGTCTATTTAACAATAAATGGTTTTGCAGTACATGGCCTGAGGAAATCGAGAACATATCTCCTCATCTAAAATCCACAGCTCTGCTAGAGATATACCCAATAGTAGCAGCTGCCCAGCTATGGGGTCATCTCTGGTCTAAGAAATCAATACTATTTTACTGTGATAATTCAACTACAGTGCATATTATAAATAAAGGTCGTTCCTCTTCCCTCTTATAATGCAATTGCTGCGTCGGCTAGTATGGATTTCAGTCTCTAATAATTTCTTAATACAAGCTCGCCACCTACCGGGCATTTTAATAATGCAGCTGATGCTCTTTCTCGTTTACAGATTTCCAAATTCCACAGTTTACTGCCTACAGCTCTGCAATATCCAGCAGCAACGCATACAGTTCAATCAGCTGATTTTCAACTAAATCCAACTATTAATAAACTTCTTATTTCAGCTCAAGATTACATGGCATCAGCACTTGCCCCATCTACCAGATCCTCGTACTCTACAGGTTGGGCATGTTATGTAACTTTCTGTTTACAAAGCAGGATTAATCCTACTCCATTCAACCAGGACTGGATCATGGCGTTCATAGTGCATGCAAAGGACTCTCTACATCTGGCACCAGCTACAATCAGACTATATTTGTCAGGAATTCAGCATCAATTTCGCTTGATGTCCATCAATTCCCCAACTCTATTATCAATTCCAGAGGTTCGTCTCCTTTACGAGGAATTTCCAAGTGCTCTCCGGCTCCTTCTTCTGCTCGCCTGCCTATTTCTATAGACATTCTCAGTAACTTGATTTCAATTCTCCGCCATGGCTGTTTTTCTCCATTTGATGACTTAACTATGGAAGTCATATGTCTATCTGCATTTTTTGGGTTTTTGAGATGTTCTGAATATACAGTTCCTTCCATTGCCAGCTTTCCTACTCTCGGTATCCGCTGCAGTGACCTCAAGCTCATCCCAGATTCTCATTTCATCTTATTTCTTCGCATTTCAAAAACAGATCAGCTTTCTAAAATCAACTCTCCTCTGTGTCCCTTCACGTCCATGTTGAAGTACATTGCAGAACGCAAGGCCATTTCATCCTCCGACCCTTTGTTTATCAATTCAAGCCGGTCCATTGTATCAAGGCATTGGTTTTCAACACACCTTTCCACCGTGGTGTCCAGAGCAGGTCTTCCTTCGCAATTCTACACTCCTCATTCATTTAGAATAGGGGCAGCTACTTCAGCTGCAAAAGCCAACATTAACCAGCATTTAATTAAAAATATGGGCGCTGGACTTCATCAGCAGTTGAAACTTATATTCGTTCTTCATCATCTGAAATATCCTCCGCACATCAGTCCATTGCTAGTATGTCCGAGTGGGGACGACCTTTCTGCCTGGGCCTCCAAAGATTTCCCCTAAGAAATTAAATTAAAAGAAGGGGTTTTTCTTTCCACTGTGCAGAGGGTCTTCACATAGTCATTAGGGTACAGTCTACTAACCCCTTTGTCACGTTAAGTGTTTGTTTTCTTTCGTCTAAATGTTTTTCTTTTCTCTTTTCTTATGCATTGGCGGTTCTCTCTTTTTCTTCTTCACGTTGCGTCAGCGGGAGCGGGGTCCATCTTTTGGGGGTTAGTGATTCCACTTTCTCCAACCCTTTGTTAAGCTCCGCTTCATTTACCTCATAGAGGAGGGTTCTCCATGAGTCAGAGGGGACCCCGGCCAAACCCTTCCATCTGCATGTATGTTTCTTTTGGGATTCTTCTTTCAGGTCTGATGCCTCTATCGAGGGTCCCCAGCGGTGGCATCCCTCATGTTTGTCGGGTCTCCTCAAAGACGGTGGCCCCTCTCCTGTTTGTCGGGTCTCCTCAGCCACGGAACCCCCTTCTATTATGTTGGGCTTGAAGGCGGAACACCACGCATTCCATGTTTTAACAGATACTAACTTTATGTTTTCTTTCGGTTCATGAGCCTCTTCAGTATGTCGGGTAACCTCGGAGACGGTGCCCTCTCGTATGTCGGGTCACCTCAAAGACGGTGGCCCCCCTCCTGTTTATCGTGTCTATCGATCAAGTAAATGTTGGGCCTTGAAGAGGCGGAGCCCCTCTCTCCTTGTGTATATGTTCACTAACTCTGTCAATAAACACTACCAGGTGGCATAGCTCCGCCCCGTGAATTGTAAGTTGTGTTTGATTTACTGTTGTGTTAAATATTAATGATGCAAACAAATAAAACACAATCAATATGTTCATTTGCAATTTTATTTGGTCAGTTCTGAGAGGGCATCAACAACTTGGATGTTGTTGCGCTGTTTTGGGCAATCGAGCTGGCTTATGACATCCAGTTCACCAACTACATTTATTAACGTGGAAGGCAGACATGCGTTGTCTTTGGACATAGCTGGGATCAAAAAAAAGACAGGAATTAATGCAGTTAGACATTTAAGCAGCTCACTTGCTCTTCGTGTTTAACTTTAGCGTAGTTCTTACAGCAAGAGTATTCTCAAACACCTGCTTTAATATTATAACAAGGCCATAACGCAGTTTATGGTAAGTGGTTTTATACAGAACTGTAAACCCACAAGAGATATACAACATGACAGACCAGACAGCAAAAAAACAATTATAAAAAAGCTGCCTGCATTAGCATTAAGGTGAACTACACCACTGCTAACCATAAAATCGCCCATCAGCCATTACTTTCTGCCATCTTGGAATCCACAGTAACTGACCTGCTCTCTTGCAATATTTATAGTTAAGGATAAACACGCTCATTAACATTTACAAGTGAAATGTGGGTTTCCATGCGAAACTGGCCGTGGATTTTCCCGTGTGTTTCGTTACACGAGTAAATGAGATTTACCCAATCCCTCTCTTTGGCTGTTTTTTTTCAGCCACAAACCTGATTTACCCGAGTAATTTTCCCAAACGTGCACACGCATCGCCATTTCACATGTAAATTGACCCGCATGTAAACCCCATGATTGAAATTAGAACGCTAATTTAGCTTTATGTTGACTATAAAGATATACTAAATGCTAAGCAGAACACCGCAATGACTGAGAAAACAGCGTGGAAGTAGTTTTTGTTTTAAACTTTGTGGACTGCAGTACAATGTAAAACATCTACTGTTGACTTTCTGTGAATGGTTGGAGTAACGTCAACATTTGCACTGACCATTAAAAGTACAACCAGGTATGTGCCTTGTTTTGAATTTTTTACAGGCTATTGAATAAACCAAGTAACTTGAACAAAGAAATCTCGTCTTGGACATTGTTTGTACACTTCATGAACCCGGCCGGCTCCTCCGAAGAGTGAACTTACACGGCTTACATGTTTTTTGCTATCTGCTGTAGTACACATACGTATTTGCCTTTTATTCTTTATTTTGGGTATTCGAGTACACAAAAATGTTGGCCCGTGTGTATTCAAATAGGAAACTGTTTGAAATTCCCATCCCTAGTATAGTATACTGCAGTAATGATATAATTTGGTGCATTTGACAGTTATGCCTTTTAGAATAATTTACTAGCGCTCAACTAAATGCTTCAGTCACCATTCAATCACCAAACGAGCCTGTATATAAAATATAACAAAAAAAAATCCTGTTACTTGTAAGCAACTGTATTAGTACTTTTGTGTGATTGTATTGCACCACAATGTACTTATGTTTTCCTTCACACTTCACAATCAGTACAGCATGAAAGCAGGCCAATGCAAGCATGAGAGCCAATATGGTAAGTGAAAATTAAAAAAATAAATCCTGATGAACTTGATTGTATTTCCTTAAACACATTCACCACTGAGGAAACACTTGACCTAATTTTGTGTAATGTGGATCAGTTATAACTAGAAAAATAAAAGTGTTGATTAGTCAGCAGTATCTTTCGAAGTAAAGGTTTTTACACATTTACAAAAAATATAGCAGCCTTATCCGAGGCAATTCCTTCTGTCTAACACATCTGTAGTCACACAACTATTATTTATTTATTTTATTTTAATCATCACATCTAAAAACAGAGCTACATTCTGCACTGCTCTGACTTCAAATCTCAATTTTTTTTTTTTAAGTACAGCAAAAGAAGCATTATCCACATTATGTACAGTAATTTTCCACATGAATCAGTGTTGTCTTGGTGATGAGGTGTGAACATCTCTTAATGGTTCAATTGAGAGAAAATAAGAGTGTGGCGGTCTGCATGTAGAGAATATAAACTTACGTATGTGTGAATATGTCAATTATTGCATTGTAAGTCACATGCATTTGAGAGAATGTATAATTCAGTAAAATCAGAAAATAAGATTTAAAAAAATATCCAAGTAGGAATGAGAAGAGAGTTGGTAGTGATGAAAACTTAGAAGGAAATGTTTTGTTGTGCAATGTTATATTGTTTATTCCAAATGGATGATAAAGTAAAACCTGTAGTAAAAAATTCAGACCCAAAACTAATTTCACAATTGCAGACACTGAGAAGGACTTATAGTGAAAATGTTTGTATTATGTTTCTTTTATTATTAGTTTGTTTACTAAATATGTGTTTTGGAGAACTGAATTGTAGTTCTATAAACTCCTCCGTTTTCTTTTGCAGATTAGATATTACGAAATGATGAAATCTTTATCCCTCCCATAAATACTGTACGTCGATCAAATCCATACTTACCAATGAGAATAATGTGATGACTATAAAAAGAATGCTAACACTTTAAAATAAGTGTTTGTAATTCAATTAACACATGGTTTCCAACTGTTTCCAAATTAAATTCCTATTGAATTCAATTCTGTGTTTTGGTTTTGTACAAGGCACCCTTTCTGTTTATTGTCGATACTCTTAACTGAGCTTCTCTAAGTATAGTGTCTGGAAAACCACAGTTTCTGAAAAATGCACACATGTCATTTGTTTTATTCAAAAAATCACTATCATCACTGCAAATGCATCCTCAGTCTTAGTAACTGGGAGTATGGAATGGAGTTGCGACAAGCTTTGGGATGTGAGGAGTCGTATCTTAGATATGAATGAGAGTCTGTTTCTTTGTAGAAAATTGTAGTATTGATGGTACAATTAGAAACCGTGATGGTAATGTCTAAGAAAGAAATTTGTTTAGAAATGTTCCATGTATACTTTAGAGCTGGATGAAGCTGGTCAATAAAATGTATGAAATCCATTAAATCTTCATTAGTGTGAGATGCCAAATATGGCGTCAATGTATCTAAGATATAACATTGTATGTCCCTTGTACTGTTGAAAAACTTTATTTTCGATCCATCCCATAAAAAGGTATAAGAGGGCCCCATTTTTGTTCCCATACTGACACCTCTAACTTGTTTATAAAAGTCTCTATTAAAGGAGAAACAATTCAAAGAAAGGACGAGTTGGGCTAGTTGCAAAAGAATAGCGGTTGCAGGTTCTTTTACTGTCCGTTTATCAAGGAAGTATTTTAGTGCAGTGACGGTTTGATGAAGCCATGATCTCAATTAGCTGCAGAGTTTTTCAGACAAACATCGCATTAAGTTATTATATTGAATGTAAGGACGCTAACCCACCGCGATTGTTGGGAAACGTCGCTGTTGTTAATTGTTTGAAAATAAAAAAAACTTTTGTAAACTCAAACTGAGGCAAAAGAAAGTTGCAATGGAGAAAAGAAAAAAAAAATGAATCAGACTGCTGTCATTTTCTTTTAAGGGTGCAACATAGGCATTGTTGTTTCTATAGACAGAAAGTGCATTTATTGATACAGACGGATAACCTGTTACACTGTTTTCCCTTTGTGACGAGTTATCTGGAGATTACTGTATTTCATACTTTTTTGTTTAATTCCAGAAAAAGAAGACCTATGAACACCAATACAATAGCCTACTTGGCTAGAAAAAAAATTGAACCGGTATTAACTGGTATTTCATTTCGTTCAAACAGGAACAGAACGAAATCAGCCATTTTGAACTTTCGGACCCGGAGCCAAAAATTCTGGTTCAGTTAGGAGCCGAACCGGAATAGAAAATAATCTGCTTCCAGTCCCTGGTTGGTGCTGCTGCTGTACACAGTCTATCACAAGCAGCATCAATTAAGTGTACATAAACAACGTGTATTTTTATTTAAGTTATAAAAACATGATTACTGTTCTATATAATGTATTTTTACACTACACGTGAATGTTGTATTCCATTTATATGGCTTACCTGTAAAATAATAGGATTTTCAATCAAATACAAACTAGTATCTATGGTGATGTCACCAGTAAATCATGCAAGTAACTATTATTATTTATTTCTTAGCAGACGCCCTTGTCCAGGGCGACTTACAATTGTTACAAGATATCACATTATTATATATATATATATACATATATATATATATATATTTTTTTTCATACAATTACATTATTTTTACATACAATTACCCATTTATACAGTTGGGTTTTTACTGGCGCAATCTAGGTAAAGTACCTTGCTCAAGGGTACAGCAGCAGTGTCCCCCATCAGGGATTGAATCCACGACAAGAGTCCAGAGCCCTAACCACTACTCCACACTGCTGCCCCAATGTAATGTGCTCCGAACCTTCGAATGTCAAAATGTACCCTTAGTTGCAGCCCTATAAATTAGCAAAGCTGGTTATCAATGTATATAGCACTACTTTCTCCTTTCTTCCTGAGGATTCCTGCTCCAAATGCCTCTGTTCGGGTGGGGAGCCAGGGGATGGATCGTTATATATTTTGGATTTTGACAACTTTCTTCTAAAATGATCTAAAATCTTTTCATAGGGCTGTATAAGACAGTAGAAACTTGATAGTTAGATGAACATTATTGTAAGGATGACAACTGTAATTGTTGGAATATAACATCCACCATTTTACAAATTGTAGGAGAGTTTCTGTGTGTATACCAGGTGTGTACTGTACTGTTGTTATGATATAATGTGATTGATTTCAAAATAACCACTGTGCAAGTTCACAGACCTTGGTCAAAAATAAGCAGGATATCTGTTTAAAACAGTGTTTTGGCCATTGTACAGGAGTGATAAAATAATCCTAATTACAGATCGAAGTGATAATTCGAGTGTAATTGAAACATGGAGGAAGTCAGGAGCTGGAGGCTTTAGGCTGCAAAACGTGTGGCACAGCATTGTAAAGAGGGTCTGTACATTCTCTCAGAGGATGCAGATGTGTATGAATGCATTTTAGATGAATGTGAAGCATGTAACCAATTAGAAAAACAAAAGAAAACAAGGCAAGCAAATTCTGTGATGGCAATGATTCAAACTATTAAATATTTAAAGGACAAAGTAGATAAAATACCTGAATTGATATGTCAAATTGAAAATTTGGAAAGTGAATCAATAACGAATAGACCTGGAGAACTGGAAGCGTCTACAGCAGAAAGGTTACTTCATGTCACTACACAATTGGAATTTAGAGGAGAAAACAGTGCGTTGCGGGATAGATTAAACTCTGCCTCATTAGAATTGGTTAAAGCTCAGAAATGACTGAATGATATTCGGATAGCATATCAGGAATTATGGAATATTTCAGGAGAAAATGAGGATAGAACTGTTGTGCAAGAATTGAGGCAAACAAAATACAGGCTGAAAAAGCAAAAATAAAACAATGAGATGATGGAGAGAAGAGTTTGGGGTTACCGCAGCTTGTGACAGCATATAACCATAATCGGGGTGCTGCACAACGTGTAGAATTAACAGGGGATGATGTTACATTCTGGGGCTTGGTTATTAATAAATACAAAGATCATGTTACACCTACCTGTCAGCATTCGCTTCTGACATATGCTCTAGACTTACAGAGAGATGCTCTCCCCGCAAATGTGGGTCGGGATATTCATGAATCCCTTATAGCCTGGAAGGAATCAGTAGCAGACCCGCTGCCTCCTAATGCAGTTAAAACAAAAGTGTCTCCAGTAGTCACCAATGAAGGTCAAATTATGGGGAACTGTTTTAATTGTGGTAAACCAGGAAATATACAGAAAGATTGTAAATGTGCTCATATGTGTACTAATTGTAAGCGTCCTGGACACACTAAATGCAGGCTAGAGGACCGAAGCAGACAGATAAACAACAGTTTCAGTCAGGACAAATGCAGCAGCAGAGTGTAAACACTCCTACTGCGCCGTCGTATGCAGAGCTAATTGCATTGCTCCAGGGGTTGAAAGCAAATAGCAGTCGGGATACAGGGAGGTTTGATTAATCCTTTTCACTGTTCAGCCCCACAATGAAGGTGTCAGGCCTCTACAAAGGTGACAGATTTACATGGAGATTGTTATGGTCAGTCAATACTAAAGGCAAGTCTAGTGTGTCATTGGTTGATACAGATTTGACTTTAACTTTTTGTACATTCTGACCCACCTCATATTGCCCATGCTTCTCCACTATGCAGAATCGAGAGCAAAGGTTCCCTATTCAAGTACGCTGATTAGGACGAGTTCAGTGGAACCGATCGATTTGTTCGTGCTGACATACATTTTTTTGACTGACACTGGTATTTCTACACACACACTTTTCTTTCTACTCTATTTTTGTGTGCATGCTATTGAGACAGATTAGCTTTTTTTTATTTTTCTACAGGGCAACAGATTTATTAGCAAAACAAGCTGCTATAGATGATAAATATTTGTTAGAGTTGCATTTGGCTGCAAACATTTTTGAATACATTTATGGGTACCTACCTAGTGGTTGCAGAAGAATATGTTATATTATGCCCACAACCAAAACGGGGGGAGGTTCCCATGGCTTTCCATCGATTTTTTTTTTTTGTGGTAACTTTTAGAAACTTGAATTTTCTTTTTCGATTCTGTGTGATGTGCTCAGAAATAGCTGTTTTGTGATAAGAGAAATAAAAAAGGAGAAATCACACTTTTATGCCTCAATTGAGATCTTGAAAATAAATAGCCTTTTTACAGGTGAAACAGATCATTGAAGCTAAAGCATTTTTGTTTTCTCTGTTACAGGCCGCATCAAGTGTATGCATTCCCAGATGAAAGAAAGAACATTCAAGGGAGAATTGAAGGTTGAAATGAAATCAGATATTATCAAAAGAATTAACACTGCACTTGATTTTCTTCTAGGTTCTGAAATGAATTGGTTGCTGATTCTGTTGGGAATCGGGTAGAGACAACAATTAAACATTCAACTGATCATACAGAACTTTTCACTCTCAGACAGCGGGACCATTGAAACTGCTGTTATGTTGCAAAACAAGCCTGACTACAAGATTATCTACTATGGACATGTGTTTAAAATAATGTGATATTTGAATGATTCACTGTAGTGTTGAATATGTATAAAATGAATGAAAGGAAATTAATGTTAATATTATTTGTAACAATGGGTTAGCAGTAGAAGTGTTATGCAAAATGATTACATCTGTGGGGGTATTGTATAGAGAATATCACAAGATATAATGAAGGTTTGTATAACTATATAAGGAGAAAAGGAACAGTTGCCTACTAATGTGTTACAGATAGATAGTTAAACATTCATGCACTATTTTAGGACTTGTTCAATGCATAGTGATCATTTTTGAAGTTATATTTCTAGTTTTTAATCTTACGTGCATCATAAGGTTGAGATGGTCTAGAATATTGGATTCTAGAAAGATGGAATTGTACATACACAAATGAAAAATAATAATAATATTATTAATGTTAGCCTTTTGGCAGAATTCAGGGGGCCTTAATTGCTGCCTATCATTACCAGTCTATTTAAATCCTAATCACACACACCTTCCCTGTCTGTTTTAAGTTTTGTAGCAAACTCTCAGACCCCGTCATTCGTGCTTGAGATCAGCGTCTGCTAATATCTAAACTCTCGTTCCTTTCACTGCAGGTCATTTCTGTGCATACCGTTGCCAAGATATTATCAACTATTTTCCTACCTTCTCCAGTGATTCTTCTTATCATTCAGCTTCTCTATTTTGCTGCAGGAGCTCCGACGTTAGTCTTTCCTGCTCCATCCAGTCTCCAGCCCAGCAACAGCGCCGCCCAAAGCACAGCTCCATTACTCTCCTTTGTCTGCGTCTTCATTAGAAAGACTGGCCCTCCGCTAAACTTTCAAAGCTCTGCCGACAAGACATTGACATCAGCGTCGTCAGCAATTGCCTTGCCTTACCTCTATTTAAATCTAACACAAAGCTTTGTCCGCTGAATTTGTCTTTACTCCTCGCCTGCAATCAGGCACCCCTCCCCCTCTCCCCACTCAGCACCTGCTCCCACAGAACCTCCATCAGATACATCCAACGTTTTTAAGACCTATCCAGCCCATTACAAACTCTATGTCAACAAGTGGCGGCTCGTGATTGTGACGGGTCATGTAACATGCTATACTGCAACTCTTTTTCACCGTCGCCTCACAGACCATGGTTACCACGGCAACGCCTCATCGAGTGACTACTGGGAATGGTATGTTGCCATGGCGACCAGGCAGCTTCAACAGGCACTGTGCGCCTGTGACTCAGTTCTGCAATCTTCTTGCTGCTGCACTTGGCGAGTCCAACTCACCAAGTTATGACATCTAAATACTGCAGGCTCGTCTTGTAGACTTACGTTAACTCATTTATATACATGACTATATAACTACTCAAAAAACATGCATCTAATGTATTTATTATTAAAATCTAAATAGAATACGCAAATGTTTCATACATAGACATGATAATACATGAATGCGTATTAATGATATAACTGGACTAATTAATGAAACTGCTGTGTCTTAGGAAAAAAGCAAACTGCTGTGTATTAGGAAAAAGGCCCTTGGTTCCAGGCAGGAATACTGAACTATGTGACCTACTGATTAGAGGACCGGCGCCTGAACTGGATTTGACTGAGTGAACAGTTGAATTATGTACTGATAATTCACACATGCAACAACAATTGTTTTGATGCAAGGAAGACTAAACTAGCGATGTCCCAATGGAAAAGGACATTAAAAGATCAAAGGACTGTGAGTTTAAAAAAGGGCAAGATACACAAATGATCTCATGAAGGTGGCTATTTAGCAGAGTGAAAAAAGACTATAAATATCCAAGCAAAACTGAACATTTTTGCGCTCCACATTGAATGCTAAACAAGGTGCTGTCACTCTCCTAAGCAAAGCTGCAACTCAGGGACTATGCCTGAAAATGGACCCAAGACGAGGAAGCAAGCTGCAAGCGAGTCACTATCACAAGCCACAAGACTGAGGCCTGGCTGGAGGACTGTCGTAAAACGTACAGTGACTGTTATCAGACAAACCAGTCTGGGTCTGTTGTACACCTAAAACCACAGTATCCAAAAGAAACTGTGCCCTGCTACCTGTGTAGCTAAAAGATTCAGCGAAGAGGACAGAGCGGACGGGCACTGTTGTGGATCCTATACAGAGGACTGAAGACTTTGTTGCAGCTGTTTGTTGATTCTATCGAGAACTGAAAGCTTTGTTGCCAAGTTTGATCCAACGTGGGATTGAAGACTTCGTTGTGAGAGGAGAGCTTTTTGTACTTCAACAGATTGAGTTTCCAAAACAGCAGACCAAAAGTCTAAGCTTCAAGGAACTGTTGAGTATAAGTCCAGTTGCATATTCCTTTCATGGAACTAAATTAATTAATTGTAACATATTCACATAGAATTGAACTGTTAATTATTTAGTTTGCACACTTTGCGTTTGAAATAACTTTTAACTCATTCGAGGGCAGCACCACATCAGTCAGGAAACCCTTTTACTGTTATTTCCTTTCAGGTCTCCGTGAGACGGCTCTGTCACAGCAGAGTTTCTCTCATGTTTTCAGATCCCCAGGGCCGCAGCCTTCAAGACCAAGCCCTCTCCTCCGCAGAGGACGGCTCTCTGGTGGGGGATCTCTTTTGTGTCCAGACCGCAATCCACTTATCTAATGTCGGGTCCCTTCGCCCGTTTCTGTCACACTAACACCTCCTTTCTGTCTTCTCTGTACTACACTGTAGTCCCGGCAGGTGTCCCGTGAATTATTATTATTATTATTATTATTATTATTATTATTATTATTAAGGAAAAGTGATGCTTATTGTTTTTTAAAGGGGGGGTATGAGCAGGACATATACAAGTTAAAAATAACAAAGGTGTGCCAGAAGATAAGTGGTTGAAAGAATTATGTGGATGGCACTGGATAGAGATCTGGTCTAACAATGATACACCTAAATTTGTATGGTAAGAGCAATATGCAGGTACATATGAAAATATACAGTGTCAACCTCCTACAGCATGGGAAAATTCAAACAGTTGGACAAATGGGTGAGTAACCTCACGCTCTGGAGTCACAATTGCACATACAAATCTATTCAGACCATAACTTTAACTTCATGCAAATTAGAACAACCAGAAAAATGTCCTGTACCCCATGCCCAGACAGGGTATCATTTTTGGACCAGAACATAAAATTATTTTAAATTATGTTAATTTGGTGCTAACACATACATCCATTATCTTTAACTGGTTAATCCTATAGGGGGTCGCAGTGAGCCTCAGCCTAATCCGGTAGACATAGGGCGCAAGGTGGGATTACACCGTGGACGGGATGCCAGTCCATTGCAGGGCAACTAAGGGGCAATTTAGAGAGGCCACTCCACCTAGCCAGCATGTCTTTGGACTGTGGGAGGAAACCCATGCGAACACAGGGAGAACATGCAAACTCCACACAGACAGACCCCTAAGGCCGGACTCGAACCCAGGACCCTGGAGATGTGAGGCAGCAGCGCTAACCACCGCGCCACCCCGGTACTAACACATATCATGTATAATTTTACTAACATTATTATTATGTTTAATCAGCACTGCCAAAAGTATATACAGATACAAATATGCAAGTGGTATGCACATGTGAGGCAGTGGTTTCTATTAATAGTAATTTAACCACTGAAATGGAAGTGTACCCGTTACAACAGGTAGAAAGGGCAGTGCAGGTAGATCAATATCAATGGTGTATTCTGAGCAATATCACAGAGATTTTATATGGTAATATTAAGTGGAAGTCGCCCCCTGGTTTTTGTTTTGCACCAATTCACTCAGTTCAGATGGGAAACATTTATTTACCTGCCCCTGAAGCCAGTGGATTTGAAATTGCAGCTTGGTGGTTCAATAACCATCTGACACCCGAATCCAATGTGTTCACAGATATCCACTCTCAGATGAAGAAAACTCTGGCAGAGAGCGAATCGAAGTTCCTCAAAGCCAAAATGGAGCTGAACTTGGCTTAAGCAGAGGCCAAAGTCCTCCAGAGGTTTGGATGGTCGGGTGAAGTGGCTAACAACACATTTTGGGACTGGATATTTCTGGCAATTATGACAATTATGGTCGGGAACCTAGTGCAGTGTTTTTGGCTGTGCAGAGAAAGAATACAGTTGGGGAAGATAATTGATCATCTGTAGCTTTCTATGAAGGAAAATATTTAATATAAATATATACTCCCACAAGAACATTCTGTGGCATAATCATTTTGAAATAGCGCTGTGAAGTGGAGAGCAAGTGAGAGTCTGAGAATAGACAGTTATTTTATTAGTGGTCCTTTTCTTTTTATTTCTATTACCTGTGTTCACAATAAACAGTTTGGACGAATATTGCCTGTGTGAACCTGTTTATTTTTATGGAGCGTTACAATATACAGTATACTAGTGCTGCTGATGTAGTCAATAAGAAATTTGGGCTTGATTGGTATTGCAAAAAACACTTATCCAGCCTGAGTGCGAGGCTTGATCAGTGTTCGAAAGGGAGTGTTTTTTTTTTCAGGCACCACAAAATGATCCATTTCATGTAATGATTCATAAGCATAAACTCGCCCCTGATTGATCCCCTGCTTTAAGTGGGGTTTATTATTATTATTATTATTATTATTATTATTATTATTATTATTATTATTATTATTAATATTATTCAAATGTCCTCCTACAGTGCTTTTTGTTTATTTTTTTTAATTTATTTTTTTGGTCCTGCAGTTAAGAATGGAAATCATATGTGTGCGTATGGAAATGTGTTTACCAACGTTTCCAAACAAAACGAAAGTACAAAGTATTTATTTAAAAAATATATTTTTTCTAAATTATGACATGTCCTGAATTTTTTGGCAGACGTGATAGGAGCATCAGAATCAGGTTTTGCAAAATGCCTGTGACTGGCAGCTGCAGACTAGGATTTCAGTAGTAGGCTACTGTCAGTGGATTCCATTTCTCTTTTTGCAACAGCTACAGACGCCACCCATGGAACATTAATAATGCTGATGATGTCATCAAAGGGGCGGATTTTCATTCTTGAACGACTTTATACCCATTCATAAAGTGCTTTGCGACAGTCGTCTGTTTGCTCAGATCATTTTATGAATAGCAATATGGACGACTTTCGTTAGTTTTAAACAAAATTTGTTTTATTACAGCAGCCGGCAAGTACTTTTATGCAGGTGCAGTGCAGTAATCCAACAAGAAACGACAGACAAAAAAGTACAGGTGAAGAGGTTTCTGTTTATTTTAATCCAGCGGTCTGATGACCAAACAGAGACAAACAACGATGGCTGGCAATACACAACGATGCGTATTGCACAGTAAATGATGATGGGTTGCAGTCCCGTTTACAATAAACAATTATCCCACAAGAACAATAATCCCAATGCAAATACCCAAACACAAACACGGTCACCTCTCCCAGTGAGTGCTGTAGTGCTGGTCGTGCATTTACAATGTTATTTTAGTGAACAGTTAGTGCGTTGTTGTCCGGGTTTTGTGCTGGCCGTGGGCGACAGCTCCGGATCATGTTTAGCCATCTAGTCTAATACACAAGACAAATCAAACGATATAGACAGACAAACAAAACACTCACTTTCTTTTTAAACACAGAAATACTAGTCCTTTCGGTTCATTTTCATAACCACAACAAAGGTTACGATTACAATTCTCCGTCCCCTTTTATGCTGTCACACATGACCCCTTGGTAAACGAGTGCAGCCGCCTCTTCAATCTGCGGCGGCCACATCGCTTACCTTCTGGGTCAATGCATTCTTGCAACGGAGTCTCGCCTTCATCCAGACTGGCCGACTTCCCGACCCTGGGAAAGAACTGTCAGACCAGCCAGTCCAAAGAACTGTTCTCGCTGCTTAGCGTCCTCACAGGTCAGGAGGGAGATTTACAACCAAGAATTATTGTCTTTCTGTCACAGGCCCATAGAGTGTTATGTTTATAGAAGTAAAAAAGAGAGAGCATTCTTCTTAAATATTTGAAAAGAAGGGAATGTTGGAGAAACTATACTTTACAAAATTAACTCGGTTTAAGAATCTGTTAGTATTTGGGTTTCAGTTAGATTAGTTAGATAATTTTGGGTTTAATATTAATTACTGGAGCAGGGTGACAAATGGCAAGGAGAATGCTTTGAAGTGCAACATATGGCAATTTAAAGGGGACCTGTGTTTTCTCAGAGATAATATTCTGGGGCTAAAATCTTCAAAAGAATTACAATCTCCTTCCTTACATTATGGTTTACTGTGGAAAACATCAAAGAGGCTTTGATGTCACATTCACTTAAGGTAATAAAAGGAAGGTGGACCCACATGGTCAATGATATGATTGTTGATAAAAATATGCACCAGTATGTAATTGTCTTTTCCGATAGGTTAAGGAATAAGCAGTGATGTCATAAGAGAAGCTATATTAATCTGAACATTGTATTGTCTTCTTGATTCTATTATAACTCGTGTTTAAGGAAAATAGAGTACCCAGCTTCTCTATTGTAGCTAATAAAATATCTTTGTTGAAATCCACAACAGAGCTCGGAATCACAGTAATTTTCTACTCTGGATGCACGAAGGAAAAAAGAACATAAATGAACATTTTTTAATTCCTTGTTAAATTCTACACTAAATCATAATTCTAAACACATTTGTGATGTTTTCTATTTATCCCACCTAAATTTGCCAACTGTTCCTTTTTTATTTATTTTTTTACACTCTCACTAAGCTGTTTTTATGTTTTATATTTGTATGTTGGCAATCATTCTGAGGGGATTTTATTGCAATTATTCAAATATAGGAGGCTTTCATTTGAGTTTAGGAGCTACACTTATAATGTTGCTGAGATTGCAGATCTCACACTCAGAATGCCAATGACAAAGAATTCTAAACGTTTAAACCACAACAGTAAACTGTCGCCAATCATATCATCATATCATATTATGCAACAAAGGCATTGAAGTGTAATTAACACATATCTATTGTTATAATTAAGAATCCCAGTTAGAATCAAAACAAATTAAAGGGAAGTATGAATAATTGGGAGAGATAGAGAGAGAGAGAGAGAGAGAGAGAGAGAGAGAGAGAGAGAGAGAGAGAGAGAAAAAGAATGTAGTCTAGGAGGGGTTCCAAAAGACTACATTCCCCAGAATGCCATGAGAGGGAGCCAGGATGGGATTCACCTGGCTCCAACTGATAATGGATATCACCTGCCTGCAAGTAGCGGGTATTTAACCAGCGAAAATGTTTGTCCTGGACAGTCTCCAGTCTGTGTGAAGTAAGGCTGTCATGAAGAAGAAATCTGTGTTTAAATTTTCTTATTGTAGGCAGTTATGTTCCATTAAACAAAAGCACATCAGAGATGTCAATCATTGTCACGTGGCTTGCTATCACAGACTAAACACTGCCATCTCGCTGATCCAAATCTGCAGCCATACAATGTATGTTAACAGTACTCTGCTAATACATAGTTTGCTTTTTGGTTTTACTTATTTTATTGACATATTTGAACACTCCACAGTAGTGCAGGTAGACCAACAATTACTGTGGGAGACACCATACTTTCTTTGTCTAAGCTGCAATACCTAGATAGAACAGGTCTCAGTTAACATTTCTGTATTGTAAAAACATAACCCCAATTTTCCTAGTTTCGTGGGTTTTGCAAGTTTAATGTTCTTAATCAGGGTTAGACTCCTACACAAAATAGTGAGTGGACTGTAAAGTACGAAGCAGGATACGCATCCCAAGGACCCACTGATCCAGGTGACAAAGTCCTATTTTGTTAATCAAATTTACAGCTCTACTCAGGGCGAATTAACTATTTCTCTACCCAGCTGATCCCATGTAAACAGGGCCGGATTAACAAATTCAACAAAATTAATCAATCAGCATGGAATAATTTGAACAATAATGATTACTTGATTACTATGCAACTGTTTAAACGTTAAAAAAATAATAATAATCTATTATTTTACATACTGTTTGGTTTGGTAAGTATATCATACAAGTTAACTGTAAAGTGAGAGCAGAGGTAATTCTACTACCACATAATGTTAAAAGCAGTGTGTGCACACAAGAGTAAAACAAATAATACTGTTATCCTTTGACAGAATACAGAACACAATACAATATTCAGTTCTCAAAAGAACACAATTAATACAGGGACGAGGACACACCAATATTTCTTGCTACATAAAAAAAAATAAACCTCTTACTGTTAAACACAACTCCAGTAAATCCTGCTATGCAAATCACAAATTACTAAAAAAATCTTAGTAATAGCAGAGAACAAAAAAAAAAAAAAATGGAGGCCTGTTGTATAAAATTTATAACTTTAACTGTGCCTTTCAAAATATACAAAAAGCATATGATTGTGTCACTATCGTCTTACCGACAGGAACAAAAAAATCTTCTACACTCCTCCTCTTCATCGTATATTAATGGTCGTAACAGTTAAATATTCTAACGTTCATAAAATACACGATGGCGGTTTTACGGTTGTTGACGAAGATAACAAAAAGGACTGTTCTATTTCTTATTGGTGGGTGTGTGTGTGTGTGAGTGTGAGGGGGGGCGTGTTCACTTTGTCAAGACTAATACAGAAGGCAGCACGGAAAATCGATGCTATTTGAAGTTATTTATGCTGGTGGGTGCACTTCATATAGTATTTTATATTTTATTCATTGATTTTTGTTAAAAAAAATCGTAATGAAAAATTGCATTCACACCCCAAAAAAGTGGGTGGATGGTGTCCACCCTTGAAAAAAAGTGAGTGGACGGCGTTCACCCTCGAGTCTAACCCTGTTCATAATGTAGTTTTTTGCAATTCATTCCCATAGCAGTTTACCTTTTGGGTTTAACCCTTTAGACCAGGGGTGTCAAACTCAGTTCTGGCTTTCATTCCACCCGAGCTCTCAATTACTCAATTGGTCTAATTATTTGATTAACTGGACACATTTAACACTTCTCTTTAGGCCTCAAAATGTTTCATAGGTAGTGTACCGTGAATCAAGTGCATTTTTAAAACTATCAACTGTAAAAGACCTTGAAAAATATTAAATATGTCAAATTCAACAAATAATTAGATCAATTATGTTAATTGAGAGCTTAAGTTGGAATGAAAATGACCCTGCGGCCCTCGAGGACTGGAGTGTGACACCCCTGCTTTAGACCCTGACGATCATACTGAAGTGTCATTCTGGGCCCATGATCGGGTAAACACGATAAATGCACTTCATTTCTTTTGACTTGTTGGGCCACCGTACTTTGCAGTACAGCTTGTTAATGTATATCATTGGACAGTGTTTCTACTTCACCGTTTTTTTGTTTTGCTTTGTTTTTTCATGTGTCACTGAGACGGGCATTTCATTTTTAAAGGGCGGAAACAGTTTACAGCAGCACGCAGAAACAAAACATCACAACTTGTTTAAAAAAACAGGAAAACACTAACTCCAATGTATTTGACTTATAATTATATTAGAACATATATTCTCTCTTGTAAGGTTTTGTTTTCGTTTAATACTAATCAAACAGTCTTGCAAGCAAACTTCTAAGTTTCGGCAGGTGCTATTCAAGCTGGCGTCAGTGTAGGTGTAGTTTTCCGAGCCAAGAAATTGCTTTGTATAGCAGAGATATACAGCTAGCTAATGTAATCTCCTAGACCAAATGTGGTCTTATTTCCCTAGTGTGATACATGGTGTGAGACAAAGCACATTAACAGTTAACTTCTGTGTTTCTTCTTCACTTCAAGGTCAGCAGAAACCCAGATAACAAGAAGTTACACTTAAGCATTAATCATTAATTGCTATATTGAGGAGGCACAGACCTACTGAATCTTGTAAGGTTCCAGGCAGTTCAGCAAAAATAATTAACAACTTGATATGATATGTGTTTTGCTCATTTCTAACAGACGGTAAAGCACCATACCCACGCATCACAAAGTCGAATGACAAGCCTGGTGATTGCAAACTGCTGATATAATTCAGCAATGTACAGCTTGATTTTAAGAGTTCACTGACCCTGCATTGATTCAGAGCTTGCATTAAACACAGAATGTTCAGAGAGAGAGTTTCAATGATTTCTCACTTCTTTACCATTAAAGAGGCACATACAATTAATACAATTTATATAAAACCTGAAAGTGTCATGTGTTTTAATATATATGTTTTACAACATTTATACATATCAAGAAATGAGTATCATGTATGATTTTTTTTCCTTATTACTGATACAAATGGAATGAAAAACAATTTTGAAACTGAGGTCATTGTATTTTGTCTTGCTCTTAATTGTATTAATACTTGTACTGTGATTCTTGAAATTTATTTTTTGTTTACGACTGTAAGTCGCCCTGGATAAGAAGCGTCTGCTAAGAAATAAATAATAATGATAATATTATGGCATTGCAGTCACTCAGGTGAAACAATTTGCCCAAATCATTTGCAGTAAATCATCACAAGAATTTTCAGGTCATGATGAATTAAGCCCTCATACTTTTTAAACATATTGTGACAATCAACAGATGTGCCCAAATCACAGAAAAGAAAGAACAAATAAGAACTACACAGCAAGCTGGGATGCAACAGATACAACCATTATTATTGCCTTAGGTTTTAAATAGAAAGACATAATTGTTACTGGCTAACTGGGTGTGAGTCTTAATTTGTGAATTTATACTTCGCTGTGATTTGTCAGTTTAATACTTCATTAAACATCAAAATCAGAATGCAATACAATAATAAAAAAACATTTTATGCACATAATTACCAATTTCAGAGACAGAGTGTGCAGTCTTCATTCCTCTAGTCTAATAAAAAAAAAAAACCTAAACAAGCCTCTTTATACCTAACCTGTGGTGACATCATTCTTCAACAATTCTTTCTTTTTTAACTTTTCTCCATTACAGTTTTGGTATCCTCTTGGTCCTTCTAACAGACATACTTAGAATGAATGATTGTGACACACACACCTTGCTAATAGATATACAGTAATCTGTCCCATATCTTCCCGTCACATATCCACCATTTATCCACCATGACCAGCCTCTTCAGCAACGTTAGTTTATTATTGAAATTAATTCAGAGATTTTAGATCCTACCAAAGTTTCCATACAATGTGTTGTATGTGTTCAGTGTGCTGCCACTGCTGGTAGTGTCACGTGAGCTGTTCAGTGTGTTAGTATGTAAATAAATCCTGTTCGCCTGTGGGGTGTAATCAACTTCGACCTCCGTCTCGAACTCCTGCCTGTCACTCAGCATCGAATGCACGCACCCACACAGCACACTGTTACCCTGTCACAAGCATTAATACCCTGTATCTTTCAGAACAAGGGATTTAGAGAGCTCCCTAATAAAAGCTGAATCTCAAAACAATAATTGTGTGAATATAGTAATTGTTACAGCTGTGTATAATGGTATTTAAAACAGGATTCATTTATCCGCCTTTTTACATATCCGCCCTTACTCTGGTCCCACTGCAGTCTGATACGAGTAGAGATTACTGTATTTCTACGAGAGATTATGACAGAAGAGTACCAGACACCAACAACCTCCATATACCATACCAAAATAAGGAATGTTTCCTTATCAGTAACTTTCCACAAGCTTGTCTTTACAATGAGAACTTTTGAATAGAAGAAAAAGAAAATACACAGACAAAGCATAGCAAAATATCAAATAGAAATGGCTGGGTTTGAAAAGAACTTGAAAAACACAGAATCACACAAAGCTTCTTTAATGCACTCACTCATTAGAGATATAAAATGCTAAGCTGAACAAATGGCAGGTAATTCATTTTTGTCTAATTCAGGGCCACATGCAATTGAGGAACAAAAGGAAATTCATAAATGAATTTATATTTATAGACAAAGTAATTTCCCTTTGTTGCATACAAAAATAGTATTTAAATGTTAAACAGGGCTTTTCAACAAAACATTTTCAGAGACAATTAAAAAAATAATAACTAGTGCTCACCAATTACACCATAGTACCATTGATTTGCCATTAAATATGATATTTGAGGTATTTATTTCTTTATATTTGATTATCTGGATAAGAGGAACACCACATCATTTACCAATCTATGACTCTGACATGGTTTCCAATAGGGGTGGGTATTGGGACTGAGGATCTGTATTGCACTATATTGCAATACTGAAGACAATATTGCGATATCTTTTGCAATACATATTGGAATTAATGCCGAATGATGCTGACGTTTTGATACCAATATATAAACTGTGCTTTTTGTCATTTTTATGGAATTTATTAGACTGTAATATGACAAATTAAACTCTCATATGAAATGCCCAGCAACTCATTTTTGTTGGATGCTCTGAAGTACGTGCATATGCTCCCAATTTAAAAAATAGAAAAACCGGGTTGGTTTGAAAGCTATTTAAAATGTTCTAAAAACATTTAACATTTTAAATGTAATGTTTAAATTTATATTATAAATAATATATTTATTTTAATATTAAACATGTTTTTGCAAAAGTGCATCCTATGACTGGTCATAAACACATGTTTAAAGCTGCTTTATATATCGGTCAGTGTAGAGATATATAATTTCTTAGCAGACACCCTTATCCAGGGCGACTTACAATTGTTACAAGATATCACATTATTTTTTTACATACAAGTACCCATTTATACAGTTGGGTTTTTACTGGAGCAATCTAGTTAAAGTACCTTGCTCAAGCGTACAGCAGCAGCGTCCCCCACCTGGGATTGAACCCACAACTCTCCGGTCAAGACTCCAGAGCCCTAACCACTTCATATATATAGACTGGTAAGTAATGTTATAAACTATTTATTTATGTATCTGCTTTGCTTGTTTGTTTGTTTTTTTCTCACAACTTACAGTACCAGGACTGCTGTTTTTTTTAATCTGATGAGATCAAATGCGGAGTTCAGGGGAAAAAAGATATTCAGCATATAGTGTAAAATTACATTGTCCAGAACTGTCAGCAGATAGTCTTTAAAAATAAATGTAAAAACAAGTACAATTGCACTGATACAGTTCTTAAATTGGTTACGAATAAAAAATAACTGAGCATTTGTGTAATTTGTAATTTTATTAGATGCAAAAGACGGGGAGTGATATATTATACAGGGCATCATGGTGATTGAAGTTCTGCGCTGGTGAAGACCTCATAAATCGAAAGGAATAGGAAAAAAAAACATGCATGATAAAAATAGTCGAAAATTAAGCAAACCACCAAAGAACATTTACCCTCTAGATGCTTTCAAAACAAGCCAAATTTAAGAACATAAAAAAGTTTACAAATGAGAGGAGGCCATTCGGCCCATCTTGCTTGTTTGGTTGTTTGTAGCTTACAGATCCCAGAATCTCATCAAGCAGCTTCTTGAAGGATCCCAGGGTTTCAGCTTCAACAACATTACTGGGGAGTTGGTTCCAGACTCCCACAATTCTCTGTGTAAAAAAGTGCCTCCTATTTTCTGTTCTGAATGCCCCTTTATCTAATCTCCATTTGTGACTCCTGGTACTTGTTTGTTTTTTCAGGTCGGAAAAGTCCCTTGGGTCGATATTGTCAATACCTTTTAGAATTCTGAATGCTTGAATCAGATCACCGCATAGTCTTCTTTGCTCAAGACTGAATAAATTCAATTATTTTAGCCTGTCTACATACGACATTCCTTTTAAACCCGGGATAATTCTGTTCACTCTCCTTTGCACTCTTTCTAGAGCAGCAATATCCTTTCTTATAGAACGTTGTTTTAATTTTTTTTTTTTTTTTTTTTTTTTTTTGTATAACACTATGTCTGGGTATTTTATTTTATTTTATTTTTTTTGGCCAAATAAAGCAGGCTGCACTCACGGTTCTTCAACACACCCTAACAACTCAGTAGAAAACCAGTTTTAAAAAGCTGCACCTTATCAGGAGTCATGTAAGGCCAGATTGGAACACTGACATAATTTTAAATATACCCTCCCTTATTTTAATATTAATAGGGTAATTTGCATTTGGAACAAAAATGTCTTCCCCTAAAAGAACACTACATGGAAGCCCAAATGCCCAAAAGTTACTACCAAAATAGTGTGAAAATAAGGTTAGACTTATTTTAAATTTTCCACTGAAACGCTGCCATTGTTTTCCCCCACATCAAGCTTCATGCACAGTTGGTTAGTTATATTTGTAATTTAACTGAAATTGAACAACACAATCAATTGCTATTTGGTGGGTACCATCAACTATCCAGGTCAACCTATTGGTTTAGGTGATCACATGAACATTTGATGTGATGTAATCAATTTATAAATCTATTCATGTAGTATATTACAAATCCATTACAACCCTTATATTTGATTGATTTTCATATCATAAGAAAAGCAATGGCTTACAGCATACAACAACATATGAGCAGAACATATGTATTAGACAGCTAACTAGATTTGATTAAAATGCACAGGACTGAATTAATCTTAACCAGATATAATTCATACAGACAGGACCTATTAACTCTCCAACACATTTACCAGTAAGAAATACAAAAAAAAAATGTAAATCAGCTGTAATAAATAGAATAATATGTAATACATCTCAACCAGGTGGTGACAAATCTGACAACCTAAAACTCTACAAAGCATGCAACAAAGACAGCTTCCTGTTTTTGTTATGTCACTGCACAAGATTCTCTTTTTGTTGCCATAGTCACTGCACAAGATTCTCTTTTTGCTGCCAGATTGGCGGTTTTCCAGCCAAATTTGGCCTGTTTTTACAACATCTAGTGGGTAAATATTGCCTTTGGTGGTTTGGTTATTTTTTATCATGCATGTTTTTTCCTGTTCCTTTCAATTACAATACAGTACATTAAGTAATTGCCAGCGCAGGACTTCACTCACCACAATTCCATAGTTAATCGCCCCCGCCCACCCCTCCTACTGTCTTATTTTCAGATATGGTCACACTTTGTGAGCATTCAGCACATCCGATTCCAGAAAAGGGTGAACCTGCCTACTTTTTTCTCTCTGAGTGTTCTTTAGCATGCGCTTTCTGTCATCGGGCGGAATCGCTAGAGAAAGGGGGCAGTGTCTCCAGCCATTTAGTGAAGCATAAACAGGTTGGAGCAAGATTTCGGACGATGTTTACAAAGTCAATATAAAATTGTAAAACAGACTTTTTGTTTTGAACGTCAAAATAGGGAAGTGGTCTAAATATGCACAAAAAATACAGACCTGAAATGTGCAGTTTAAAGACTGGTTAGCAAAAGTACCTGGCGACGATACAAAAACGTATTGCCGTTACTGCAAACAAACCACGTGAGGCCACCACAGTGATCTAGTATCTGGCAAGAAAACCAATAAGCATAAAATGGCACATGCTCCGAACATGTCAACTTTGGACAGAAAAATAGAAACCAATGGGCATTCCAGTGGCGTTCAGAAAAACAGTGTGAAAGAAGAACTGAGACTTACAACTTACATTGCTGTTCACTCACCAATGTCACTCACTGACCCCCTGCTGCCAATGTGTAAAAACTGCTTCTCAGATTCAGAAATTGCACCGTGTCCAATCACACACAAATGCCGCTACTGAGCCGTCTCAGAGACGTTAAAAAAGTTATTTAAAATACCCATTCACACAGCACGGAATTGCACAATCTATGTCGGTATAATCTGTCATAACCGTTTCACACAGGCAAAGGGATCATGACAGTCAATAGATCGTTCTCATGGCTACAGAAACTTCAATAAAATATTTTTCTTTGGACACCCTGCAATGCAAATGCATTATATTGCATACTGCGTATCATTTAAAACAACGATGAAGGTTTTGATAGGGGCACCTTTAATATTTTAAATACCCTTGTTTGATTTTCTATGAATTCCCATTACCATTGTTAAATCATCTCAATTACTGTACATAATGAATATCAGACAATGATAAAACGTTCAAAAAACAGATTGTAGCTATACATTCCTTGAACAAAACTGTTTGCTTTCTGGGCCGTGGTTCCTTCCCATGGGCACCGGAGGAAGGACCAACACACTCTACAAGAGGGTGAAGATTAAAGAAACCGGAGTTGGGGCCGGGTGGTCCTTTAAGGGTGGTGGTAGTTGGCCTTGGTACGGCCTGTGTCTTGGTAAATCAAAGGGGAGGATATGTAACAGAGCAGGGAGGGGGTTAAAATCCTCCCTGACAAAACACACGTATATGGTTCATTTGTAAATTGTTTTATTTTTTTGGCAGCTGGCCTCATCATTGTAAATTACAGCCAGCTGCCTATACCTGTTTCTCTGGGGCATATAAACCCCAGAGTTAGTTCATTCAGGGCTGCTGCTGTGTGGAGAGCCCGACTGTGTGTCATTAATCTTACAAAAATGTATTGTGTAAACCTATTTTGTTATAGTGCTGTGTGTAACTGTTCTGTTTTTATGTCAGGTAAATGGCTTAGCTGTCCTGCGAGCTAGTCAAGGACCTGCATCAATGTTCAGTTAGTACTCCGAGAGGCAGTGTGAACAGGATGGCTTGCAGTGGTGACGTCAGACCAGAAACACAGACTCAGGAAGTAGCGGGACAAAACTGAAGCGCAACAGGGCTTAGCTTTTATTAAATTAAATAATAAAACAAATAAAAGATTTAAACAAACACAAAAGACACAAAGCAAAAGGCGCATTGGCCAAACAAATAAACAAATAATAAGTAAGTCTTGTGCTGGTGTTTAAACCAGCACGCTTAGCAATCGTTATCATTTTACCTCCTGTCTCTGCTCTCATTCTCAACGAGTGCAGCCAAACAGCACATCTTTTAAAATTTGTGACCAAGGGACTAACTAACTATCAATTATTTTATTATCCCTCGTTCACATTCTGCATGGGTCTACCAAGTTTGCGTGACTGTCAGCTAGTTAAACAATCAATAGCTGACAGTCACACATTCTCACAAGGTATTTAAAACAATAATAAATACAAAATGATACCATGGCAGACGGCATCTCAGCAAAGCAGGGCTGGCAGCGACCCCAGGCGAAGCGGAGCTGGCAGCAACCCCAGGCAAAGCAGAGCAGCAGGCAACCCCAGGCGATGCAGAGCAGCAGGCAAACCCAGGCGATGCGGAGCAGCAGGCAACCCCAGGTGATGCCAGGCAGGGCAGGAGCAGTCCCTCCCATGCCGGTGGAGGTGGAAGCGGCAGGTTGTCCTCCCACGGTGGTGGAGGTGGAAGCGGTAAGCAGTCTTCCCATTGTAGTGGAGGAGGGAGTGGCCAGTAATCTTCAGGCGGTGGTGGCGGTGGAAGCAGAGGCAGCACCTGCTGCTCTGCTCCTGGCAGTGGAGGCCGAACCAGCAGGCATTCTCCCTCTGCTGGCTGAGGCGGGAACAGCAGGCACCCTTCCTCCGCTGCTGGAGACCTGGGTTCTGGAACTGTGGGCCTCCCCTTCCTGGGCTATGGCTGCACCAGCTCCCCCCTTCTGGGCGCTGGATGCACAGGCTTCCCCCTTTTGGGCTGGATGCAGGGGCTCCCCTTTTGGGCGTTGGATGCACAGGATTCCCCCTTTGGCGCTGGATGCATGGGCTCCCCCCTTTTGGGCACTGGATGCACAAGCTCCCCCCTTTTGGGCACTGGATGCAAGGGCTCCCTGCTTTTGGGCACTGGATGCACGGGCTCCCCCTTTGGGCGCTGGATGCACGGACTCCCCCCTTCTGGGCGCTGGACGTGTGTGCGTCCCCCCTCTGGGCGCTGGAACCAGTGGAGGGGCCTCTCCCTCAGGCGCGGGAGACGGCAGCGATGGCTCCTCCCTCAGCAAACTGGTGCTTCTCCTTCTCCTCTTCTTGGAGAATGGGGCAGTTGACCACAAAGTGGCCCCACTCCCCGCAGGCAGTGCACCAGTTCACGGCCTCAAGAGCACCGAGGTAGTCTTCCCAGCTGCCCTTCGGTCATCCCTCCTCCTCCTCTCCAGGGCGGGGGCAGTTGACGACGGAGTGCCCCCCCCCTCCCACAGGAAGGGCACCAACTTGAGGCCTCGACCAGACGAAGGTAGCTATCCCAGCAACCACTCTTGGGCTTCCCTTTCTTGGGCTCTTGATGCTCGGGCTCCACCCTCATGGGTGCTGGAACAGGCAGCTGCTTCTTCGCCACCTTCTTGGCACCGCCCCTCCTTCCCTTCTTCGGGAGCGGCAGTTCCACCTCCTGCCATGGAGGGGGTTGGTCAGGTGATTTGTGCCCAACCTCGCTGATGGCAAAGCACCACTCCTCCCCTTTGAGGCAGGTGAGGCAGGTTTCCTGATCCACCTGCGGCGATAGTACGGCCTTCAGGCGGATCCACTCCTCCGCGGTCTCCAGCTCAGCTCGATCGAAGGCCTGCACAAAGAGGGGGTCTTCGTATGAGCACACGTCAGGGAGGTGCCCATACTCCAGGCAGACGAGGCACCACGTAGCCCCTCCTTCCTTCAACTCCCTCTGATGCTCATGCCACCTCTCCATGTAGGCATCCACTTTATCCATTTTTTTCCCCCAAAACAAAACAAACAAACAAAAAAACACTCCTTTTAAAAAAAAAAACCTGCAGTATTTCTGGCCTGATGCTTGGCGGCGCTGTCGTCCCGGTTCTGACACCAACTGTGAACAGGATGGCTTGCAACAATCAGTAGCTGACAGTCACACATTCTCACAAGGTATTTAAAACAATAATAAATACAAAACGATACCATGGTGTACAGCATCTCGCTCGTCCTTGGCAAACAATAAATCAAAAACACGACTTTCACCGTCATATATAATCCAAATCATAATACAAAAACAATAATAAACAAAGGGGCGGGACACTCCCCAAAGGCAGTTAGGTTTTTGTTTGTTTATTTATTTTTTGTATTATTAAAAGCGCTGAACCTCCAGTTTTGTCTCGGGTCTCAGTCATTTTAAAGGAGCAAATGAACAACCGTGAGTGTGGCCGTGTTACAGTATATACAGTGTAGTATTGATGTATAAACAAGATATCTCATTAAAGGCCATGGCATAAGGCATTTTTATGTTATTGCCTAGGGCTGTGTTCGAAGGTTCGAAGGTTTGTTCACTAGCCAGGAATTCAAAGGTAGTTTTAAACGTTCGAAGGTTTGTCAGGCGACATTCACGCACTGTGTTTTTTTTCTGTTAACAGAAACCGTTTGAAAATGTGAGATTACTATAATTAAATCACACATTAAATGTCACTCACATGCAAAATTTGATCTTTTGATTTGTATGATGCATATTACTTAAACAAAAGTTGTTTTAAAATCCATTACCAAATTGTGCCTAAACACTGGTGGGGAGGGGATACCTATAGCAGTTGTAGTGCTTCAGTAAGACATGTACTGACTACCTATTGTACAAGACAGTGCAAGAGAAGTGTTATGGTAGAATATGTTTGAAACATACAAAATATACGCTAACACTAATAATTTTAAATTTTGAAAGCTGAGCACCATCTGCCCGTCCCCCCTCCAGCTTGTGCTATCCAGAGGCAGAACTTTAATTTCTTCATTTGCCATCTCGACAGCAAAGCGTTGTATAGTGTAAGCTGTATTGAAAGAAATGTCTCGAAACCCCTCAGCTGTTTGGGATTTTTTTGTTAAATACCCAGACGACCAAATAAAAAGTCGAATGCAAACTGTGCAAGCAACATTTTTGCACACGCGCAACTTGATATTTGTGCATGCACAACTTTTAGTACATAGGCCCCATGGTCGGTAAGAACCATTCTCTCTGTTCTTTGTTAAAGAAAGATGTACCCAATCACATATATATTAAGTGTGTTTGCCAATCTTTACACCTTGCTTGCAGTCATGCATTGGAAGTGCTTCCCCAAAACACTGATTTTCAAAACTGTGAAGCCTACAATTGGTTCATCTATTCTAGCAAATGGCAAGAAGCCTATAAAGAGATTTACAAAGCCATTAATGTGGAAGAAAACCCCCTAAAGCTGCTGGCTGTTTGCAACACACTCTGGTTGATTCATTTTAAAGCTGTTGACTGTGTGTTGGATCAATGGGATGAGCTAAAGCTCCATTTCCAGTTGCCCCAGACAAAGAGCGCTGCTACACAGCCAGACTGCTTTATCAAATGTACAGCGATGACATCAATAAATTGTATTTCACATTCCTGCATCCAGTATTGGAGTCTTTCTACTGCATGAATCAGAAATTCCAAGCCAAAGATGTCGACCCAGCAAAAATCTTTCAAGAGCTAGAACATTTTGTCAAAAATTTAATGCAGAAAATTGTGAACCCTGGTTTTATGTCACATGCATCTGACATACTTGACAGTGACTGGAAATCGCATCACATGCCTACTGATGCTTGCCAGCTCGGGCTCTCCTTTGCATTAGCTTTGGCAGAACACCCTGAGACTGTCGATCTGTTAGCAGAATTAAAGGAGAGGTGCAAATATTTTCTTGTCAGTGCTATTGAACACATCCTCCAATGTTTGCCAGGTAACATACAGCAGCTAGAAACCTATGCTTGCTGTCTCCTGCATCTATAGTCAAATACCCATTCAATGAGATGTGCTCAGCATTCACAGATTACATCACCCCTAGAATGACTGTGATACTTGAAAATGAATACAACCAGAATTCTCTGCTACCTATTCCAGAAAATGTAAAAGAATATGTCCCAAAATACTGGTGTTACTTGTACAACTACCAAGATAGTGTGATGAATAACTCAGTGTGCAAGCTTGCTAGTGTGGCTTTGAAACTTCTGATCCTTCTGGTATCCAATGAAACTGAAAGAATACTTAGCACTGTTACTTTCCTGAAGTCAGATCTATGCAATTCTCTGTGCGCTTTAGAAAATTTGCTGAAGATTCTACACGCATATGGGATATGCTGCTACTTAATAAAAAGTTAAACGCAGCTAATATGTACTAAACTACAAATGTTGTGACTTAACAGGATACAGAACTACTGTTTCAGCATGGAGAATCTTCAAAGAATGAAAGATTTATTGATTGCAATTGCAGATGATTTAATGAACTGTGATGGGTGCTCAGGGCCCGATGACTGTGGTGGGCTCTCAGGGCCCGAGTGAAAGATAAATTTGGCCGGAGGCCTCGTCCGTGGGTGCTCAATGGCTACCTGCGGGAGGCCGGCTGGAAAAACATGAACAGTTACATGCATCCCAGTACCGCAGATAGGAAGTGGCTACGGACCACCTCCCACCGGGATGAGGCACGCTGCAAGGTGGTGGCTGGGCAGGAGGAGGCCGAAGCAAAAGAAGCGACATGGGAGAATAACACACGGAGCCTTTATGTGCTTGCTGATGACGTGTTGGTTAGGGTTGGATTCTCCTTCCAGAAAAGTAATCAAGTTTACAATTCAGCATGGAGAATCCGTAATGAATGATTTATTAATTGAAATTGCAGATGATTTAATGAACTGTGATGGGCGCTCCGGGCCTGATGACTGTGGTGGGCGCTCAGGGCCCAAGTGAAAGATAAATTTGGCCTGAGGCCTCATCCTTGGGTGCTCGAGGCTACCTGCGTGAGGCCGGCTGAAAAAACATAAACAGTTACATGCATCCCAGAGCCACAGACTGGAAGTGGCTATGGGCCACCTCCCCCCAAAAAGACGAGGCCGCCAAACCATGAATGGAAATAATAATAAATGATTAACGCACCCGACAGTGGCGCACTGCCACCTACCCCCCAAATATTGAAGAAATTAATGAAAATGAGCAGCTGAGACACGGCCCGTCTCCCAGAGCATGACTGTGCTGGGGGAAAGAGCCCAGCCTCTCCAACCCGACAACGCAACCCGCAGAACTAAATACAAAACGCTCAGCACTCAGGAAAAAATCCCTACTCACATATTTTTAATTTTGATGTAGGGGGAAACCTCAGGGAATCCGTGGCTGAGGGTAGCCCTTCCTCCAGGCTCTAAGCAGTCGACTAATGTTTCAGCTTCCCAGCACGTGACTGAGAGGCCGAAACAAAAGAAGCAACATGGGAGAATAACACACAGAGCCTTTATGCGCTTGCTGATGATGTGTTGGTTAGGGGTGGATTCTCCTTCCAGAAAAGCAAGCAATTTTACAAAACTGCCAATAGTTCTGAACAATTTATTTCACTCATTCTGATTATTTTTTTTCCTTGGTGCCTGGTTTCATCAGGTTACAAATATTAGTTTGAAATTTTGAAATAAACAAGTAAAGCAGATTAGTAATATAAAACAATGTTTATAACATTGCATACTTATTTTTAACTACATATGTAATCTTAAATGCAAGTACTGTTTTTTGGCTACTTTTTGGCTGGTTAAGTGAAAAGATTTGGAGGGGCGTTGCAAAAATAATCTGGCAGCCCTGGCCATAGTATCCAAGGAGAAAAGGACAAAATAAAAGACTTTAAAGAGTGGAGAGTACTTTCCTCTTGTCGTGATAAATGTAGTGTTCCACTCCAGCAGTCAGACTGAACAATCAAATTTGAATGTATCCACCTAATTACTACATACAAGAATAAATGGCAGCACATTTACAGCATGAAATGGTATACTATGAAATGCTGTTTTACTTATGCATCACACTTTAGTTGTTTACACTGGGCAGCAGTGTGGAGTAGTGGTTTTGGCTCTGGATTGTTGACCGGAGGGTCGTGGGTTCAATCCCAGGTGGGGGACACTGCTGCTGTACCCTTGAGCAAGGTACTTTACCTAGATTGCTCCAGTAAAAACCCAACTGTATAAATGGGTAATTGTATGTAAAAATAATGTGATTATCTTGTAACAATTGTAAGTCGCCCTGGATAAGGGCATCTGCTAAGAAATAAATAATAAATGCATTTGCATTGCCACCTACCCCTGAAGGTAATCAACTTGTACATGACATAGTAAAAGCACTTAATACTTTATCAAAAGTCTTTATCAACACGTTTGGTCTCTATAACCCCACAAATATGAATTTTGCATTTCATGAGGTATGAGGCATTAAAAATGTTTCATGAGGTATGAGGCATTAAAAATGTTTGGCACCAGCATGGGTGCAATCTTTCATGAATACATATTTTTTCATTGTGGTATAAGCAGTAAGCACTTATACAAAACATGTTTTTATTGTTCCAATCAGTTACAGTAGCCTACCTAGAGTTCTTCACTCAAATCCAATACAGAAGTATGAAGTTCGGTCTTCAAATGGTAAATTAATTACTGTATGATTGACATAGTCTGTATTCAAGTGTCTGTAGCTTAAACGCATGCACGATAAACACTGGTAGTAAAGATAATGACAAAAGCTGTCAATCTCCAGTACTGGTAAGATTTGTATTCAGAAAATCATATGTGCAATACTACAGCAATAAAATCATTCACATCCCAAGTAAAACAAATGAAAATCCATATTTATATTTTGTTATTAATCTTGGATACTAAACATGAAAATAATCTTTATTATTTTGTAAAATAATCCACTTTTGTGCCAAAGTACTTACCAAGAAGGAAGTAAATGTTGCTGGGCTGCATTACATCCCACAACCTTGCCATTACCACATGCTTTAGATTTGCCTACCAAAATAATCAGAGCTACTCAAGTACTCGCCTTCTTCCAACTCAGCTGGGAACATTTAATCCAGCATCCTCTCTCCAGCAGTGCTTAACCAGTGTTCAATCTATGTTCTACTCACATGATGTCATACAGAGTTGTCTGCTCTGCCCAAAGACTGGAATAATCAATTGCAGAGGCGGTGATAAAAATGCTATTCTACTGTCATCCCCCAAGGAAATAAATTATTAGTTAGGAATTAATAAAAATAAAAAAATGTGCAGGTTTTTGAGTGCAATGTAATAAATTATTACAGTTAGACTCTAGAGTACTATTAAGTGTAAATCACATCTGAACAAAAAACGATTCAAACTGTGAGTCAGGCATAGTTAAAAGTCTTTTTTTCTCATTAAGATTCATATACTGAAGGTACCTTAACACTGCAGTACTTATGCAGTTAATGGCAATACAATGTAGTCTTTTGGACACAGTCACTTTTTAGTTGATGGACAATACTGAATTGTCTGCAAACAATCTTTAGGTAAATTTCACTGTAGTACAAAATTATGGAAAAGGCAGATGGCTTTTAAATCTTGGTAAACTATGTTGAGAAAAAAAAATGATACTGAAGCTCTGAAAAAATGACAGATTACATTGTTTGCACATTTTTGGATATTTAAATAGGCTGAAATGTATACTGTCAGGAAAATATTGGAGGTTGGTGATAATAATTTATAAATAGCAATTATACAAAAATGTGATACATACAGATGATCTTTGACTTTTGGTCATGGACACTTGCTGTTATATTGCCTACAGTCTTGTCTTGCCTGTATAGCACTTGAAAACCAAAAAGGAATAGCTTTATGAGGCAAGAGCTGAATATTTTAGACCTTTCTTGTCCTTGGTTTTCAGTACCTTTTCCCCAGTGCAACATGGACAGTTCCAGTCAATAAGACAATCTTTACCGGAAGACTCCATACCTCTCACTACCAATTTTTATATAGCAACCCTGGAGCCTTAATGTACAAATAGATGCCATATTAACACTTTCGTCACTCAAACAGAGTTTCTGCGACACACCTTCCTTCATGCCTCACATTCCACAGCACTGTAGCTGCAGCTACAGGGTGGTGGAATGTGCTGCAGCTTCCCTGTATTATGTGCATCTCACAAGGTGTAGATATTTGCAACAACATTGAACAATTAACAATATTTTCATATAATGGTAAGTGATACTGTATACCATTTGCCATTCAACTTATCCCCCATGATATACACGATTACATTTTATTGATAAACACATTTCATAAGAAAGGAACTTGATAGGCTCAATAAAAGTTTTTTCTTTAATATTGTAGCCAGCGGGCAGGTACGCTCAGTGCAGTGCATGGGACCACTGCCACCTTTCCCCTACTTAGCACTATGTCAGTCTGCCCTGGAACTCTGAGTTGGCAATACGTCAACACAACGTTTGGGACTTGGGAGCGTTCAACCAGGTCTGCTTGTTTTGTATATCTGAAAGTGCTGAGGGCGCTCTGTGTCAGTTGCTGTTTGGAATGTGCTGTGTTGCTGAGTTATTCTTCGTGCTGAACGCTGTTACCTGCTGTTCTAGATCAATAAAGAGCATGTTGTTTTTTCCTGAAAACAGAAGGATGCAGGATCCCAAGGAGCTGTACATGCTCACCTCATACAGGGGAGAAGGCACGATGGCAGAAAAGAAAAAGATGGTGAAAATGGCGATCCCGGACCTGGCAGTACAGATTGACAGCTTCAGCGGTGAGCAGGAAGATGTCGCTGTCAGAGGTGACCTAGTGGGAATAACAGTCTTCAGCAAGCCTAGGCTGCAGTGGCTGCTGGTGGAGATGGTCAAGCTGGGAGTGATTGTGTCGTCCGGAGCAAAACCAGTTATTTGTACCATAATTTACAATTACCATACCGCTAAGGTTACTACAGTAGTTACCATTGCTTTACAATGCTTTCACTAGTTTTACCATGGGAAACTTTTATTCATTCATGTAATTTCAGTGTTTAAAAGTATTCTAGCGGATAGCACTTCCAGCATTGGTTCAATAACGTGAGAGTCCTATTTATAGATGGATAATAGATAAATATGAATAAATCTTATAACTGGATCAACATACTTCATAAAATTACATTTGAAGCTTTATACCCTATGAAGAGCACATACAATAACTTTAATATAAACTGATCTTGCATAAAAAATTCTTTATGTTCAAAATACACACTATATAAAGATTTGATTTTGTATGGATTACTCTATAAAGGATTATTACCAAAGTGTAAATAGATTGACTGTCAGAGTGCATTCATTTTGGTTGTTGTCATGGTTAATAAAAATTAACCCAAACACTTCCTAGAGAGTGTAGGTTATAAATGATTCATAAACCTGATATGTTGCACAGAAAACTCTGCAGTTTTGATATGGGACACACGCCTATTTACACACTATTGACCACCTCTACCAATAATGTGTAATAAGAAAGTTATATTGTAATTGAAACAAAGTTGCTTAAATAGTAGTCACAGAACTGGAGTGTCATGTAAGTATCAGAGAAGTATTAATGATATGAGAATTTCAGATAAAGAGAACATGAACTCATTAACTCCTGTTACTGCCACAGCCTGTCAAACTGTCCCACATGTTTATTCTCAGTATCAAGAAAGTTGGACACAGTAGGGGTAGATTGAATCTAAAACTAAGGTGGATATACATTCTGAGAAGCTTTGAAAACTGCAGCTTTCTAGTTTGTGGGTTCTCTTACACATGTAGAGAAAAATAAAAACTGAGAAACAGTATTATTGATGTCAAATATATGTTTATTGGTGTAGTGCAGAAAATACTCATTTTTAATCGACAGAGTTGCAAGCTCTTGGCTTCAGTGAGATTGAAAACTGAGCCCCTAACAATACATCTTTGAACACACCCCCTTGTAATGATGTCATTTATGACCCCTCTTCTCTCTACTTTCTTAGTAACACAGACAGCCCTGCACAAAGACATTCCTTTTGAATCTGTTATCTCTGAGATTCACCCATCCCCCTGCAAGCAGAGGCCACTTTCTTACATTCCAGAGCTCAAATACTACACCTAGCTACTCAGTTCAATTTGTCACAGAAAATAATATTATAAAAGAATAATTAGTTCTAATATAAAGAAGAAAAAAAAAAACATTCCAAAATTCTTTACACACAGCATCAAATCAATCAATTCTTAAAAACTGAAGGCACTATAAAATGGGAGGTGACATATAAAATTACCCTTTCCACGAATCAGACCAACTTTTACTGAAATAAAAGGTTCTGAAACAGCACCCACACACCCACATTAAGGGCATAGAAACAGCCAAAGGAAAGATAACATGCATTTTGCAATTTATTATTTCAAGCATACATTGTTTGAAATTCATGTAATTTGATTAATTTATTACTTTTTTTGAGAAACTTAAACTGCAAATTATTTCTTAAGTGGTTAAATGCTCGGGTGTTTTTTTTCTGTTCAGAGAGTGTTGTGCCGTGGGCCATTGAGACAAAAATTTACTGCATGATAAGGATTCTGCAGTGTGTGTGGTTTATCACAGGATATACTAATTGACAAGGAGTGGCTTATTCTGTTTAAACTAGAAGAAATCCACGTTAGATGCTAATCTTTTCATTAAAAAATAGATACCTCTTATTGTAATGAGACATACCGATAATTAATGCTAGGAACTTCTAGCTTAAAGAACAGAACTCACATGCTCAGTGACTTCCTGTTAGACTGACATTACCTTAATGATCAACACAGAAAAGGCACTGCACCCAAAGTAAACCACAGTGTAAGTAAATGGCAGTGTGACGTCTAGTTTTGAATGTATCTGTAACAGCAGTACATGCATACAAAGGTGGACCATACTACACCACTGTGTCCTATTTCGGACATTTAAGTCTTTGACACACAGTCAGAGTAATGGGAATGGCACCTACAGGACAGCTTTATCTCCGTACTCAACTGAAGGTAGGTGTATATGGTGATGTATCCATTGGTTATTGTGTTATTATATAAACAGGCTTACTTAAAATAACTTCCAATTCAAAGGCCAAACAAAAGCTACCAATGCAACTCTAAAATGTGTATAAAAACTGCAAATGTTTGAAAAGATTCAAGTTGTATTTTTTAAAGATACACAATGGGCATGTAGTGTATTCTAACATTTCAACAGAACCATCTTTTGCAGTGTAGAGAAAACATCTATGTCTATGCATTGCTCCTTTTGCAAGACACTCTGGAAACACAGTGGGCTTATTTCTGAATAAATATTGACTCTTCAGGGGAATTGTAGAAATCTCCAAAGGGCACTATGGTTTTTTGAGTAATCAAGAATAATAATATATTCTGTATTGGTTTAGTCAACAGGAAGAAACACATATCTGATAAAAAAAAGAATATTATAATCCAGTTAGGGAAAATGTTAAATGCTTGATAGTACACAACCAAAAATCAAAGAAACAGCTTTTTGTGCATTTAACAATGCTACATTTCCTGCAATAATATAGCATTCCATATGGATATAAAACTGGCAAGTGTGTTGTGCACAAGCTTCTATTTTATTTAAAAAGCCATTCAAGTTAGTTAACTAACAGTTCCTACCCATCACTGGCCTCAAACTATTTGCTACAGTGCTCTTGAATAACTGTTTTTAGTCATTTGTGTTATTAAGAAAATGAGCTACAGTGTGTGTATATATATATATATATATATATATATATATATATATATATCTCTGAGCAAGTCACTTAACCTCCTTGTGCTCCGTCTTCCGGGTGAGACATAGTTGTAAGTGACTCTGCAGCTGATGCATAGTTCACACACCCTAGTCTCTGTAAGTTGCCTTGGATAAAGGCGTCTGCTAAACAAACAAATATAATAATAATATATAATATATAATACATGGATGAAGGCTATATTTGCATCCTGAGCCATTCGAAAAAAAAGGCATAATACCACAGTAGTGACGTCACAAAATGTTTATTGGTTGCCTTATGTATCCTCCATACTATTTATGTTGTCTCTGGGGTTTTACTTATTTAAGCGCTTGTCTCTCTCTTTCTGTTCCTATCTGATGCATATCCCTGCGGACCAGAACCATGCTTCTTTTAACACAGTGAATATATCTTAATAGTTTTAACCAGAATAACCCGAATGTTTTCACGAGGACATACCACTACAATGCCCTCTAAACAGAATTAAGTTCTAAGTTGATCCTCAGGGGTGTGCATCTGTATTTGAAACAAAGAGAGCACAATTTTAAGCAGGGCACCTTAGAGCCGCTTGTAATGAACCTTCTGCCTTAAACAAAACACTCCATTATTCTGTCAACGCCTGTCAAACTGTTGCTTTGGTTGCTGTTTTACAGATTCCATTACCCATGGCTTCTCCTTTCACTGATTTAGAAGTTTTGACTGTTCTATTTTCTCTGTTGGTATTCAGTCTTTTTATAGCTGCTGGAATCTATAATGAAAAAAGCACAAGTCACTCAGGTACTGTATGTAAGCTCCTTTATACTGTATGCCTGTTAGCTGTAGAGATAAAACAGCATATATGTGTGCTGATAAAGGTAGCCTTCCTCTTCATGCCCAGAAGGTCAAGGTTATATGTTTGCATGAAAATGGATGTACTGCCGTGTCTTCTCAGCAGGATCATGCTTATGTGATTGAACAGGTTTATTTATGCTTATTCATCTTAGATCCACCTGTTTATAGTTCAGTGGTTTGGTCAGTAACCCCTTACCTAATTATTATACAGTAATCATGCATTTGCCAAAATGTGAAATTCCACATTGTTTTCAAATATGATTGTTTTGTGTTATTTTGAAAATAGAAATTGTGTGTAGGATAACAAAAGCACCCTCATTGTTGTTAAGATAATTATTTGGTTCTATTCATAGCACAACAAACCTTACTTAAGCACCCAAAGCAGTAACAATGGATTGTACAACTGATATTCCAGAATTGTGAAATTATATTTAAGTTTCCCCCAAGAAAAAGTCCACGTCGGTATAATAGTGGTAATAATGATAGGACTCTGATGGAGGTGTTGTATTAAGGAGGGCAAACCACTGCTAGCCTCATGTTAAACCACACACTGTGCTAACCTCAGTATAGAACGTTATCAACGCGAAACTCGCATAACAATATATTAAGGTATTAACATAGGGGCTGGGTTTCCTATTTGTAGATTACTTAGGCAGAATAAAAAATAGGTTGTAACAGAAGGAGCAAAATGAGGTTACAGTGTTCTTTGGATATTGCATGGTTTTAAGGGTTTGGAATGTGTTATCTTAATTTTGCACAGTCTGCTGTATCACCTAAAGCAGGGTCTCCATACTGTAACTTACAAATACAATGGCTGGCTAATGCAGATGTGTTTTAATCATTTTAAAATTGGTCATCATTTTATTCAATTTAGCCCCAGAGATCATGTTGAACTATTGCCTTAAGAACATAAACCTTTAATATCTGATAGACCAATATTAAACAGCACTGTATGGTTACAGTATCTCCATAGGGGACAAAACCAATCAATCCCATTTTTGGTTCTCATTAAAGTCTTATAATAGCTGGCAGATTGCATGTTTGCATATCCATTCAAAATATAAAACAAACCCTTACAGCACCTTGCATAAAGACAGATTAACAAAAACAAGGTATCGTAATTGTAGGAATATAACACACATCCTTTTACCTATTTTTGGATTTGTAAGGGCTAGATACAGACTGTGTGTTAGGATCATGGTATACTTGAATTATCTTCCACAGTTCGTATACTTCAGATATATCCCACAGCTAGTTTATTTTACAGCAATATAAAAATACTTACCAGTACTAATATTTTGAGAAAATAATTGCTGACTAATTCCAACAATCAAAATTAGAATATAACTGCTGAATATCACTGCTTAATCAGCAAAAATCAACAAAAACAAACATGAAACAACTTTATGTAACACAAGCTATAGGTACATATTTTATAAGATTGGTCATGGATGTATGCACTGGGTAAATGTTATACATAGAGTGCATGTTATGTGTTTAATTTTATGGGTATATTTTAAAAACTCTAGGGGTGTTTTTCTAAGATAATTATTTTTTTTAGCATATATACCCATTGGTAATGGTAGACACATTTTTTAAATGTTACTTGTACATTGAACAACAGAGAATAATACACTACTTTTTTATAATAATGTACATTACCTTTTTTAACAGCACTACAATGTGATGATCTTGGACAAGATCCAGTGACAGTGTAAAAATGAAGATCTGGTGCAATATATGGATAATTTTAGAGGTATTTACCAGAAGATGTCAACTGATGTTGTTTGTAAATTACAAAACTTACTTAACAGTGGGAACCATATCTTTAAAAGTCCTTTTAATTAGAAATTAGGGTTGGCATTTTCACAAAAAAAATGAAAGTGTTTTCCCACAATTGTGGATACTTGAAGAACTTGTCCAGACACCGCTGATGGATGGATTTATTTGACTTTTGTTTTGCCTGTATGTATTATCTGTTAAATTGTTTTATGTTATACCTATTTTAAAACAAACATTTCAGTTGTAACATTGTTGTACTGTACATCATTTTGATTAAAGTTTTAATGCTTTTGTATATTGTTGCAAGATTACTGGAAAGCCAGGTTATAGCAGTAAGAACATTTTATAAAATCATAATTTACATGACACAAATATGTACAGACAACTAAATCCTGAGATAAGCTTAGGGTACTTAAATACTATGATTGTCATATCTATTTGACTGTACTGATGGTGTTGGGAAGGTGACTTTATAATTAATAAATAGTTATTTTTGTCAATAGATTATAGAAATCGTATTTTTTTTTCTATTGCTTAACACAGAGCTTACAAACCCAAGCAGCAGCAGGTATTCTTCAGCAACCTCCAATTAAACCCCTTCGCATTGGGCTTACAGATGATGAGTCATATTCAGCATGATGTCTACATGATTTATTTATTTAGTTATTTTTAATGTCAAAGTCACACAGCAAATGCCCCATTGGGGAACAAATAGTCGCAGAGAATCAGCAATAAACCATAAATCAGACCTCAATCAGACAGATTGCTCTATGGGCTACTACCCTGAATACCTGGTTAAAAACTTCAGAACTTCATCAGTCAGGAAGCTGCATTGCAGGACACTGCCACTAAGTGACCACAGAACATTCAGATACAACGTCTTGCTTATAAAAAACTAAATGGAAGGAAGCAAAATATTGAAAATAATAATAAAAAACAAACATGTAAATTACAGATTTAAAATGTTTAAAATAACAATTATGGATTAAGGCACTGTTCACTAGTTTCTAGTTGCAATAAAAACCTGCTTATCAGTCATTACCTTGTTAGCAGACCTGAGACAAATATATTTATATTTGAGATTTAATTTATAAATATTAAATATTTAAATATTCTGTGTCCAAACAAATGTGTTTTAAGTTATTGGTCAAACTTTTCAAATAATTTTCACATTTTCTAACCAATAACACTTTCAACATTAAGTAAATCTCCTTGGAACCCTATATTCAAACAAGTAATGTATCTTTGATCAGGTTTAACAGAGTCATTATCAAACGGCAACAGAATGGTTTAACTCATCACTTTATAGCTCTTGTCTCTTCACCTGGGTAATTGGTTTACCTAGAAGTTGTATAAACGAATAATCTCCTCATTTGAAAACCTTCTCAAACATCTCAATTAAGAGGCAGTCAAGGGGATTGCTATATATAAGCTGTCTGTCTTCAGTTTAAGTTCAAGTCCCTTACATAGTACTTGCTTATGTTACTAACATGGTATTTACTAGATTTGCATTTCATTATACCAGACAATGCCGCAGATAAATTCAAAGCCACTTGTAAATATTGTAAACAACACGTTGGCACCTGAGTGAACTCAACCTCAAACCTCCTGGTGCATCTCAGGTAAGTGCTTGTTACACAATTGCATAAGCATTCTTCAGGGTCTTTAAAACAAACAGTGGAAAACAATAGGCCATACTGAACTCAGCAGATTACATTTTAATGAGTGTAATTATTCTTATTGCGATTCAGTTTATAGATGTTTTGAAACTAAATATGCATGCTGCATGCTGCATACTGGATAATATTTAGTGTTAATGTGATAATACTAAATATGTGTTCCTATGAAATGTAATGTTTTATTTTTCATGTCACTGGAAAGCATTTATAAATATATTTGAAACAGAAATTGAAATATTTTAATATTTGTAAATATTCACAACAAACAATTATTTGAAATAATGTAATTATTTAGAATCATCAAATTCCTTATTTGACATATTTAAATAAAATCAATATGCCGTTGGTAGTTGACCATTTCCCGGTGCATTTATCCACCAAACAGCAATTCCTTATACTCATGATTTAGGGACTAATGTATTGCTTAAGTAAATGATGACTATTGATACTGCACGTTGACCACCTCAACAAAAAGGTTAAAACAGAACCAGACTGGAACACTCATGAGATGTCTGGGACTTTGGCTGAAGTAATGGTTTTGATACTGTACATTTCAAATATACATCCTCTGCTGCAATATATTTTCTACTGCACCTGCCCATTATCCAATCATTTCTACAATGTATGTGCACTGCCTGCCCTCAACCTGTTTAATGCAAATTTAACAGAACCGCTGCAGGAAAGGGTTGTCTTCAAGGGTCTAATAGAGGACCAAAACTCATTGCTCATGAATTCTGTGACAGATGCTGATTTCATATGTGATTTATGTTTCATTCATACTATTTAATATGTAAATGACACTATTGTACATCCAATTAAACTGTATGTATTAAAGCAGAGGATCAATAACACAATAAATACGTTCACATAACCTATATAGCTCTGTAATTGTAATATATTTTTAACAGTATTTTTTAAAAACATTTAACAAGGATATGCGATATATTATTTTTTCAGGGGTGTCCTGGGTGGGATAACAAGAAGAAGCAACAACAATCAATGTGTTACAACATATAATGCAAATGTGATCTTATACAAGGGTTAACACTGTTTTCTGTGAAAATGAGGTTATTTTTGTTTCATATATTTGTCCATTCAATGGTGTCCAAGTATAGTTTACTCACACTCATGGCTGAAGATATATATGCATGACACGGGGGCTAAATAAAAAATAATAATAATTACTATACAGCATCATGGTACTAAGTTGGAATCCAGGAATTCAAGAAATACATATTGTATTTAAATTTTCACTTTCTTCTAGCTAGGCCCACATAAACTGAACAGCCTAGTTGTGATTTGAAGGTATTCAAATAATTATTTGATAAAAAATGGTTTCTTACATGCTTGCTTATTTTAAGTTATCTGAAACAGTCACAATATAGTCTACCTTTGGGTAGGGCTGTGTAATTTTTTAAGTCAACACTAAATTATTTCACAATCTTCATTGGTTTGCTTTAAATGATCTTTACCCTCAAACAAGGCACGTCAGCACTTGCTTCACATTAAACAATCTGCCTGAAGAAAGTGTATACTTGATGTTGGCTTATATTTTATTGGTCTTTACATGCTGTTCAGTGTTATAAAATTGTATGTACACTGCAGGTTCTTACGTAACAGACTTCCTTCTCCAACCGGTCTTGTTCTTCAGCGCATTGCAGGTTAAGGTTTAAATGTCAAATGGAATTATTTCAATGAATCAATCTTTAACAACCTCATTGCTTAAGACAACATGCTGGAGTTAACTTTGTAGAACAACTGAATGCTTTGTTTTAGTTTTTCTTTTTTTTTCTTTTCTTTTTTAGAAATTATTGTTTGAAGAAACTGAGTTTCTTAACTTAACTGGGATGTATTTCCGTAACCTCCTGTGGATTTGGTATGTACAGTAGGTAGAACTGCAACTTAAATATGATCTAATCTATTACATGTGTGTTATATTTATGTATTCAGGTATATTATTTATATGCTTCAGCCTCAAGAATCATTCTGTTAAATGTAGATTTTTAAGGGAAGTTGCAAGCGTTGGTTCTTTGCATACCTTACAGTATTTTACAGTAGTGCTGACTTTCAAGTTTGACCAGCTTCTCTACCCATTATAAATTAATTGAATATTCAGGTTAACCTGGAATAATACTACCGGTAAATGAGCTATCCTTAAAAGGGCAAGCTGCACAGGCATAGTTCCAGTGCTTGTGATTCAAACACTACAAGGTGGTGTTGAAAGAGAGACCGATCATGCTGGATAACAAGTACATGGCTCAAAGACAAAGAGAGTGGGCTAGGAAGATTTTAATTAAAAATAAATAACAGGTACCTATGATGACCACCTGTGTTTATTATAAATATTGAAAAACAGCAAATAAATAGGAAATTCATCAATATATTAGTAAGGTTGCATGAGTAGGACTTCAATGCTTTTCTAATATATACTTGCAGTGCCCCTTCGGTTTAAATAAATATTTTGTATATATTTCATAATGTTGTTATAAAATGTAATAATAGCATTAAATACATCATATGGCAAAACATATTATTATAATGTATTTTTTTTTTTTTACTTTGCTTACTGTGCTATAACAAAGGTTGCAGGTGGCATTTTAACATTCTGCTCTGGCTTTTTAGAATAGTAAAGTAGGAAACAAGTTTTAAGGAGCATTAAAAAATGTGCCTCTGCAGCTTCCGTATTTAATTGAATATTCAGGTTAACCTGGAATAATACTACCGGTAAATGAGCTATCCTTAAAAGGGCAAGCTGCACAGGCATAGTTCCAGTGTGCTTTTGGGAAATGTCAACTAACTGGTAAAGTACACAAAATGCTTGTCTTTTGGTTAAATAGGGTGCACTATAGCCTAAAGTTTTTTGTCAAAGGCCAAAAATGTAGAGGGAAAACACACACATGGTTCCCTACTACTGGGGATGCGGTTGTCAAAGCCCCTGTTCCACCCCCACCGCCTAAAATATTTTTGAGATGTTTAACTTCAGTATATTTTATGCACTTTTTTGTTAGCTGTTTTGCTGTTAGTTACTATAATATATTATATTATAGTCATCATGGATGCTTTAGAAAAAACTGATGAGATGGATGTTGTACATTTTTTTGTTCCCTTTCAATTCAAAGACGACCACAAACTAATACTTTTGGGATATGGCTGCCTTAGGTAGGTATTCGCTGAGCATTTTATGTCAGAGCTGCCGATAGGCCCCGTCCTCAGTCCCACCTGCCGAGGGAACGAGTGGTCGCTCCGCGGAGCTCACTTCCTCTTTTTCCTCTCACGATAGTAAGGTAAGCTATCTGTGTCACTATTCTGAGTGTGTTTTGAAAGAGCTCCTCTGAGTCGACTGCAGTTCCCTTGCATTCGTACTGAGAGCTGGCTTGCCGCTCTCATGGAATCAGCGGCTTCGCTTGTGTCGCAGGCCGTCTTTTCTCGGCTGTCCGATGTATGAGTGTGACGGCCTGTGCAGTATTGGTGTGTGCGTGTGTTGTCTTTCAATCTACATCTTCACGGAGCACACAGTTCCTCTGCCAGGGCTCGGCTTGCCGCCCCACCGTTGAGTGACTCTGCCGACTGTCATTCGTGTAGCTTGGGGAAAAAAAACAAAAAAAACAAGTCAGTCAGTCGTGTGTTCCTCCATCGAGGCTGTGCTTAGCCTGCCCCGCTGTCGAGTAGACCTTGCGCCCTGCCTCAGCCCACCCGCCTCGGTGCGTTGGGCCTTAAAAAAAAAAAAAAAAGGTGTGTTCTCCCTTCTGCTCTGTTCTTTTTCAGCTAACTGAGCTCTCACCTGCCGCAGCTTCTGCCTGTGCATCTCCCCTGCTGCATGCTGCGTGCTGGTCAGGTTGCTGACTACACGCCGTTGGGTAGGCACCACTGCATTAGCTGCCCCCCGGTGCTTCGTTACCTCAGTGCATGCTCAGCTCTTGGTACTTCGGTGTCTCGGTACGCATGATGCTCGGCGCACACGGTACTTCAGTGCCTTAGTGCGCATAGCACCTCGGTGCTTAGTACACACGGTGGTTGGTGCGCTCGGTGTTCAGTGCGCTCGGTGCGCGGTACCTTGTGCGCGATAGCGCTCAGTGCTTGGTACACTCGGTGCACTAGGTGCGCACGGTGCTTCAGTGCCTCGTGCACATAGCGCCTCGGTGCTCGGTGCACTCAGTACCCGCTGTGCTCAGTACACTCGGTGCGCACGCCGCTTCGGTGTCTTGGTGCACATAGCGCCTCGGTGCTTGGTGCATGTGGTGCTCGGTGCACCTCGGTGCTCTCGTCTGCTGAGGCTTTGGCCTGTGTGTCTCCCCTGGTGTATGCTGCGTGCTGACCAGGTGGATGACGACTAGACACTACGCTGCATTAGCTGCCTCCCGGCGCTTTGGTACCTCGGTATGCATAGCACCTTGGTGCTCGGTGTACACGACACGGGGCTCGGTGCCCTCGGTGCCTCGATGCCCTCTGCCTGTAGACGGTGCTCCACTGCGCTGTAGGCTACGCATTGTTCCAGTTGTGTGACTGCACACAGTACAGGCTAGACACCCTTGTAAAGTTACTGTGATTGAGCCTGTGTGAAGCAGCTCTCTCTCTCGAGTTTTCTGGAGTCTACTTTTCTAACCTTACAGCGCTGGCTGTTTTGTGTTTTTTCCTCTGCTAGCAGCTAAAAAATAAATAAATAACTAAAAAAAAAAGAGACGAGTGATCCTCCACCGGGCCCCGGCTCTGCTGCGCCCCGCTGTTGAGTTGACTCCACTGGATTGTCTCGGCCCGCCCTCTCGGTGCGCTTAAAAAATCAGTTCACCTGCATTGCCGTGGTGACTGTTCTGTTTACCCTCACAGCGTGTATGTGTTTTTTTCTTTTACTGCCTTGCAGTTTAAACAAAAAAAAATGTTAAAGAAGCGCGATTCCTCCCCTGGGACCCAGCTCTGCTGCGACACGCTGTTGAGTTGAATCTGCCGGGTTGTTCAGCTCGCTTACTTGGCGCACTTGGTAATAACAATAATAATAAAATTTTACAGCTCACCCGCCTGGCGTCGTGAATGTTGTTCTCCCATAGCTCAATTGCTGTGTGTGTGTGCCTCTATTTTCTTTTCCTATTATTGCTTTTGCAATACACTTTTTCTTCCTGTCTAACACGCCGCAGCTCCTTGAGCCTGTGCTCCACTCCGGTATACGCTACACGCTGCCCCGTTGTGTGACTGCACGTGGTCCAGAACCAGGTTATCGGCACGGTGCAGCCAGGTGCAGCACTGTGCGCTTCCATCTACTGCTCTCCTGATTGCCTACCGCAGCCACTCAAGCCTGTGTATCCACCCCGATGTATGGTATGCGCTGCCCTGGGTTGTGTTGACTACATGCGGTTAAGGCTAGGCGCTTCTCAGTGCTTCGGCGCCCTCAGTGCTAAGAAGTTCCATGCCTCAGTGCTTTAGCGCCCCAGCATGCCAATAACACCCGATTCTTTGGTGCACCAGTGCTGTATTCTATCTCACTCAGTGTCCTCGGTGCTTCTGCACCCTTGGTGCCTGAGTGCTTCAATACACAGGTCTACACCCTCTGGTGTTTAAACAAAGCCCTTGGGGCCATACAGACATCAAGCATGGCTAAATTCCACGTTTGCACGTCCTGCACAATGTCCACTGCTACCACGGCTGAGCCGTACACGGCGTTGGGGAGCCCCTGGCCTGGCAGCAGGCTCAAGCCTTGCTTTGGTTACAGAACCGGATGTCATGCGAAGCAGCCCCTACCTCACCTGACCATACCTTTGGACCAGCCGCTGGACATCCATGTACATAAATATGCTGGAGCTCCGAGCAGTGCACTAGCCAACGAATGGCCCAACACGCTTTTCTACGCTTTCCTGCCGATACCGCTGCTCCCTGCCTTCCTTGAGAAGGTCAGGAGAGAAAAAGCCACAGTTCTCCTGGTGGTGCCCAGATGGCTCAGGAGAATCTGGTTTTCGAACCTTTGCCAGCTGCTGCAGGGCCAGTCCTGGGAGATCCCGCTGCGCAAGGATCTCCTCAGTCAAGCGTAAGGTACCCTCTGGCACCCAGAACCGGGCACCCTGAACGGGACCATCTGTCTGCCTTAGGGCTCTCAGATGTGATCGTTAGTACACTGCAGGGATTCCTCCAGAACAGCACTATATGCTTACAAGTGGAGGTATTTTCAAAATTGGCGTTTGGACAGAGGTCATGACCCCATCTACTGCCCCATAGGGCTCCCTCTACGCTGAAAAGTGTACCTGGCAACTACATCTGCATGCCACGTCCCCATAGACTCCCCCGTCCCCCTAGAAAGGACATCCTCACCGAGTGGAGTCTGGACATGGTATTGGAGGCTCTCACTAAGGTCCAGTTTGAGCCTATACATTCCATAGAGCTGAAATATCTCTATGAAGACAGCCTTTTTATTGGCCATCACCTAAGCGGGTCGGTGAGCTACAGGCTCTGTCTGTGCACAGTTCCTGTATGCAAGTTTGGGATAATGGAAACAGGCTATCGTTGTGCACGAACCCTGCATTCCTACCTAAGGTGATTACCGCTTTCCACTAGAACCAATCAGTGGAACTAGAGGCCTTCCATCCCCCTCCCTTTAATTCGGAGGAGGATAGGAAACTGAATTCCCTCTGCCCAGTGAGGGCATTGAGAGGTTATATGGATAGGATGAAAGTGCTGCATCAATCTGACCAGCTCTTCGTTTGCTGTGGTGAAAGGACCCTGGGTCAAGCCCTCTCGAAACGGCAACTGGATTGTGGAGTATCGACAGTATCGACTGCGTACAGTGATGCCGGCATCACCCCACCTGGGGGTTGCGTCATGGGCTCTCTTTCGACGTGCCTCATTGACTGACATTTGTACTGCGGCTAGCTGGTTTCCTATAAGTTACCGATCTTGGGTGTCGCACAGTGCCCTTGGACACCTTTCCCTTTTTTAAACTTTATTTTCTTTTGGTTTTTGCCATTTTTAAATTTATTAACATTTTTGTTCTTTTTATTTTATTTATTTTTGGTATTGTGGGTTTCTTTAATTTGAGATACATGGCTACTGTAGTGATCCAGCAATGGGGTTTCTAAATAAAGTACCCCGGGGGTCAAAATTTTTGATCCAAACATAGCCCTTGACCTTCCCCTGGATGAAAGAGGAGGCCATGCAAAGTTTGGTTGCACTTTAACTATAAAGGTTATAGGTACATGTCATACATGAAATGAATATGCACACACTAGGCTTTCATAAAAAAAGTGATATAGTCTGAAACTCACCCTGTTCAATACAGATAACAAGAAAACATTATTTATTGTTTGTAAAAAGTATATTGACATATGGCAAGCAGGGCTGACTCACACAGTGCTTAAGGGCCAGGTCGCAGGCAGGATATATAACATTGGGAGGACCCTATAGGTGGCAGCTAAAGATAGGGGGTTGACAGCAGTCATGTCAGGGCAAGAGCCAGAACACAAAGATTGACTTTTTGGTTTATCTAGGTCTTATTAGAACAGAAATGTATTCTCAATAATTGTAACAATGCATGTAATGGCCATAATGAAAAACATTTACAAAAAAACTCTTTGTGAAAGAAAGTGCAACAGTATGTCTATTCTAAGAAAATGTCTAACCATTGTTGACCAACTAAGTGTAGTGTAAATAATAGTTTAAGGGACCCAGGATTTTTGCAGTTGGAATGGAAGATGCCACCAAACAGGTAAATAGGCCAAGAATATCAGAAATGGCAACTAGGATCTTGGTTATAGGACCTTGGAGTCTAACTCTATACCTTAATTTTTATTTAAGTGGAGCAGGTTTGTTTTAATGTTATTCTCAATTTATTTCTTCAGATAACACATAACCCTATATTGATGGAGCTGCCCTTCTCAAACCTGGAATTAGTTTTCATTCTGATTGCCTTTACTGTGTTTTCCATGATCACATTAGCGTCTATCTACAGTGAGCCAGAAGATGAAACAAAAGGTAAATATCAGAGCAATCGGTTTAAATACATTCATACACAAACTACAATGCTATAAACCTACTGTGTGTGTGTGTATATATATATATATATATATATATATATATATATATATATGTGAAAGAGTAGATCAGAAATCTCATTGAAAAGCCGTCCACTACTGTATTACTGAGAATAAAAGTGTGAGTGCCTATTAAAGTGCTAAAGACACATTATTCACACAAAAAATTCTGCTTGTTTTTGTTCGTAGATAGGCCTATGCATTTATATTCATGCATAAGTGTATAATTTTGTTGTTGTTGTTGTCTGATTTGCCTTCTGCTTTAATTCTCCAGCACATAAATGAATCTGGCCATATTTGCACATAAATACACCCTTGAATATTTGGTGCATAACCTTATATTGGTGATAATACGGTACACCTTGTTGAGACATAATGCATACAATGCATGTGTACCAGGTATGAAGACCATAGTTAATTACATACAGCACAGTAGCTGACCTTGAACAAAGGAAGACTTGGATTTAAAGTAATATGAAACAATATGCAGTTATGAAAAAGTCTATAATAGGGGGTGCTTCCCCTGCATCTGAACAAAACCATAATCTGTTTATTGGGGGACCCACATGCATAACTGCCATACTGGGGTCCAGCATACCACTCGTGTCCCTACAAAAACTCCCAAAAATGAACCAGTCTCATCATCTGTATGTATTATACGTCCTCTGACAACCACTTTGTAACACGCACAGTTGAGTAGCCGCAATTTATCACTGTTAAACATTAGATAAATCACTTTTAACATTAGACTGCACAAAACCAGTGGCCCACAGTGGAACAGTAAAAAAAAAATAACAATATTGTCTTTGAGTATAAATTGATAATACTAACTACAGATATGAATAGTGACACATCTTCATTTAACATAACTGTTGAAATCAAGTTTCTTAATCCTTTACGTACAGATGCAGAGTGGAGCCTCAACGGCAACGGGCTATTTTTCTGGTGGTCTAACATGGATTTATTCACATTGTATTTATTATTTATTATTAAGCCATTCATGCCAATGACTGGCCAAAATGACTGGTCCTCATGGGTAAGGCTCACCAAGTTATAACCCAAGCCTGTGGGACCCCAGAGCAAACCACCTTTGTGCCTAGATGAGCCAGCAGAAGACGCCTAAAAAAGAAACATTTCATTTCATTAAAACTTCACAGAGTTAACAATTTTGGTCTCACAGGAAGCTGAACTGTGAAGGTTATTAATAGTGAAACTCAATAAGCCGCAAAGACTCATTAACACTTTTCTAGTGAAGTCAACTATAAAGCTATAAAAATTATGTTTCATGGGCTACAGAGTAAAATGTACAACCCTTTAAAAACACCCCATGAATGCTAAGATGTATCTAATTTTCTCTGCAGAAAAAGAAGATATATACCAGGAATACAAGAAGCTCAAACACAATTCAAAGAAAAAGAGCAAGGAGCTCATTGTTTCAAACGTGGATTACGTGGTATAGGAAACAGCAGTGCTCTTATGGTTTCTAGAGCCTTGCTTACAATTAAAGACAGTCTTTATGGCCTCCTTGCTGGAACTAGAGGCACAGTCATTGGTCTGCTGGAATTCAGACATGACTATAATGCTAAATGAGGTGGCACCTCTTCAGACTGCCAGATTTTGCCAAAATGTGTGTTTTGAACTGCAGCACTGGCTGCGAAAAATGAAGTATATCTGCTTGACTGTGACCTTACTGACCAGATACTGTAGTCTTGTTTGCACCCAAAGAAACATTTTTGTTTTACTCATTATTTTAACAGATATTTATTCTCAGAGCTCTAGTTTATAAAACTTAATTTTAATATTTATGAACACACTGTTCTGACTACAGCTAAAATAGTATACACTGTACCACATTAATTTGTATGTATTATGTAACCTTTTTACTGCTTTATTTAAGTTATTTTAAATTAGTTGAGTAATACATTTGTTTTTCTATGTGTTGGTAATCTGGATCTTGTATTTGAATTAGGTGCTATGAAAAAAAGCATACTCACTTAATAGCAACACAATACTAAGTTCACATTTTTTCAAGATGTTTGTCACTTAGGCAGCCATCTGTGAATATTAGCATGATTAATAATATACTGCTCTCCTTTTTATAACACTGCAGTTATGAGCCATAGCGTAGTTCTAAGACCATGTTATATAGGTTTGAGTATGAATGTACCTCTCTAATGACATTATGCAGAAAATGGGAGGCAGGACAATGGCGCCTTATAACCAGTTATAAGGGTTGCCTTATAGAGGGAGGACTGTAATGCTATCATAATGCCATGGCCTCTGGTTCCTTCTATTAAAATAATTTACAAAGCAAATCCATAAATGCTGTTGCTTAAATTATTGGTATGAAAATAAGTTATTATTATTTGTTTATTTAGGAGACACCTTTATCCAAGGAGACTTACAGAGACTAGGGTGTGTGAACTATGCATCAGCTGCAGAGTCACTTACAATTACATCTCACCCGAAAGACAGAGCACAAGAAGGTTAAGTGACTTGCTCAGGGTCACACTGTGAATCAGTGGCTGAGGTGAGATTTGAACCGGGGACCTCCTGGTTCCAAGCCCTTTTCTTTAACCACTGGACCACACAGCCTCCTTATACAGAGTAGGACTTGTCATGTAAACTTACATTCAATGTAAACTTAATAAAAATAGATTTGATTAACTTCATAAATCCAAACACTGTTCGTCTGTGGTCAGTTCAACAGGAATCTCCCCAATAGGTGCTACCCCACCAGTTGTGAAATAGGAAAACCCTGTAGTTTTCAAACTGTTGTCTGCTGCCCATCTGCTGTTATGGGGAATGGCTTCCAAAGGTGGGGCGCTCTTCCAAGACAGGCATCCTGATGAAAATGTCTTGCTAAACAGATGGTGTTTGTTTCTCAAAGGTATTTTACTCTGTCCAAAAAGAGCTGTGACCCCATTGTGAAAGGGATGTGCAGCCTGAGCTATGCAACTGCAAAATTAAGAGCTCATGTTGTAAGTTTCCATTTTCCAATTACATATTTCACAGCATGCAGGAGTCATGCTGCAGAACATGCAGTGCTTGTTATGGCAAAGCCAATTAACCTCTTCCCAAACTCTGTATATTGAATTTCAGTAGTTCATTCAGCAAATCAGAGGTCCTGCAGCACAGTGGACACCATTCAGAATACGGTAAGGTTTCTACATAAACCCGGACACACTTCCACATCACAAAAAGAGAAAATAAGGAGGGCAGCTTTTTACATTTCAGCTGTGGAGCGTCTCACCCCAGGTATGTTCATTACTGGACACTGTCTTGTTCCTTACTCTTCCAATTAGGCCACGCCCCACTGCCCATTGACACAATACTGGCTGTGACATAAACGATCCTGCGCTATCAAAGTAGAGCCTTATCCAGTAATCCGATACAGTACATCCGTAACAAACACTTCGATTTCTGCGGGAAAGGATCTGGTGCTTTTCTTAGTTAAAGGTTTAGTGCTCCACTTGGGTTCAAAATTAAACAAGGATTTTAATGCCGTGGCTTTGTCAGCATAACAAAAATAGCTTCCCTGTTTTTAATTTCTCTAAATGTTTGGTTTTATTCCCAAAATAGCAACTTAGTGTGGGCTTAAGTATCAGAGTAATATTTATAATTGTTGTTTAGATTCACTTTGTATCAATTGCTTTCCTTCATCACACCCTGGTGACTTTAAAGCACATCTGTAGCCTAGATACAGCTCTTAGATTTCCCAGTGTAAGCATTATTTCAATCTCTCTGCAATGCTGCCCCCTAGTGGATTTTAGAAATACCACATTTATTCTGCATGGTATTTATTACTGGAGTATTTCTCATGACATGTGGAAGGTATAGCAGGGTGCCAGTGTTTACACATTGGTGTGCCATATGTACTTGAAGGTTGGACTTTGGAGTTTTAAAGACACCAGGATGTGTGACAATAAACAGAACATAATTCAAAGTGAATCTAAACACGTTTGCATATGAATTGCTAAGCAACCAACATTCCATTTCAAAAGCTTGGTTGATCATAAGATACTGTCGCTATAATAATGGCGTTGTACAGAAGGTATTTTTATGTAGCCCATTTAAATTTACTATAAAGTAATGTTTAAAAAGCATACTTAAGAAGGTTTGTAGCGCCAAGTCCATATTGAAAGTATTCTGGTCTCTGATAAAGCTGTGTGCACAGAAGGATATATGAATATAAATGATCATATAGTGTACAATTTAACATGATTGTGGAACACTGCAGCTTTATACTGAGCAGACCATGTATGATAGTTACCATCTAAACAGAAAAATATGTTTATTCTAAAAAAAAAAACACCAAAAAAACAACAAAAACAATGCTACGTAACATTTAAGGCATGTGCAGGTAGATGGCGCCCCAGGGCAACTTTAATGTTCGTGGTAAGATATGCCATGTTGCATCATAAGTGATTCACAGCTTATTTGCAATGAGATGCTGCAGCTTCACTATTAGGCAGCTAGACTGCAGTGAGCAAGATACATAACCAGAAGACTTGATGTTTCACATCTATTGACTATACATGTGAGTAAAACTCAGGGCAAAGATTGTCACTCAGTCAAAGTATTTTGGATTGTATTATAGTGACTCAACATTTTAAAGTGAGCTTTCAATATACCCCTATGATGCATGCCTCCTGACTAATCAACACCTGAAGATGAGTTGAATATCTGGACAAACGACAGCTATTTTTAAAGTAGGCCTACTGTCAATCAACACAGCAAAGGCAAATAAAACTATAACAAAAAATAACAAAACACAATAAATCCAACTTCCAGCTACAGAAGGGTGTAAGATATATTAAGGGTTTTGAAGAATGTAAGATATTAAATTCAGTTACAGTGTGAAATGTCTTCTTTTAAAAGTGTGTGATTTATATCACAAGCAACAAATATATCTGGACTTGTCAAACAGAGTAGGCTATGTAATATTTTTTTTTTAGAAACTCATCATCGTTATAGCACATATTGGATACTGTACATATTGTAGTGTGCACGGGGGTAGGGGTCAGGGCTGGTAGGTGACACAATCTAAAAGACATAAGCCCGGAATATGCTCCTTTTGTACAGCGGTATCGGTGCTATGCTTAAGAGCAGGTCCCGGGTTCGCGTCCCACCTCCACCTGTGAGAAACTGCAGTTCACCACATTGGTGTTCAGAAGTGGGGATTTGGAGTGGATGCCGCATGAAATAAAGCAGGAGCAGGCAAAGAGGCCGGTTGCATCGCCGCTGAAGAGACACAGCCTGAAGGGGAGACTGGATGAGATGGCCGCCGAACTGAGAGTCTGGAGCGAGTCAGAGTGGGACTTCGCGGAGACCGGTGAGAGCAAGTAGTGGCTGAGACACGGCAGCTTGATGGCAAACTGGGGACCCGGGGCGGTGACAGCAACAGGGAACAAGGGCCAGCTTGCAACAGCAGAGACAACGAGGCAGCAGTGCCATGAGGGAGGAAGCAGGCAATCGGCGATGACATCAGCGAGAAGGGGCTAGTGCTCTGCCACGCATACAGACGGGCCGCAATGAGGAGGATGGGGTGGAGACCAGAAGTCAGCACGTCAGTGGAGGCGGGACCGTCAAAGCAGAAGTGACGCCAGAAGGAGCCACAAGGGAACCGGAAATGAGTGACAATAACAACAGGGCCTACCTGCTTTTCCAGCTTCAATGGTAAGACTGATTTGGCAAGTTTTTTAATTCAGTTTGAGTTAATTGCATAATTACAAGGAGGAGGAGAGGAAGAGCAACCGGACCCCTGGACAGGCTTGCCGGGGGGGGGATAGAAGACCAGGATGAAGAGGAGAGGGCCCACAGCTACCCCCCCATGGACAGCAAACCACCCCTGCCTAACTCCCATGCTTGTGCTGGAACTGTGGACGGCCAGGTCATCTACAGCGACAGTGCCCCACCACCACAGCTCCAACAACACAGCAGGGGGGTGGGGTTCCATTCCCCTCAGAATCAGCTGACTGCACCCCACCGGGGGCCACTGTTGTTGTTGGGAGGACCATGTGGGGGACTTCTGCCACGTCCCAGTCTGGATCGAGGGGGTCCTGTGCACAGGCTTGGTAAACACAGTATCCACCGTGACCCTTGTGTGCCCAGATGTGATCCCGGATTGGGTTCAACTGGAGTCCACATCCGTCCAGCTTCACATAGTCACAGGGGAGCTCGTGCCTATGCAGGGGAGAGGGACAATGGTGATTGAGGTGGAGGGCCTGCGTCCTCGGTCTGGACTTTTTACGCTACAGTGGCAGCCAGCTGGACCTTCGCACCGGGACTTTGCATTCCCAGGGGGCCTGACCCTTGCCTTAGCCTACCCCCTGGGACAGTTTGGCCAGGACAGGGACCCCTTCAGCCGACGAATGCAGCCAGCCAACGATGGAACCCCCCAGGCACCCCACAGAAACTAAAGCCCCGTCTAGCCTGGCCAGGACCCCTGTCCTCCCTGAAAATCAACCGCGACACACCAAGGAGCCAGACCCCCGGAACATCCGCCCGGGGACCCCAGCCCTTCCCCGGCCAACGCCGGAAGTCGGGAACACAGCCTCCTGCTTCGCCCGCCCAGTGAACTCAACCCTGCCGGGATCCAGACTAACCCCTTCTGCCCCCCAGGCACCTCCTACCCAGGTTGGGCCGACCAGTCCACCAGCTGCTCCAGCCCTGCTACCGCAGCCACAGAAGGAGGACACAACTCTGGCAGTGTTAACCGCTGTCTGGCGCTGCAACTGCAAGGGGCTCAGCCCCTGGATATCTGTGGTGGTTATGGTGTCGAAAAAGAACGGAGAGTGGTGGTTTTGCAACGATTACAGATGGTTGAATGAAGTGACGCAGAAGGACTCCTACCCTCTCCCCTGTAACGACGAGTCATTGGACCGGGTGGCTGGCTCGAAATGGTTCTCCCCGCTGGACCTCGAAGAGAGCAGGAAGCTCTTGACCCAGCGGCACGACCGAAGACGGCCTTCTCCACTGGCCAGGGACTGTTCAGAGTGATGCCGTTCGGGCTCTGCAATGCACCAGCAATGTTCGAACGGGTCATGGAGAAGGTGTTGTCCGGAGTCCCCCCCCCCAGGAGTGTTTGGTCTACTTGGATGACCTGCTGATCCACAGGGACACCTTCCAGTCCACTCTTGAAGCCCTGCGAGCAGTGCTGCAACGAGGTGCCGTGGCGGGGCTGAAGCTACATCCGGAAAAGTGTCGGTTCCTCCAGAAAGAAGTCATCTTCTTGGGACATTGGGTTGGGGGTGACAGCATCAGCACGGAACCGGATAAAGTGAAGGCTGCCTGGGAGTGGCCCCAACCAACTGACCAATGCCATCCGGGACTTCGCTACGATTGCCGCCCCCCTTCACCAGCTCCTGAAAACGGGAGAGCCCTACAACTGGACGGAAGAGCGCCACGTGGCCTTTGACGCTCTCTGGAAGGCCCTGACCCAGTCAACAGTGCTCTTCCCTCCAGATCCCCGCCTGTCGTTCTTGCTCGACACATCGGTGAAATTTAGTCCCATGCAAACCGTTCATTTCTTTTTATCCCAGATAATTTTCTCAGAGGTGCTCCAACTTTTTTTTACAGGACAGAGACGGTGTTTAAAATTTAAAACTCAAGCGATGTGTCTTTTTACTGCTGTGCGAAACAACCAGTGTTATATTAGAATTGATATAGCGTGTCCTGCGATATTTTATTAAAACGCGACGATTGTGCATAACCAAATTGGGGATCAGGGGAAAATACAAAACATGATGGGCGACTATTAAAAAATGGATGCCTTGAACAGTGCATTTGAAGATATGTAGGGAAATACATATCACTCAAGGGACGAAACAACAAAATTAGTTATTTACACCCAGTTCATTGTTTACAAATCATGCACAAAAGCGCCTTTCATTTGAATTTACTGACTTTTCTTGATGAAAACTAATCCACGTCTGGGAGGTAACTAGACGTCCTCCACTTTTGATCAACTCTGAGGACACCTGATTTTTAGTTCCGTGCTAATCATGCTTAAATCAAGAATAGCATTCAGTAGAAGCCCGTTCATCCGAACAGCTTGGCGGACATAGAAATGGTTTGTAATAATGAGCGTTCACATGAACACAGTTTACAAAAAACAGCAATACATGTACATATATTGTACTCTAAAGGTTTGTTTAAAAATTAACATTTTTCTCATGCCCCCAAACACTGTGTTTCCTGAGTGTTACATTGTATATAACATCACTCTGCAAAGTACATCTGACAGCGGTACTGAAATGTTCTATACAAGTACTATAAATGTAAAACAGATTCAAACAATATATTGTAGCGTTTTCGGGTTCTTGGGACAAAGATGAGACTGAGGCCATGATGGAATTGAAGGCTCAAGCCATTTGTCTTTGATAGGAATAATCAATAAAATAAAATCATAAAGTAGTGGAAGGGAAACTGGTAGTCGAAAATGAAAATAAAAATGATTAATGGTATTTGTCTTTCCTTACCCTACCCCTTTTTCATACTTACTCTCTCCTAAACCCACCCTTCTCTCTCGCTCTTGTCTCCCCCAATCAGTGTTGCCAGATCTGAAAAATGAAAATGTTGTATTGAAGCTTCAAAATTATTGTATTCCATGAAAAATTATTGTACAAAACTTAAAGAAGAGGTGAATGTAAATGTTTTTTTCGTCCTCAAGATATGAGCATATTGCTGCAAATAGATGTTAACCTTGAGTTTATGTATGATAAACTAATAGCAAAGTAATGCATGTATTAAGCACATTTGTATAAGGCCTAAATGTAATTAGCTAAAATTATTGTGGAGTGGTCTAAGTGAAGTATTTTGAGATCTATGTGTTATAGGCTATTCATAATAAGAAATGCTAAATGGGCGTCCACATGTCTGTAGCAATAGTATACGTTTGGGAGACAATACAAGAAAGATTTGAGCCAAAGACAATTTTGCTGCCTCTCTTTCTTACTCCCAGACAAAATATCTCTCTGTAAACTCTTTATTTATTTTGCTTTCAACAGTCAATCTTGGTGTCAATATAATAATATTACTATTGCCTAAATACAACCTGGATAATCCACCTCACTCTCAGAGTTCATTCCACCTTTTAATCTTCCAAATATGCCTTCAAATAATGGAGAAAATAGTGTCCAACTGTCACACACAGCTATTACAAGCACAATCACGCTCACGTTTAAACATTAAAATTTTTTTTTAAAAATAATGTGATATCTTGTAACAATTGTAAGTCGCCCTGGATACAATTGTAAGTCGCCCAATCTCCAGCGCACCCCCTTATATACCCTCACTCCCTCCATCCCTTACTCAGACCACCGCCCTCACGTCTGTCGCACCAAACCTGTAACCCAGTTCCCCTCTACACACATCCACACACAACCTGCAACCCCTGCACACATACACACACAATGCAACCCTTGTACGCACACACACAGCATGCAACCCCTGCACGCTCCACACACACCATCTACACTGTCCTGATTCTTCCCCTCCCCCCAGGATTGCTACTATATGTATATATATATATATATATATATATATATATATATATATATATATATATATATATATATATATATATATATATATATATATATGGTAAGACTAATGTTTCAAACATATATTAACTAAAAGGTCTTCATGAATGTATATAACAAACATGCACATACAGTGCTAAAGTGTACATACTATAACAGTTACATCCCTGCTATTTGTATTTATTTATTGTTAATAAATACAGTATTGTACAGTTATATGGAAATATGGAAATGTAACGTCACCTGTTAAAGTTGTTTTTAGGCTTCTTGTTAACGCAAAAAAGTAGGACAGTATCCTACTACGATTTTTATCAGACATTACAGATATGTAGGTACAAATCAAGAGAAAAACACTGTATATTCCAATGAGCACGCAGAGAGGTTGACAGTTGACGTGAGTCAGTGACCATGCTCAGGCAGAGTTAGTTTGCTGTCACAACGTCCGGAATGAGGCAACACTGATATTCTTTGGTACACATGTCTATGGTCAAATTCGAACATGTTTGCTGAAAAACTGTATATTTATTGTCAAAAAGGTTCCAAAAAGTGCTGGAACCCTGTTCTGGCTACCAAAAAAAGTGCCGGAATGTAGTTCCAGAGCATTCTGGCAGGACTCAAGCACTGGTATAGCCACAACTAAACACTGTGTGCTATACAAGTACCTTTTTTTCCTTTGTGCACATGTTTTTTGTCAAAAGTGACGGGCATGGCCTACCCACTTTTAATACGCATGACCTGGAAATAAAAATGATTGGAAAACTACTTCATTATCAGGAACATGACAAGTAACAATTCCTCAGTGCTCACTTTCCTGTACACAACTAAGCTTTGCATAAGGAACTGGTGATAAAGCTACTCAAGTGTTTGTATAGTTATCTGAAAATGGTTCTTAAATTGATTACATTCAGACAACTTTTAATGGGCCTTCAGGAGACAAGACCCCCCTACAACAATCAAAGGAAGACAAACAGATCGTCCTGTACTAACTCTATCTGGGCCTCGATTTGAGTAATTATTAATCAGGAAGATGTGTGATTCTATACTTTTTTTACACAGCCTCAAGGGATTTGTTTTAAACTGCAACATTTCTTCAAATTTAAAGCAATCTGTTAGCTAATGTGTTCAACAAACTAGCACATTGTAGCCTTTGTAATATATATTATGTATTAAACTAGCAAGTTTTAATCATTGAAAAAGAGGTGACATTGGATAATGTTAAACTAACCACACATAAAATAAGCCACTACAAACTATGGCTAAAAAAGTTCCAACCAGCATGATTCAATGAGCAAAAATATGTGCTTCAGATTGTAAGGTTGGGTGCTTTAGGCAGCATTTTTAAAAGCTTACCTGGTTAGAAAAATATTGTCATGGGGTCCCAAATTAGCCAGTTATGTAGGTTAATAAAACATATTGCTATGAGCCCCTTTGTTGCTGGATAATTGAAAGAAGAATAAAGGACCAGCTTGAAACAGACTGGAGAGGTTGGCTCTGGCTTTAAGTTCACAGCTAGGCCTCAGAGTAGTCATAAAATTTAAGGCTTAGGGTTTAGGGTTTGCTGTTGGGTTTGATATTCTGTTAACATGAAAAAACATGGAAAAGTAAATGTTATGTACATGTACCATACTAATTCAGAACCAAATCATTGCTGATGAGTTGTTTTCTTTTTTTGTTTTTAACAATGCAGTTTAGAAATGTACCTTTAATGATTTTACATTTGCCTTTTTGTCTTTCAAGGTCCGATCCTACATTAATTCCTGTTATTATGTTTTAGTTTCTTAGTCATCTGTACAATGTTTGAATAATAGTACCCAGGTTATCACATTTTTACATCTACCAGTTCCAGTTCAGCAATACCACCATGTTTAGTCTTGCTCTGAAGCAAATCCCAGAAATGTTTATTCCATCTGAAGGATGAAATGTCATTTTCCCCAGAAAAGGAAAATTGTATCCTGTAACACTGCAGCCGTGTTCACTGGTAGCCACGGAGAGGGCAGTCATGTGAAACTGGGTTGCACTGCACCATGAATGCTTTTTTTATACAGCTGGATTATAGCTGGATTTTGGAGAGGAGTGCTTGACAACAATACCTTAAAATGTCTAAATATTTAATTGATAAATTACCAATCCTATACTGTCTCTTCTCTGTATATAATCAGTGTCTCCTTTTACAAACCCTGAAACCTTCCATGACTCTTCTTGAACCATATTAATTAATAATAAGATAAACTAAGAAGTATCAAGTCAAGCTTATCACATGCCAAGGATGTGAATGAGTATTACTAGTATCAAAGCATAAACACTGATTGAGTAATCAGAAACGTTAGTCTTGTAGTTTTACCTCTGGGTGTTCGTACATATTCCATATTTTGGAATATTTGGAACAGCTCATTAGCTCCAACATCCAAAGACTGTAATAGAATGCATTCTAATTTTTACAGCCATATACAAACCCTATCAATATAACAACAAGGCCAGCATACAGTACTACCAAACAGCTTCCTTATTGTACAGTCGTGTTCAAAGAATCAACGGTTGATCTGGCTGGCTTCATCACAGGACTATTAGTCATCAAAGAAACATTTAACTATTGAAGTAGCAAAGACTTTCTCACCAACGGTGGCGTCTTTTGTTAAGACACTTGTTGATCAAAGCCTTTTAAGAATTACATGAAACTCTATGTTAATGATACTAACTTTCATGTTTGTAGGTACACTGAAATTCAAACAGACTTTGTTAGACAATACAGTAGAAGGCAGAAACGGGTTATAATGGGTTGCAGATGGCCTTAAATGTACAGGATAAGTTGCCCCAATATTGTCATTGAATTTACAAAAAGATTAAGTTGAACAAATAAAAACAAAACCAGTACCAGATCTCCCAAAATTGATTGCCTAACTGCTGGAGCAAGGGTTAATTAGGCGGTCCACTATGAAGTTGCTTTCAAAGCATGTTTATTTCCAAATAATGTTTATTAATTGATATGTTCATTTTTATTTATATGATGCTGCAAAATAAATATAATTCCATTGGGAAGTTAAAAAGATATAAGACAAAAAATACAAAAAGGTTTTCTATCAATTTGCATTTTGCAGATTTGTAAGTTTAACAGAAAAAAACCCTGGTAGTGTCTAGATTGCAAAATGCTTGTCCCACAATTCACCTAGAAAACAGTAACAGTTCCTTTCAATAAAACACAGACCTATTTTTCATCACATAACACATCTCAGCAAATCTTGTGAGTGCAGAAAGAGAAAACGATCAGAAAGCACAATAAGCTACAGTAATTGAAAAGTATTCCATAATGTGTTTCAGAGCAGACAAAACGTGCCTGAATTCCTTTAACCTTCAATTTTAAAAGTTATGTGTTTTCGACAAACAGAAATAACTTTCCAGTAGTCCAACAAATACCCATAATAGTATAATAGAAGTACTACTCCATGTTTGGCACAGATTGGAAGAAGAAAATGTCAGTCTTTACTCCAACACTTTAATATTTATACAAGACCCTGGTATTGTGCTTTATGCATATTTTATACAATAAAATAAAGTAGTTGTATATCATATTGTAACACAAACTAACTTAGGTGTAAGATTTTAGTCTTTAAAACAATGTTACAATTGGGCTTCAGAGTTTAACCAATTGTTTTGTTTTCACTCCAGTACCCTTAGGTCCCTGTTGGCTAATGAGAGATTAGTGCTGCATGAGCAGGTAATCAGGGGGAATGAAAAGGTTGAATTTTCTGCTCCTGCCTTTTGTTTCCAAGGCCGGGGCAAGGCAAGTAGGGTCCCCAACAAAGACTTCCTGTCCGAAGCCCAAACATGGTCAGTGATACTGACAACATGGCTCCACTTCCTCGCAGGACAACCAGGGCAGAAGTAATGGTTTTATATGTGTGTATATAGCTGATGGAGCTTCAAAGCATTGGGTCAGAAAGTCCTAAAAGTAACTCTTTGTAAGACTGAAGGCAAGGCTTAAATGGATATAACTTTACAATGCATTAGCAAGACCGCATCTAGAATATTGTGTTCAGTTCTGGTCACCTTGCTACAAAAAGGATATTGCTGCTCTAGAAAGAGTACAAAGAACAGTGACCAGAATTATTCCTGGTTTAAAAGGCATGTCATATGCAGACAGGCTGAAAGAATTGAGTCTGTTCAGTCTTGAACAAAAAAGACTACGATCTGATTCAAGCTAGCAAAATTCTAAAAGGCATTGACAATGTTGACCCAAGGGACTTTTTCGACCTGAAAAAAGAAACAAGGACCAAGGGTCACAAATAGAGATTAGATAAAGGGCATTCAGAACAGAAAATAGGAGGCACTTTTTACATAGAGAACTGTGGGTCTGGAACCAACTCCCCAGTAATGTTGTTGAAGCTGACATCCTGGGATCCTTCAAGAAGTTGCTTGATGAGGTTCTGGGAACAATAAACTACTAACAACCAAACGAGCAAGATGGGCCGAATGGCCTCCTCTCATTTGTAAATGTTCTTAAGTTGGTAAAGAAAATGTTGAATTCTCTGTACTATCTTTTGTTGCCAAGGCCAAGGCAAATGTAGAGATGTTTTTAAACAGTGTCCCATAGTGACTCAGCATCCCCATTGGAATACAGGATCATGTTTTCCCTTAAAATGGTTTACCATGGTAGATTGGCACTGCCAATACTCCAACTTCCAATGCTATACTATGCATTTACTCTGGTTTAACCACACTTTACAGTAATTATCAGTGCTTTATGATGTTTTTAGTGAATGTTATCCATATTTTCTGTACAATCTTATAGTTTAGTTTTTTTTAGATCTAAACATGTTTCTAAACATGTTAGATCTAAACTTTACTGTTGTGCTCCTTTCTCATGTTATACTTAATTTTCATGCTGGGGAGTTAAAGACATTTTCATAATTTTGTGTTTGGAGTTTTGTAATTTTTTTCAGTTTGAAAAAAAAAATCTAAAAAAGAATAAAATATGAAAATGGGGATTGGTGTCTTGAAGTGTTTTTTTCACTAATACATTAAAAGATATATTTATAAAAGTATATTTATTCAAATAAAGTTGTAAATTGGACCTTGCAGTTATTTTGCAAGCACTGCAATGTGAATTGCAGTTTGACAAAATATACAACTGTTCTTCAGCAAAGAAGCACTGTATGGAGAAAGAGAGTAGATATTTGGAGTCGAACCAGCTGAAGAGGTCATAACAGATGAACAGTTTGGGCTGCATCAGCAAGGAAATGAGCCCAATTATTCTGTAAATTAGATAAAGTACAGTGCAGACCTAGTGTCTAGTATTTGCTGTTCCATCAAGTTAAACATATTAATTATTATTATTATTATTATTTATTTCTTAGCAGACGCCCTTATCCAGGGCGACTTACAATTGTTACAAGATATCACATTATTTTGACGTACAATGACATTATCTTTTACACATTATTATTTTTTTTACATACAATTACCCATTTATACAGTTGGGTTTTTACTGGTGCATACTAGGTAAAGTACATTGCTCAAGGGTACAACAGCAGTGTCCCCCACCTGGGATTAAACCCACGACCCTCTGGTCAAGAGTCTAGAGCCCTAACCACTACTCCACACAGAGGAATAAGCTCATCAATCTCACACTCTCACATTTCATATATATTGAATTAAGCACTTAGTAATGTGTTTATAAAAACGAAACCAATTACATTTTAATGCCAGTATGATTAAAATCAGCTGCTTGTTTGTGATTGGCTAAGATGTGAACTTACCAGCAGCTGGATTCCCAGCACCCCTATGGACTGGCTGGTTGCCAACTGCCATGCAACCAGTTGCTAAGGTACAAAGTAGCTCAGGGACCTCTTTCTTAGCAGACACATACATCCGCTCCACCAAGGACAATGGGGGACGTGTTTTGGTCACAGATACTCACTCTTTTGTGTTTCTTTCAGCGCACTGACAGAAAGCAAACACTGGCACTTTGAAAAGAAAATCCATACATTTAAAAATAAATAAATAAATAATGTTTTAGGGTTGTGCAATTATTATTATTATTATTATTTAAATTGAACTCGATGTAAAATGGGATATAGTATTGCACGGGATGAGAGATATTTAATAGTCTGAAGCACTTTAATCCTCTTGCTAACATGCATAGGCATAAGAAGGGCTGCAAGCACCTCAGTGGTTAAAGTGCAGGCATGGGGCACAAAAGGTTGTGAGCTCTTAACCTTTTAAAAATGATTTCAAGCTTAAATTCAGATGCCCCCTAATTACATCCAGCTGTGATTGATTACCATGATCCCTGCACTCCGATAGTTCGACTGTCCCTTAATGTGATGTCTTCTTGTGGTTCTAGTAGCCAAACTATTTAGTGTGTTGCAGAAGACATAACCCTAGAGGTAAAAGCAGGAAACTTGCAGGAATTTGATGATCCTTTAGGATTTATTATTATTTATTTATTTTTTGGATAGTATGGTAGAGCCATTCACAATGTTTTGGTTTTGCCAAACAAATTCATCCAAGAACAACAAAGTATTTTTTGTAGTATCATAGCATTGCTCTCTGAGACATGGTTGGCAACAGATCCTGAATGGTATTTTTTGTAGTATCATAGCGTTGCTCTCTGAGACATGGTTGGCAACAGATCCTGAATGAGCCACAGGGAAGCACTCACTAACAGTCCATGACACTTTGAAACTTTTTAATGGAAACAAATGTGTTCTGTGTCAGTGCAGACACATTATGGAATCAAATGGGTATGAAAATAAAGAGGTACTGTCCACATCACCCCCTTCTTTAATAAGGCATAGGGAAACCAAGTCTCCAGTGATAACCTATTTTATTTGAATTGTACAATCACTGAAGCCAATGAAAAGCCTTTCAGGCTTTTCCAACTAACATATAATAAAAACATAATCTATCTTTCTGAAACAATATTTGATTACATTATCAGTATTCACCAACATGCATGTCTTTCAGAAGTTATCTACCATTTACAGAGTGGTTCTAAATTCACCTGACGACTATCTCACAATTATGCCGAGTAAAACCATGCTGGGTAAATGCGATGGAGAGCAATTATTTGGCAGATAGCAAAACTAGTTTGTGCTGTCATAGCATGTTTCAGCTCCCTATGGAGTACGGTGTCAGCCATACTAACATCTTTTCCATGGTCTACTATTGCTGCCAGCCAGGTTTCATTGCTGACGCATATTCTTTTCCTGGAATTCATTTGAGACTATGGTCAAAGGAAATGTATTTTTGTAGCACAATGTATGTTCTTGCACCTATATGTTAGTGTATGTGTATGCTTCTGTTTATCTTCTAGGATTATTTTTAAACAAGATGCAATCATTTGGTATTTCCAGGCTAAATAATGTTACACACATTTAAAAGTAACTTAAATGTGTACAGGTATATGGAGATTGCACAGATGTGTTTAAAACGGTGCACAATAGCTCAATAGTTTTATGCACTGTTCTTCACCTCAGCCTTTGTTCAAATCTGGTTTAGAGAATACCTTAAAGGAGGTTGGTGGTCTCAAATTAGCTGTAGTAAAACAATATCTCAAAAAACAGCACACAATTTGGCACATATGGCAAAAGAGAGGCACCAGATTGGATAGATATGGAAACTGTAGCCCCTTCAATTAGGATTGTGCCTCCAGAAAAGGCTTTAGGCATGCCCTAACTTATGTGGAAATAAAGAGAGGTTGCCAATCCAGAATATGGTATTTAAAGCAAACATGTTCATTTTTTTTTACTTGGCAAATGGAAAGCACTGGTAATGTCTATAACTTGAAGCTCATGTTTTCTCAATTCTTATGCAGATGGAGATAACGACAGGTGCTTGTGGCCCTACATTTAACATATCAATTGCTTTATAGGCTAAAGATTTGAAGGAAAAAAAAACTCTTGTTTATATGTGTGAACCAGTGAAAGGTCCACAGCTTGATCCTTCTCTACGTAATAAAACACTGCAAGAAAGTTTTAGATTGAATAGCTAAGTGATTATAAAGCATGCACACCCAGCTCCTACACAGATGATTGAGATGTGCCTTTATGCTCAGCAGAATACTCAAGAGGTGAACAATGCCCATGTAAGAAAACAAAATACATAATAAAACGATGTGTGCTTATATGGCAAAGAAAGCTTCAAATATGATGTTTAGACTTTTTGATTATCTTCAGGAAACTCCAATACTGAAAACTAAATATTTTTAACAGGTATTTCCTGAACAGCCAAAACATTTACCATTCTCTTTCATTTCAGCAAATACCTTTAATACATTGTTTCATGCCACCTACTTGGCACAATGGTGTAGCCCCCATCACGTTTTGTTACTGTGTCCTTTGAAGACAGCAATGCACTTCTTACAGAGCTATCTGTTCACGATTGTGTGTGTGCGTGTGTGTGTGTAGTATTTTTCTTTTACAAAGTTCAATATTGCATACCATATATCTTCCCACAAATTACACTTATCGGTTAGTTAATACACGTACATGCATACAAATTTACACTTAAGCACAAGTTTATTTTGCAACAACTACAGTATTTTTTAAAAACTGTACATTTATATTGTGTTTTCCATACACATACACAACTAAAACACTTCATAAAGTAAGTAGAGAATAGAGCACAGTGCAGTGAATTAAAAAAAGCAAATGTGGCAGCATTGGGCAATGAGAAATAGTCCCGCATACAGCTTTATGTTTCAATTCCTGCCTAGATTTGGTTTAGTGATATGGACCATTGCCTCCTCGGAGCCAAACTGAGACTACCAGAGATATTTACTTTATTCACTGGCTGGATTCAAACCAGGCAAAGGCTAAAAAAAAAAAAAAACCTTTAACCATCCTCTCCTCAAATATAAAGACTGCCACACTAACCATCCACTCTTCAAATATACATAATTTGTAGCTTGAAATCCAAATTGAATACTAAACAGTTTTTTTTTTCTGGTAAAATAAACAAAAAAATAAACATTTTACTTGATTACTTTTTTTATTTACAGCAGCAATCTTGCTATATGTGTGTTTTAAATTTCTAAACATAACATGAACTTCTTTGTTTCCGGTCAAACCATTCAAATGAGCGAAAGTAAGATAAAGACCCATCAGTTTTGCATAATTAACTAATGACTGACTGATACAGAAATTTTATAGCAACATTTGCTTCTGTTACTTATCTCCTTGTGGAATTTTACCATTTGAAGCTACCAAATGACATTGCATTTTCCTTAGGCTGCTTGTGATCGCAGACTTAATGAGCTTCATGGCATCAAACAATCCTAGTTTCATTTCAGTACAGTCATTCATGTTAGAAATATTAAATTAAGCATTGACTACATGTAGGCCACTTTATCGTTAAATAAAACAACACTTTTGGTGATACAGTGGTTTAAAGATTAAATTGCAGCTAGTAATTGAGATGCCACTGCCTTATTTGAAATGTGATTCATTGCCTATACCTAGAGAGTTTGAATGCGATATGATATTTCTATAGTAAATCAGAAACAGATATTTAATAAAAAAAAACATCTGTAGCAGAATCCAAATTGATTAAAATGGGCATGTTTGCGTTTGGATTAGGAAAACATGGATCTAAATCTGATCCTTCGCAAGGATCCAGGAGGATGACTGTCCAGAAACTAAGTACATCCTATTTAGATGTTATGTAGCTTTTCTGGACTACAGTTAGCTGCCTTCTGCATAGTTCCCACTTGTGGATGGATGAGCACTCCTGACCAGCAATATAAACCCACTGCTCTGCTGTCTATACCTAAAAGACTGTTAATGTAGAGAAAAATCCTGTATTGATTCTGGGCGGTCTCAGACCAGTCAAGCCATTTTGTTTTGTTTTTTCCATACAGGAATTATCACCACAGTAAAGATCAATTAAAGAATTAAATCAAAAATAAGATTTGAAAAACTAAAAAGCTCTGTCAGCATTTGACAATGGCCGTAGTCTTCTGAAAAAAAGAGCAATTTACCAGTTCAAAGGTAAATGTTTCTGTATGTCAAGTACACAAGAAACAACACATCTGGAACAAATCCCATCTTACTACATGTACAATAACCTAAAAGATATCTGGTTTTAAACTGCCAGATGTACAAATCACTTAACACATTACAATACACCACACCTGCTCAGCAGGGTTAATTCTGTTACCAAATACCCCTTATGATAATCTGCATGCAATCTTGGGGGAATTAAGTGCATTTATAGAACATAATTTTTTCTCTCTAACTATAACGTTTATAGTCCTGTTTCTTTTTTATTGATTTTTATTACGTTATAAGTGATGATTGATAAACTGAACTTTGAATTAACCACACACATTCCCAAGGGGTTAAAGTAATGTGAAATACATGTAGGCTTTCCCCTTTTACAGAAATATTTGCAGCTGGAGAATTCTGCACAGCCAAGGCAAAAGGATCCAGCTTTTAATTGGCATCCTTAAACATTCTAACAGCTTTCCAAGAAGACAGCCTTGTCGAGCCAGTTTGGAAAAACTAGTTTGAATTTAATTTTATGCAGTATAAATATGATCGTATTAGTGGTAAAATTAATGCTGGTAAAAAAATACACTGTACTGCAGAATATTACTTATTTTGAAAGGCAGTTTTAAAGCATGATGATTGTAAGCCCATGTTCTTCCAGACACTTTTTGTTGTCAACAAATATTTTACTTAGACACATCCCCGGCAAAATTGTAAATACAAAATTAGAGCATTATTAAAACAAAATTAAATCAGTAACATGAAAAAGTAGATTACCATAATCTATGGGCATCAAATGTACATACAAATAGACAGACAGACAGAAGGAAAGATTCCTCTATACACATCACCAGCAAGGGATAATAATCTTTCATTTCAGTTTCAACAGCTACTGCATACAGCATCTGGAAAACAAAGGCGAGACCAAGACTACGGTTGTTGTCTAAAATTAGATTATATTTGTATATGTTACAAGGCACCAACATTTTGTGTTTAAACCTAGAAACGTTCTTTCTATTACAAATAGAAGACTTATTTGTGATTGTCTTAATGAGATTTTTGAGGACTACATCACACCTTATTTGAAATGTTTTAGTATCCTTTAAATAAATATAACATTTCTCAAAATTCTGTTGAAGACAGATGTACTAATTTTCAGCCTCTGTAAAAAGTTTACACAGTTTATTTTAAGGGGAACTTTGTTTAGTTTATTAACTGTTAAAATATAGTTTACAAATAAGTTAAAACATGCATAACCCCACACCCGATCAGAAAAAACTGGCCTACAAGTTCAGAGGTTAATCCGTATAGTGATCAACAATCTCTAAAAAAAATAAGCACACAGGCCACCTTCTCTTAACGTGAAGATACTGGATAGTATTTCTAAAAAATATTGCTTATTCTGAATAAGGATTTTTTGTTCTATGAAACTTGTGAATAACCTGGCTCCTAGCTTACCATGCCATTTTTTGTAATGCTAAAATTTCAAATTAAAATAGTTTACAAGTACACCCACCGACAGGTTTATCTGTTGTAATGTGCATTTCTTAACAGATTTAAATACTGCCATTCAATTAAAAAAAAACCTAAATGGACCCTGAACAGCAGAGCTATATAGATCTAATACTATTTAGAAGGAATTGATATCAGTATGTCGTAAGTGAAGTGCAGAGCAAGGATGTAACTGTTTAGCACTGTTGTTACAGGTCATATAATGAGTTGCATACAAAACAGTAGCTGGACCCTTAATATACTAAGCAGAAAATGAAACAATGAGCATTGCTTTTTAATGAATGTGTTCACATACGTTTTTTTTTTTAACAGCAATCAAGAAGGTCTTTCAAATGTCAGATAACTCAGGGGATCAATATAAAGGGGGTTTGTGGAGGTTTTACAGATAACCAAAGCAAACGACAACTTTAACACATTCTGCTTCTTTAAAAGTGTAAACATTACATTCTGCTTCTTTAAAAGTGTAAGCATTACATTCTGCTTCTTTAAAAGTGTAAACATTACATTCTGCTTCTTTAAAAGTGTAAGCATTACATTCTGCTTCTTTAAAAGTGTAAGCATTACATTCTGCTTCTTTAAAAGTGTAAGCATTACATTCTGCTTCTTTAAAAGTGTAAGCATTACATTCTGCTTCTTTAAAAGTGTAAGCATTACATTCTGCTTCTTTAAAAGTGTAAGCATTACCACGAGAAAAGCTTGACCCAGTGCCAGCATTTCTGAAAACATAATAAAGTAATAAATTAACTTTGTAAGAAAACAACAAATTGCCCAGACGAAAAACTATTTTTGCCAATGGTAAAAAGCAGACAAGATGACCCAAGACAGCAATTTAAGAAACAAAAAAACATTAGCATCATGCTGAGTTGTAATCCTAATTGGCCAAGACATTTCATCTTAATGTGTTCATTCATTTGCTTTGGCCCTGGACTGTTTGGATATAAAGGCCCAGTGTAAAGATTAAACGGTTACAAATTATTTCACAGCAGCTATTTATAAATTATACTACCCTATATGTACTGCACTATGTAAATATGGCATCAATATATATGCTATCCTTAACTTCTGTTAAACAAGGCGGGTGCTGTTACCAAAACATATCAATTAGCAAACAGTCTATAAATGTGCCTCATGTATTTTTGTGATCTGATAAATCCCATGCATCCTGTATTGTATTGAAGTTCACAAATGTGTTAAAAGACTCAAATATTTCTGAAAATATTTCCTTATTTAAAACAGTAAACTGACCTGTATATTTAATAAACCATATTATACGTATTTAACCTATTACAGTACATGTGTTAAGCAAATTGTCTTTTTTTATACCCAAACTCTAAATGTGTTAGTAGATAGTTTCCAAACCCAGGATGTTCTTAGCACCCAGGAAAATATCATGGCACAAAAGCAACTCATTAAGCTTAACAGCTTACAGATGCAGTTTGAATGGGTGCCACTTTGCGGTTAGTTTACGTACCATTCAGCCAAATAGTTGCAAGCAGAAGACCAATGTTTCTGGGGCCCTAAAGTATGCGCAAAAAAGTGTGTTGGGAGGGGGGTCTTCCTGTCAGTTCCCTTACCTTCTACATGTGGGGGCAATATGTGCAATGCAAAGTGTATCAGTTGCAAATAGGGGAGGCATCCCCGTTTTTATATTCCTCCCTCCCATATATGAGGGGGTAGCTACAGCTTTGTTCAGATCGTCTTCTTGCTCATCCACTAAGGGACAATCACTGTTTACATGGCTATTTTCTTCTAGGATTTGTTTGTCTGTAGAAAGAAAAGGGGTGTGAGTTTACAGCTTATAAAAGAGAGGGGGATAAGAGGGAGAGAGAGAGAGGCCCTCACAACAGCCAGTAACCAATAGCCTTGCCTGATGTGATCATTAGCCTTGTTAGCAAATGAAGCAAGCCAGCAATTCAGTCTGAGACTCGCCAATGCGATTAGAATTGGGATACTATACTGCAGCTAACTTGGAAGGATTTTTCATTTTGCTCCAATTGGAGAGTAACCAAGGAATCTGTTCTACATCAGCCTGACCAAAATGAAAATGAGACTACAGAACCTCTTCTACATCTTTTTTCTCATAGTGATGAGTCTTTTACTTGTAAATGGACAGAGGCCAGGTATGTGACAATTCAATAGTAATAATGACTAAACTGCACACACTGATGGTAGACTAATACCTGTTTATTTTATATATGTATTTGTATTTTTCTATTTTAATATATTTGTTTTATAGATATATAATCATTTTTATATTAGACTAAGGGTAAACTATAATACTGAATTACTTTTTTTTGCATTAAATGAAAATGACACAGGGTTTTATGCTGAATCAATCCAAAAGTTTAGTTAAAATACTGGTAAATATACTGTTCCAATGTCATTAAATTGCAGCTCAGGGATGGACAAAAAATCAATGTGGCTAATTTAAAGTGACCCTTAAAAACACTCAAGTGGCTCATAGACCTGGTCAGCAGCTAAGCCAACCTTTTCCAGCCCTGCAGCATACTGAGGACACCTGCTAATGGTACTATTATAAAATGGAGCTAGGATGCAGGAAACATATAACACAAAAGCAAATAGATTTTAGTTTTAGAAACATTATGTATGCATTGCTGTTGGTTGAAATGATTTGATTCTATACTCACTTTGGCAGTTGGGAATGTGAAAAGCATTTCAAGATCATAGATTGTGATTAATCATGGAATCCTCTTTTGTTTTGTCTAGACAAAACAAAAAATGTTATATCAGAAATTTGAAATGAAAATGTATTACATACAATTTCTTACTTAATTATCCATATAAGTTTATTTGTTGTCATTTTATTAATATAAAGTATATTTTTTGGAGGGGGGAGAAGGACGTAGAACAAAAAAAGCAAAATAAAAATTCAGAATAAAGAATGGCATGTTTTTATGATTAGCCAACTGTTTTCTGTTTACTTCATATAATGTACTTTAATTGCGGAGAGGATAATTCGCCATAGTGGTGCCAGTCTAGCTTTTGCAGCTCATACATAAAAGAGGATTTTTGAAGTGGTTTCACAGAGTGCCTGATGTTGGCTGCATTCCTGACTCCATGCCTTATTGTTGTCATGATGCTTTATCAATGGCTAAGGACTGCCTAAGATGTTGACCACTGATTTCCAGTCTACCATGAAGGTGCAATTAACAGAGGATAACTTAAACAACTGAGTAAGAAGGACTGCCAAAACCACTTCTGAGTTTCAGCTGAAAATCCACATTTCAAAGAGCTTTTTTGTTAGACACAGAAATAATAAGAAATATATATATATATATATATATATATATATATATATATATATATATATATATATATATATATATATATATATATATATTCATCTTTATTGCACTTCCCTTTCACTAATTAAGGGTTTGTGTTTGTTTATATTTCCTTAGACAACAGTTTATTCATCTGCTGAAGACTTTAGTTTTATGCTGGTCACTGCAGTTTTGGGTCAATAAGTTTAATTCCGTCATTACAAATTACTACACTACATTTTCTATAAGATGGTATTTTGTGTCAAATGGGTTGCATATATTTAGCACTGATTAAATATTCATGTTTCCCTGTCTTTTATTTTTAGGAAACTTCACCCAAAGAAGAAAAATCCATCGGCATTTCTGCCCACACAGAAGATGCCTGCCCCTTCATTCACGAGTCCCCTTCCCCTAAGGTATGTAGAGGCTCTAATCCACTTTCTTAAACATTTGTAGCAATGCAATGTCTCCACTTCAGTTTTGGATAATTAACAAAAGTGTGGCATTCTTTTTCAACAAAGCATCGATTCAATTGTTTTAGGGGCCATGATTATCATCAACATAATTGATAGTGTTTTGTATTTTTTCACCATATTACATTGAAAAAAAAATCATATATTTGACCTGACAACCAACATCAATACACAAGTCTTAATTATAGATTGCTATTGCTACCTAACATTGTCGAAGGTTGTCCCTTCTATTGAGAAGTGATTCTGACACACTCATACGATACAAGTTCTACTTGAGAACACATTTTGAACCTAACTTAAAAGCAGCAGACTGAATAATGTACAGGATGAACCTCACCAGAAAAAAAATAGATACAGGATCTTAAAAAAAATGTTTTAGTGTTTACCGTGACCCTTCATTGGTCCATATTTCACCTCCCAAATTATCAAGTGATTTAGGCTTTTTATCTTCTTTTAATTTTAAGACACTGACATATGTTTTTTCATTAAATATGATCTTTGAAGAAACGGTGAGACAGCCCGAGGATGTACAGTTCTTCCTTTTGAACAGACATGAAAGAAATTCTTCTTTTTCCATGTTTTTTTTTTTGTCAAAGGGAAGCTCTGGATTCATAAACAGCTACTAGTGATGTGTGCAATGTCAGTTACAAATTAGCACTTTTACCATTAGGTGTCATTGGATGTCTTTGACATGGTTCAACTGCGATAAGAAGCTGTTTGTCTGCTTGGACAAGGTCCAGAACTAAATGGTAGGAGTGGTCCTCCAGATTAGCACTAACAGCTTTGGTGGGGAGGATTGAATTCAAAAGTGTCTTTCCACGTCAAGTTCCATTAATCACTTATGTTTACGAGCATTAAATTCACAATTTGAAAATAGCACAATGTAGTTGTTATATAGCAGCATGTTGATCTAGAATACATTATTCAAAAACTGCCTTGCTTGTTCAATAAACAATATACTTTTTTTTCACTAACTCCAAGGCAACTGTGAAAATGTGCTTTGAAAGCTTGACATAGAATTCCAAAACTAATTAACAGGAAGTTTGTTAAACTGCAGACTGGTGTTCAACGTCTTTCCCACTGTACCATTATTATCCCTGCAGGTGGTCAAATAAGATTAATCAACAATGCCCTATTTTACCAGCTGTTGGGTCAATGAAACCCTTCTGCATACTGATTCAGTAAACTAAATTCCATGCACCAGTGTGGCATGGTAAATATCCCGGAAACTAATTAAAACAATTTCTAAAGCCTGTTTACACTGCACTCCAGTATTTGCATTTTTTTGTTGTATGATCTATATAACTGCCAATGGTAAAAACTCAAGTAAGTCATAAACTCAGAGAGCCATAAATAAAGTAAATAGGGTACTAGTAGCCAGATGGGTTTTATGACCAGGGGTTTGAAAGAGTTGATTAGCTCTCTTACTCTTTTTTTATTTTTATTATTCTGCTGTGAGAACATAAACAAACTAATGATCAAAATAGTCAATATCTGTGTCCTGGTCCCCATTGCTGAAAATCATGACTCAAGATAGCCTATGTATCAATAAATTGTTTCAGCTGATAACACTTCTTTTCAAATACTCAATCACATAATAAAAATAATCAAACTGACGATGTATTAAGGATTTTCTTTGTGGATGTGACTTCATTCACAGTAGCATCTTCTTGACCATTCACCCTAGGTATATCAGGAGTTCCTGGTTTTAAAATGTTAGCTCAGCCTATGTGAGTCACAGGGCACACTGACCCCACTCTGACAGTTTTTCTATGCCTAAAAAAGAGTTAATTGTACCATATTCTCACCAAACAGTGACATTGAGTAGGAGGAGGACCCAGCAAAAATACAGTAGTTCAGTTGAAGTTCATTTAAATTTACAATAGCTGAATTAGTAGGATGAAATGACATGTCATTGTTTGCAGTAAAGGTGTTCTCTGGAAACCCCCTCCCCCGAATCAAATATAAACCTCAATTACATGTTTTACCAGTTTACTTAAGTTAAACAAAAGTTAACAAGGGCAAAGGGGGAGTTACTTCATCAAATGCAGTTAGCGGGAAGCTGACAATTCAGTTGAAGGCCAATACTGGCAAACTCTCCACCTTATTGGTACAAACAAATCGGCTTGCAGACAGCAAGCCTGATTGACCACTCATTGACTGTCACTTAATCATTGTTTCCAATTAAGGAAGCATGACATATGGAATGTGACATTCCTATTTAAAACCATTCACCAGAAAACAGGCTTAATGTGCAATTTTTGCTTTTGTATTTTGCTTTCCCCGGTTCTGTTACATTTTAAGCATTAGAGAGAAGGTAAAGGATTAAGATTTTCTTAATCTGTGATTCATTTACAAGTGTGTCCTGAAACTGTAGCAAGAACAAGTTTTGCAACCTGTCAGCATATCTATGCAACGATGGAATGATCTTGTACCGTGCCACGCTGTGCAACACAAGTCCAACTTTTGGCATGTGCCAACAAACCATATGCTCTTACACTAGAGAAAATCAAACCAACGTTGTTGTTGTAGTGGCAGCCCACAGAAAAAGAGCCATGTTTTAGCCACCAGATAAGCAGGCATATTTTCAGCTGTGTCACAGAAGGTTAATTGCATGTTACACTTGACCAAAAATCTGCTAAGGCCAAAAACATTTTTAGATGTTGTGCTGTGTGATGCAGCAGGTGTTAATAGTATACACAGCTGTTAGTTGTAGGGTGGTCCTCTTTTTTCATTGCAGCAGGTTTTAAAGGAAATGCATTTTTTAGATACAAAGGTTATCAAAATTAAAAATAAGTGGGACACGAATATAAAAATAGAAATGATAAAATCTATCACATTTTTACAATCTAACTTCATTTACATTTTCTCTCCTTCAGGCCTAAATTTCTGTGCCAAAACTGGGAAAAGATGAGGAAGAAATGGAGCCAACTGGTGCTGGCTGGACACAGAGACGGGTCTCAAAAGCACCTCTTCAGATTCAGTTTACCAAAGCAGTTACCTTCAGACTGATACCCATTACCCTTCAACACCAAGCTACCGCAACCAAATTAAAACTCTCAATAGCAAATAGACTTTCAAGAGATTATAATTTATTTACCAAGTACTACCCGGGATTGTGATATGGAAATGCCACATATAGTTTCTGGAAGGGTATTCTGCTTGCAGTTTATTAAATATTTAAGCGAAAGTATTAACATAGCAATCATTTAACCAGTATAGCCTGTAGGATATGTTAATACAAATTACATGTTTTATTAATGGGGGTTTATTTAGAGCCATTGCCATTGCTGGGTCAGGCAATAACTGCATGCCTCACACAGGAATCCCCAGGGTGTTTAAAAAAATCAGATTCCCTTGGCTCAGTCCAACTGGGTAATAGAGACACTGAACCATTGCAAAATGCTTGAGGCACTGAAAATCATATTGTATATCTATTTTACTATTAATTCATATATTGTTTGTAATCGTGTGACTTTAACAAGTGTAAAGGAACTTCACTGTAAGTTGACTTCTAGGCAGCATAATAATGTACATGTTTGCCTGATGAGGTAAAACATATCTAGAAACAAGACATTTTCACTTCTCTTTGTATAAACTACTGTTCTATCTGGTGTACATACAATATCACACTGCTTTTATGTTAGTAGGTATAATGTGTATTAAATATGTATTAGTATATAAGAAGTTTATTATGTAAAATATGCACTTCAGATATTTTATTAATGTCATGTTAATAAAATTTGTATACAGTTTTCAATATTGACTTTTTGATTTATTTCACCTTTGTACAACTGAACAGCTGAAACCTGCTATATTACTATACTTAGATGTGTGTCTCACATTTCTGTTTTCAAAAGAAACAGCTACCTAATGGTATTTGTGCTTGACCATCCTCAGGATTCAACTATGAAGTAAACATAACAGCATATCTGTCCACTATGCTGGAGTCATTAACCCAACTCTCTTCCTTTTGCTACTTAAGTGGTGCTAGACAAAACTAAATCAGTATTAACTTTATCTGAACGCTTTTTGCTAACATTATCATATTAAACTAAACGCTGGGAGGCAACACTTTTTCTATATATCTGGAAAACCACGTATCCAATTGTGATGGCACTTGGTATTAAACATTATTTAGCATATTATATTAAGAGTATTAGATTAATGGAGGTGTCTGTCTGTCTGTACATTTTTCCATCTGCATGTCATATTTATAATTCTGCATATGTATGTAAAACAGCCAATTAACTTGTGATGAAACTTGGTGTTGACATTACTCAGCATAAATTGAGCATATCAGATTGTGGGTATACAGTGCCTATAGAAAGTCTACACCCCTTTTCAAAATTTTCACCTTTTGTTGCCTTATAGCTTGGAATTAAAATGCATTAAAATAGTTTTTTTTTTCATTTATCTACACATCCTACCCCACAACTTCCAAGTGAAAAAATATTCTAGAAATTTGTAGAAAATTAATTAAAAATAAAAACTGAAATAGCTTGGTTGGATAAGTGTCCACCCCCCTTGTAATAGCAATCCTATATTAGCTCAGGTGTAACCAATTGCCTTCAAAATCACACACCAAGTTAAGTGGCCTCCACCTGTGTTAAATTGTAGTGATTCACATGATTTCAGGATAAATTCAGCAGTTCCTGTAGATCCCTCTGCTGGGTAGTGCATTTCAAAGCAAAGATTCAACCATGAGCACCAAGGTGCTTTCAAAAGAACTCAAAGACAAAGTTGATGAAAGGCACAGATCAGGGGATGGGTATAAAAAAATATCAAAGGCCTTGAATATCCCTTGGAGCATGGTCAAGATGATTCTTAAGAAGTGGAAGGTGTATGGCACCACCAAGACCCTGCCTAGATCAGGCCGTCCCTCCAAACTGGATGACTGAACAAGAAGGAGACTGATCAGAGAGGCTACTAAGAGGCCAATGGCAACTTTGCAAGAGCTACAGGCTTTTATGGCCAAGACTGGTCAAAGTGTGCATGTGACAACAATATCCCAAGCACTCCACAAATCTGGCCTGTATAGTAGGGTGGCAAGAAGGAAACCATTACTCAAGAAAGCCCACCTTAAATCCCATTTGAAGTATGCAAAAAAACACTCAGGAGATTCCTTATCCATGTGGCAAAAGGTTTTGTGGTCTGACGAAACTAAAATGGAACTTTTTGGCCTAAATGCAAAGCGTTATATTTGGCGCAAACCCAATACAGCACATCACCCAAAGAACACCATCCCTACTGTGAAGCATGGTGGTGGCAGCATCATGTTATGGGGATTTTTCTCATAGACAGGGACTGGGGCACTTGTGAGGATAGAAGGGAAAATGAATGGAGCAAAGTACAAAGACGTCCTTGAGGAAAACCTGCTGCCCTCTACAAGAAATCTGAAACTTCACCTTTCAGCATGACAACGACCCAAAGCACACTGCCAAAGCTAAAACGGAGTGGCTAAGGAACAAAAAGGTAAATGTCCTGACCTAAATCCAATCGAAAATTTGTGGCATGACTTGAAGATTGCGGTCCATCAACGCTCCCCAAGGAACTTGACAGAGCTTGAACAGTTTTGTAAAGAAGAATGGTCAAATATTGCCAAATCTAGGTGTGCAAAGTTTATAGAGACCTGTCCCAACAGACTCACAGCTGTAATTGCTGCCAAAGGTGCTTCCACCAAGTATTAACTCAGGGGGGTGGAGACTTATCCAATTATGATCTTTCAGTTTTGTATTTTTAATATATAACTTTTTTCCCCTTAAGAGTGTGGAGTATGGTGTGTAGATAAGTGGGAAAAAAATCCTCATTTAAATGCATGAAACTCTGAGGCACCTACACAACAAAATGTGAAAAAAGTTCAAGGTGGTGTAGACTTTCTATAGGCACTGTATATGGAGGTGTCTACCTGTCTGTTTATCTGTACGATAAATGTTTTTATGCATCTTGAGAACAGAAAAAGTTATTCCACATACTCAATCATAAGAGAACACAATAATTTATTCCACACACTCACAATCACTTTTTTACATACATTGCTAATTTGTTTACCTAATGATGTACTGCGCAGGTCCTAAATACCACTTAACCAATTTAAATGAAACTATTTGTTTCAATTTCTTACTCTATACTGTTGTATATGATGATCAACTTTCATTTTGAATTTACAGCCGCGACAGGGGATTATTATTAAATATTGTTAAAAAAGGCGCAAACAGTAGACTGTATAAATCCCTTGCAGGCTCTGTATCATCAACATATTGCTTCCTTTACCTGCTCTAGTGTATTATTTTGTGTAAAGCCTCAAAAGTTTTTATACTGTAATGCGACAGGTCTTACAGGTTACCCTGAAAATGCAATGCAGACAGAATACCTTCTTAACAGAAGTAAAGACCCTGTTCACACTACTTTGCTGGCCTAGGACCGCCCCATATTTAGGTCTGCAACCCCATTCACATTTCAGTTTAAGGCGCCTTTGCGCGTTCACATATGTGACTGCATAGCAGGCCTAAAATGTGGCAAACTGCTTTTTTTATTTTTATGGAATGATAGCCTGCACTCAGAATGGAAGAGCTACCGGGATATACAGTAATCATTTTGTAGCACATGTTTCTTATTAATTTTTCTTTTTTTCAATGCAGCACAGTAGCAATTTTATTATATATATATTTTTAAAAAAACCTGTCTGGAGTGTAATGGGGTGATTGTCCGAGCTTACCCCCACCCACAATCACATTATTCTCGTAAGAACACAGAGGTATTTAGAACATGGGAAACAGCAACTTGCTAGTGTTGACAAGTATAAATATGTATTTTTGTAATGGATATTTCACTCAGATTGCAGATGACTATCAGGTTGTACACAATTACTGACATTCACAAGACAAACTCACAACTGACCACCAATAGTACTACTGCTCCCTCCTAAGGAAAGACACGGCATTAAATAATAATTAATTAATTATTCAATAACCGGTTACATCTGAAATCATTTTATACAAAGAACTATTATTTAACATTCATTCTATTTACAATAAACATTCATATAATGTACATGACATATGTTTCTTCTCAGTTATACGTATTTGTTTAACCTGCATGAATACCATCTTTTTTGGCGGCGTTTGCATGCACAAGTCATGAATTTTCCTCACAACCTGTTTGCCGTACTTTTGAGGAAATGCGTTGCTATGCAGTTCTTATTTAGTAAAAGAAATCATCCGTAACAATGCAGATTACTCAATTCATAGTCATTTAGGGGAGGGGATATTTAATTGTTTGTGTCTGCTTACTAAGTAGGAAAAGAATGACTGAATATCGTGAGGAGAGCTTCATGCGTTGCCATGAAGATAAAAACATTTAACAAGAGAAATTAATTCACGTGTTGTTGCGCACATTCTGAATTACGCCGCGCATTAGTTACTTGTTTGTCTGGTTACCTTTTCAACACACACACACACACACTACAAGTTTGACAGCTATTAGAATTTATATTTTTGTGTGTGTGTGTGTGTGTTTGTGGAACATCTGAAAGTTACATTTCATTAACACTAGAACCGCCTTTTACAATACATGTTTTTATTTTGAATATAACATACAATATTCAATTATATATATATATATATATATATATATATATATATATATATATATATATATATATATATATATATATATATATATATATAAATTAGACTTTACATAAGATTGCAGTCCATCGACGATCCCCAACAAACTTATCAGAACTGGAGCAATTTTCCTGTGAAGAATGGGCAAAAATGTCACCATCCTACCGGGCAAGGCTAGTAGAGACCTATCCAAAAAGACTCACAGTAGTAACTGCTGCAAAAGGTGCTTCTACCAAGTACTGACTTAAGGGGCTGAATACTTATGCAACCAGTACATTTTCTTTGCAAGTTTGGCTGACATTTAACCTCCTCATCATATAACAGTGTTCAGTTTAACCACTACAGCTTTGAATAAAAAAAGGTTTGTTTGAAAACCTGTGCACACATTATTTGTAATTCAACAAAATGTGACATTATTGGTAGGGGGTGAATATTTCTGCAAATCACTGCATATACAAGCCTGTTGTTATCTCTACTGGACCTGGCAGTCATCAATTCCTTTGTTTGTACAAGGTAGGAGAGATTTCATCTTGAAGCTAGCAACAGCGCTTCAATAGAAACATTTCGATCAGAAACTGCAAAGCTGAAGGCTGCAGCAGCTCGACCAGGATTCTGTGCTGCGAGTGACACGAATGCAGGATAAATCATGATACTTTCGTTTTAGATTAAAAACTACTTTTGTTTTTACAGTTTTGTATGTGCATATACCTGTTTACACACTAGTTTCTTTTGAAATGTTTATATTATTGTAGTTTTTGATTTTTTGAAGTAGTGCTTTATATGTGGTAAGTTAGAAAATAAAACCTTTCATGTTTAATTGTTCATTTAAATACGACGTTTCGGCTGTGCAAATGTTTGATATGATGTGCTTGAATAAAACTTTTGAGTTGTATCTGATAGTGTCTTTCATTTTAATACTGATGGTGTTTAAAATGTACCCGCGGTTCTAGTGTTGAAATAGTCCATAAATGTACTGTGTGTGTGTGTGTGTGTTGGGGGTGTGTCTATGTTTTGTACAGCCTTTCTGCTGGCGATTATGTGATATTAAATCAGAAAAAACGGGATGTTGACTGCTGAAACCTTGTGAGACACAAGCACGATTCCTGCTCCGGTTTACATGGGTTTTCACAGCTATTTGTATCGTGAGTAAGCAATTGACCCTGACCCTGCTTCCTTTTGCTGTTTCGTGATGTATTCGCATGACAACATCATACAGTCATGACTGTAGTCGATTTTCAAGTGCATGTAAACCAAGCCTTTGTTTACAAACATGATCGTTAAACAATTTTAACAATTTATATATATATATATATATATATATATATATATATATATATATATATATATATATATACAGTACTGTGCAAAAGTTTTAGGCAGGTGTGAAAAATGCTGTAGAGTAAGAATGCTTTCAAAATAGACATGTTAATAGATTATATTTATCAATTAACTAAATGCAAAGTGAGTGAACAGAAGAAAAATCTAAATCAAATCCATATTTGGTGTGACCACCCTTTGCCTTCAAAACAGCATCAAGCATCAATTCTTCTAGGTACACTTGCACACAGTTTTTGAAGGAACTTGGTAGGTAGGTTGGCCCAAACATCTTGGGAGAACTAACCACAGTTCTTCTGTGGATTTAGGCAGCCTGAGTTGCTTCTCTCTCTTCATGTAATCCCAGACAGACTCGATGATGTTGAGATCAGGGCTCTGTGGGGGCCATACCATCACATCCAGGACTCCTTGTTCTTCTTTACGCTGAAGATAGTTCTTAATGACTTTCGCTGTATGTTTGGGGTCGTGGTCATGCTGCAGAATAAATTTGGGGCCAATCAGATGCCTCCCTGATGGTATTGCATGATGGATAAGTATCTGCCTGTACTTCTCAGTATTGAGGAGACCATTAATTCTGACCAAACCCCCAACTCCATTTGCAGAAATGCAGCCCCAAACTTGCAAGGAACCTCCACCATGCTTCACTGTTGCCTGCAGACACTCATTTGTGTATGCTCTCCAGCCCTTCGGCGAACAAACTGCCTTCAGCTACAGCCAAATATTTCAAATTTTGACTCATCAGTCCAGAGCACCTGCTGCCATTTTTCTGCACCCCAGTTCCTGTGTTTTCGTGCATAGTTGAGTCGCTTGGCCTTGTTTCCACGTCGGAGGTATGGCTTTTGGCCGCAAGTCTTCCATGAAGGCCACTTCTGACCAGACTTCTCGGACAGTAGATGGGTGTACCAGGGTCCCACTGTTTTCTGCCAGTTCTGAGCTGATGGCACTGCTGGACATCTTCCGATTGCGAAGGGAAGTAAGCATGATGTGTCTTTCATCTGCTGCAGTAAGTTTCCTTGGCCGACCACTGCGTCTACGGTCCTCAACGTTGCCTGTTTCTTTGTGCTTCTTCAAAAGAGCTTGGACAGCTCATCTGGAAACCCCTGTCTGCCTTGAAATTTCTGCCTGGGAGAGACCTTGCTGATGCAGTATAACTACCTTGTGTCTTGTTGCTGTGCTCAGTCTTGCCATGGTGTATGACTTTCGACAGTAAACTGTCTTCAGCAACCTCACCTTGTTAGCTGAGTTTGGCTGTTCCTCACCCAGTTTTATTCCTCCTACACAGCTGTTTCTGTTTCAGTTAATGATTGTGTTTCAACCTACATATTGAATTGATGATCATTAGCACCTGTTTGGTATAATTGTTTAATCATACACCTGACTATATGCCTACAAAATCCCTGACTTTGTGCAAGTGTACCTAGAAGAATTGATGCTGTTTTGAAGGCAAAGGGTTGTCACACCAAATATGGATTTGATTTAGATTTTTCTTCTGTTCACTCACTTTGCATTTAGTTAATTGATAAATATAATCTATTAACATGTCTATTTTGAAAGCATTCTTACTTTACAGCATTTTTTCACACCTGCCTAAAACTTTTTGCACAGTACTGTATATATATATATATATATATATATATATATATATATATATATATATATATATATATATATATATATTTTCATGTTAGTTCAACTTAGTCTTCGTCATCCGTCTGGCTAATAGCTGTAGCATTCTCCAGCCAGATTGTCGTGAGATGCTGGCATTGAGCAAGTTTATGTCTGTTTATGTTTTGTTTCATTCAATTTACGTTTAGCGCTTCCCATTATACAATCGTCTACATACGACATTAATCTACAGCCTTGCTGCATGAAGTACAAAACAGCACATTACCATCAACGTGAAATTATCCTTGCCAAACTCTTTGATCTGATCTTTAGTGACGATTGTTATTGATTTCGGCATTTTTGAACGGCTTTGGATACTGACTGAAATAAACTGAAGCCTCATTCAACACTGAACTTGAATACCAGAAGCAGTTTTATTAGACAGGTATGTTTATGTAAATTTGAAGCAAAGTTGCTTGTGTTAATGTTTATTTATGGTACGTGTATTGATTTGGTTATTATCAATGAAAAAAAAAAGCCTTGCATGTTTTTTGCCCCTCCTCAAATGCAAAACAAAAAAATCTCCGACATCATAGAAAATCGGTGTTTTTCCGTGTTATCATAGAAAATCAAATTGCTAATGTGATACAAAAAGGCGTATCACAACATAGGTATGTTTTGCGTTCATACCTATGTTAAGGCCAGCCCTGGGCCACATGGAAACAGCGGCCTAAATCTAGGTCGGCCCTGGGCTGCCTTTTCTTTTTTGGAGCGTTCACAGATGAGAAAAGGCAGCCCTGAAGTAGCCCTGGGACACCTTAAATCACAACTGTGAATGGGGATCATAGATGTATGATAGTATTAGTTCTAAGAAAAATAAAAACCCGTAAGAGATATACCACCAGTCATTTTGTCAATTAGAAACTACTCATAAGAAAAATTGAGTCCCAGTTTTAATGCTGACACTACAACCTATATTTCTATGAAAACAGAATAGCTTAAAAGGCTAGCAGAATTAGCAATACTCCACTACCAAAAAGGTTAGGCCAAAATGCCATCTCTCCACAAAAAAAGCTATACAAAATTAAGAGCAGAGCACATCAACACTAGTGCAAGAACAGAACACCACCTTCCTCATTTTTATAGCATCAAATTAAACTACAAGACTGCATGTAAACCTTTTTTGTAAATGATCCTCTTGTTGTTGGTTTTTTTTTGTAAAATGATTGCAAATACATATTTTATACTGTCCCCAAACAAGAATATAATTAGTACAATATAAGTAGAATTTTAAACTTCAAAAGACATTTCATTACTTGAATGTGATTTATCTGATGTGACCCTATATGTACTAGCTTCTGTTCATTTTCATAAGGATTGAAAATATATTGAAGTTTAATAAGTTGTAAAATCAAGAAAAAATATGGTACTTTTAAAGTTACATTTTTACTATGGTTAACTTGTCAGGGGGTGGGGGGTGGAGCTGTAATTACAACAAACCAGCTTTTTCCATCCATGTTACACACCCCTAAACAATCACATAATGCATTGGATGAAGAGAAGAAAACTGCCACGGGACTGAATTTCCAAAACAGAGAGGGGGGGGGGGGGGGTATGTTTGCTTTAATTTGCATTAGTAGGGACAGGGTGGGGTGAAGGGGAAAGCCACAAAGTAGTAGCATTGTCTTTGTGGGGATCATCTTACACAAGTCAAAAACTTTATCACGAATAAATTAAGGTAAAAGACAGGATCTAAATAAGGGTTTTAGGGTTTTTTCTTTCAAAAGGGAAATACTGATAAGTTTATAATGAGCCTTATCAGAACCTCTGTGTCTTTGATAGTATTAGTAGTTGTACACACAGTTGTTACAAAGTAAATGTTTTGTAAAAGGCTATCAAAATACTGTATTTAATCAGTATACATTACTGATAAAATACTGTACATTCATCTCAAATCACAGATTTGGACTCCAAATACTTGAGGGAACCCTTACCACAGTACTTTATTTTTACACATCCTGTAATGCACTGGTTTATAATTTAATTTAAAAAAAGACATTCAATAATTAATTAAAAAGAACACAGGTTTGTAAATGTATATTTTACTATTTGTTTGGTTACAAACACCTTTATTTTATATTGATTTACAAAATAGGCAGTATTTGGCAGACAATATTCTTCACAGCAAAACTGTACAAAAAATAATACAAATAGTTAGCCAAATGATGTACTGTTAAGCTTATTTTTTGGTACAAGATCATTGTTGACTAAGTCAAAATAAGTCCTATGGGAAAGGCATTCTGACTGTTTGTAGAATATGTACAGCCTATATAATTCCTAATAAAACAGAAAACTGTATCCCTTCCCCAATACCTCTCCCCTACCATTGGTGTTCTCTTGCCTTCCCACCAAAACCTTAAAAAATAATAATGGCAGTCGAAATTAACAAAAATCTGAAAATACAAATCAGTATTACAATGTCCATATACTTTTCTTTGAAAACCACACAAATTCATACATTTTTCACATTAAACCCGAGTAATGAGTGCACAGTCTATGAATACAATATTATAGAACTGTCATATAATTTTCCTAAGTTTCATTTTCAACACAGAGTCACCCATTTGTCATTTTAGTGCTGCAATGCTTAAACAACAAAATGTCAAAATACTAAACCAGACATGATATAAAAACTGAAAATAATAATATTAAAACATAAAATATAAAAAAACCAGCTAGGTGCAACCATGTATATAAAAAAATGTGTTGTTTTTTTTCGTCACATTAATGTCAATTAACTGCTTAAATGAAAGAAATGAAAAAAGAATATAAAAAAATGGTAGTAGAATTTTGTTCAGCTCTCAGATGCAAAAACATACTGCACAGGTTATTTATGGGGCTATTTTCGAAAGGATGCAAAATGCGTAACTTGATATGGAGTAAACCATCCATTAATGTTACAAACTACACATCTTAAATAACTGTAACTTTCACAGTTATAAATTAAATGTAAGGGTTTTTTTTTTTTTGATTATCCCCTTTATTTTACATTACAAACAAAAGTGATATTCAGACTATAATGCCATGCAACAGATCATACTTCCAGGTTAGAATTTAAAAAATTCAAAAAACTGAAAAATATGGTAATATGGTATGAGTGATCATGAATCTGTCACAGTAATGGTAACAAAAAACAGTATATATATTTTTTAATTACCATAGATTTGCTTTACTATTAAGATTATTTTGTAGTGTAAATTAAAAACACAAGCAACATAAATCTGTTCACATTACTCCAAATGCATTTTCCTAGGTAACACTAAACAAGGCTCCCTTTCTTGTCAAATATGTATTCAGCTCTATTTTCACCCTATTATTTTGTGCTTCCTCAGTCCCGGATCTGCTGCGAAGTCAAGGACAGAAGTCGTTTACTAAGTAATGTATTGTGCTGCTTCAGATACTCTATTAAATCTGCTTGTTTCTCCACAACTTCTTCCACACTTGAGCTATCCCTGCAAACAAAAGAAAGAAAGAAAGAAAGAAAGAAAATAAATACAACTTCAAATATCTAAAATCACAATCCTTGGGGAGATTTATATTTACCAAAATATTCACTGATTTTCTTTCTTACATTTGTTGGAAGAATTAAAAATACATTGATAAATGAGATTATCTTGACTAAGCCAGGTCAGTATTTCAAACATGCAATACTGTCATGTCTATTATTAAGTTTTAAGAACAATCAATTTTTTACATAAAAAGGTATGCAAGTAACATGCATATCCCCTATCAAGCTTACAAATAACATATTACAACAGTCAGGGGGGGGGAATAAAAAAGTAAACATTGAAAACCATACAGATAAATATTTTTTTTATGTAATCAATTAATGGAAATGGTTCCCAAAATATGTCCTTCAAATACACAGCAAATAAGGCCTCTAAATACCCCAGGTTCTGGGTTAAGTGTTAAGTGTAAGGTTAGTTCCTTGTTTCCAGTTTGCATAATCAGAATACTTTAACTAGCCTTCAAATCTGACTTGTGTAATAGAAAAAACAAAACACAAACTTGAAATGTTTATAGAATAAATTGAATTACAGTATCACCCTATGGCCTCAAAATTTTTAATATTTACTAATGTGGGGCTCCATTGCAGTTATACTTTCAGTAGCAGTGTTAATGTTCAAAGCACCCACAGGGTATCAGGGGTATAATCTATCAACACCCCCACCATGGTGTGTTTGTGGAGGTATTCTGCTGCTAGATGCTATCCTTTAAATAAAAACCTAGGTCCTTCTTTGTAGATGTTAATCATCCCATGGCGCTTATCAATGAAAAGCAGGGGAACTGACCCCAGACTCCCCTCAAGCGTCACATCTACATCCTGCAACATGGACAGGGCTCCGTTGGAAGGAGCAAATAATGTATTGCTACAGAGGGAAACCAGAAACCTTCACAATTATATGGTCAAAGGCAAAAGATTATTTCGAAAATAGTTTTGGTTAACATGAAGCCATAGGATATTTACTAACTGCTTTAATAGGGCACTGCTATTTTAGACATTTGGATATACAGTATTTATGAATGTACTTATATATATATATATATATATATATATATATATATATTTTTTTTTTTTTTAGCTCAAAGAGCCAGCTGCTCAACGTTTCGATATGTTGTACATATCTTTCTCAAGGGAGACTGTGTTTCAATCAAAACATTGGAGGTATTTGACGGCATGACAACTACTTGTTATTGTTTACATTCAAATCCATGATTTATTCTTACATGATGTAATGGTGTTCTATATATAGTGACATCATTTTTACTTCTATCTTTGAATCTGTATTAATTCTAATTAACATTACTTTATATAAACTTAGATTTTTATTATATCATGCAATGCTGGCTCTGAGGATCAGTGTTGATTTGGCCTCCCCAGCGCATCAGTATGCACAACTTTTGAATTAATTTTGTTTATTTCTTTAAATGTTATATATTTATTGAAGTTAATTAGTTAATTCTTTTCTGTTGAGTCCCGCTGGCATAATCGTGTTCAGTCTATTTATCCATTTACTTTCTTTTATTCTTCTATATGTCGCATTGTCTAATTTTAGCTGTTCTAATACTACAAACTTTACATCATTTATGTCATGTCCTTGACTGGTGAAGTGCTGTACTATATATATATTTATTTTATACATGCAGTTGTCTTCAAAAGTTTACATACCCCAATGGAAATTTATAATTTCTAGAAATTTCTCAAAAACAAAGAATTATAGGAAAAATCTTTTGCAGCAAAAGTTTTGCTTTTGTGGAGGAGGAAAAAAAAGTTACAAGAAACAGATGTCTACAATTATTTATTTATGCAATTCTTTTTGCAAAACTCCAAAAATGCTAAATTTAAAAGTATTCATACCCTGACAAGGAAAATGAAATGAATAGCTGGTTGAGGCACCTTTAGCAACAATAACCTCTTTCAAATGATTAGGATATCTGTCAATGAGCTTTTGGCATGATTCTTTAGTGATTTTTGACTAATCTTCAACACAAAATTGTTCCAGTTCATTCAAATTCCAAGGACTTATCTTATTAATTCTTCAACTCATACCAAAAATTCTCAATCGGATTTAGAGCGGGACTTTGACTTAGCCATTCCATAACCTTAATTTTATTCTTTTTTAACCATTCTGAAGTAGATTTTGATGTGTGCTTTGGATCGTTGTCGTGTTGGAACGGCCAATTGTGCTTTAAACCAAGTCTTGTAGCGGAGGGTTTCAGATGATTGGCCAGTATCTTTTGGTATGCTATGAAATCAATTTTACCATATATTGGAACTAAATTTCCTGTGCCAAACAGCCCCATAGAAGGCTATTACCACCTCCATGCTTGACGGTAGGTATGGTGTTCTTTTCTTCGTATGCTTCACCAGACTTTCTCCAAATGTAACGACCATCAGCATGACCAAATAGATCGATTTTCGATTTTTGTTTCATCACTCCACAAAACCTTTGACCAGAACTCATATCCATCATTCAAATGCCGTTTTGTAAACTTTAAGCGATTGTCCTTGTGGCTTTTTTCTTTGCCTGTGACTATTGAGACCACCATGCAATACTCGACCTATGGTTGAAATGGAAACCCCAGTCCACTTGCAGCCAATTCACTTTCAATGTCTTTGGCAGTCAATCTCGGATTGTTATTAACCTCCCTCACAATTCTTCTACTTGTTCTTGGTGAAAGAACCTTCTTTCTTCCAGACCGAGGGAGTGTTGTGACAGTACCATGAGTCTCGTACTTCTTGATAATAAAAACAATAGTTGAAATTGAGATAGATACTGAAATGCTTGGAAATCTCCAGCTTTAGGACAATAAATAATTTTCTGCCTAAGGTCTTCAGATAGCTCTTTACTTTTCCCCATATTGACTTATTGGTAATGACAGCAATCATCCTATACCTAACCCTTTTATACTCTCCAAGAATGTTCATCTACAATCCAGCATTTTCTAGAATTAGGTTCTGCATTATCATATTGAAATTTCTAACACCTTGTAGACAATACTACCATAGCATCAAAGGGTATGGATACTTCTGAATTAGCGTTTTTGGAGTTTTACAACAAAATAGCTGAAATAAACAATCATAGACATCTATAGACATCTATTTATTGTAACTTGTAACATAGGAAGATATTGAAAAGGTCTTACAGAATACTGTATTTCAAATGAACAGTAGCACATTTTACAGCAATTTTATTACTGTATACAAATATGTATATTATTATAACAAGTTCACTAGTTTTTAGACTATTTTCAAAACAGAATGCAACCAATACTCTTCCTGGCTACACTCTGCACGTTTAGTTCATTGAGTACAGGTGTCAGATATAGTGAGAAGGAATTCCATGGAAGTGTCAGAGGTGAAACAATAGTGATTATAAATACAATTGGGAACTTTTAATGAGGTGTCAGCGGGCTGATTACACGTGTGACTTTTACAAGGAAAGAGCATAAAGAATAAGAGAAGAATGGATACAAAGGAAGGATGTCTGCAGAAGAAAAACTTATTTTGACCAGGAAATAGGAACTCATTAAAAGATTCTGTGTGGATAAACGAAGATCAAATGACTCTACCTATAAACCAGTCTATTTCCTACACCTTCAGGTTATTTTCTCAGTGTTTAAAGTGCATGTGTTAATCAGCCAATCATATGCTGTCTAATATGTCTGTGTAGTCTCCCATGACCTACCGGAAAAATCAAAGGATCCACATCAACCAACATGTTTATATGCCGTAAAGTAAATGGATTAGAAACAATCAGATTAAGCAATCTAAATACATATTTACTTGGTGCTTGGATTTCATGATCACTACAATTCTGCAACCTATGTATGCAAATTACTGTGATCCTGAATTTTTTTCATGCACAGTAGGACTGAACATCCTTGTTTGCTGTATTTCTTTTATGTTTGTGGTTGATTTATACTAGTTCAGTAGCAGTGAGGTGTGATGGAAAATGCATAGAATTATAATTCAGATGGTTATATACATGTCATCAAGTTCCTGTCGGTTTTTGAAACATACACTCCTGGGAATGTAAAGTAAATAAGGTAAATGCACAGTGTTGTGTTTTTTGTGTAGTTTAGGATTTTTTATAGTATGGTTAATAAACCAGGCAGAGGCTACTGACAATCAGATATAATTAACAGTTCTAATCACAACTGTGAATTAAGTAATATACAATGACTGAACAACTAAAAACACTGCCATAACACTTTCAACAGGGTGCTCAGAAGGCATGTCATTTGGTACAAAAGCTCAGATGTTACCATACATATATCTATACATTTTTTTTGTATGTTAATAATGTAAATGGACAGAACCATATTAAAAGTACAAAGAAATTTGCAGTTTGCTTAAAAATACTATACCTGAAGCCGATCTCCGTGTTAATGAGACTTCTGGTACCTGAATAAGCATTTGAGTGCTCTTCCTGGTTGATGTCTGGTGCTGGTTTCTCTGTGTTGAATTGCATTACCTTCACTGCAGGAAAAAAAAAAAAAAAAAAGATATTTAGGACTTTTTTACCATTTCATAAACCTACAGAAGCCACATATAAAATGTAATTTAATAATAATAAATAAAGGTTGGGACTTTATGCACGCCTGTACTTCATTGTAATCACACCTTCAGCAGGGTTGGGTTATATTAAAAAAAAAAAAAAAAAAAAACATGCACATGACAGTAAATGCATCCCACCACTTGAACATGAAATATTCATGTTGGGGGTTAAGGGGCGACACAAATGCTAATACCATATACAGCACTCTCACAGGACTGTAGAATAGATGTGGCAGAGTATCAGTAAGTATTTGTGCTGCATTGTATTTATGGGCTAGTACATACACAACACCTTGGAGTGATACCTACAGTACATTACTATATTTTAACATGTACTGGTCCTTTTTAACACCTAAACACAAACAACAATTTAATCAGACAAACTCTTAATGGGAATTGATTGCACCACTCTAGAGTGTACTATTAAGAGTGATGTATATAGTATAAGTGTTTGCTTCTGCCTTATGTCTGAATGGAAAATTGGCCTTAAGTCTCTGCACACCAAACAGGCAGATTAAAGAGCTGGGCTATGTTTGGCCTATTTTAATACTTTGATCTTCTGTCTCATGATCAAGTAATCAGAACCTTACTATTTGACTTTTTTTTTCACAAATCATGTGTGGCCGTTGGCTCTATGCATTAATGCAGCATGCCTATCTAACTTTGACCCCCTAAACATCACTCTGCTTCATTAGCCCATGCAGGTTTCTCATGTAATATGTTACCAGTGAAACACCACCTTCATCTGTAAAATAAAGCTCATCACTTTTAATTTATTTATTTCTGTTTGGTTTTGTTAGCTTAAGATGTCTTAGAATACCATACAGCTTCTACTTCAATAGCAGAAGCATGCCTACTTGTTTCAAGAAGCAGCTTCTGTCCCAACAGTATACAAATTATTTTAGGGAATGTAAATCTAGACTGCCAACAAGATCCGCTTTTCTTGTACAAAAGTGTGTCGGAAAGCTAAACTACATTATGGAAGGATAAATAAACACATACTAAGGAATTATCCAAGTATTATTGTGGGACACTGCAATTTGAATTTATATATATATATTTATTGGTGCACATAAAAATGCTGTGTTGCACTTGGAAGTGAAGCCTTCAATGAGCACTAAAGTGAACGGCCATTCACTTTCCGGCCCAACTTTCTTACAAATTGTTTTTATCACAGACCACCTGCCTCTGTAGTGTACAATCGCATGACTGATTAAAGGGAAGCAATTACACGGTTCTGATATTGACTTGCTACTGTCAAACAGCGGGATGTAAAGTAATCAGAAGACCACCTCTGAATCGAGGCTTGGTGGTCTGCTCCGCCTCTGTGCTCAAGCAATACGTCTTAGAATAGAGCTTGTGAAATACAGCATTTGGGTAATTTAGGACAAACAATGCTAGCACATCCCTTACAAATGACAGTGTGCTAATCTATAGGACATCTGTATTAGGTTATGGGATCTGAAATCTGTCTTCCTCTGAAACTGCTCTGTGTGTGTGTGTGTGTGGGGGCAGGCATTACTATCAACGTGCAGACAAAATTGGAGAAAAATTGCCAAAATATTTAATTTGTTGTCGACTTTCACCCTGTGTGGAGTTTTGTCTGACAGGAGTTAGAAATAGTAAATAAATAGTGAGTAGAGTCAATGACAAGTCCCCACAAATACAGGAATGAAAATGTGTGTGTGTACACGCTATATAAACATGAAGTTAATTATTAATTTACTCAGTTAAAATTACTGGACAACATTACAAGCACTATATTAACTTTTTTTTTTTGGAAAGGCGGTGGGGGTTGTCACGACTCATTGTTTGTTAATGGTTGCCCTCCAGGGGAGTGAAACCATTTAAGAAATATTCACAGACCCTTTGGCTACTAACTGTGTGCCTGGCTGATCTTCAGGAGTGAGCCATCAGTGGCACCAACTCCAGTAGCCTGTGGCTACTTCTACTCTATCTGTCACAGTGGGGGTCACAGTAGAGTTAAGCAAGGCTCTGCCCAATAGATTCCAAAATGCCTTTAGGCACCTATCTTGTTCTAGATCGCCCATATCATTTTCTTCCTCGTGATTGGCCTATAACCAAAAACAGACAATTATGCATGTTCATATTTTAACTTTTAAATCTCTCAGTTTGATGCAACAGAGCAGTTCTGTAATGTTCTAGAAATCTGTATAAAATGTAGTAATAGTGAGCATTTTACTACTGTTTTTCTAACCTTTACCTGCAAATGTTTTAAAAGAATGTTATGTCCTGTAAAAAAAAAAAAAATATATATATATATATATATATTTATAGGTGTAAAGGGTGAAAAAAAAAATCTAATTTTAAGCAGTCTGAAGTATTTATGAAAAGGCAGATGCGTTGCAGTTTTCAGACATATATATTCTTCTGATTAAGTTACAGCGAGAAAACTGGCAATTTGTATATAAAAAACAAAGAGTAGAACACCTGTCTCACAGTATAATCACTTGTTGAGTAATGTCTGCTCATATGATGTAAAAGCCTCAATCTAAACAAAAGCAACACAACTTCAGACCAATCACTCACAGCGGGTATTAAAGGTTGAATGTAACTTGAATCAGATCAGGGAGATCTTAGAGAAAACCATCTTTGTCATCCAATCCAGATAAGACAAGTTAACTGCATTCAAGGGAAGTCTTTAGCATACTGGGTACTGCGCTATTTAAAAGAATAAAAAAAAGTTCTATTTGTAAGCTGTAACCCCTGGCATAGTGTATACTGAAGCCATGTGCTTTGAACCCCTTTGATCTGGTTGTGCCACAAGAGCCCTTGCAATGAAATAAAAACTTAGAATGAGAATGTAACCAGCTTCAAGAATCAAACTGGCTTGATATAGATTAGGAGACAGGGAGGAAATACAGCACTAGTTATATCCTGCACAATTTTAACCCATGACCTACTGTCCTATTCACAGGACTATCACATGAGTGAGTGAGCACTTCAGTGATGATTCGCCTAAGACAGTAGCTCTTAATGACGACAAAAATGATTTATTTTGCCATACTAGCAGTACTGAAATGTAGATTTGCTTGGGTTTTTTTTATTTTTATCTTAAAACTTTCTAGTATATCTTTGAAGTTTTCCTAAAACAATTGCTAATGGTGGTTTAACTCATCCCTACCCACGGAAAAATATATTTAATTAATTAAATAAATAACTAAATAAATAAAAACAAATAAATAAAGTGTGATTCAGTGGGTTAAAGACACAGTTATGGTCAAAACAACCCCTTTCTTGCATCCAAGGGTTTATCTATCCAGTTGCTGAGTACAGAATAAATAATGTCTCTAGTTTAAATAAATCTATAAAAGGCAAAGATTATGGCAGCACCACAGTTATACTTCATAACAGCTATAACACCATCATTTTGATTAAATCCAGGCTTATGTCATTTTTAAAAAGCTGTGCCAGATGGGGTGTTTTTCACTTGGTAAATAATGTACCTGTAATTTCTCTCTCACTGGGATTTGAGATCTGTGCTCTAAATCATTGCAGGAAGAGTGATTAAAAAAAAAACATAACAAGTCCTCTGGCTTTTCTGTACCACATCACTAAAAAGTTGTCAGGATGTTAACAATGAAAATAATAAATTACAGGTACGTTATTTAAACAGTTGTAGCAACAAACACCTGGGAACGCGTAACGCTATATTTTTCGGAATCACCCTTACTCTAAGATAATTGTAAAGGACTGAAAAACTGCAGTCAAATACAAATAACCCTAGTTAGTATTAACTAAAGTATGTAAATTGAAGTTTAAATACACTTCATTTACTTTTATGCAATGTTTGTATTGCATAAAAGTCCATTATAACAGCTGGACAGAAGCAAGTTACCTTAACTATGAATTGAAAACTTTTTTTTTTTTTTACAAATTTTAACTGATCCCAAACAAATAGTATTTCTACATACCTTTTTTAGTAAGTTAAAAAGACAAAAAATAAGGAGAGCAAGAATCCAAAAGTAGAATGCCAAATGAATATTCTTTAAGAACCTCTCATGAAAAACTTTTTTTTTTTGTGGTTTCATACAATAGCTGTTATTTTACAAAACAGGATATCAGTTTTATGGCTCATTCAAAAACCATAGCCCACCCACAGGATAACAAACCACAGGTACAATTTTTTTTTGTCCTGTGACCATCAAGTGTGCTATCATTGTCTGCATAAAATGTTACCCTATACCAGTGGTTTTCAACCTATTTCCGCTCTACCAAATGGTACCACAGTTGCAATAAAAGGCAGAATAATCTGATTAACAATTCTTCCCCCCCCCCCCCGATTTATTTAGTAATTGCAAGTCTTTGGATGCACAGAATCAAAAGACATTATTTCGGAATCCCTTCAGAAAAACACACTCACTTTCTGTTCAGCAAAGTTATTATAAATAATCCAAAACAGTCTGCACTGTAAATGTTTATCACATTACCATTTACTTCCCATCTAAGCATAATTACGTGTAACATTTAAAATGTTTACATCAAAACACATTATCCTCAAGATAAAACTATAATAACAATGATAAACTTTTCATTAAATAAAAATGATCCAAAGGGACTTGGCATATCTTTCTGTTGCTTTGCATTTTCTATAGACTCTTGTGTTTTCCTCCTTCCTAATCTGGAGGTATCAAACACCAAAAACAATTCAAGCAGCCACTATTTTTGTTACTAAAATGCAGCCATGCCTGAGTAACATCAGGGTGGAAACACGCTCAATTGAAATCATGCATGCGTACAGGTGGATGATAATTTTAAAACTATAGTCAGACTGTAAACTTTGAGCTGCTAAACAAAAATGAAACATTTATGTACAGTGGTTTATAGATAATATGTAACACCACTGAAGAAAATAAATTCAAGATCATTATTTTCTTTTACTTTCATTTTTATTTTAGCATCTATGACTCTTAGAAGTACCCACAGGGGTAAGTGTACCCCAGTTGAAAACCCCTGCCCTATACCATTAAATTTGAATTGTGAAAAAAGTACCTTACCTCGTCATTTATGTTTAGGACCTGTCATTAAACAATGGCTAAGGAAAAGAGCAGTACTTGGTGAAATGATGTTACTTTTACATACTTATTGTAACTTCTTCAATCTGGTACAACCTTTACCAGGATTTAAAAAGAAGGTTAAAGAGAAATAGGTCAGTGCCCCTGTAAAAGGGTATCCCAAGACAAACACTGGTATGCCCACAAAGAATGGCTGCACAGACCCCATCCCCAACACGACATCAAAAATGGGGTTACTTCATACTAACATTTTAAAAGCACACATTGTTCACTTCAGGCACATGTTACTGTATAACATTTAGGTGGATAGATTTCAGGGAGATGTTAATGTTTATAGATTAAGAATGGGACAAACTTTCTACAGCTCAAAAGCTTAAAAAAAAAAGAGAAAAAAAAAGAAAGGCGGCGACATTAATGCATCAAACGAAGTCAATCATTGATTAAAAGCAAATATCCTGCTTTGAGGTTCCACAATTAATGGCCTGGCCTTCCTACGGTCAAGTGTTTATGTGTTTGTGTATCTCTGTTAGTACTACATCTCTGGCTCTCAATCTGTCAGTACTATGGACCTCCATAGTCATTGTAACATTATCCATGGATTAAAACCTGACACTACAGAGACACAACCTTGTGTGGCATTAGGTATCATACACATATTAATGTGCTTTCCTCCAAAATGCACTTTAAAAGATAAAAACCTAAATCTCTAAGGTGGCAAGCATGTGACTCCTTTAAGTGTAAATGGGTGTGACATTTTCTTCACACTGTATCTGCTGAATGTGCTTGTTAAACGATTCACCAAAGCAGTTCCTGGCTGAATACTGTGTTTCACGATTAAGGGGCTCTATCTACTGTATAGGCAAAAATGACTATTTTACTACTTCTTTTTTTCTTTAACTCTTTGAAGACCAAAGGGAAAAAAGCAGTAAAATACTTTGATGTGAGGTATCCGAACATTGCCCAACACAGTTGGTATTCATGTTTAAATGAAGAGAAAACATAAATAGAGTAGTTCAACTCTGACCATTAAAAGAATCCTCAAAAAGACTTCAAAGGGTCAAGAGTCAAACAACATATATTTGTCATAAGAACAACACCTTAGAAGACACATAAACACAAATACAATGCTGTAATGCTGAGGCGTTACTGGGTGGGGTATATCCAAGAATTGCCCAAGGAAAGACTGAGCACATGACCTTCTAGCCCAGGAGGCAAGCTTGCTACCCACTGAGGCACCCATCCTTATCTGTAATGGAGTGTAAGTTTTAGGTACAGCAATTATACCTACTCAGTAATGAGCAAGATAAACATCTTTAGCTTTGTAAACTTTCTTATTCTTTCCTGCATACAATTACATGTTTAGCAATTATTACAACTGAAAAGAATCAAATTTATTTGAAAATAAAAATGACAAAAACAAAACTGTTCTTTAGTTTTTACTGGTACAGCAGGAACCCAATGATGTGCTCAAAAACTCCCTATTACAGACAACTTAGCTTGAGCCTACAGTATAAGCTGTAAACTCAGTGTTTTGTTACAGTACATGTATATTCTTCTACACGATCACACCACATTGGGAACAGTAGCAAAAACATATTAAAAGAGAACATGAGTATGTCACTCCATAATAAACAAGAAGGAAAAGGTCATTAAAACTAAGAATTCTAAAATCAGGTGCACTCCACTTATAAGTGGTTAACGTGCTTCTGGTTAAAACAGACTATTGTAAATAAACTGTGTTATAGGCATTATAATGTGCAGAGAACCCTGCCAGATGGTCCAGCAGAGCTTGCCCTTACCTGTATAAAAGAGAAGGCATGGGACTGAAAAGCAAAGCTCCAGCACCAGGACACCCAGGAGAAGGTACATGTACATTAGCGACTGTTCATTACTTTTAAACGACAGCCTTGCTGACAAAATGAGCAGAAAGGCTGCATTACCTGAAAGAAAACAGTCCAGAAAAAAATGGTTTACTTCAGTGTTTCCAGAAATCCCTAAACAAACAAACAAACAAAAAAAACAGGCCACAAAAAACAGGTTTTAGCAGTGCATCTTACACCTAAAACATCTTTAGTCTTTAAAAACAAATTAATTATGTATAATTATGAACTTACAAATGCAATTTGTACATTAATTGCACTAGAGTTTTAAAGCTGTCGTTTAAAAGTCTGTAGTTAAAGGCTTCACTGTTGGGCATAATAATTTAAATTACTGTTGCTCATGTTTAACAAATCTATTTTTTAAAATTAAGGGTCCCTTGTTAAATTGGTGGTGGTGGTGGTGGTGGTGGTGGTGATGGTTGGGGGGTATACAGTTCAAAACAATGGGTTTCATTTACTTCAAACAAATTACATCTGTAAAAGGTGCCTCCTAGTGGCTAGCAACTGAAATAAACAATACCAGTAAAAGAAAGGACAGTGAATCTAGTGAGATGCTTTATATTTGTGATACTGTACTTTTGTAACTACTATATGCACATGTCATACTGTACATTTGATTTTATGCAACACCACATTAGTTCATCCAGAATTTTTTATAGCCAATAATAATTCTCTACTTATTTGACACACAGGTAAACAGAGGTACTATTTAAATACAATGTATCATGAGAAGTCACTATATGTTGTTATATACTCCATTTTCATTAAATATCTTGATTGCTTGTACATCTGATTTCTTGGCATATATTATTTGTCACAGTGTCAAAGGGACCAAATTGGGGACAAACAGAAGATACATGATCGTTCAATATTAGTAACACAAAAATGATAAATGAGCAAGTTTATTATCTCTTTCCTCACACATTTACTATTTTTGCATTACCCATTCAGAACTATAATGATTTGAAACAGCTAGCTTTTTTTCTTCTTACACTTGAGCAGTTATGCCAAAAGATACTAGCAGACACACTGTAATGTTTCAATTGAAAATTGCCCATTTAAACAGTTTAAACTATTACACTATAGCCTGATATCAACGAAAATGCATGTACAAACTGATTCTGTAGAAAACAAGGCAGCAGACAAGTTTTTAGGACTGATATTAGGTACCTGACAGTAATTAGTATGATGAAATGAAGGCTCTCAGACAATTAGCAAATGGCCGAAGAAAATGCACTGAACAGCCAGTGAGTGAAAGCCTTGTTAGAACTGTACTACCTAAGCAAAGACTGACACGACAAGTGGTGGCTAAAACACTCTGCCAATACTATTTTGTTTAATTTAGCTTTCACAACTGTTTTTTTTTTTTTTTTTTTTTAATCTACCACTGCTCCTTCCATCCCTTGCTTAGATAGCACTTATCCCAACATGCTCAGTGGACTTTCTTTGGCCATTTGCAAATTGTCTATTTGAGTGTTCAATTTATCATAATAATTACTGGCAGGCACGAACATCAGACCAAAAACCTGCTGTTGTCTATGGTTTTACTTGTTTTCTACAGAATCAGTTTGCTTCATTTTCTTTGATGACCTGCGGTCAGCACTTGGTGAAATATGACATTTTCTGACAGACTGTCTACTTTCCAGCCGTTTCTTATTTTAGTGTAACCATCGCTAGCTACTTGCTTTTTTTTTTTTTTTACCTTAAAAAGATACTTTTATAATGAAATTATAATAGAATATAATTAAATTTACAGGTGGTCCCAAACTCTTTTCCACACCAGTATGTTTTCATAAAAAATAAATTCTTTAAATAACTAGTTAAAAATGAATACTTTAAAATCAGTAGTTTGCAATGCAAATTAGGCCCAGAATGTTTTAATACAGCACATTTGAGAGGTATGTCACCTCAGTTGTAATAGGGCATATACTATATATACATTAATTTTGTATTCCAGTAAAGTATTCTTGTTAATATTTTACTAATGGACTACATCTGTACCTTGGTTATTGCAGGTTGATAGGCCACTACTCAAATACATTTATAGAGAAAAGGCTACTGTTTTCCATTGCCGTAAGAGTACAAAAAAAAAAACTACGCATTACAACAAAACTGTCAAAGCTGCTTTTGTAGGTTATCTTGCGGAGCTGTCATAAAACATAAATGTGTGCTGATCTACATGGTCTAAAGTTGCTTGTGAGCAGAATCAAAATGAACCAAGGAGGAGTTTTTATAGAGCTATGCTGACCAACTCTGTAAATGGTCTAATAGTTTGCAATGAGTAAAGACCTCTGGCCCGGTCTCTTATATGTTTGTATTACCTGCGCTGTGTATGAAGAATGGAAGACGTTTGAGGTTCCTTGTGGATCGGTAAAACTGCAGGTAGCCTCTGTTTCTGGTCCTGCTGTGATGGTGCTGAACATAACGTTCAAAAACAGCTATTAGGAGCCACAGCGCCACCTTGGCAATAGCAATTATAGTTTGAGTCTCAAAATCATGAATGTATTGCTTGCAATTAACTACATTCTCCTTAATCGAACAAAAAACAGCAAGAGCAACAGAGAGACCAAAAAAGGCTGCCTAAAAAACAAAGAACAGAAACAAATTGTTATACACAAATTAAACAGTTGCTGCTATTGGTGGTTTAAGGTGGTTTTCAAAGCATGTGATAGAAGGTACTAAATAACATGCCAATACTATGTAGCAAGGTAAGAAATGTATATTTAGCTTACTTATGTATATTTAGTCTTTTGTGTAACCTACCAAGATTACTATTTAATAGCTTGTGTTTGTGGGTCTCTGATAAAAAAAAAAAAGGAATAGGGTCAATTTTTAATTATTTACAAGATGGGATGATTTAGATTGGTAGTTTTTTAGATCAAATCAGGGCGCAGTTGTGGAAACATACAGTACATGCAACGTGAAAGTAGTGTGATTCACGCGAGCTCATGCCACCACCACGCTGCTTTCCTGCAGCTTCAACTGTCTTCACTGTACTTTCACACTACACTCCTCACATTACATACTTATAATAATTCTGAATAGGTTGTTAGGGATGTGTACTGTAGAAACTTGCTCTGAGACATAGATGTCTGAATATGCAAGTATGCAATTGTTTTAAAAAGATGAAAAGAATTACTGTGAAGTGACACTCTTCTTTTCTTAATTTTGTAAATGACAATGCTGACTGAAATAAACATGAAAGCAGGGAACGCACAATATTTCTGAGCAACATGAGGATTATTTGACTGCAGGGTCAGGACATTTTGCAATGATTTCATTGCATTTCTTTTTTTTTTAATAAATAAGATCACATTTGATGCGCACAGGATCATTTGCAAACCTGACTTGTATCCAGAGGTACATCATTTGTTAAACAAACAATAGATGGGTCAAACCAAAGTTGCAAATATCACAGGTCAAACCCTGTCTATGAATCACTTGGTTCAAACCAAGGCTTAGAATGGAACAGACAGGTGAAACAAAGGCTAACAATGGCAAAAAGTCAAATGAAGGCAAGGATGACATTAATATATCAGCCCAAAACTCCCATGTACTGCAAATCAATTTTGATTAACAAAAATTGGGCAAATTAATGAAAAGTAAAATTGTTCTAAAATAATCTTTCCAAATTCAACAGGACTACATTTCCAAGAGACTTCTTCATTCCACTTGATATCAGAGTTTTAGAGATAAGCATTGCTATTTATTCTTAAACTATATTGTAGTGTTAATTATGTTTTAAAACATATTTGCAGAATGTTCACTGCCCCCTATTATACAGTGGAATATTTAATTTCAAATACAAGTTCTACTCTTGGAAAAGTCTCTGCTAGTATGGAAAGACTCTCCTCCATGTCTGCCCCTATTATTTGTGAGTTCAGTCTTCATAATAGGTGCAAATTTTCATCATTCACAGTCTTCTCTCAAGCAAAGATGTGCCATTTTACCAATGTGTGTGTTGAGTTTGTGATGTTGACTAATGTCACCTGGGGGTTAGGTTGACTGAGCATCAAACTCATTTCAATTGTGACCCGAGACAGATCTGAGCTCAGGCTGAGAAAGGCATAAGCACAATCAATTGTGACCTATGAAACCTTTTCCATTAGATCTCCACTTGGCATGCAAACCTTTCATTTTCTAAAAGAAAATTGAATTGAAGAGGCTCCACTGGAAGACGGGGTTGACAAATAGCAGGACATTTCCAGGACATTTAACCTGTTTGGCATTTAAAAGAGAAGAGCATTTCTACAGTAATATAAAAGGTATAAGACATATATATTACACAAAAAAACACACACACATTGGTATATGACTGAAACACACACCTAAACTAATAAATCAAATTAAATAATACATTTTCTGTAAAAAGGAGAATTAAAAAAAATATACAGCTCGTACATGTATGCAGGTGAGGAGAATTGCCAGCCATGAAGTAGGTAAAGACTGAAACTGTCGTCTTATTGCAGACTCCAGGACATCAGGGGGAATGAGAGGACCATCGACAAGAGGGTCTTCTTCCAAACTCTGGGTAATCTCCAGGGAGGAATTCTGTGGAATAAAGAAATGCTGTAATTACACCATTTAGCCACAAGATTGTAATAAGTTTAAAAATAATAATAATAATAATAATTATAGACAAATGTACTATCACAAAGTGTTAATGCAGGTCTGATGTTTTGGTTATTAAAGCTCTATGCTTCAGGGACAATTATATTTCATTTTCTGGAGAAATATTTAACATTAACTTGGAAAAAATGTCACATGTTTAATCTCCAGCAAGTTTTAAACTGTAGGGGGACAATAAGAAAATTTAATAAAAATAATGTAAGGTGTGATGATCAAGCCCAATGTCAAGGCTTACTGCACAGTACACATACTCTGCAACCCTGCAGTGAAGCATTGGAGATAAATGTTACTTCCCTTTTCTATAAATGTCTACTTTTATGGTTACACTTTCAGACAGCTGTACAGAAATGTGACATTATCAGCTGTTTACAAATGCAGAAGAAAAAGAAGCCATTTTGTCACTACTTTCTAAATTCAGGCCAATCTACATTTTCTGTCCATCTTGAAATGTTATACTGTATATGTCACCACACTGGTACCAACAGACACTAAGGGAAATTGTACTGCCCACTAAACAAACTGGATTGTCAATAAATTCCACAGACAAAAATGTGAAGTATAACAAAGATATCTGAACATGTCTTACCATGGCTTTCAGACACTTAAAATAATAATAATAATAATAATAATAATAATAATAATAATAATAATAATAATAATAATAATAATAATAATAATAATAATAATTAAATAGCAGTTTGTTCTGGGTGTTGCTCACATATGTGCAAAAGAAATGGCCTTCCACCATATAGGCTATGTAGTACTCAATTCTGGACTTTGAGATCTATTCCAGTCCTGGTCTTTATTCCAACCAGGTCCTAAATTTGTTAATTGCCTTAGCCGGTTCTAGTACCTATTTTAGAACCTGCTTGGAGTAAAAACCTGGACAACTGGATCTAGAGGGCCACAATTGAGTACCGTTGGGGGAATCTTTGGCAGTATTCGGCATCTCAGCTACAGTAGTGTTGCCACCTGTTACATATTTTACAGAATCGTTCTGTGTTCAGTACTAAAATGCAGCGTTCCATTTCAGGTAAGAATGCAATTCGTTCCATATTTTGCCTAGGGTGTTTAACCCTGCTGGCTTTCATGGCTTTAGTCCAGATTCCACTTCATATTTTACTTGTTACACCACTGAGATGAGAACCCATGCCGTGGATCAATGTTTGCGAGATATTCAGCGTGGAAATCAAAAATCTGCTTGCTGCCCATAATGCCTGCATCACACCTCCTGCGCCACATTCAATGTGAACCAAGCGTGATTGATGATAAAAATATAAAAATACACGTTTTTTAATAAAGGACTGATGGGACAACACCAACATGACATCATTGTGCTCCTCTACTCCTCAAAGACACAGACAAATGCAAAGATACCACAAAGAATGGGAAAAATAATTTTCCTGGTTGTGTAAAACTGAAGATTCATTTAAGCCTCGCTCCGGCCCTGTAACAGATATTTTCAATTTTACTGGGACGTGAAACAACATAGCTGGAGAGATGTGTATTCAAAATACATTAACCCAGATATGCCTAAACTGTAATTTCAAGTGACCTATACGTAGGACTATAGGAATATCTGGGTTAAATTTTGATATCGTCAAAATCTATTGAACTTTTGATCTATTGGTAAAAACAAATGTAATATACAAATGGAAATACAATTAATTAGTATTATAAAATGAGATAAACTACAAACTGGATAGATCTAGTAGTGAGTGTACTAGAAATATGTTAACTTCGAGCCCCCGCCCCAATCGAAGAGGATTAATGACATGTAGAGGCACTGTATTTAAATTCTGTCATAACAATTCGAGCTTGCCTATTAGTCTATTGCTAATGCAGTGTCCCATGTTTTCAAAGAAAAGCATTAGTTCTATAAACCATACTATTAAAAATAAATGAAGTGTTGCAAAATATGCAAAGCATTAATTTCCATAATGCCAGTTTCATTTTCTATTGAGCACTGGGTATGAGAATAATTTAGGGCATAACAAATCCCATGCCACTTATTTTTAATTATTTTATTTTGCCACAAAATAATATTAATAAAGATTACAGAAAGGAACACCACAATTTAGTGCATGGAACGTTACAGTATACAACACACATACAAGTCAACAGACAAGGTATTCTTTTTTTTTATATTTTGTTTCTTTCCTGACTTCATATTTGAGATTTGTGGGCTACCATTGATGGATCTCTGGTTACCAGTTTCCTGCTCCAAGGCAGCCCACTGGGCTTTACCAGACAGTTAAAAAAAAAAAAAAAAAAAAAAAAGTGTTAAGCCCTGATGTGTTTTTGCATTAATCACTTTGCATGTAGCATGTTATGCTCTAAATCTGTCCCATATTGTCCTAAACAAGCTGCAAAGCAGAAATGCTGGAAGTGTACTCAACCATATGTCCACTGAAAATGCATTATAAGAATAGCACTTTTGTTAATGTGTAATCTAAGTAGCAATTAAGAGGCTACAACCATTCTATTTAGTGCTGAACGGGCCAAATTTCCTGAGAATTTTCTCTACACAATTTTAGCTTTTAAAGAACAAAAAGAAATTAGGTACTCAACACGTGTTTCTTCGCTCAATTCTGCGTTAAACACTAGAGAATACACATGCAGGAATAATGAACCTAAATTGTATTTAGTTTCCTTTTGGTTGTATACACGTTATCAAATTTCTATTTTACTGTAGACCCACAGTTTTTAAGCCTTTTCTGCTGTCAGGTGGAGCTATGAAAACATATTCTGTATAGTAAATGGGTCATTCCCAACAATACCTCCTTATTTTGCAGCTGTACAGATGGCAACCCTAATCTTAACAAGAATTATATATTTTAATAAAAGGTTATTTATTATCAATATTTAAAAAACATGGTAACATTTAAATCTCAGTTGAATATAGAAAAAAAAATAACTGCATGAAGTAAATACAGCAATTTCCGCGGTTAGTTACATCGTTAACTTTGATGCAGTACTACTGTGTTTGCAATGCCTGGCAAAGCTGGTTTATTAAACCTCGACCAGTTGGCTCAATTTTTATAAACAGTCTCATGCGAACGTCAGATGACACCAGCGTACATGATTATTATGATAATAACTTAGCAACCCTATCTTGGCAGAGTAAATAGTTTAAGTACATACTTGTTTTGCCGTGGTTCTTTCTGTATCCATTATCCAGTTTTTTATTGTACAATTAAAATGAAAAAAGAAAACTACAGAAATAGTTGCACACACGACAACATCTTCCTCTGTTTATCCGTAACCAGCCGAAAAGCGGGTGATGAGGAGTCCTTAACTTCCGGGTTCCTCAACCCTTCACCTAAGTTTCATTGGCACAGAAGGATCTTGCCTCGGTGGGGAGTGGCTTTGTCATGTGTTTTCATACTGTCATTGCGGTATGAAGAGTTGGGTGCGTTGTTAAATTCACCGCTGCATACACCGATGTAAAGCGGATTCACCAAAACGTTGTTAAATACACCGGGGTTGAGAGTCGGTGAACTGCAGCAAAACCAAAATGGCCGCTCCCACTGTGGAAGTTTGTCGGGTACGGAGATACTATTATCAATGTAATTGTAGATTCAGGGACGCCAAATCTTTTGAAAATGAGTATGGAGTTGTGTATTTTTAATGAATATATAATAGCGCTAATAAACATATTGATAAACAAGATCACATTTGCCAACTTACCCAGAGTAGCCGACTGAGCTGGTGACGTAATAATTCGATTTGAGAGAGAACAGATTTTTTTTTTTTTATCGTGTATGTTATTTGTCTTTTTATACTTCAAACAAATATGTTACAAAGTTGCGAAAATATTTATAATATTTACAGGTGCAGGCTAGCTGCTTTCTAGCTAGCTCCTAGGCGGTTAAAGATAACCAGATCTTCGTCCCAATAAGCTTTCAGCTCGCACAGGTGAACCACAGACTTGCATGCCGCAGCAGCAACCTTTGTATTATTATTATCAGATATGTTGATTCACCAAACTGTTGAATCAACATATCTGAAACGCCCATCAGAAAGGGGTACAGTGTACTGAGTTTGGCCCAAAAAGTTCTTTATAATATAATTTTGTTTTCACAATTCAGTAAATTTATGTGACATCTAAAATTGGTGTGGAAATACTTAACACAAGTTATTGAGAGGAGAATATGTGGACAATATTATGAAGGCATGTGTATCATAGATTATAATGGTATACTGGTCTGATGTTGATGATTTGATTTGATTTCCATTACATGAGAGTAGATGTTAAAATTTCATGCTGATTTGATCTAAGCTCATGCCAAGATAAGAACATAAGAAAGTTTACAAACGAGAGGAGGCCATTCAGCCCATCTTGCTCGTTTGGTTGTTAGTAGCTTATTGATCCCAGAATCTCATCAAGCAGCTTCTTGAAGGATCCCAGGGTGTCAGCTTCAACAACATTACTGGGGAGTTGGTTCCATATCCTCACAATTCTCTGTAAAAAAAGTGCCTCCTATTTTCTGTTCTGAATGCCCCTTTATCTAATCTCCATTTGTGACCCCTGGTCCTTGTTTATTTTTTCAGGTCAAAAAAGTCCCCTGGGTCGACATTGTCTATACCTTTTAGAATTTTGAATGCTTGAATCAGATCACCGCGTAGTCTTCTTTGTTAAAGACTGAATAGATTCAATTCTTTTAGCCTGTCTGCATACGACATGCCTTTTAAATCCGGGATAACTCTTCTTTGCACTCTTTCTAGAGCAGCAATATCCTTTTTGTAACAAGGTGACCAGAACTGAACACAATATTCTAGGTGAGGTCTTACTAATGCATTGTAAAGTATTATCATTACTTCCCTTGATTTAAATTCAACACTCCTCACAATATATCCGAGCATCTTGTTGGCCTTTTTTATAGCTTCCCCACATTGTCTAGATGAAGACATTTCTGAGTCAACATAAACTCCTAGGTCTTTTTCATAGGTTTCTTCTACAATTTCAGTATCTCCCATATGATATTTATAATGCACATTTTTATTGCATTGCCTGCTTTTAATACTTTACACTTTTCTCTATTAAATGTCATTTGCCATGTGTCTGCCCAGTTCTGAATGCTGTCTAGATCATTTTGAATGACCTTTGTTGCTGCAACAGTGTTTGCCACTCCTCCTATTTTTGTGTTGTCTGCAAATTTAACAAGTTTGCTTACTATACCAGAATCTAAATCATTAATGTAGTTTAGGAATAGCAGAGACCCTAATAATGATCCCTGTGGTACACCACTGGTTACCTCGCTCCATTTTGAGGTTTCTTCTCTAATCAGTACTTTCTGTTTTCTACATGTTAACCACTCCCTAATCCATGTGCATGCATTTTCTTGAATCCCTACTGCGTTCAGTTTGAGAATTAATATTCTTTTATGCTGGACTTTGTCAAAAGCTTTCTGGAAATCTAAATAAACCATGTTGTATGCTTTGCAATTATCCATTGTCGATGTTGCATCCTCAAAAAAATCAAGCAGGTTAGTTAGACACGATCTCCCTTTCCTAAAACCATGCTGACTGTCTCCCAGGATATTGTTACCATATAGGTAATTTTCCATTTTAGATCTTATTATAGTTTCCATAAGTTTACATATAATAGAAGTCAGGCTTATTGGTCTGTAGTTACCTGGTTCGGTTTTGTCTCCCTTTTTGTGGATCGGTATTACTTTTGCAATTTTCCAGTCTGTCGGTACAACCCGTGTCAAGAGACTGTTGCATGATCTTGGTTAGCGGTTTGTAAATAACTTCTTTCATTTCTTTGAGTACTATTGGGAGGATCTCATCCGCCCAGGGATTTGTTTATTTTAAGAGCTCCTAGTCCCTTTAACACTTCTGCCTCTGTTATGCTAAAGTTATTTAAAACTGGATAGGAACAGGTCGACATGTGGGGCATGTTGTCCGTGTCCTCCTTTGTAAAAACCTGTGAAAAGTAATCATTTAATATATTTGCTATTTTTTTTTTCTTCATCTATGATTTTGCCATTTGTGTCTCTTAGACATTTAACCTCCTCTTTTAACCTCTCTTGCTGTTATAATATTGGAAAAACATTTTGGAATTGGTTTTAGCCCCCTTAGCAATATTGATTTCTATCTCTCTCTTGGCCTTTCTAACTTCCTTTTTGACTTGTGTTTGCAGTTCCAAGTACTCTTTCTGTGTACTTTGTTTTTGGTCCCTTTTAAACGCTCTGTAAAGTGCCTTTTTTCGCTGAATATTTTTTTTAATTGATCTATTAAACCATTTTGGCCATTTTGTTTTAGATTTCGATTTGTCTACTTAAGCACCAACTAAGACGGAGATTTACAGTAAACTAATGTGATCCATCTGCATCTCCATCTATTTGCGTTCCATCTGATGATGTAGATATCCTTCTGCCTGGTGTTGATGGCTGAAGTGTAATGCTGGCTACAGGGATCAGCTTATTTTGCCTCACCAGCGCATCAGAACACACAACGGCTGCGATGCCATCACCCCAGCACATCAGCATGGCAACCGTCTGGATTGAGCTAATAGGGTACATCTCTGGGGTCTTCAAGTGGACACCTTCCGTCCTCGGTGTTTCGTCGACTAGCCCACCACACCTCAAGAGGGCTCGACTGTAATTCTGGCGTCCCAGCATCACTCCCCTCCATCCCCCACTCAACTCAGCCCAGCTTACTTACCCATACATCAGTGTTGCTTTCCTTCTATTGTGCTTGAGATCCCCAGCCAGAATCTTTCCGTCTCAACCACAGCCAGTTGCTGCTCCTCTCTGCTGCTTCAGATAAGTTCTTCACTGTGTGACACAACTCTTAGCCACTGAACCCGACATGCCTGAGAAACTGGGTTGTAGAGTGTGCCACAAATCTCGACAACCCACCTCCACTGGGTAAATCCGGACTCTTCAATTTCGCAGTTCCACTTCAGCAGCTAGTTGAGCATACTGAAGTTTCTTCCTCTCATACGCCTAATCAAACAAATGACCACAAAACCACAAGTACGGTAGCTGCTTAGCGATCTGCAATTAAAACAGAAGGGGAACCCGCATCTCCAATTTCCTCTTTTCCATTTACTCAGACTTCCTTAAAGGCACTCTAGGATTTTTATTTACGTACAGCATTGTTCAGACAGTGCAATGTTTATTTCCACCGTCATGTAACATGTTGTGACATTATCTGATACAGTTAAAATATATACTGTATACATATTTATATATCTCATGTAGGAGATAAATGATTGATACTGTAAAATCTACCCACACAAGACGTGAATATAGCAGATAAAACCAATATCTAACATTATATAATATCAGTACAGTGCACTCCCGTTGTTTTCTGTGGAGGGCAGCTGATCTGAATTGCGCAATAATGGAAAAGATGAAAAGATAAAACCACTGTTTACTGATAAAATGCTTCACAGTTAGCAGTTAACTGCTTAGAACACATCAGTGTGATCTGGCAACAAATTCAATCATCTAAAAAGGAGAGGAAGAAGCTCCATGTGACATTCCTGGATTTGGCATGGAAGAGGGGGTCTTGGTCTCAGTTCAGCTCCTACTACATGGCACAAGGCAGCCCCAGCTCAACGGAGGAAGCTGGTAGTCAACAAGGTGCAAAAGCAGGAGGAGAGGATGAGGTGCGTAAAGGCCGTTTCCCAGGCCAAGTAGGGAGAATGGATGAGATGGTAGAGTGTGGAACAACGCAAGATCGGCTGGCAAGACCTATGGACAATGGAATAGAGCAGGATCAGTTTCCTCATCAGGTCAACATATGATGTTCTCCCATCACTACAGGACCTAAACCTCTGGGTAGGAGAGGATCCTTCATGTCCTTTGTGTTCATAACCTGCAACATTAAGGCACATTTTGACAGGATGTAAGGTGGGTCTTAGCCAAAGACGGTTTACTTGGCGTCATGACCAGGTGCTGCGATGTTTGGCCTTAGCATTGGAAGACAAGCGTAACATGACCAATAAGTTGCCACCAGTTCCAGCAAAACATTACACACAAAAGACAACATTCCTCCGCCCAGGAGAGCAACCGCCAAGAAAAGGTGTTAAAACGAAGCCTCGCCTAACTGGAAGCTGCTAGACACTGGAAAATGTTGGCAGATGTTGGTCAACGGCTTATTTTTCCACCTGAGATTGCCACCACTAACCTTCGACCATATATTGTGCTCTGGATCAGCATGCCTTGTTCTTCTGGTGGAGTTAACAGTGCCATGGGAGGATGCTGTAGATGAGGCGTATGAGAGGAAGAAACTGCGTATGCTCAACTAGCCACTAAAGCGGAACAGCGAGGATGGAGAGTCCGGGTTTACCCAGTGGAGTTGGGTTGTCGAGGATTTGTGGCACGCTCTACAACCCGGTTTCTCAGAAACGTCGGATTCAGTGGCCAAGAGTTGCGTCGCACAGTGAAGAACTTATCTGAAGCAGCAGAGAGGAGCAGGAACTGGCTGTGGTTGAGACGGAAAGATTCTGGCTGGGGATCTCAAGCACAATAGAAAGAAAGAAACGCTGATGTACAGGTAAGTAAGCTGGGCTGAGTTGAGTGGGGGATGGAGGGGGGTGATGCTGGGACACCAGAATCACCTTTGAGCCCTCTTGAGGTGTCGTGGGCTAGTCAACGAAACACCGAGGATGGAAGGTGCCCACTTAAAGACCCCAGAGATGTACCCTACTTAGCTCAATCCAGACGGTTGTCATGCTGATGCGCTGGGGAGACCGCACTGTGGTTGATCCCCAGAGCCAGCATTGCAGCCGTTGTGTGTGCTGATGCGCTAGGGAGGCAATAAGCTGATCCCTGGAGCCAGCATTACACTTCAGCCATCAACACCAGACAGAAGGATATCTACATCATCATATGGAAGGAAGCGCAAATGGATGGAGACACAGATGGATCACATTAGATTACTGTAAAGCTACGTCTTAGTTGGTGCTTATCTTGGCGAGAGCCGAGTTCAAATCAGCATGAAGTTTTAACATCTACTCTCGTGTAATGGAAATCATTTTTGATACAACATGTACACAAAAAAAAAAGATTATACAGTACTGTGACAGTGGTGAGTGAATACAGGTGAGTGCAGTGCAGAGCGGATACAAAAACAGACAGACAATGATTTCCAGGTGCAAGGGTGTTTATTGAATGGTTTTACAATGTCCAGAGCCTTATGGCAAACATCTGTAAATAATAATGTTGGAGTGATAGAGCAGCGTGTATCACTTGATATTTTTAATCCTCGGGTTTGACCCGTAACCAAAAAGTCCAGTTTACGTACACCCACACTAAACACAGAACACAAACACAGTTTTTAGTGACAGTGAATAAGTGCTAGTGGTGTAATACAGTTCTTTGTGAATGCAGGAGTGAAAGTGATGTCCGGACACAAGACAAAACTCACGGTTTTCAGCAATGTAACACGGGCTCTTTGTAGGTTGTATACCCTCCCCCACGATCCCTAGGTTAACGAGCGCATCCGCTCTTCCAAGCCGCAGATGCCACACCGTTTCCCGTCCGGGTCATTGAGTTTAGGTACTGTAGCTCCGCCCCTTTTCTAAATGGCCAACTTCCACCTAACCCAAGGAATAAATGGTCATGCCATTTAATCAAGGGTACACTGTTCCCTTTACACAGCGTCCTTACAGGTCGGGAGGGAGATCTAACACCAAGAATCATTCGAACTTAAGCTTAAACTTAGACAAAATCTAGCTTTGTTCAGGAATAAAAAATACACAGTGATATATATTGCCACCTGATTTATCACAAACAAATGTATCACCACATATTATTCTTAGCAGAGCAATGTGCATTGCAATTATCTAAATTCCATAACCTAGTGGGGTCTGTCATCACTGAAGCATAGGTACTTTGTTTAGAGAGATCTACTGTTGGTAGGTATAATTGGGAGCTCTATTTTTAGACTCCCCACAGAGAGTGTCAAGAGACAACAGTGCTTTATGACACATTGATGTCAATTAAAATGTATCCACTGATAGATGGATTCAATTGACTTTAAATTGCTATAACAAAATGATCAGCAAAAGTCAATTACAGTGTTTTTAGCATTAGTGCTGGCCACACTTCTGATAAATTAATTATGAGTTATGTGCTTTTCCATGAAGAATATTGTTGGTAATACAGAAAAAGGCTATTGTAAAATCAGTTTATACAAAAAATAAAGTGTTTTAAAAAGGCCATTAGAAATTCTGATCTATGATTGGCCAATGAAGGTTCCAAGGTTATGATTATGATACACAATAATGCCCAATTTCAACAGGAAAACAAGGGTATTTTAATGTTATTTTATCCTTTTTTATTTGTTTAGATTACCCAATTATTTTACCCCAGTTTTTCACCCCAATTTAGAGTATCCAACAGCTGTGAGTAACTGAAAGTCAGTGGAAGTCAGTGGTGGTCCTCTGAATTTAAAATAGTCAATGACTAGGTCTATATCAAGAAAATTAATTATTCAGCTTATCCCCTTACACTCAAGCTTAATTTTGCCTATTTATATTTTATCCCTTCTAACTCCTGTTCCGTAGGCATGTAACACACTTCAAATGAAAGGCCACAAAATTCTCTTTCTTGCTAGCAAAGTTTATTCACTGACAAACATAACATAAGTCTGAACATAAGTGCCAAATTTGGTAAGAAACAGACAAACAATAACAAAGGTACGCCATTGTGAACCTTGACACATTTTCTTTTTTTTTATTGTTTCCAGACAAAAACAACAATTTATAAAAACATAAAATAAAAAGAACTATGTACATTTTAGTAAAACAAAGTATCCCACCATGTGAACAGGATGGCTTTGCAGGCGTGACGTCAGACCAGAAACACAGACTCAACTTCAGGAAGTAGAGGGGCAAAACTGAAACGCTACGGCGTTCAGTTATTTTATTAAATAATAAAACAAAGATTTAAACAAATACAAAACAAAGGGGGCACGTTAGCCAGGCAAACATGTATCGTGCTGGTTTTTAGCCAGCACGTATAGCAATTGCTTACACTAGTTTTTACCTCCTAACTCCTTACTCGTTACTTGTTCTCCACTCTCGAACACCCTTCTTGAACAAAGAAAGCTGCAGGCTTTAATATTCTGGCCGAGGGGTTAACTAGCTATTAATTATCTTATTACCCCTCGGCCATAGTCTGCACAAGTTTAATAAGGATGCGTGACTGTCAGCTAGTTAAACAATCAGTAGCTGATCAGTCACACATCCTCACGAAGTTGTAAAATCAAAAATACAAAACAATAACAAATAATGGCAGCGGCCTTACATCCGCTCCGCAAACAACAATAATACAAATAATAATAAGACAGCGCACATATATACAGGGGCGGGACACTCCGCCACACACCAGTAAAAAGGTCCTCAGTTATTGTCATGCCAGATGGCAAAACAATTTCTGTCCACTAGAGACAGAGGGGAACTCTGCAAGTTCTGCACTGCCATGGCGTTTTTACAAACTTGCCACTTTTTTTGCATTGAGCACATTTTCTCCTTCCATGCATTGTTTTGGAGGATGGGGAGAGGTCACCTTCTGCTCCTAGGATGGCTTCTGGCAATTGATGCATTGGCTGCATGCTGGGACCCTCTACTGGGTGAAGCTCTCCTGCTAGTTCCAATGCCAATGTATATCTAAATGTCTTCTGTGTTAGGTGTTCTGTGCCCAATGCCTTGCATATGTCTTTGTGAATAAGGAAAATGTTTACAATAACAATGTCCAGAAAATGATAAAAGTGTGTCTTGTACCATTTTTTTTGTCTTATGCAGTACATTGTAGATCTGAATGAGCTGGTCTGAAATATCCACACCCCCCATGTAACGGTTGTACTCTTGGATTGGTTTGGGAATGGGTACATTTTGCTGTTGCCAGGGTCCATCCTGCAATTTTACCCTGTGCCCCTGCAAGCCTCCTTTAAATGCTGTGTGCATTGTGGTACAAACCGACACTTCCCTATTGTCCATCCATTTCACAAACAGCAAATGCTCCTCTCGGATCCATCGTATAGATCCCTGTTTGGATTTGTTGGACAAAGCATTTGCCTCTGTTCGTGGAAATCCTTTTCTGTTGTCCGGAATTGTTCCACATGCAGTGATTTTCCTGTCTTTGAAAAGGTCAATGAAAAGCATCGGGCTGTTGTAAAAGTTATCACAAAATAACCTGCATCCCTCACCCAAACTGTTGACCAGAAGAGACATGACCACATCATAACTAAGTCCCTTTCCTGTTGCTGGTGTTAATAGAAAAATTCCATGTGTACGAAAAATGTGTACCCCCACTTTGTTGGCTTGTTTTTTATGTACTGCTTCATGCCAATTCTTGGTTTACTTGCAACCATCCTTTCATTGATTGCAATATTTTTTTGGGGTGGTAGAAGGCTTGGCATGAATTTAGCAGTTCATCCAGAAGTGGACATAGTCTAAACAGGGGATCATAACCAGCAGTGCCTCTTTTTCTGTCATTTTCTTCATCACTGTGTAGATTGCTAATGTGCAGGTTCCATTGAATTGTCATGAATCTAGTTCTGCTGAGGGTTTGTTTGCAGAATGGTGATCCATACGTCACTGACCAATAGTCTTGTAGATTTGGCATGTTGACCAGCCCCATGCAAATTATCACTGCCATATAAGCATAAAACAGCAGTGTGGAGTAGTGGTTAGGGCTCTGGACTCTTGACCGGAGGGTCATGGGTTCAATCCCCGGTGGGGGACACGGCTGCTGTACCCTTGAGCAAGGTACTTTACCTATATTGCTCCAGTAAAAACCCAACTGTATAAATGGGTAATTGTATGTAAAAAAAATAATGTAACTGTATGTAAAAATAATGTGATATCTTGTAACAATTGTAAGTCGCCCTGGATAAGGGTGTCTGCTAAGAAATAAATAATAATAATAAAACTCCTCCAATCCAACAGGCTTCCATGGATTTTTTTTTCCTTGGGCTGTTTGCTTTTCTCCCTGCTTGTTTGTGTGCTCAGTTTGAAGAGTTCTGACACACTGTAGTTATCTGCTGGCTCAATCTGAATACCTGGCCTTCTAACAGGTGAAAATGGAGGGTGAGGGGGGACCAGGGTGTCTGCTTCATTCATCTTTCCAGGCCACATCACTGCTACAGGTGTTGTTTGTGCCATAGGAGACTGGGAGGCGCTTCTTTGCCTTCTTTCTGCCTGTCTGCCTGTCTGCCTTCTACCACTCTCATTACTCTTGCTGCGCTATGAGACAGCGTGCTGTGGCGCCTCTGGGTCTGATTCAGAGTCACTAAAACAAATAGAATTATAGAATAAGAAACTATCAAAACACACACAGCCTAAAATAAAAGGACAAACATAATTATAATTATGATTATTATTTTACGCATACATTGTACGCACCATGCTAGCAGCAGAATGCAATCATACTATGTGAAGTCATCGGCGCGGATTACATTATATTACATAACCCTAGCTTCTGCTACTTTCCCATTAAGTGCCTGGCCTTACTTTATACTGCTGTTATGGATTGTTCCCTGTCAGTAAGATAAGATAAGGTTCTATAAATATGAATGCAAACTAGCCCGTCTCTTTTGCATAGTGGTTAAGATGCTTGCTCGCAGTGTGCAGGGTCACCGGTTTGCATCCAGCTCTGTCCTGTTACGCTGGCTAATTGGCAGCACAAAGATATTGTGTAAAGACATTAAGTGTGAGGGGGTTTCATTCATGCGCTCTTCAACTGTAAAAGTGAGTGCCTAGGATTATTCAGAATGCAGAAATAGTTGATGTTTCTGAAGGCAGAGTCAAGGCTTATTTTTTATATAAGGCTTTAATTTAGCATTCTCCCAGTAATTGTTCTGAACTTTATATGTGCTGTGCCCTGGGATGCGCGTGCATGAGGGGTACTCTATAACTGTGTAAGTGTGTTTTTGGTGTGGTATGGAATGTTAATGCAGACTTTTACTCAGTGACATAAAAAATCACACAAAATGAAGGAAGGTTTTAAAATGTGTTTTGCTTTAAATTGTTTGTAACACTAATTATTTAGTCAGGTACATAATTTCATTGAGACAAATAAATGAAAAAATAAACAAAAAAAAGACCAATGCGGATAAACAAAAGTGTCCTCAAGCATATCAGCATATGGGGTGAAGTGACTGTGGTTCCAGGGTCTTCTGACTGTACTCAGCTGCGTCTCCCTTAGGGCATCTACATTAAGCCTTCTCATAAAGCTGTAGGGGGGCTTCCACCAACATTGCAATCTGGCTCAGATAAACTGTGGGAGTTACTAGAGCAGTCACAGTTGGCCTCAAACCACTAGTTAGGATTAAGGACTCTTAAATTGAGTAGGCTTTATTGGCTGAATAGCTGAATGTTTGTGTTTGTATCATACCCCTGACCAACACGGGTGATCTGTAAGTTTTAGCTACATTTTCAGGGAAGGCCTGATGAGAGAGATTCTGTTCCTACTTATGTGTTTGCTTTTGTTCTTGTTCCTGCAAGTTTGTTGGTTGTGTCCTTCTCTGGCCCTTATGTACAACTCATGCTGAGCTTGAAACCCTTAAAGTCCACTTGCTTCATGCAGTAATGATAAGGAAAAGTGTTAAAAAAAGAGTAATCTTAACCTATGAGTTCCTTTTTTAAATGAATGGCAGCCTGTAAGGCATTCCCATTTGTCAGCTAACGAGGTACTGCTATTCACTGGACAAAGCATGCAAATTTCAATACAGTATGTCCAATACGGCTCCCTGTCCAAATATTATCTAAGGGTGTAGCAACAGCATTACTTAATGAAGCTATACAGATTAAATAAAAGCATGTATTACCGACACTTTAAAGTAACACATTCCGCACCAAGCAAAATAAGCAACATTCACATAAAAAAGGCAAATGCATCTATGACCGGGTGTTACGTCACGTGCGTGGATCACCGCTGTTTACAAAGTACAGAGAGACAACTGGGGTGGAGTTGAAACGCGGCACAGGCGCGCAGGATTTATTAATACAAACAAAGGAAATAAAAGGTGAGTCATGGGACGTTACCAGCGATGGTAACGTACAGAGGATACATACAGCAAGCTGTACAAAAGGCAAAATAAAACACAGTACAAAAACTACAAATAAAAGGTGCCCCAGAGGGCGGCGCTAGCCTTAAAACGAGGCGTCCTGCTCCAGGAACCGCTACACTACGTAACCTCGCTATACATCACATGGGATCGCTATCCCTAACTAACCTACTCACGAGCCGGTATTCATACAACGACTCCTGCTGCTTCATACGGCCTTTGGCTGGGCATTGCCTTCACAAGCACCGCTTGCAGTCTCAGGGTTGCATAGCTGTCGTTCCTGCAAGTTTGCTGGTTGTGTCCTCTCTGGCTCCAGATGTACAACTCATGCTCCCCTTCCGGTAACGCCGTTGCAGTCCACTTGCTCCATGCAGTCATGCATAAGGAAAAGTGTTAAAACTGACGTGACTTAACTCGGTCTAAGACCCTGCTCACCTGCTGAGTTGAAGGCATCCAGCACAGCCAATCACGTTGTACTGCCCTTCACTCAACCAAGCCTAGCAAAGGCAGCAAGTCTCAATACGAGCGCCCTGTCTGTAAACATTATCTAAAGGTGTAGCAACAGCATTACTAAATCAATCTACACAATAAACGACAGCATATATTAACCGACACTTTAAAGTAACACATTCCGCACCAAGCAAAATAAGCAACATTCACATAAAAAAGGCAAATGCATCTATGATATTTAAGTGTGAGACTGGCAGTTGATAGTAATACAGACCACACCCCCTGATGAAAGTATGTAATGTAGGAAAAAACATGTGGTACTTTACATATAACAATACCAATTATGTTTTACTGTATATTTAAGTAATTATATTTCAAATACAATGTCATATGTCTATGAATTCCCAGTATTTAAGAATGATTACCACCAGGGCTGATGAATGATAAATATGTATATTTTATTGTCCTTGATTAAGTTTACATAAAGGGCAAGCTTGTGTTTAGTTTCATTTGATAGCACAATTTAGCAGGGGAGTATTTGAAATGTAGGGGCACAATACTGCCAGAAGACACTATTTGGCAGGGTACAGTATTTTTCATTACACAAATAGGTGCAAATTAAGAATTCAGAAGTCTTGTGTGTTAATCCTGCCCTATATGTAGATACCACATTTTGACAAGGTACTAAAACATTGACATATCATATTTTTGTTCAATTACTAACATTTGACAATATACCATTTCACCACCACCTCCCTTGTCATTTCAAGAACTGGTGCTTTTTTTAGTTTTTTAGTATTTATTTTAAATGACTAAAACATAATTAGGTTTACTCCTTTTAGACAAACAGTTGTACAAACTTGCACAGGTGAAAAAAAAGAAGCCAGCAGCAGCAGATCCACAATAAACACAGTGAGTAGCAGCAGGTGCACAATAAACACAGTGAGTAGCAGCAGGTGCACAATAAACACAGTGAGTAGCAGCAGGTGCACAATAAACACAGTGAGTAGCAGCAGGTGCACAATAAACACAGTGAGTAGCAGCAGGTGCACAATAAACACAGTTGGCTGCTTGAGCCAGCTTGAGGCTGCCAATCAGTCTTCCACAAGCAGAGGGAGCTAGCATTATTTTCTCTCAATGAGCCCGTGTCATTAAAAGATAATCTTGTCTGTTATATCCTTGTTCATATTGTAACCACAAAAGGAAATGACAGCTGGTTCCCCAATCCCCTTTCAATCTACCTGTACCGAGGGGAATCGACAATATGCCTGGTTCGTTAGGTGGTATTTATTTGTTCAGTATTGTGGATTTTGCCTACTGCTGCAGTGTTGTAAGCGAAAAACAAAAGGCGCTGCCTCTTCTTGCAAAACTCTTTGAATTTCCCGATTGAAGTGATAGTACTCACCCTGACAGACGTATTAATTGGCTTATTAAATGGATTGGAATCCCTTCCACCAGCACAAGATATAAATGAATGGTGTATTTCAGGATTTAAAAAAAGACCAAATTCTGAGATGGAATGGTGCATTCTGCAGCAATCAGTTTCCACGTTCTGAAGAGAGAAAGCACAATGGAGATGCATCCAATGTAAGCATTATAATAATAATACAGAAATACTACTGTACTATCAATTTGTTTACATAGATGCAAGTGTTGATGTATCTAGTGGGGATTTGTTTGTGTCTGAAACACAGAAAATTGTTATGGGGGAGGGGGCACACACTATAAACCCAATGAGTCGTAATAATAACAACACCAAAGATACATGGCATAATTATAAAGTTGACATTATGGGCATATGCAAACGTATCGTGTTCTGTGTATACTTTAGTCATAATTTACAACATTATCGCATATTTATCTATTTATTTATTTATATGTATATTTTGACAATGGCATAATCTGCCTGCGTTTTATTTTCATATTATTTTAATTGTTAGTCAAAACTGTACTACAGAATAGAACAAAACAATCCTATTTTTTTTTAGGCTATTCGCATACATTTGAGTAGGGCTATAATAATAATAATAATAATTTAAAAAACGGTGGTAAAAAATTAAATTTAAAATCCGTGTAGATTATTATTATTATTATTATTATTATTATTATTATATTTTATTTATTTATTTATTTTTTTAACGTAGACACTTACCTTATATGACAAAATGGCATATTAAACGAATATGTCCTAGTTTTTGAAATTCTTATTTAGTATTAATTGAAAGTGAAGTTGGCATTAAAGCAATCCTTATTCATGTTCAGCATAACCTTAAGTACAACAAATTAACTCAGCCGACAAACCATGTTCAATTTAACCTGCCCAATAATTCAACCCTGAGGTTTTCAAGACAAGTTTAGTATGCTAGGGCGGTAACAGCTGTTACACTTTGGTTTTACAGTAGTTTAAATATCACCCTGGTATTGAAGAAACTTGAAACTGCTGTATTAACATTACTAATACCAATGGGTGTGGTGATGCTTGCCTGGGCAGACTGATGTTCAAATGGATTTAGGCTGGGGTCCAGCTAACTTAAACTGGTGCATGTCTTGATGTGTAAATCCAGCTTCTTTCAGTATTCCAGTATCACCACCTTGAAAGGGAACAGGATCCTTATTCTGCATTTGCTGTAGTGATTGTTCCATATGTTTAAGTTTTTCTTTTTTTTTTTTCTTTGCCAATTCCAATATGATTCTTTTGTGTTTGTAAGCTTCATCTACTAGTGGCTGTGAATTTGAATCAAACCCGGAATCATATGGATTAAATCAGAGATCTTGGGATAAAAAAGTTATTAAATAAATGTGACAAAGGGATTTTTGAATACAATTGTGTTATACAACTCTTGTTGCCAGTGCACAGTTTAAGCCTTTTCAGGCTGCTATGATTGGAAGTCAGTTACTGTTCTATTAGAAATATCTTGAGGGGAGGGGGGCTACAATCTCCTGCTAATTACCTGATGGAAAAGCCTGCATCTGCTACAGTATGTACAGTAGTTTGAGCCTTCTCACAGGCAGACCCTCCCTGTCTTGATTCTTTTTATGATGCAACTACAGTACATAGCCTTCCAAAAGATGAACAGGGTATGTTACATTATCATATTTTTTCCTACTGTCCTCCTACCTCATTCTATTGTTTACAATCATTTTTAATGTACTTACTGTAATTACTTAGGTATTGTTTAATTATTTAATTAGGTTTGATGTAGGGCCTCAGTCTACTGTTTACCATCTGTTAAGGTGCTAAGTTTTAAATGTAGTTCATTCCTTTTCACCACAAACAAAACAATTCAGTGACAAAGCCAAGGCACATCTTAAAGGTAAAGCAATCATATTCTTTAATAGACCTGGTTGGGTCTACAACTGCAAGGGGGGGTTTTAATCCGGAATTGTGCAGCCTATATCTTCCTTGGCTTCCTTTGACATGACACGCCTATGTTTGTAACCCTTCAACACCCCCTCAATACTTGGTGCCACCCCATGTTCTTGTTCATTCCACAGCAGACTTATGCACAAGTGGCTTGAGAATAGGAGACACATGCTGTACTGACATTTTCACCTTTTAAACAACTTTCTGATATTAGTCAGTACTGGCCTGACTTGTCAGTAGTCTGATTATTGATTACTTATCCAGTGTAACAAATGTTAGCTTTACGTGGAATGTGCCTGACTGTGCTACATACAAGCTGAAACTGTCACGACTTTTGAAATTAGGGGTTTCAAATTCCTTCTTTGTATCAAAATAGTGTGTCCTTGGGTATCCTGTCTAATAACCTTTCCAAAAACAGCCTTCTATTTCTTTTTAATTGGCACTGTTAACAGGGAGAGTAATCCCTCAATTTGGCACGCATGACCAGGGGCGTTCAATTTTTGAAAAAACACTAGAAAAATGCTAGAAAAATCTTCATGTCCTCCTTAAAATTCTACTTGCCTCCTCCCTGTCGCACAAAACACACACAAAAAAGTAGAATATTTGGTTTTATTTAACAATGAACACTATCAATCAATTAGTGATTAACAGGAGTGGATCTAGTAAATTTAAGTAACATACGAAGAGTATAAGCAGCAATACTTGGGAGTCATTCAAATATAAAAATAGCTTCTGCCTGTTTTCTTCCATTGTCTCTAGAAGATGGATCCAACTCTTGATGTACAGGTGTTTGTTTGTTGCATCACAGATACGTAATCATTGCCAACTATCACTGCTGCTTTGTGGAATTCTGATTTTTCTTGACATTTTCTTTCGGTTTCGTAACTGCTGAACAGATTTTTCAGACTTGCGTATATAACCTGTCAAGTTTCTCTGCATTTTGTACTGTTTTTCTACCAAATTGCATGCAATGTTTACAGTAGGCTCCATCGAATTCTGCAAAAATATGTTTTTTCTTTTGTTTATTTCTATTATATACTTTTTGTTTTAAACTGTTTACAACATTTTACAGCTATTTTTCCTCATCTAACATCTTGTCCCATGATGGCTAACTGGAGCACTGCTGCAGCAGGGGGATCCTGGTTTCATACCCTGATGGCTTGATTTATTTATTTATTGGGAGAGGACAACATTCTCTCTCTCGACTATTGTCACTGAAAAATACATAAACAAATTAATACATAAACACATTGCCATGAGATTTACAGTTTGTATTTTATTTTAAAATATTGTACAGATAATCTCATAGGAATTTCATAAGAATTTAATTTCTATCATTATAAAATATTTGTCAATATCCATGTTTTAATAGTTTCACAAATTGATGGATTGTGCAAGATAAAAATATTACTTTTGTTCAAATGTAGTTTAAAAAAAAAAAGTAATTTTAAATCTAAACAATATGTAAATATGGTAAATAGCAAACTAGGTTAGCAATGGGTCAGTGTCGTCAATTGCACAAAAATAAAAATATTTGAATAGCATATTACATATTCGAGTACACGAAAGACTTACATTAGCTATGCGTCTTTTTTTTTTTTTAAAATGCTGCCGCTTGACAAGTGTTCAGAATCCCTGCGCATTCATGTGAATGAGATTGGCATATTAAACGTAAGGACCCTAACTAATCATGCAATGCTTGTAACAGCAAAATTCTACAGTAAATGTATTCTGTTTGAAATTGTTGCCAATTTTGTTGCCTTGTTTTCAGCTAATGTTAACAGATCCCCTGCTTGAGTTTCCCTGTAAATTTGTAAACAAATGAATATAGCAAGTGCCAAAAAGGAAGCCTAACTTTAGTAACATTGAAATTAGCATGCTATTTTAGATTTATGTTGACTATAAAGATATACTAAATGCCAAACAGAACACCGCAATGACTGAGAAAACAGCGTGGAAGTAGTTTTTGTTTTAAACTTTGTGGACTGCAGTTCAATGTAAAACATCTACTGCTGACTTTCTGTGAATGGATGGAGTAACGTTAACATTTGCACTGACCATTAAAAGTACAACCAGGTTTCCTTGTTTTGAATTTTTTTACAGGTTATTGAATGAACCAAATAACTTGAACAAAGAAATCTCGTCTTCAACATTGTTTGTACACTTTGTGAACCCGGCCGGCTCCTCCAAAGAGTGAACTTAAACTTTAGAGGCTTATAATACCTCAGCGACTGTGGTGTTTTTTTTTGCTAATTTACAGGAAGTGTTAATAATGCCTTGTGACAAGATGACAGAGGTTGCAACTCAGAGACAGTGTGAAAAGTTCATAAATAAAGCTTTTAATATACAAAATAAACCAGCACGAGGGCCAAACAAAAGGTTTCTCAAACACAAAATAAACACAAAATGAAACTTACACAAAATAAGGCTTCCAGGCTGGGCGTTGCCTTCACTGGATTAAAAAAATGAAAACAGCACACACAAAACCACTCTTACTTCCTCTCCTTCTAGAACTCGCCTCTCTGTGGGAGGCTGAGGCCTCCTTTTATGCCGGGAGGCTGAGTAATAATTGAATAATTAATTGATTGATTTCTCCCACCTGATGCAATCAACCTGGGCAGGAAGGAGAATTTAACTCCATCCCTGCCAGTATTTCCAAGGGCAGAGCCCTGCTCTGCCACATGCCTTAACTTTAAAAGTTTAGTCTGTGCCTTGCCAGGGGCTCTCTTGGCAGCCATTTCTGGGTTTCATAGTAACCAATAGAAGATTAGCTTTTCGCACAGCTAGCCAATCAGAAGTGATAGCGGTGGGACGTAAACACTTTTTAAAAAATGTTTGTGTGTAGGTGCTAGACTTCTGCAATTCAGTTTTCAGAAACTTGCGTGGCTCTCTAAAATATGCCTGGAGTTTCTTTCTAGCAACAGAAGAACATAGGACAAATAAATAAATAAAAACTACTTGTCCGACGGGCAAAGTATAATGGCTAACCTTGTTGCCCCTCACACAAATCTTGTTGTCCCAGATGTCTGGAGATACAAATTGCATACCCCTGATGACTGACCAACCAGTTTAAACTTTCCAAAGACTAGGCTCATGCTGGCAGTGGATTAATAGCACTGTTTACATTTTACTTCATTTCATTTATTACTGGCTGTGCCTGTACAGTAATGCATCTCAATGTACCTGTTGTTTTGTCCTTTGTTTATCATGTTTCTGTCACTGGTCATTACAAATCGTGTACAGTATGAGTTGAGAGACACTGTAGTGAATTGATTAGAAGTGGCTTCTGGCACCTTCTTCGCTTTTGTAATAATTATTGGCAACTGAAATCTAGATAATCCGCTTACCAAAGCCATCCCTTGCTGCCTGTTCTGTGCCACTCCAATTCAGGATTGCCGTCAATGCTTGATGTGTCTCCCATATACAATAGCTGTAACCAAGTCTCTCTTTCTTTTTTTCTCTGTTTCCCAAGGTGACTATTTCAGTCTAAAAATGAATTTGTACTTCGGACAGATGTCTATAGCATTTAGACTAGCACTTATTGTAATGTAGGTTGAGGGAAAGGAATATGGTCTACTTCATCTAGTTCTGCTTAGAGATTGTTGACAAGGTACAGTACATGATTGGCTTCAGGAAAACAATTGAACATTCAGCTTGAGAAGCAACAAATAACTTTAATTGTGGTACTTTAGCTTGTGAACCTGTGCATATGTTAAAAAAAGAAACAAGAGAAGAAAGATTTACAGTTTTAAAACTTTATGAATTACAATACTCTATTTTAGTTAATTGGGTAGATAAGGGAGTTTAAAAAGATGTATGTATAAAACCATTTTGGCATAGCACTGTTACCACAGAAGCACATACCGTAAATCTAATTTCATATCACATGCAGCTGAGCACATCGATCACTGGAACGTTTTAAATTAAGTGTGGGGTTTTAGGAGCAAGTACACTGTTGTATTTGAAAAATCCAGTCTCTCGTGTTTCTTTTAAAAAGATAGAGTCTCCATGTTTGTGGTACACTGTATGGTCAAATACACTACCTACTAGTACTGTAGTCCTCAAAATGATTCTTGAATTATTAAATGTGATAATATGATGTATTTGTTTTATTATTATTGTAGAGTATGCAAAGCTGTGCAGTCCTCTCATTTGTCTTATCTGCGACTTTGCTGTCCTGGGTAGCAACCTATATTGGCCACTTGTTGCCCTGCAAAAAGGCTAGACATGTTGTAGCAGCTAGAAAATGTATTTAAGTTACTTCTTGGTGGGACTCTGGATATCTCCCTGTTGCATTGTACACATACGGTTTATTGATAGTGTGGTAGTTGTTCAAGGAAAAGCTACATTTTCACAATTTCAGATACTTTCAGTTTGACTTACAACTTCACATATGGCAGATTCTTAGCAGAATTACAGAAGGTTCTACTAAGTTGAATTTTGATATCTGGTTGTGACAGGATAGTGGCAGGAAAGAGACTCTGAGGCACAGAAGCTGTAGTTCAAGCGCTAACACGCACTTTAATAAACAAAAATAAGACACAAGGGCCATAACAAAAGGTTTAAATAAAATACACAAATATACACAACAAAAACTGCTGTCAGGCTGGGGATTTGCCTTTACTGAATTGATCTTGTAAACAAACTGCAACACACAGAACAAAACCTCACCAAACTCACCTCTCCCTTAATGGAGCCCTGGGCTCTCTTTTTATAGAATGTGGCTGCTCCCCATTAGCACCAATTATTCTATTAAGGAGCAGCCACATTCTTACATGTTTTTGGCAGGGGCAGAAATTAACCCCATCCCTGCCAACCACCACCAAAACACAAACAAAACACTGCGTTATTTGCAGGCAGAGCTCTTGCTCTGCCACACTGGTGATGCGACATCTCATAATTTTCACAATACTGAGACTTGATTTACTAAGCTATTAAAGGATATAGGCCAATGTTTGACCATCTGCCTGACTGGCAATACTTTGCATTGTGCTACATTAAGTTCTTTCATGTACCATGATTACAGAATCTGAAGTACCATAATGATGTAAAATTTTATACCCACTTATTTTAATATTGTGGAGACGAGACTCCTTTTGGGGTCATTTGAACTGCGCTGAGGCAAACTATATCCACATAATTGTCCTCGTTTGGGGTCCCCAGCCAACTCGGCATGAACATAATTTGAACCATCAAGATCCCAATCCTGTCTCGCATCTTGCACTCAACATGGTAGTGAAGTAAGTCAGATGAGCCACTGAAGACCCCTGAATCTGCAGATATACACGAGTGCTCCCTGTGCTCATGGCGGTTTTGAACAATGCTGCACTGGTTCAGGGTTTGCAGTTTTAAAAATGATTCACATGGAGTTACACTGTTGTCAGTTACTATTACAGATTTTTAGTTTTGGGGGGGGAATTAAAAAGTTAGTAGAGCATCAAAGTACATTGTACCTTTGTCTAACTACAACACAGTATTAGTATAAAACTCTAGTGCAGGTGTTGTTGGTCAACTATGGTAAAAAAAAAAAAAAAAAAAAAAAGGAAAATCAATTCAAGTCATAATTTACATCATATTGGTATAGTACTGTAGATATGCATTCACCTGCTTAATGATTATGGACCATGATACCCTTGTACATCATATTTGTACTGTAGATCGACTAGTGTGTACAGGTTAAGACTTACCTGGATTTTCAAGCTACTTTGTACTGGTTTGAGATCCCACAGCCACTCCAGTACCCTTTGGTTTGATGGTTGTGTTGTCCATCCGGTAGCTATTTAGCCAGCCAGGATTTTGAAAAATCTATGGGTCAGTTGGTTTAGGTATTCCTGCACTCCCTGTGTTAACACCTCTGTCTGTGGCCTTTCACTTTGTAAATCTGCCTGTCAGTCCTGATTGTAGAGGTTATATTAACAGCAACCTGTTTTGTTTGTTTACAGAGACACAAAGCTGTGCCGTCACAAACCCCACAATCCGAAAGACGATGCACCTGAGAAGCAGTGTCCAGTCACCGTGAATCCCCGTCATATGAAAAAAGCTTTCAAAGTGATGAACGAGTTGCGCAGGTACATTGCAGTAAAAGATCCCTGGCACTGTTTTTGTGAAGAGCAGTGAAGTTAGTACAGTAGTTCAGATTTAAAACGATGAAACTTTTTCCAAGGGTTAAGTTTAGAATTTAATCTTAAACTTTTAGTTATTGTCAGATATAGATGTCATCTACTGTGGTGTGTATACAGTGGGCTGTAGACAGTACAGAGTAAGGTTATTTATTTTCCCATGTTCTGTAGACTTGTTGTACACATGTAGTCTCATAAATATTATTGTTGTAGCAGGATATATACTGTATATTAAAAAAGTGACATCACTCTAATGGATAACTTTTTGGATTGACTACAATAATTCCCAAATATGTAAAAGTTAATATCTGTACAGATATTGAATTAAAGTTGTGCTAAAATCCTTGTATATAAGCATTAGAAATAATTCAGTGTCCATTCACAACTACATAGTGTCAACTATGTATTTTTTGGCCCGAAAGTACGTTTATGGTTTGTTGACCATTGGTATTACCTTGACAGCTGCCAAGATAAAGACAATGTTCCGACCTGAAAAACTGTTTTATAACACAACTTGAATATTAAATGGGAATGATTCCTTGGGTGTTTCTAAATATTTCAGTGCTGTATGGATGGATGGATGGATGGATGGATGGATGGATAGATGGATAGATCTGCAGTGTACAAATTGAAGGCTGATGAAAGAAAATGTTTTTTAAAAATGTACACAAAGGACGTTTCGGGCAAATGCCCTTCAGCTGTTTACTTTTACTTTTTTACTTTTCTTTTTAAACAGCTGAAGAAGTGCTTTTGCCCGAAACGTCCTGAAAATAAAAGATTTTTTTTAAAAATAAAATAAATATATTTTTGTATTTATTCATTTATGTATTTGTTTTCAGTCAAAATCTTTTGTGCGACGTGACAATTGTTGCTGAGGATGTGGAGTTTGCAGCTCATAGAGTTGTCCTAGCAGCCTGCAGTCCTTACTTCCATGCAATGTTTACAGGTATTTGGCTTTTTAAAAAGACTTTGCTGCTTACAAAAAGAGTGTCATCAGCACCAGTAGAGGCCTTCATTTACTCTAAAGGGCCTATTTACAAAGGTTAAGTTTGAACTCATTAGTTATTTAAAACCTTTTCATTAGTTATATTAAGATCTTCACTATTCCTGCTAAATTTCTTCTTCAAACACTACTTGCTTGATTTTGAGGAAATGAGATGGGGGAAGCATATTAACGTTGCACAGGCTTCTCTTCACACACACTCAAAAGCACTTCTTCTTTTCAGAAACAATTTTAGCTGGACTAGTTAGTAAGCATGGCAAATGATAAAGAATCAAACCTAAGAGAATATTAAACGGGAGATCAGTTAAATGTAAGGGAATTATGGATGATATAAAGGATCATTTTAAATAAAGTTTGATATTTGTTTCATGCATACAAAAATGTTTTTAATCTATAAAAAAAAAAAAAAAAAAATAGTGAGTTTGTGAATAGCACCTAATGTAACGAGATCTGAACAGGACTTCCCTTAAATAACAAAGGGTAGCCATAATGTACTTTTATTCACTGCAGGGGATATTTATTTCTGGCAATGGTTAATAAGGTAGAGGCACGTGTATATAAGTTGAACTTCAGAGTTTTTTGCGTAATGTGTACAGAGAACTACGTATCCAATTAAGAAACTTGGTTAGGACATTCTTTAATACAAGTTACTATATTTAGACTATCAGAATCTTGGAACTTAAGGAGGGGTCTGTGTCTTAGTATGTATGTCATACTTACATTTTTACTTTTATCTAGAAACCAGCTTATCTAATTGGGGTAAAGCATGTTTTGTGGAAGAACCTGTCAGTCTGTATATCACACTTGCATTTCTACATGTAAGTACAGTGAATACAGGTCTTGGTGATCTCTGTCATGATACGCTATTATTATATTATAATATCATGATATGATATTATTGTATTTTCATCTGTGGTAGAGAAAATATGCTACTATGTGTACTACTGATAATTGCTCATATTGTTTTGACCTTGCAGGCGAGATGAGTGAGAGCAGAGCAAAGCGAGTCAGGATAAAGGAAATGGACGGATGGACATTGGGGGTGCTCATTGATTATGTTTATACAGCAGAAATCCGGGTCACAGAAGAGAATGTACAGGTTGTACTATTATCTTGTGTTTTTCTCATTAACGGAGGTTACAATTGTTTTAGTTCTGGTATTGGACATAGTAAATGGTGGCTTATCTTAAATTTGTATGTGTCCGCATCCAATTTGTTTTGTTCCTATTAAAGCCCTTCAATCTGTATCCCTTTTCTTATTTGGAGAAAATCTGGTTAAACTGTATATAAAAATAATTTTTCATATTGATATTGGTACTTTCTATAACTTCTGGTAGGTACAGTATTAAAGCCCAGTGTGTATCTTTTAACTGCAGTGTTTTTCTGGAACCTTCTGTTAAGTTTTGTGATTTCCCCAGCTTGACTTCCACTGTTTCCATGACAACAACAACAAAAAATGCTTTGGCCAAATCATGTATCAAGTGCTATTGAAATCGCTACAATAGTATTAGCGGTCCAAAGAAATGTGCTGGCTATAAATGAACAGAACTATGAAATATTCTTCTGGTTTTCATCACAGTTGGGTTGTGCATGGTCTAATTAGATAAGTATTGCATAATTTGTATTACTTCTCAATAACGTTACAGATTTGATTTGAAACAATGTTGTTTGCTAGTTTTTATAATATAATTTTGTAGACATTTTGGAAATAATGAAACTGCAGTCACTTCAGTATCAAGCCCATATCACTTTTGTCTTCGATTTTTGCTTGCAATGGTTTTAAAGCTAGGTTGGACTGACGGAGGAAAAGCAATTTGATTCCCTCGGTCAGTTGCTGATCTGGGTTCTGGAACCCCAATCATTCCGGAATCCTTAACACTTACCAACAGCGTTCCCTCTAAGCTTTTAGATACTGAGAAACTTGCCATTTTGACTGAGAAAGGGTACATTATCAGTGAAAAACCTTCGGCCACGCATTAACCCTTTTAATATATTTTTGTTGCATTATACAATTTTGAAACAATATTCCAACACAAGTATCTCAACAATTTTACAAATTACTTTAAATTTAAACAAGACATTTATTGTGGCTCTGCCTCCTGATTTTGAATCATCCTCTGATCCTATGCAGCCCTGTCGGTTGTTATAATAGACATAGACTGCATGCTTAACTGATGGACTGCATATAATTGCTTTATGCTACTGCATAAAACACTGGCATCTGCACTGCCTTGAATTGTAACCTAAACATTATATTACAATGGTTCAGAAAACCAAATGTCCAGCAAAGTTGTGAGAATCATATTTACAGTCTTCCACTAACACAGTAGTTCAGTCTACAAATAAAGGTGTTTTGAAAAGACCTGTTTAGCTTATTGCTAGCATTTACAATTGTAATTTAAATAGCGCCCCTTTTAATGTAAACACATAATTAATCCTCTCAAGTGTTTCTTTCCTAATTCTGCAGTGTTATTTGATTTAAAAAGAGGCATGTCTCCAGACAGAATGTCTTTATGAAACCAATGATATGTAGTGTAGTGACTACATCCTTTACACGGTAAAGTGATGAATTTGCTTTAAGGATGTTTTCCGCAGTTACAAAAAGGTGGTTAACCAACTAGTTCTACCACAAGTAGATAACACTGAACTAAGAGAATCTATATATATAAATTGTAAATTTTGAGGTTATTATCAGTCATTTCTTGCCTTAGGTGAACAAAGGAAATAATATCTAGGACATTATTGCACAAAATGATGCAGTCCATATATGTTTTATTCCAGCATTGATTTTTTGGTTTTTGTTTTAACTGCACAGTATTTGTGATTAAAACTAGGCAGTGTTGTTTTGTCATAAAAAGTATTATTGGTCAAATCAACAAAGCATTCAACCACCATCAATGCTTATGAATGTTTTATGCATTAAAAGTGAGATTTTTGAAAATGTCATAGAAACACCAGAATGTTGAAGACAATACAGTATGAGTGTAGAGTGGCACCTAATTATTATTATTTGTTTATTTAGCAGACACCTTTATCCAAGGCGACTTACAGAGACTAGGGTGTGTGAACTATGCATCAGCTGCAGAGTCACTTACAATTACATCTCACCCGAAAGACGGAGCACAAGGAGGTTAAGTGATTTGCTCAGGGTCACACAATGAGTCAGTGGTTGAGGTGGGATTTGAACCGGGGACCTTCTGATAACAAGCCCTTTTCTTTAACCACTGGACCACACAGCCTCCCAACCTAATGGAAAAGGAGTGTGATAATAATGCATCCCACAACCTCCTATCTATCCTGTTTTATTTTAAACACAACAGGCTAAATGTACATTTTCACATAAGGACATTTGCATATTTTATATGTTTGACATGCATCCATTTTTACTATATTCTTACTGTTTCATTTGTGGTTTAGGGAGGTGTGCTGTTGTAATAAGCAAGGGGTTTGGTACCCTCTTCCAGCATCTGAACCAGTAAAATTGAAATGCTGTTTTATGGAAACTAGTTTGAGATGGACATTGTCAAGACCTGCATTTCAGCACAGCATTCAGTATTTCTGCAGCCTTTGTTGTGCAGCTGTTCCTGTAGCAGATTTAGTTCTAGTAACTGCAGATTGTATATATATGTGTGGGCGTAGCTAGGTCTGACAGATAAAGAAAGAGGTATAAGTATATCTGAATATTATCATCTGGACATATTAACACTATTCGACTACCAAAATAATGGGAGTTTTACATAGAAAATCGGGAGAACTGTTTTCTTTTCTAGTCGCGGTAATACGAATGTCTGAAGTTTTGTCTGTTGCAACTGTTTCGCAGTCCTTGACTCCCAGGCAGTCTGCAGTCGTCTTGATACAATGACTGTCCCCCATCATTATCAACCTGTTTTCTCTTGTTTTTAAGGTTCTGCTTCCAGCCTCCAGTCTCTTGCAGCTACAGGATGTGAAAAGAGCTTGTTGTGAATTCTTGGAATCACAGCTACACCCCACCAACTGCTTAGGGATCCGAGCCTTTGCGGATATACATGCATGTACAGAGATGCTGAATAGAGCCAGCACGTTTGCAGGCAAGTACTACATGTAGTAACACATCTTGTATAGTACAGCAGTGCATCATTTACCTACAAATCTAAAGTGGTGTGACTGCGTGCATTGATATGCATTTTCCATGTGTCTTGTCTGTCCTATGAAATACAATAACCAGTGTCTTCATACCAAGACCTGACTGGCTTTTAAAACACCCCAGTTGTACCCACGTATGACTGTTGATATCCCAATGTAACTGGAGTGTGCCTAACATGCATATATAAGGACATAAATCAATCAATCCTGACATTGATAATGGGTAGATTGTACTGCACAGCTCAAGTTTGCCTACAGGCAGATACTGCCAGTTGAGGCTAAACTGCTTGGTGTTTCTTCAGTTAACTTTAACACACAGACTGTATTTCATTTCTTTTTAGCATGTAACTGCAAAACTTGGAATTTAACCCCTGTATTGACTTGGTTACATTTTGTCATTAAAATGTACTGTATGATGAACTATTTTTGTGGGGATGGGATCACACCTTAGTCTCAGGCTGAAACAAGGGGTACATTTTGACCTTCGAAGGTTCGGAACACATTACCAAAGGAAGGTTCCAACCTTCTATGGTACTCATTTGCACAATTTATTGGTGATGTCACCATAGCTACTTGTTTATATTTGATTGAAAGTCCTATTTTACAGGTAATCCATATAGATGGAATAAAACATTCACATGTAGTTCAAAAATACATTATAGATACAGAGAACATTAATCAAGTTTTTATAATTTAAATAAAAATACACATTGTTTATTTACACATAATTGATGATGCTTGCGATATACAGTAAGCTTGCATTGCAGCAGCACCAACTGCAGTGGATTTAGGCAAAACAAAGCTTTATTTAACTGTCACCTTTCCAAGCAGGTTATCAGTCACGTTTTACTACAACTAAAAATATTAATAATACTGCTAATATGAATTTACGCTTGTCAAGTGACCCCGGAGATTGGGTTTCTCCATGATACATCAACAGTCGCTTGCACAGTTTGCATTCAACTTTGTTTTAGGTCATCTGGGCATTTAACAAAAAAATCCCAAACAGAAGAGGGGTTTTGAGACATTTCTTTCAGTACAGCTTACACTATACAAAGCTTTGCTGTCGAGATAGCAAATGAAGAAATTAAAGGTTTGCCTCTGGATAACAGGAGCTGGAGGGAGGAGGGGTGAACTGTGCTGTTTTTCAAATCAAAATTATTAGTGTTCTTGTATATGTTTCAAACATATTCTACCATAGCACTTCTTTTACACTGTATTGTACACTAGGTGTTCAGTACATATTTTGCTGAAGCACTACAGCCGCTATAGGTACCGCCCCAGTGCTTTGGCATACTATACCCTGCTCCATACACGGCAGCGGCGCCATGTAGAGTTGCTACATATAACGATTTGGTAGTGGATTTTAATACAACCACTGCATTATACAAATGTTGCATGCGAGTGACATTCAGTGTGTGATTTTATAGTATTCACACATTGTCAAACTGTTTCTGTTAACAGAGGGGGGAAAAAAGTGTGTGAATGCCACCTGACGAACATTCAAAGGTTTAAAACTACCTTAGAATTCCTGGCTAGTGAACTAACTTTCATACACCGCTCTACCTTAGTCAGATATGATTTGTGAATCTCAGACTTCAAGAACAATCCACACAGAGAGTGCATCCATGCTATTACAAACATATTTATTTTACATTGTTCATATCACAGATATTCTTTGTGACAGATTTCACCTATTGGTATTGGTATTGCTATTCACCTCTACCTCCTGTAAACAGTTGTGACAAATGGAAACTCTAAGCTGATATTGTTAAAATATTTTGGAGACCTCCGTGTATTTGTGAGCCCAGGTTTATATAAATGTGTCTTTATCCCAGAATGTTCTAGGCTAAAATACGAGCATTATGTCAAATCGACTAATAGCAAGATTCAGTTGCCAAGACTTTGCAGTCTAGAGGTTTCCCTAGCAACCAGCTAACCCTGCAGACAGTAGTTTTGTTTCTTTTCTTTTTACCTGTCAGTTGGGTTACAGTTTCTTCATTGTTGTGAAAACGACTTTTGCATGCATATGTTTAAGACTTCAGTCCAGACCAGGACTGCTTGATTAGGCCTAAATGTATATTTTTTCTAATATCTTTGAACAAGCTGGTAAAATGGAGAATTGTGATTTGGTATTAATTTCTTTCTTTTTCTTTCTTGAAATGTGCTTATCATTCAGTTACTGCAGTGCCTTTTTTGGAGGGATTGAGTGTGAAAGAGTTATTCAAGTCTTGGTCTTTTAAAATAAAACTATATTTTGAACTTTGCACCATTTTTTGTTGTTGATTTTAATGCATTATTTCTACAGTGGACTGTTGGTTCTAAATGTAATCTTTATTCTAAATTCCATCTACTGTTTTGTTTCTTTTATATCAACATCAGTTAAATAGGGCTACCAGCTATTCTTTTAATATGGGTGTCTGGTTTTCAAGTGCATGACCAAGGTTTATGTTGATGACAAGGAATTAAAAGCAAGTATTCTATGGAGTTTTTACTTTTTTTGTTTTTGTTTTAAACCTGTAATCGCTGCTTTCACAGCCCCCAGATAGCACTAATCTTGCTCTACCTATATGTCTAACTGTTTTAAATTGATTATTAAAACTAAAAACCTGTCAGAAGGCATTATTTACACCCTACATTTGTAACCAGAGAGGTTGATGATTTTTGTTTATTTTCCTCTACAGAGCAGCACTTTGCAGAGGTGGTGCAAAGTGAGGAATTCCTGAACCTGGGAATTGAGCAGGTGTACAGCCTGATAGCCAGCGATAAGCTCACAATACCATCTGAGGAGAAGGTGAGATTGAAAGTAGCCTGGTCTAATAATTTCAATTATCAGTTGGATACACGGTGATAAAGGCATATTACTGGGCTATGGAGTACTACAGTTACTAACCAAATAAATGTTCCTGTGATAAGTTAGATATGATATTGATGAAGAAAGAGATTGAATAAATAGAGAATTCATAAATAATAATCCACAACGGAATATATTACTGGTATTTTGAAACATCTTTTGAATAATTTCCCGCTGTGTGAATGCAGTGTTTTAGTTGCATAGTGTCATAGATGGTGGTCTTACATTCCATTTAGTTCCAAAGAGCTTTAATAACATAGAAATCAGTTTGCTAAATAAATTACACACCACAAAAGCCTTATGCAACGTATTGTATTCATGACAGGACCAGACAAATCTACTTGATCCCTTTGCTTTGCTTAGTGGAAAATATCTGCTAACAACTTAATATTAAGTCGCATCAACTAGATCATAATAACATAGGAAAAGAACAAGGAGACTTGTTGATAAGGAGGAAGAATCTTCCAGCCACCTTAAAATAACCTCTCGTTGTATTCTTAAGTAGATGCAAATTGTTTTGTTTTGTGTAAATATGATCAAGTTTTACAGCCTAAACGCAGCCCTCTAACCCAGCTGTTCCTTAAATGATTATTTGTTTGAAGGCAACACAGCTTCAGAAGAAAGTAATGACGACTTTTAAAGAACAATTCAATTGGCTCAAATAATGAAACCTGTTATTTTCACCACAATGGAAGTTCTGTATTAAAGCAGTTTGCTGTATCATTGCAGGTGTTTGAAGCGGTTATTGCGTGGGTAAACCATGATAAGGATGTCCGTCAGGAACACATGTCCCATCTTATGGAGCATGTGCGGCTGCCTCTGCTTTCTCGTGAATACCTGGTCCAGGTATATTCAATGATTCTCAGATAACTTTTTCTCAAAGTGGAATTCAATAGTCTCCTCATTTTATTTCAGTATCTGTTTGATATTGTGGTCTCAGAAGTGCAGGTGGTAAATTGGCCAATTATGTTGAAGTTAAAAGTAAGTCTGACAGATAAGAAGAAACACAAATGTTACCATTGACTACCTTTTTAAATCATATGTATTATATATATATATATATATATATATATATATATATATATATATACAGTACTGTGCAAAAGTTTTAGGCAGGTGTGAAAAAATGCTGTAAAGTAAGAATCAAATCAATATTTGGTGTGACCACCCTTTGCCTTCAAAACAGCATCAATTCTTCTAGGTACACTTGCACACAGTTTTTGAAGGAACTCGGCAGGTAGGTTGGCCCAAACATTTTGGAGAACTAACCACAGTTCTTCTGTGGATTTAGGCAGCCTCAGTTGCTTCTCTCTCTTCATGTAATCCCAGACAGACTCGATGATGTTGAGATCAGGGCTCTTCCAGGACTCCTTGTTCTTCTTTACGCTGAAGATAGTTCTTAATGACTTTCGCTGTATGTTTGGGGTCGTTGTCATACTGCAGAATAAATTTGGGGCCAATCAGATGCCTCCCTGATGGTATTGCATGATGGATAAGTATCTGCCTGTACTTCTCAGCATTGAGGAGACCATTAATTCTGACCAAATCCCCAACTCCATTTGCAGAAATGCAGCCCCAAACTTGCAAGGAACCTCCACCATGCTTCACTGTTGCCTGCAGACACTTATTCGTGTACCGCCTCCAGCCCTTCGGCGAACAAACTGCCTTCTGCTACAGCCAAATATTTCAAATTTTGACTCATCAGTCCAGAGCACCTGCTGCCATTTTTCTGCACCCCAGTTTCTGTGTTTTCGTGCATAGTTGAGTCGCTTGGCCTTGTTTCCACGCCAGAGGTATGGCTTTTGGCCGCAAGTCTTCCATGAAGGCCACTTCTGACCAGACTTCTCCGGACAGTAGATGGGTGTACCAGGGTCCCACTGTTTTCTGCCAATTCTGAGCTGATGGCACTGCTGGACATCTTCCGATTGCGAAGGGAAGTAAGCATGATGTGTCTTTCATCTGCTGCAGTAAGTTTCCTTGGCCGACCACCGCGTCTCACGGTCCTCAACTTTGCCCGTTTTTGTGCTTCTTCAAAAGAGCTTGGACAGCACATCTGGAAACCCTGTCTGCCTTGAAATTTCTGCCTGGGAGAGACCTTGCTGATGCAGTATAACTACCTTGTGTCTTGTTGCTGTGCTCAGTCTTGCCATGGTGTATGACTTTGACAGTAAACTGTCTTCAGCAACCTCACCTTGTTAGCTGAGTTTGGCTGTTCCTCACCCAGTTTTATTCCTCCTACACAGCTGTTTCTGTTTCAGTTAATGATTGTGTTTCAACCTACATATTGAATTGATGATCATTAGCACCTGTTTGGTATAATTGTTTAATCATACACCTGACTATATGCCTACAAAATCCCTGACTTTGTGCAAGTGTACCTAGAAGAATTGATGCTGTTTTGAAGGCAAAGGGTGGTCACACCAAATATGGATTTGATTTAGATTTTTCTTCTGTTCACTCACTTTGCATTTAGTTAATTGATAAATATAATCTATTAACATGTCTATTTTTGAAAGCATTCTTACTTTACAGCATTTTTTCACACCTGCCTAAAACTTTTGCACAGTACTGTATATATAAATAAAAATAATGTAACAAAGTAAATATGCTACTATAACCTGTCAGTAGTTATATTTTTAAACGGGCCGATTGCTTTAGGAAATGTGCACTTAAATTGATACCGACTTCAAGTGATATGGATGTGCCACTTGATATTGTACAGCATCTGTCATTCTAGAGAGTAGAAGAGGAGTCCCTAGTTAAAAATAGCAGTGCATGTAAAGATTACCTCATTGAAGCCATGAAGTATCATCTGCTTCCTGCTGACCAGAGGTCCATGATGAAAACTATTAGGACCAGAATGAGAACGCCCATCAATCTTTCAAAGGTAAGAAATTAATTAAGCATCCCAGGAAGCTTGTATGAGTTTGCAAACCTGCCGCTGCTAAAAATGAACCTTTTCACTGTCATATTTGTTTTAACCTAATAAATTAATGATACACATCTTTTTCACATTTCTGTATGATTTCATGTTTACAGACCCATTCAATCTTATATGAAATATCTCTTAGGTTATGCTCCTGGACTGCTGTTTTTTGTTCACAAAAACTCCCATTTCTAGTTTATTTGTTTAGCAGACGCCTTTATCCAAGGCAACTTACAGACACTATGGGGGTGTGAACGATGCATCAGCTGCAGAGTCACTTACAATTACGTCTCACCCGAAAGACGAAGCACAAGGAGGTTAAGTGACTTGCTTAGGGTCACACAATGAGCCAGTGGCTGAGGTGGGATTTGAACCGGGGACCTCCTGGTTACAAGGCTGATTCTTTAACCACTGGACCACACAGCCTCCTTCAGTTGGTTAAGCCTCTTAAATAGTGTAAAAAATGCTAACCTACTTTTTTTTTATTTTTTTTATTTTTATAAATTATACAGACGACCCATGGCTATGTGTTTTTAAATTCTAACCTTATTACTGAAATCCCAGTCTCAGCACTGCTGTCCAACAGGATATATAAACTTAGTAAAGCAACAGCCAGTACTTTATTCTTCAGCTCTAAGGATTCTATGGTTAAATATCTCTTCCAATGCTGGTAGAATTTTTATTCCCTCACCCACCCCATTATCTCAGTATTTTATATTAAAAACAGTTTTTCAAATGTTGTGATTTCAGGTAATGGTTGTTGTTGGTGGGCAGGCCCCTAAAGCCATCCGCAGTGTGGAGTGCTATGATTTCAAAGAGGAGCAGTGGTACCAAGTAGCTGAACTGCCTTCACGAAGATGTAGATCAGGTATCTAAGAAGATATTTAAAAAATGTATATTGTGTGACCATGTTACACCAAATAATGATATGATTTAGAACATAAGAAAGTTTACAAACGAGAGGAAGCCATTCGGCCCATTTAATGGAAGGCATGCAAATGTACTGTATTTGTCATAGGGAAATTTACCAAATGTTTTGAGAGCCAGAACATGCATAACTTTAGTGTATTGCTATAGGAACTCAGGGAAGTGGGACTGTGGGTCATTAATTTAAGTCCAAATGTCTAGGGTGGGCCTCTGTACATTTGAATTCGCTCTCTTTGGTTTCTAGTGATTGTTTTAATATGCAAGCCTTTATTTAAGAATAAATCCTGTTTGATGGAGATTACTCAGTCACTCAATCATTTCATGTATAGTTTATGGAAATAACTCCTATTTAACATTTTGGTCTGTTGCAAGTTTAACTGTAGGTTTTATTGTCGCATCTTGTAGACAATCCACAGAGGTTAGGAGCTCAGGTATGACTGGTTGAGCTTATAGTACCCAGAATCACTCAAATATGTACAGAATGGGACTATTTCCATCCTTTAATGCCATTCCTAACCCTCTATGGTACACACCATAAAAAATATAACATTTTTTTACAACATTACTGTTTATTGATTTAGGTCTCAGAAAATGAATCTGGCCACCTTTTTTATTTATTTATTTTTTATTATCAAAATCTGAACATGTATTTTTAAACATACATTGTACATTTAAAACATGAGTTTCTGGATATGCTTCCACAAAGTGCTCAGCAAGTGCACAGACCTGTTAACTTGCCATTCCACATGTTTCAAATCAACATCATCTACAGTTTTTTTTTTTTTTTTTTTTTTTGTCTTAGTGTAAGACTTGTGGATGTTAAAGATTGTTGATTGTCATATCGAGGAGACTGAGTACATGCTATGTCTGCTGGGTCATGTGCCTGTGAGGAAGGGCTGATTTCATCATTCCCACTGCCATCACATATATTAGACTCTTATCAAATAAATAAACTGGACGTTACTTTTAAGGCTGGAGAAAATACACATATTATTATTATTATTATTATTATTATTATTATTATTATTATTATTATTATTATTATTATTAATAATAATTTAAAAAAATAACTACTACATATAATAAACTTCGGAACCAATAATAATACATTGTTAGAAGAAACTGACTGTTCACTATCCTCTATGCACCTGTTTCATCATCTGAGCTATTTTCCTCACTATCTGGAGGAATACAGGCAGTTTGTTGTTTACGTCCATAAAACAGAGGGTTTTATGGCAGCCATCCTATTTGCTACCTACAAAGAGGAGATTGATTACTCATTTATATTAGATATTGTAAGCCTTACAAGACATGTGTACAGTGTATATTTACAAATACATCGGTATATTTACGCATATCTACTCAAGTTATACAAAATATAATTTTTACAATCAGTATCTTACCTTTCAGTTTTCCATGGGCACCACTCCACAACAGGAAGTCATGCTGTTTCGTTGTTTCAAGCAGAGCCTGAGGTTCACAGCGCCATCTGCTGGTTTTTTTTTTACAACATACATTGTCCTCGTGTATCTTACTTGCTATTTAAGCCTTTTAAAAACAATCGTTTTTAATGTGTATGTTTAACCATACACCATAGAGGGCTACAATGGGTTGTGTTAACCATGTGAAGCTGAACAGTGAGTTGCACACATGCTGCTCTGGCTCTGTGTTACCAAGTTAAGTTGTTTTCCAAAGTCAACCAAGGTCTTGTTTCCTTTTTTTGTAGGTGTCGTCTGCATGGGAGGATTTGTTTATGCAGTTGGTGGATTCAACGGCTCTTTAAGAGTGCGCACAGTCGATTCATATGATCCAGTTAAAGACCAATGGACGTGTGTTGCCAGCATGCAGAACAGGAGAAGCACTTTGGGAGCTGCTGTATTAAATGGCCTTCTTTATGCTGTAGGAGGATTTGATGGGAGTACAGGTGTGTTGTCATTCTTGGAGTTTTTATTTTATTTTTTTTCTTTGTTACTTGCTCTAGGGTGAGAGTGCCTTATTCTCCATCCCCAATAACCTTATTTTCCCTTTCCCAAAAGTAAAGAGACACCCCACAAACTTAGATGTGTGAAATGAACAAGTTTCTTCTGCCTAGAAAGGCAGCATCTCTGGTATCAGTTAATACCATGTGGATCATCCTCTAACATTGTAAAATACAGGCTTCACCTGAAACTTCTCTGAGTTTTATTCTAAAATTTAAAAGAGGGCATCCTCAGTGTGTGAACTTGCATGTCAGGCAGTGAATGAAGTGCTGTTTGCTAAAGGCCCTGTTTGTTTCTATAAAGACTGCCTTTTTGCTGCAGGTTTGTCAACTGTAGAAGCCTACAACGCAAAGAAAAATGACTGGTTTCTCATAGTACCTATGAACACCCGTCGGAGTAGTGTGGGAGTTGGTGTTGTTGGAGGTGAGTGCTGAAATGTGTTATTGGTGTACATACACAGGGCTATTCTAGGGCCACATTTATAGTTTAAATGCTGTCCCATTGATGTTCTGTAAAACATGCCAAATGCATCCTTCCTTGTACATTTTGGGCATCTGCCTTAAATGATAGCCAACAGTTCTTGGGTATCCATGTAATAGAAAGTGATCTTTGTATTTTTTACCTATTGAGATGAAAGGGAATTTCTCGTAACAACCAACTACTATATAAGACTGTTAATTCAACTGAAGGGTTAAGCTTTTATCAATGCCATAAGAACACCAATGTCACCAGAACTGTACTTTTTGGTGTATTTTATATACTATACATTATTAGTTTTTGTCAGATGCCTTAAGATTACACTGCAAAAACAGTTTACAGTAAGTGCAAATACTATAATGCAATATGAGATAAGACGTAACAATTTAGGATTAAGACAATTTGTATCTACAATGACATAATACTAGTGCAAGGATAGTGCATCAGTTGAGTGTCCAGTAAATTGGTGCTTGGATCAGGCAAGTCCAGCGCATGAAAGGAGGGTTAGATCAAGAGATCTGCAAGTGCATTCTAAACAGGTGGGTCCTGAGGAGGCGGCGGAGTTCAGTGAGAAGTGGAGCAGTCCTGAAGTTCTCCGGTAGCTGGTTCTACCACAGAGCAGCCAAGGAAAAGAAGGAGCGGGCACGGGAGGATGGAGAGTGCAGGGAAGGCATGACCAACCAGCCAGTAGATGAGAAGCAGAGGGCGAGAGGAGGTGTAGGGAGAGATGGGGGGATTGGAGTAGGAGGGGGTAGTGTGGTGGTAAGAACAAGGGTCTTGAATTGAATGCGAGTAGAGATAGGTAGCTAGTTGAGAGTGTGAAGCAGAGGGTTAGCATGAGAGTAGGTAACAGACAGACATATTGGCACTTATAAAAGAATTATTGCCTGAGAGAACAAGTAATCTGCATTTCCAAACCACTAAAGGCGTCCTCAACATCAGGTCTCCTCCACAGTTTGCTGTTCATGGGCCTGTATTGTAGCTTGTGTTTTTTTCAGAATGGTTTATCGTGGTAATGTTAATCTCCATCAACATCTTTCTTTTTCTGTATGGTGTTGCATTATCCACCACTTTCAACGCCTCCACTTTTGTCTGCAAGGATATGATGTGAGCACTGTGGTAACTTGAAGTGCATCGTAGGATCTGTAGTCCCAAAACAGCACATAAATACACTGCAGAATGCAAGTTAATACATTTCCCAATATCCTTTACACACTGTTCGAACTAGAGCAATTTTGTTTTATTCAAATGTCTCTTCCTTAGGAGGCCTCCAAAATAATTTGCACTAACAGGAAATTAGTGTTAAGTGAATTTGTATTGTAAGAAGTCATTTACAATAAGAGACTTCTAAATTTACCCAGGACCTTTTAGAAAATGTGTAGTTTCATCTAATCAGTTAGTTTTAATGAGAATTGACTATTATATTTTGCAACCTTTTTTGTATGTCGGAGAACTGAACATGAAGATGCTAAACCATTAGACTTTTTTTTTTTTTTTTTAATAGAAAAAAAATAAAGATCACATTTCTTTATAATTATAGTAATGCAATAATTGTTCCTCATTAAGGATTGCTGTATGCAGTTGGAGGGTATGATGGTGCATCCAGGCAATGTCTCAGCACAGTGGAGGCCTACCACCCCAATGCCAACGAATGGAATTATGTTGCAGAGATGAGCACAAGACGAAGTGGGGCAGGTCAGACAATTACTTCCAGAGGTTTCTGTTAGACATTTCTCCCCAGTGTGAAATTACCACATTATACTGTCTCTATTGGCAGAGTCTGGCTGATTTTGTGGGGTTAAGACTTGACTTCAAAGTTGCATGACTTTCTGGGTAGGCCCTGCAGGAATACAATAGTTAGGAATGTGGTTAGAGAGCACTTGTTCATCAATGAGAAAAACCACACCTACTGATCTGCCAGACAACAGAAAATGTTAGTAGCAGACATAGTAGTCGTAGTATGCTATCATGATTTTCTGCCTGTGATTCTTAATTAATGTAGGACGGTTTTTCTTCTTCTCTGTATATCACTAGCATCCTGTACTGAGTAAATTTAAATTGTAACAATCTTTTGAATTCACTGTTCCTCTTTAGACTGTCATTTTGTAAAACTCTTCTCGGGTGCTCTTCACCTTGAATAATCTTGTTTCTCTGCTTTAATCTGTAGGTGTCGGGGTTTTGAAAGGATTATTGTATGCTGTTGGAGGTCATGATGGGCCACTGGTGAGAAAGAGCTGTGAGGTGTATGACCCTGCCACAAATACTTGGAAGCAGGTTGCAGATATGAATATGTGCAGAAGAAATGCAGGTAACACATAGCCTCTAGATTTAATAACAGTGTTGGTCAAAGAGGGTGCAGTAGCTTGTTTAGAGCTGAGTGGGGGGGGGGAAAATAGATATGCCACCTGTTCTGAATTAGAAAGTATCTACCATGAGGTTTGTCTCTCTTCTTTGGCAGGTGTCTGTGCAGTAAGCAATCTGCTGTATGTAGTTGGTGGGGATGATGGCTCCTCTAACCTGTCATCAGTGGAGTATTACAACCCTTCAGCTGACAAGTGGACCCTGTTGCCTGCTTGTATGAGCACAGGAAGGAGTTATGCAGGTAACCTGGGAGTGTCCACATGATTTCCAACAGGTCATGTATGCATCAGCACTGAATCAGTCTGTGTTTGGCTTAATAGGGAAATTTGCTTGTGTTACTACTTGTGTTGAAAAGTAGCAGCAGTTTTTTGACTTTCTTATGGGCATATGTCCCTTTTAAAAAGGACAACAACTTACAGACCCGTTACGTCAAACCAGTGCTTTTCATAGTCCAATACCTATTTATTACTGACACAATTTGACAGGGCCCACCATGAAAGCTATGGTTCCAGATCTCTCGCTCACCAGTGAAGTCTTCTTTGAAATCTTGCTTTTAACCGGTAGCATTCTGCCCATTCTGTAAAGCAAGTGGTTGTAGGCTGTAGCCTACCCCATAGTACATGGCTCAAATCTTGTCCCACAGCAAGTCTGAAATTGAACCATCAACAACGATTTTAAAAAAGTGGCTATTTTATCACTGTACCACCTGTTGTCTTTAAAGAATACCCAAAACCCAACAAGCTCGGACATAATACAGGTCTGCATTGGAGGAAGATTGCACGTGAGATTACTTTCTTTGTATGGGCTTTTATGAAATCGATTGCAGATATACAGTCGGTAATCCAAAGAAACGGAAATTCTCTAGACTTTATTAAATCTGTGAGTATTTAAAATAAGTTGTACCACTTTTTATCACATACTTCACAAAAAGATAAATTAAGTGGGTAACAAAATAGGGCATTGTGAGAAGATAACATACCGTTATGGCTTGCTAAAAGTCACTGTGAATATAGCCATTCTAATTTGTCATATTTTGATGAAGAAATAACTCCTGCAACCCTCAACTAATGTGTTAATATTGCCACCTAGTGAGCAAAATGAACGTTTATATCCCACCTCTCAAACTGAATATACTCTTTAACTACGGCTTGAATTTTTGGGGGTTTATTTTTGTTGGGGGTGTTTTTGCATTTTTATTATTTGTCAAAATCGGTTATTTTCGGCTAATAAAAATAAACACTCAAACACATCGATTTTCAGTTTGTATGAATTGCATGTACGTTTTACCAATACATATACAAACATTAACTTACTGTGTTGAAGTGAGGATGTCCACATTTGCATTAGCAGTTGTTTCAGGAAGACAATGCCTAAAAGGATGCACATCTACATGCAGCCCAATTAAAACAATGCAATTCAATTACAACATTTTTCCTTGCATATCTTCATATGTATGTCCATCCCTCCATATATATTTGCCACATTTTGCTTATACAGAGACTTGACATAAGTAAATACAAGTTTGAAAGAACACCTGTTTATTCAGGAGCCGTACATAGCACTGGCAAGGGAATCTGTCGAGGGTAGCCCACATGTGCTCAATGGGGTTCATGTCCGGTGATTGGCCAGGACATAGCAGTCATGTTTCCTGACTGTCTTTCTGTCTATGTTGTGTGAGCTGGTGTGTCATCTCCATTAAAATACTGCCCTCTTTGGACATTGGTATAGGCAGTCAGAAGCACCTCTTGGAGAATCGGGGGTGTAAATAATTAATAATATTTAGAAAATTGGTGCTAAACCCTACCCTAATCCAGCCCCCCTCCCCCACTCTTCAATTTGTTTAGTGTTTTGTGTTACAGTAAATATTTAACAATGTACTCCCTATCTAATCACTCCCATATTTGTAATCATGCTTATCTGCTTTATATTTTGTAAAAAGGAACTTCTGCTACATCCCTCTCATCCATGGCAAGACTCATGATTTCTGTTAGCCATGCAAGATCTAAAGTCATTCATCACGTATTTCATCACAGAAAAGCTGCTTTTCATGTCTACTGGCACCAGAGTGTAACGTTTTTGGCGCTAATGTGAGGTATTAACCCCACTCATATTTTGCCAGTGCTCTGTATGGTTCCAAAATAAACCGGTGTTCTTTCAAACTTTGTTGTTTATTTACTTGTCAACTCTCTGTATATATGTGTTGATCCTTGCTAAGTGTCTTTTGAGTGTATAATAATCTGGTGGTATATAAGTGTCTGTCTGTAGAGATCTAGAGATCTTATTGTCCAATTGTGATGAAGCTTCCTATTGGGCATTCTTTAGCTCAAGTTACAAGTGTATTATAATCACAAGGTATAGAGTCTGTCCTGTGTGTTACTTTATTTATTTATATATATAATTCAATTACAACATTTTTTCTCGCATATATATATATATATATATATATATATATATATATATATATATATATATATATATATATATACTGTAGTTCTAAAAACTGCTTATACAGTTGTGTTGAAACTTGAACACTGATAGTATGGTTTTTCATGTTTATTTCTTAGCAGAATTCTGAATTATCTGAATTCCCCCCTCCCTAGGTGTTGCAATACTTGACAAGCCGTTATGACTAGGCGTGGATTTGCTGCTGTTCTGAATCTGAAGTAAGATGTTGCTGAATTAATTTGGCATCTAAAGCATCTTTGCTGAGCTGCTTCGTTCTGAGGCAGTGTGGAGGAGGACCGTACTATCTTAAATGTCAGACGAGGAGTGGAGACATTGAAGATTTTGCACTTAATGGAAGCAGTACATGGGATCAGCCTTTAACACAGACTTACCTTGTGGGTTAAAGAATACCCAAAGTCTGAAGGTGCACATTGATGAAAAAAAACTGCTGTAACTAAAGCTATTAAAAGTTGTACATGGACCAAGTGAGATCTGAAGGAGGATGGTTTATCATGCAAAAGAATGTGAAGAGACATGGACAATAACCATTAACAGTTGTAATGTTTTTATAAACTTTCAATGAGCTAATAAATGTCACTATTCAAAACGGAGGAAGCCAGTTCTATATATAACATCAGTTGGAAATGTAAGTGGCAGTCCCTTGTATCATTTCTGAACTTAATTGTATAGTTTTAATGGGCACAGTACTGCAAATAATATCAACTACATAAAGTGTGTGTGTGTGTGTGTAAGATGACAGATAGATATGATTTTGCATAACACTATATACCAGTTGTGAAGAAGAATGAGCAAAGCCTAGCACATTTAAAATTAATTTAATGCCCAAATTGTCAAAACAAAAAAGGCAATCTAATATTTGATTTGTATATGTACTTTACCTTCTTTAATATCCTGGTCATGTTTTGATGCATTCCTTTATTTTATCTAATTGAGAATGTGTTATGGCATGAATTCAAATGCAGATTTACATTGGTTGCCTGGATTTGAAATTAATCTGCATGATGTCATAAACAGATCATTTACTTTTAGCTGCTTTTTTTGTGCTACTACTGTATGTGAATGAATACTGAATGTGATGTGCAGAATCACAGATTTGGATCGCTTCTAAAAATGACCAAAATGTATTTTTCAGGCTTTTCTTTTAACTTTTGTCTTATTTCTCCTGTTATTGTGTAAGTGTCAGGAATGTTGTGCAATGCTCTTTGAACCAATGTTTCTTAACCTGATGTTTTTGTTTTTTAAAATAAATGTTTCTTGTATTTTGATTCAACAATTATTAATGCACAATACTGTTTATATACACGTACAAACACATGGTTTTGGGAGACCCAATCCCATTTCTTGTATGGGTGTTAAGCATTTTGACTAGTGAAGTTGATTGCTCCTGGAGTGGGTGACTTACAAAACCTCAACGACACTTAAAATACCATCTTAAAAGCTTATATGGTCAGCACCAAGTATTGACTCCATCATTCATCAAACCTCAAAAGGATATTCTTTAGCACAAGTTATTAGAATGAATATCAGAAGCTGGGGAGGCATCCTGTCGGTCTGTTTTACATAACTTAAACAGGATACTATTACATTGTGATGATACTTAATTTGGACATTCTTTATAATTAGTTATTGATAATATTGGCATATGGAGCCATCTGTATGTCAAGCTTTTTACTTGTGGATATAGGTCATGAGTATTTCTCTCTGATAGTTCTAGTTATCGCCTGCCATCTCAGTATTTTTTCTCAAACTGGTAATGGGGTGTTTGTTGCCTGACTAAGGCAAATTGCTCATTAGATAGCTTGGCATACATCCAGCCGCCTCTTTAATAATATAAAACATTTTAATGAGCAGTCTGTTGCACAAGTTCAATGATACTCCAAATGATCATTTTACTACTAGTGCACATTGATTAGATATATTGTACCTTCATTTCACCCTCAAATAGGTTTCTGGCTGAGGACTCCTTAGGGCAACACTACATTGAATACTGTAGCAGTCTCGGCAGTCACCAATCAGGAATAGGGGGAAATAGAGAACAGATGCACCACCTGTGGTTTTAGGAAAGGGAGATCGTGTCCAACTAACCTGATTGATTTTTTTTGAGGATTCAACATCGACAATGGATCATTGGAAAGCATATGACATGGTTTATTTAGATTTCCAGAAAGCTTTTGACAAAGTCCTGCATAAAATATTAATTCTCAAACTAAAAGTAGGGATTCAAGGAAATGCATGCAGATGAATTAGGGAGTGGTTAACGTGTAGAAAACAGAAAGTACTGATTAGAGGAGAAACCTCAAAATGGAGCGAGGTAACCAGTGGAGTACCACAGGGATCAGTATTAGGTCCTCTGCTCTTCCCAATCTAAATTAATGACTTGGATTCTGGTATAGTAAGCAAACTTGTTAAATTTGCAGACGACACAAAAATAGGAGGAGTGGCAAACACTCAAAATGATCTAGACAGCATTCAGAACTGGGCAGACACATGGCAAATGACATTTAATAGAGAAAAGTGTAAGGTACTGCACGCAGGCAATAACAATGTCCATTATAAACACCATATGGGAGATACTGAAATTGAAGAAGGAATCTATGAAAAAGACCTAGGAGTTTATGTTGACTCAGAAATGTCTTCATCTAGACAATGTGGGGAAGCTATAAAAAAGGCCAACAAAATGCTCGGATATATAGTGAAAAGTGTTGAATTTAAATCAAGGGAAGTAATGTTAAAACTTTACAATGCATTAGTAAGACCTCATCTAGAATATTGTGCTCAGTTCTGGTGACCTTGTTACAAAAAGGATATTGCTGCTCTAGAAAGAGTGCAAAGAACAGCAACCAGAATTATTCTGGGTTTAAAAGGCATGTCGTGTCAGACAGGCTAAAAGAATTGAATCTATAAAGTCTTGAACAAAGAAGACTACTTGGCGATCTGATTCAAGCATTCAAAATTCTAAAAGGTGTTGACAATGTCAACTCAAGGGACTTTTTTGACATGAAAATTGAAATAAGGACCAGGGGTCACAAATGGAGATTAGATAAAGGGGCATTCAGAACTGAAAATAGGAGGCACTTTTTTACAGAGAATTGTGAGGGTCTGGAACCAACTCCCCAGTACTGTTGTTGAAGCTGACACCCTGGGATCCTTCAAGAAGCTGCTTGATGAGATTCTGGAATCAATATGCTACTAACAACCAAATGAGCAAGATGGGTCAAATGGCCTCCTCTCGTTTGTAAACTTTCTTATGTTCTTAGTCATTCAGCACTCATAGCAAATGGATCATTTTGAGGGTAACATTCGACTTGTGAGATGGCATGCTTATGTTTTATAAGAGGAGATGATGATCTATTTAGGAATAACAGGATATTCAGTAAGTAGTAGGTCTGAGCGAGGAAACATTTGCAATATTCACCATCCCTGGTCTTTCAGTGTATCAAGCAGACCTGGGGTCAGTTATAATTACAATGCTAGCAGAAAGGTTTGCTGAAATTACAACTACAATGGTATTTTTGTTCAATTACAATTAGTTACTATTATAATTACAATTGCACTAACACGTTACATAAACAACTATACACATTAACATGTTTGCTCTTTTTATTCTAAATAACCAAGCAATATTTACAGTTGCAAATACAGAAACATACCATATTTTTTTTTGTTAATTTCCAGTTAATTCCTAAAATATGTATATGGCTTTGTATATGCATTTTGTTTTAGGCAGTATCTTTTACAACGTCAACTATTTATCTATGAAAATGAAATACGCACCCAGTAAATTCACTTGATTCAGCTTCCTGTTACCTAACTGATGCTGTCAAACCAGAAGTATTTTCCAGCGGCTCCTTGTTAGTCGACAAACATCAGGGTCGTCTCTGTAACGTAATTGGTTAGAGTTCCAGAGTCTCACCGTCTCACTATCATCACTCCATACACTCCACCAATCACTGCCTGTACGCTATAAACTGACGTCAGAGGCTCCACTTTTCTCCAGCCAATCACTGCTGGGAATGCTCCAAACATTTTGACTGCGGCAGATCTGTGCCCAGGTAGAAGCTGCCTGCCAGTGGAAGTTGTGAATGTGAGTATTGTTTTTTTGGAATTAATGCTGCGCTGCATCGAATTCGTTGAATCAAAGTACATTTAATTTACAGTAGGGATGTTCAAAATAGCACATTGTGAGCGAGTTGAGAAGTCTTTATTTATTTGAATTTCACAAAATAGCTTGGGGGGTAGCATTCAGTGGTTAAAGGCAGTATTGTTATTATTACAGCATAATTCATGTTTATTCTAATGGTAAAATTCTGTTGGAATGGAGATACGCATCGTATGGAATTTTTTTAAAAAGCTGTAAGTTTTATCATCAAAAACGATATGGCTTGCCAGTAGTCTAATTTTAATTTTGAACTGGTGCAAGGAAATAAATATTATGTTTCAATCTTAGGCTTAGCTGTACTCCATTATGCTGATCAACTATTTTGATGTTTTAAAAAATAATAATAATAATAGCATTGTAACATTTTGAGAAAGGAAATTTACCAGATGATGTGCTTTTCCACAGGAACAGAAAGGCTGGAAGGGCAAAATAAAGAGTACAGGTGCAGCAATGGCAGTGAACGACAGCGTCCTGAGCTCGGCTTACCTTGCTGTGGATTATGTGGATTCCATGTTACCAGACAATCCACTCCAGCAGCCTTTAAAAAACGCATGGGACTACATTCTCAATAATTATACCAAGTTTCAGATTGCCACTTGGGGTTCCCTTATAGTTCATGAGTTTATATACTTCCTCTTCTGCCTTCCTGGATTCCTTTTCCAGTTTATTCCTTTCATGCAAAAGTATAAAATACAACAGGTATGCCTGTTATTTTGTTAATATTATTTTTATCATATATGACAGATATTATGTTTATTGAAGCATATAGTATGTTTGGTAACATGGATAAAGAGCTCTTGTTTTATATAATTTACAGGATAAACCTGAAACCTGGGAAAAACAGTGGAAATGCTTCAAGATGCTGCTATTTAATCACTTTTTCATTCAGCTTCCCATGATTTGTGGAACCTACCACTTCACAGAGTTCTTTGGCATTCCTTATGACTGGGATACAATGCCACGATGGTAACTCAGATTTACTATATCCATATAATTGACTTTTAAAACAGCCCAATGTTTCTGTGATTTATTTTTAGTAATAATAATAATATCATTTAATTTTCTCACGAACTGACAGTTTTTTCAAATAAATAATACAAATAAAAAAGGAAGCAGGATCTGAGCAAGAAGTGGAAGAGCAAAGCCACAATTTGAACAGTAACCAGAACTTGCAAGGAATTGCCCAGAAAAAAATATCTATTTTCTAATTTACATATTTAATGGTATACAACCAGTTTGGACAGATTGGTCTTTTTCACTTCTATGTTTTTATTGTTGATGCTTCTTTATTTAATGTGTTTCTGACATGTGTTTGTAACTCATTCCAAGGACCTACCTTCTAGCTCAGTGCTTTGGTTGTGCAGTAATTGAAGATGCGTGGCACTACTTCTTGCACAGACTGCTTCATCACAAAAGAATCTACAAATACATCCACAAGGTTCATCATGAGTTCACAGTAAGTTAACAGTTTTAGAAAAAAGAGACTTCGGTGACATAGTGGAATTAATGCACTGCTAGCCTTTCTCTGGTCCTAGATCCTTCGTTTTGTTTCCATTGTGAGACATGTATGGATGTTGCAAATGTAAAACAGATCACATTATTGCAAATTATATATATATATATATATATATATATATATATATATATATATATATATATATATATATATATATAAAGGCAAATATGACTCATCAGGGCGTTAAAGGAATGCTCACCAATGTTTGAAAGACATTTTCTTGCCATATTTCCCAACAGGGATGTAGTGTATTTTGATGTATGTACTGTATCTTGATAACATGAGCCATTATTCTACAACCAGCTATTTTAATATACTTTGCCATTATTTTAATATACTTTAAAAACACCTAATTTGCTTACCTAATGACATGTAGGACATGTAGGTCTTAAATAGCACTTATCCAATTTCCATTGGACAGTTCGTGGACATTTCTCATTCTGTACTGCTTTGTAATTATGATTCGTTGATACATCATAGTCATAAAGTTTATGGTCATACTGATATATACAATATATTACTGACATTCTTGTTAGCATTAGGAGCATTATCTGTGGTCTCTCTCTCTATACTTTAATTCAAGGTATACAGATTTGTCAAGTATAATTAACTGTAAAATTAACATTTACTTTAATGAACTGTTTCATCAATGGTATTGAATCACTTCATGTGCGGTAGGTCACATGACCTGATTGCAGCCTGACCATTGGAGTTAACTGCACAGGAAGAGATTTTGTACCAAGAAGTAACAGCAACTTTTATTGTGTTGTCTTTGAAATATCTGCACAGTGCGGCCTACAGAAAATGTCAGTCCCGGGACAAGTTTTTAAGTCAGCCCCAGGCTTACATTTTTCCTCTCCGCTGTAAAGAAATGCCAGCCCTGACCCTGGAATGCCCGGGCCCAGTTACCCCCCCACCCCATGTCTGCATACTCCAAATATCATTTAAAATGCTATGTAAAGAATATAAAGTAAGAACATTGATTTAAAAACCTTGGTTAGCCTACATAAAGACATATTTAAAAACATGTGTTGGTGCTGTATTCTCCACTCTTTCTGGTAGAGTGAACTGAAATTTTTATTTTTTTACTTGGCTTTAGTCGCCATTTGGGATGCAGGCCGAATATGCCCACCCTCTGGAAACAATCATTCTCGGCACTGGATTCTTCATTGGGATTATGGTCTTCTGTAACCATGTTACTCTTCTTTGGGCTTGGGTAACTTTCCGTCTGTTGGAAACCATTGATGTACACAGGTATGCCTTTTATCATTGTACTCAATTCAATTCTGAATCCCGCCGCGGATGAAAGATGTTTCTAGAAAGTGTAAAAAAGACAGCTGGCTATAAAATATATGTGTAATTGGTTCCCACTGCTTATTTTCATACCTTGAATACATTTTTTAAATGTTAATGCTTCTGTTAATTTCATGGTTAATACATTGTTAAAGCTTATACAATAACTTTATTTTGTTCTTCAGCGGCTACGACATCCCCATGAATCCACTACACCTTGTACCATTCTATGCTGGGGCTCGCTTTCATGATTTTCATCACATGAACTTCGTTGGGAACTATGCCTCTACCTTCACCTGGTGGGACAAAATCTTCAACACAGATTCCCAGTACAACAGCTACCACCAAAAACTGGAAGAGAAGAAGATCAAATAGGAGTACTCCATTGAACTGCTACAGTTTTTATTGCACTCAGTATCACTGATTCAGCACTGATTACTCACATTCAGATGAGGGTACTATACAACCATTCAGATAAATCTTTCAGGACACTTATCTGGCTTTAGGAGACAAATTCCTCAATTGTCAGAAAAAAATACACACTTTGCAATTCTATGTTATGATATTCAGCAACGGTCTGTTGGTATGACTGAAGTAAATTTGGTGGAATTGCATTATTCTACTGTAAATTAGAAACTGTCAGTTATATAGACGAGTAGATTCATTTATTCATTTATATATTTTCTTACTGTCATATTAAAATGATTTTTGAATGTTTTAAGGTAGTACTGCACACATTCCATCTGAATTGTTGGGATAACCTGGGTGGAATAAATGATCCCTATGGGACTGGCACTTAAATCTAAACTGGAAACTAATTGGCTATCAGCCTAAATTATCTGGGCAATGTTGGTATAATACTACGACTACTAAATGTTAATTTTAAAACAACAAACAAAAAACAAGTCAGATATACATGTACATTCTCGTGCCCTATTCCCATCTGTCTGTTTCAATGTGTAACTTTGTAAGTACAGTACTGTAATCCACTCCTAAAAAGACAAACAGTGCCTTTTCATGAACAAAATTAAACTACCAATCAAGCCTTGTTTTGAGGTTAGTGATAATACAGCAATAAGCAGTTGAAGGAACTTTGTGTCGGTGTTATATAGGTTTGTCTGGATACATAGGTAAGATGTAGACTAATTTGTTAGTATGGTATCTACAAATAGGTCAGCCAAGAAAACAAACCATTGTACAAGGCAGTGATTGTGATATTCTAGAAGGCCAAAGTGTCTTATTAATGGTTTCACACCCAATGCTGGGCACTTAAATAAACCTTAAAAATGTACCGTGTGGGGAAAATACTGAACAGATTTTTATACATATTTAAATACAATTGCCACATTCCACAAGTAATCCAGATCTAATAATTGAGAGACATAGATTAAAATTAGAAATAGTTGACACATGCTTGTCTATATATAAAAATACACACACACACACACACACACACACATATATATATATACATATATATATATATATATATATATATATATATATATATATATAATATATATATATATATATATTGATACACCCAGTGTAGCCCAACTGGTGCAGCGTCTAACTTTTGGTGGGTATAGTGTTTTCTTTTGTTGTTGACATAGTGATTCAAATCAGATTTGTAAATGAAAAAGTTATTAATTTTTTTGTTTTCATGGGGATTAAACGCATACTGCTAAAAAATAACATCTCAATAACATTGTAATTACTTGTATGTATACTGTACTGTATGCTGGACTGCTTACCGTGCTTGCTAGCAAATGTGATATGAATGTAATCTGATTTATGTTTCATGTTGTATACAGTCCATTTACTGTGTCATTTATCCTAATGTATTAGGAAAAACGTATCACGTAAAATGGTGAGGAGCAGAATCATAAAACAAATTTCAAATAACATTATTAGGGCCTGTGTGTCCTTTTATTAGCACTTGCATGTTGATTACTATAAAAGCTGTTACATACACTTTCCATTCTTTTATATTATTTCCTTAAAATAAGTATCCATGGCGCCTGTATATATGTAAGACTTGCATATAAATAGGGGCATTTACCCTCAAATGTAGACAGCAGACATGTTGCAGTACTGTGATGTAATTTCTGGGCAACTTTCAGGATAGACATTAGGTTTCAAAGTAAAAAGCAAGGTTCTAGAAATGTATAAAGTCTACGATAATTATATTACACTTTTCGCTAGAGACGAAGAACGATTGATCTATTTCATAGCCCCAGAGAATTCACAAGGGCTGTTAGTTTAATATTTAAAATATGATTATTATTGTTAATATATTACTACCCCTCAAAATCTTAAACACAGAAGCTCAAACCAATTCCATGCTAATACTATCTGAAGTCCATCAAAGTCAAGAAATGTAACACACACACACACACACACATATATATATATATATATATATATATATATATATATATATATATATATATATATATATATATATATATATATATTAATGACCCTGCACACGGAAATGTGTGTTTGTGGCAAGGAGATGGCTAAAATCTCCCTGCCAAACTAAATTGTAAATTGTTTTATTGTTTAATTATCACCTGCACCTGGCTACCATTGTAAATTAGAGCCAGCTGCAGGGTATTTAAAGGAAGCAGCCAATCTGCTCAGGGCTGCTGTGTGAAAAGGAGCCCGATTTGAAGGTGTGCTCAATCGAAAAAATTGTGAAAAGCCCTTTTATGTTATTTGCTTTTTTGTTTGATTTTGTTTTAACAGGTAAACTAGGTGTTTGTTTTTGTTTTGTGTATTTATTTTGTATTATTAAAAATAGCATGTAAGTGCTTTCAAAAACTAAATTTCTTGTGTCCTGGGTCATTTTTGAAAGGGGCGACGAACCCAAGTGGAAGCAGCTTGGTTACTATAATAATATATATATATATATATATATATATATATATATATATATATATAATGTATATAATATATTTGTAGCGACCCGGCCAACTGAAGGAGACCTTGTTGGACTTTTGTGTTGTCCTGGTTGTTTGTCCTGTTTGTGTGTCCTGTGCTTTGGTATTTTGTGTATTGTTATGGTTCAGACCACGCCACCTAGATATGGAGTGTGAGTGTGTGTGTGCATGCAAGGGAGAGCTGTGATTGGCCGGATCGCACAAGAACGCAGGAACAACGGGTATAAAGACCTGGGACGCGCGGAACAAAGGTGAGAGTGGGCAAGATAGTGTGAGAGACAGATAACGAGGTTGACTGACAGAGCAACAGAGTGAGTCTGAGGTTACGTAACCTGTGGTGTGGCAAATCAGAGAGAGAGAGGCTGAGGGCTGTGTTAAGGTCGGGAGAGCGTAAGGAACAGGGGGGAACTACAATTTAGTTAGTGACAGGGGAGTTTTGTTATTTTGGTGGCGTGGTCCTGGCCCAAACAGGGACTCGGGACGGTACTGAGTTCTGTTTAAAACAATAAACTATTGTCATTTAGCCCTGCACACCTTGTCTCCAGTATCATCCATCGTGTTGAGAGTTCGAGTCGTCACTATATATATGCAGTGCCTTGCAAAAGTATTCAGACCCCTGACCAATTCTCTCATATTACTGAATTACAAATGGTACATTGAAATTTCGTTCTGTTTGATATTTTATTTTAAAACACTGAAACTCAAAATCAATTATTGTAAGGTGGCATTGGTTTTATGTTGGGAAATATTTTTAAGAAAAATAAAAAAACTGAAATATCTTGCTTGCATAAGTATTCAACCCCCACACATTAATATTTGGTAGAGCCACCTTTCGCTGCAATAACAGCTTTAAGTCTTTTAGGGTAAGTATGTACCAGCTTTGCACACAGTGTCGGAGTGATTTTGGCCCATTCTTCTTGGCAGATTTGCTCCAGGTTGTTCAGGGTGGTTGGACGACGCTTGTGGACCGCAATTTTCAAATAGTGCCACAGATTCTCAATGGGATTGAGATCAGGACTTTGACTGGGCCACTGTAGGACATTCACCTTTTTGTTCTTGAGCCACTCCAATGTTGCTTTGGCCTTGTGCTTGGGCTCATTGTCCTGTTGAAAGGTGAATTTCCTCCCAAGCTTCAGTTTTTTAGCGGACTGAAGCAGGTTCTCTTGCAGTATTTCCCTGTATTTTGCTCCATCCATTCTTCCTTCAATTTTAACAAGATGCCCAGTCCCTGCTGATGATGCTGCCACCACCATACTTCACTGTAGGGATGGTGTGTCTTGAGGCATGGGCAATGTTAGGTTTGCGCCACACATAGCACTTTGAGTTTTGGCCAAAAAGCTCTATCTTGGTCTCATCTGACCACAAAACCTTTTCCCACACCGCAGCTGGGTCACTCTCATGCTTTCTGGCAAACTCCAGACGTGCTTTCAGATGGTACTTTTTGAGTAACGCCTTCTTTCTTGCCACCCTCCCATACAGGCCAGTGTTATGCAGAGCTCTTGATATGGTTGACTGGTGCACCATTACTCCACTCCCAGCCACTGAACTCTGTAGCTCCTTCAAAGTGATTGTTGGCCTCTCTGTGGCTTCTCTCACAAGTCTCCTTCTTGTTTGAGTGCTGAGTTTTGAGGGACGGCCTTTTCTTGGCAGTGCCTAGGTGGTGTGATGCAGCTTCCACTTCCTGATTATTGATCCAACTGTGCTCACTGGGATATCCAAACACTTGGATATTATTTTGTACCCTTTCCCTAATCTATGCATTTGTAATACTTTATCTAACTTCTGTAGAATGCTCTTTGGTCTTCATTTTCCTTCAGATTCACAGCCTGACCAATGATCCTTCAACAGTGGGGTTTTTATCCAGAAAATGTGACAGCAACTTTAATGGTTCACAGGTGGAGGCCAATGGTAAGGTAATTGTGTCCTCGTTAGGGCAATTTCTTTCATCGGTGTAAACTGGGAGCTTCCACAGCACAGGGGTTGAATACTTATGCAAGCAAGATATTTCAGTTTTTTATTTTTCTTAAAAATATTTCCCAACATAAAACCAATGTCACCTTACAATAATTGATTTTGAGTTTCAGTGTTTTAAAATAAAATATCAAACAGAACGAAATTTCAATGTACCATTTGTAATTCAGTAATATGAGAGAATTGGTCAGGGTCTGAATACTTTTGCAAGGCACTGTATATATATATATATATATATATATATATATATATATATATATATATATATATATATATATAATACATGGATGAAGGCTATATTTGCATCCTGTGCAAAAAAAGGCGTAATCGCACAGTAGTGACATCAAAATGTCATAATTGCTCTAGAGGAAAATATATTTTAACTTTGACCCATTCGACTCTTCGAGACCACTTTTAATTCAAACACAAAATGTCTCGTTTTCAATCACTTGACAATACCCACAGTAGAGAAAAGTTCATTGATGATCAACAAAATGAGAATACGTAAAAAAAACTAATTATGTAAAGCTGGTACATTCGTATCACAGAGAAACTGGAGAGGAACGGGAAATTAAAACAAGGTAAAGGCAATCATCCAAATAAAGCTGAAGCACTAATAGATAATGACACAGAATGTCTATACAGCACTGAAAAATGTAAGGCGTGATAAGAAAATGCATGCTGTAATTATTTTATAACATAGCATGAAGATTTTAAAACTATATTTAAAAAAAAAAAAAATATATATATATATATATATATATATATATATATATATATATATATATATATATATATATATTAAACAGTAACTGACAAATGAATTTTATTGGAACTGTTAACTTGTATTAAGGAAAAAAGTATAACCAGCCAGTAAATAAATGATGTCACTGTATTGTTATGACTGCACACCACGCTGATTATCTATTGAAGACTCTTTATCAGTCTTGTACATTCACAGTTATACCGTAACACTGCCATCTAGTGGCTGTTTAGTGCATCTCCCTTTCTTAACCCTCCCATTATGTTCAGAATTTAGGTACATCTATTGTTTTGGGTCATATTGACCCGATGCAATTTCAAACTAATTTAAAAGAGCCTTAAATTGATGAAATGTTTTTATTTGCAAAGGTTTTACTCTTTTAGTCCAGGAGCTGTGATAAAACTTCTTTGACTGCAAACCTGGGAGCTCCTCATTTTGGAATGTCTTTACCAGTGAGATGCTGTTGCAATACTGAATACTGTTGCAATAGAGAAAATTAGGCTCTGCCTTGTAGATATATATTGTTTTTTGTTTTTTTTTGTTGATAAATATCTCCAGACAGGTGCAGTCATTTCCAGACATAATAATAATAATAATAATAATAATAATAATAATAATAATAATAATAATAATAATAATAACAAATTAAAGAAGTTTGTTTTATTCTTGCACACAAATCTACATAGATAAATGCCATGGGTCACAATGACCCGAAACATCTTATTTGTATACATGTCCTGTTCTAAAAAATATAAACATCTAAAAGGTTCTGTTTTCTGTGTATAAGTTCATGACCCCAATTTAGGAAAAGTCATCAAATATTATACAGAAAATGAAAAGAAAAATAGCAGTCAAACAGACCCGAAAACCTAATAGGAGGGTTAAGCAAAAGCATTGTATCCAACAAGAAATATTAAACTAGGTAATATTATAACAGTAGTACTGTATTGACTGGTAATTGCAAATATTATTTGTTTTTGTTAACTTAACTTTACTTTGCTATCAAACAAAAGCATTCTCATTTACTTTAATGCTGCTGTCTGGCATGGTGTCTGTTGATCTGTGTTGTTTCGCATGACCCACAGTGAGCGACAGTCCTTGTTGGGGGGGGGGGGGTCCTCTTCATTGGGCGGATTAAAGGTCCCAGGCTCTTTTAGAAGGTGTCTCCGGTTTCTTTGAAGCCCTTTACCTTATTACGTTACCACCTAATATGGGGTTGTTTCTTTAATGACTATTGCGACTGGTTCCCACTTCCCAGTGTCTCTTATTCTTACAATGTCGTCTTTGGCCAGCGAGCTCAAGGACTTTGTGGATCGATCGGTCATAGAGCTGTTTCGTTTGCGCTGCAGACTGTGTGACATTCCTGTTCCTTTCTGTGTTCCGCGGTTCAAGCAGATGTCTTGCTGCTGGCAGTCTTGTTTGAAGTTTGCGGTTCATCAGTAGTTCCGCTGACGATTTGCCCCTTTTAAGTGGCACTGCTCTGGAAGCAAGAAGTGCAAGACAGGGATCCTCTGACTTGTCGACTGTTTTTTAAATAGTCTTTTACTGTTTGCACACCCTTTTCTGCCTGTCCGTTTGACTGGGGGTATAGAAGGCTTTATGTGACATGTTCAAATCCGTACTCTCTTTTGAATGCTTGAATTTCCCGGCTGCTGAACCATTATCCCGGCTGCTGATCTATTATCTGAAATTACTGTTGTAGGTATTCTGTGTCTTGTGAAAATTGATTTTTTGTTTGATCAGTTGCTTTGCCAAGGTTTCAGATAAGAAAGCAACCTCTGGGTAGTTAGAATGGTAATCAAGATGTTGCAACCATCAGGGAATCAGTAACTCTTGGTGGAGGGGGACTATGGGGCAGGGCAGGGCCAGGACTGAAGGGTGGCGCCGTCCTCTGGTTAACCGGATCTTGTACACCACCTCCCCTATTCGCTTCAATACCTGTTAAGGTGGCCAGCAGGCTGGTTGGCGGTGAGCCCCAATTGCGCTTGCTGGGTCGCTGGCTCCAGTGGTGCTTGCTGGGTCGCTGGCTCCAGTGGTGCTTGCTGGGTCGCTGGCTCCAGTGGTGCTTGCTGGGTCCTGCCTTTGCCTATCTGCCTGTGTGGATAGGGTCCGGGCGATGTTGATTCAGGTCATGTCTCTGGTCACATGGGCTTGCGCCGGTGGCTGTCTTTCGGTCCGGTGGCCCCTGCGGGTGTGTCTTTGGGGGTGTGCAGGTTCCCTGAGCTGATCCCCAGCAGGTGCTGGGCTCAGTCATAGTCGTCGGGCAAGCGGGTCTCAACCCCCACCAGCCTGCCCCGGGTGGGTGGCTGGTTCCCTCCGATGGGCAATGGCGATGGCCAGGCCCCCCTGGAAGTGCAGGGTCCCCTTCCGGCGGTCCAGCCGGATGCCAGCGTTCCTCAAGAAGTCCAGACCGAGGATGCATGGGTCCTGTACTGCAGCTACCCGCAGTCATCTCCACGACAACGGCTTCAGTTACTTCTGTTGGCAGTGGCGGTAGCAGCAGAGATGTGCAGTGCGATGCAGAGCTGTTAGCTACTTCTGGAAGTAGTGGACCCTCCATGCTGTCTCACTCACATGGGCACCGTACTGTTTCCCGAGGGCTGGTGTGGTGGTTGCTGGGCACTGGTGCTGCAGGTGTCCCGGCCTTTCACCTCAACACAGGTGTGTGCAGGGCCGACCTGGGGTCCTTTGTGGACGTGGCCCGGAGCAAGGTGATGAATTCTGGGAGCCAGGTGGGGGTGGACCTCCACTTCTTCAATCATGGCGTATCGAGCCACTGGCCCACCCTCTCTCGACCTCCCAGATCTCGCATGGGCCCAAACACCTTCCGTCTCGGTTGCCAGCTGAAGTGCTTACTGCAGCGTGACGGAACGTTCTGTAGCTCTCCGGCTATTGAACGCACCCCTGCTCCCATTGAACTGTTGACCCAGGGTCACAAAACCTTCCCGAACAGGGTTACAGCAGATCCAGGGTCGTTTCAATATTGATTAAATTAGCAAAGTGCTCCCCCAGTGCTTTCTTCCACAGCAATATGTAAGAATCTAAAACATGCTATATTAAAAACCGGAGAAATACATCAATAGCTGCCATGTTTCAATACGCCTTGTAGGGCTTTAGCTCGCATCCAAACGTGTGATGCATACTTGCCAACATTTGGAAACTGTTCAGCGGGACGCCGTCTCCGTGGGCGGGAACGGGGGTTATATGCATCATACACATGGGAGGAGTCATACGGGAAAAAAAAAACCCAAAACACTCATTACCATATAATAGACGTATCCCTCCCAACTCAACACGACACAACCATCATGACAGTAAAAACACACATAATGAGGCGTTCTTATCTTTGTATAAATTAGTGATCACATGATGTGTCAGCCGCACAAAGAGCTCAGCGTGTGGTTTTCAATAACTCTACTGTGCAGAATAAATGATTTTTTGTCCTTCTTTTTCCTATGGGTAAATATCGCGACTTTCTTAGGAAATCGGGACTGTCCCGACCATACAAGGACTGTTATCATGTATGCTGATGTGGTCGGATTGAGTATTTTCCGTCTAAAGTAGTTCCGCCTGTTCCAGAGTCCTAATGGAGATAGGAACATATTTGAAACAGGCTCAGTCTAAAAATAGAGGGTCTGATGTGGACGCAGTGACTGACGGTTATAGTGACGGAGCTCAACGTGCTGCTAGAGTGCTGAACTTTTACAGGATGAAAGGGATTAATAGCTGCTATGCCAAAATAAAAAATAAACAAACAGACGAATAGAGGAGTATATAAACACATATAGAAATAAATGTCTATATATGTATTTATTTATTTTGACATTTATTTATTTCTATATTTATTTATGTATTTATTTATTTTTCATTTTGGCATAAATTAGCCTCCACCATAACTGGGTACATGTAATTATAATTTAACAGAGTGTACATACACAAAAAAATAGGCTACTAAATGTGCTCTCTAACTACTTTTTTCTCTCTGTCCTGATGTACTTGTTTTATTATAATGTGTTATTAAACCTCATTCATATATCTAAAGCACACTGCTGTTTTGTTTTTCTCCGCCTTACTACCTTTCAATCCCACCAGTACATTGACTGAAATCCTGAAGTGACGTAAACATATCGGTTTGTCATTTAAATACTGAATAGTTATTCTGCACCTTTAAGTACACCACTCCACCTGTCGGAAACATCAGAAAAGTCGTACATGTTTTGATGGAAACAACGTTCAGGATACGGGTTCAGACAGAGCCAGCGAGTTTCAGACTATTTTAAAAATGAACATAATTACAGGTAATTGTGGGACACCGCACAAAACCATCCATTCTAACCTTTTTTTTTCAGAACATAAAAATGCATACATAGGTTTATCCTCACCTCTGCAAACATCACATAAATTCAGTAAACATGTCTCACACATAATGTAAAGATACTTTTGTGTTTTGTTTAGCTCCACCCCTTAGGGGTTGTCCAAAGTGTACATCCTTCATTCTCCGCACTCAGTAGAGTGAAGTGTATTAAGAGCGCTGTGGATGCTGGAGACGATATATTTCTGCACAATAGGCGAGTCCAAGCTATAGAAAAAAAAGAAAAAAACAATGAAATCACTTATTTTATTGACGATGTGTGGGGCGCTGGCTGTTCTGGCATCAGGAGAACAAACGAGCGAGAATGTAAATAAAAGGTTTATTAGAGAAGGGGGCATTTCGTTTGAGTATCACCGCTACGAAGAGCTCAAAGAAGCGCTCGTGTCGGTATGGTTGCAGTGCCCGTCCATCACCAAAATTCACTCCATCGGCCAGAGCTACGAAGGAAGAGAGCTGCTGGTCCTGGAGATTTCTGATAACCCCGGAGAACACGAACCAGGTGAGCACAATACAAATTCAAAGCGGAAACAAAATAAATACATTCATATTTGGTGTTACCAAGAAGAAAACAATCCTATTAGATTCAACAAAACACAATTGTAAAGGCAACCATTAAAATATATTATAACTCATATACATTTAATAAGGTCCAATACGTTGCAATGTATTTTAATTTGAAGCATATGCTGTAAAAAAACACCTCTGTACTGTACCACACACAGTCAATACCAAATTAGATGCAAACACTGCAGCAGATAGCTGTCCTTTTTTTCTTTTTTTCCAGGAAACTCTTTGGGTTTTTTTTGTCACATTGCATACCGGGTACGAAAAAGATCCAACAGTTTGAGCTTCATAGTAATACTAAAGTACTGTCGAAATGTGCAAATGCATACCAATGTGATTACATTAGAAACAGCTTGCAAATTCCACTAATGCTGCACAGTGCTGCTAATAAATCATAAGGTATGAATGATGATGCTGTTATCACACTGGAACTATACATTCAATCATTGTTGTTCAGGTTAAATTACAAACCTTCTGGCTACATAATTACCAATGGAAAGCTTCATTGAGGATATTTGGAGCAAACACAATAGGGACACACATGGAACAGCTATTTTATTTAAAATACCCTGTTTGCTATGCAGGAAGTTTTTCAAAAATACTTTGCAAGGTCTGCACAAAAGGGAACCTTATACCATTGCTGGACAATCTAGCAGGAATACATTTTAACCAATCCGGAATGTTTCAGTAAAAAAAAAAAAATAAATAAAAAAAACTCCTCAAGGTTGACTTGCTGGATATTTGTTTCCTTCAAGTCCCTAACACCAGTCAAACTGCCATCTAAAATGAGGGATGTGGTGCATTAATGATGAATCAATGTAGTAAGAGGAATGCACTAAAGTGATTTTTAATAATTTTAGCGAATAACAGCCTTTTTACTTAAGACTAGAAGCCCTAGTTTATTTTTTGTTTTAATGTCAAGTTTAGACAATTTGATTGGGATACCTTAATACAATTAGATGAATAACGATGGAACGGTTATCAACAAAACCATACATTCACCGTACAAACCATAGATGTTGTATATCATTTAATACAGTCCTGATTCATGAAGTTGAATACAAGTGCAAGAAAATCACATCAATGTATGAGAAAGTACTGGTAGCTGGTTGATGTGTAAAATTGCAATTACAATTCTGAACCCATTTTTTCTATATTCTGGTAACATCAAGAGTGCATTCGTTCCACGGATCTGGCAGCTGAGTTTACAGACTGAATCTGACAAAACTCTTTATTAATGGCTTTTATCCTTTCAGAGATAGGCTTCCTTAAAAGGACATTGTACATTGGGGTTTGACCTTATACAGAATTGCCACTTTACCATTTTAATGGCATTGGAAGTTTTAGAAATGAACTATATTGAATAGCCAGTTAACTGCACAAAATGATCTATGCCTAATTACAGTGGAATAGCATGAGAATCTTTTCTAGAATCGGCTCTAATCCATCTATTAAACCAACTCATTTAGGCCTTGTTTCTTTCAGTAACATCCAAGACAAGTGCGACCTTTTCATTATTCATTTTTTACTTTTTCTTTTTGCTATTGAAATAGGAAGTATAAATATAGTATACAGGTAGGTTTCACTGTGTTTGCTTATAATTGTAGAATTCACACATACAATTTGCAGGACACCTGGTACTGGAAAAAACACAGTTTACAGTTTGTTTAATCACCGTGGATGTATAATCAAACAAATTGAAATTGAACCTAACATACACATGATTTTTTTTTTTGGAATAATACCTTTATATACAGTCTGATGATAGGAAAATGTGTAGTACTTTCTGCTGCATTATTGATTTGTAATTTTATATTCATGGCCTGTTTTTGTTATGTGAATGCAGCAACTTGACATCAGGAAGAATGTTGGTGCTGTATAGCATACTGAATATATTGAATTAATGAGTGCTATACACAGTCCAAGTGTTTCTTTCTTTCTTATTGTACAGTGTGTAAAGCTTTGATCGGTATTGTTTTGCCTAGATGTTCTAAGCAGTTGCATTTCAGAATATTTCATTTGAAAACAGGTTTCCCTTAAGGACCTGGCATCTTGAAAAATGTATTCCCTTTTGTTGCAAAGAGTGGGGAAAAGAGATCCAATATTGACTCTTCCTACAGTCAATGTTATTCACTGTAGTTTAAGTATCTATAAATGGTTTGTCTCAGCAGATTCTAACTCCTTTGTCATTGTTCCTCAGTGTTTGAGAATCGATACAGTGCAAAAAAATACCTAAACACAATAAAAAAAAGCCTTCAGTCGCACACAAAAAAAAAAATCAGAATATCATCAATGTCATCTACAGCGGGCATTATTTGCAAGACACAGTTCAATTACAAGGGCGCTTCCTGTGTCCACTACTAATGCTAATAAAAATGAGTGTATTTTTTTGCAGAAATGTAAAGGCATGTTTGAAGGGCTCCTGTTTTAAGGAACTGTTTAATATTTTATAATCTACAGTATATTAAAACAAATTAAAATACTAAAGAAAGGTATGCAAAATAATTTCTAACAATCAAGTGTGCATTTGCTAAGTGGGATCATGCTGATAAGATGACCTTTTACTCATCTTTCATCTTTCATTTGTCAATTCATATGTTTCTCTACAGCTAAACTACATCTTATGGATCCCTTTCATTTCATGTGGTCAACTAAACCAATCAGATTTGCATTTTATTTGGTGAAATGCTATTTATTTATTGACTAGTCACTCCAAATGCTTCTGTGCATTTATCAGTCATCTCCATGTCACCAGCTCTATATGGAAGCAAATCTGAGTATTCTGAGTATCTGTTTTGTCTCTTTGTGGTGTTAACTGTTCTTCAGCTTTGATGTCATTTTGTCATAACTTAATTTTTCACAAGACATTTCCTTGAAGAGTTTCAGATTTAACAGCTTCTCTAAGTAGTTCAGTATTTCTAACCTGCAACCGTACTTTGTTCATATGTAGATTTTTACTGGATAAAATGGAAATAGTTTTTAAATAAAATAAAAAAATGCTGTGGGGCTGATTTTATAACCTACTATATAACTGCCAGAATAACCCATTAGGGACAACACCATGGATTGCATCTAACAACCCTCCACCCCACACCCCCCACAAACACATTTTGAGAGCCTCTCTAAGAGGTGATTTTATATATTTTTTTTCTTAAGCTTTGATAGGTTTTACGTGGCTGTGCTTTCTATTTTGACAGAAATGTAATAGGAGTCCTGCCAGATGAATTTCCATACTTGTAAAGGCTCCAGTTTCTAGACAACCTATAACTCACCTAATTGAAGCTGGTGTTTACATAATGAAGGACCGGCAAAGTTCTGCGTTGTTTACTTTGTTTAAAGGCTCACCAAAACTAGATGTTGTCATGCAGACAGATAGGATTATTACAGTGCATGTTCCACGTGGGCTCAGTCGCTTGCTTGAGTCGCATTAGTGTATTGCCTTCTGCTGGGTTATTTGTTAAGGCCATATCAATCAATCAATCAATCAATCAATCAGTCAGTCTTTATTTTATATAGCGCCTTTCACAGTGGACCACCATCACAAAGCGCTTTACACGATGCAGTAACAAGAAATCCATAATACTGTAAATACAGAGAAATGGATAATACATGATATACAGTAAAAAAAAAAGCATAATACATTAAATACAGTGGAAAGTACACAATACATGATAGTAGCATAATACATGAAATAGTAGCAGCAACACAGCAGCTAATAGCAGATATCAGGCTTAAAGAGCATGGAAAGCAAGAGAGAACAGTTGAGACTTGTTGATTAAATGCAAGCGACGATGGGAACATCACACACCAAAGCTGGGAGAGAGTTCCAGAGAGTCGGAGACATGAAGCTAAACGAGCGCTCTCCAAGTGTGGTGCACTTTTGCTTGGGGATAACAAGAGGGCAGAGTCGGAGGACCTCAGCTTGCGGGCAGGGACATAGCGGGTCAGCAGGTTGAGGAGGTATTCGGGACCTGTGTGATGATGGGCATTGCAGGTGAGCAGGAGACTTTTTAAAATAACTTGAACTGAACTTTATAGGTAGCCAGTGCAGCTGGGCAAGACGGGGGGTGATGTGATCACGTTTTTTACATCTGGTAAGGATCCTGGCAGCGGCATTCTGGACGAGCTGCAGCCGGGAGACCATCATATAGAGAGTTGCAGTAGTCGAGTCGAGAGGAGACAAATGGATGACAAAGTATCTCCGCATCCAGGAGGGAAAGGTAGAGACGGACTTTGGAGATGTTTTGAAGATGGTAAAAGGAAGATTTGACTACAGAGGAGATGTGGGCATCAAAGGAGAGGTTGCTGTCAAGAAGTACACCAAGGCTTCGTACTGTGGGGAAAGGCAGCAGCAGACTGTTTCCGAGGTTCAGGGCAGCTGTATTTAGATTCTTAAATTGAGTTGTAAATCCTACCAGAAGGAGTTCAGATTTGCTAGTGTTCAGCTGAAGAAAATTGGCAGACATCCAGGCCTCTATGTCTTGAATGCAAGCCGAGAGCCAGACCATGGCAAAGGGGCTTCCAGGGTCGAGTTTTAAGTAGAGCTGGGTGTTGTCAGCATAGGAGTGAAACATGAGGCTGTGTTGGCAGATGAGGTGACCCAAGGGAAGAATTTGGATATTGAAGAGAAGGGGCCCAAGAACAGATCCTTGAGGGACACCACAAGTGACTGGGTTTGTAACACCACTGCGTCCATCATAGAAAACAGACTGCATGTGTCCGGATAGGTAAGAGGATATCCAGGAGAGACAGGTTCCAGAGATCCCAGCATATTTCTGAAGGTGGTCAAGAAGAATGCCATGATCTATGGTGTCAAAAGCAGCTGTTAGGTCAAGGAGGACAAGCACAAAGGGAGCTCCAGCATCAGTATTGAGCAGGAGATCATTCAAAATCCGGAGCAGAGCAGTTTCAGTACTGTGAAACCAGACTGCAGAGGTTCAAGCAGATTGTTGTCCGTGAGATGTTTCGTCAGCTGACTGGCTACAGCCCTTTCAAGGGTTTTGGAGAGAAAAGGGAGATTGGAGATGGGATGGAAATTAGTTAAGACAGCCGGGTCAAGGGAGGGTTTTTTGAGTACTGGCGTAACTCAGGCAAGCTTGAGGGCAGCAGGAATCGAGTCCAGGGACAGGCTGAGAGTGTGCATAATGATCAGAAGCACAGAGACGGACAAGATTACTGTAAAGCCATAAATATTGGCAAGCTTTTTATTATGTGTTTTTCACGTATTAAAAAAACTGCAAACATTTTTGGCATGAATATTAAATTCCACTAACAATACATACTTTGCATATTGCAACAGGTCGCCGACATTTCTGGAGCAAAATAGGTTTTATGAGTGATTCGCCAAATATTTTGGTTGCAAATATTTATGGCTTTACAGTATTTTAGGATCTGAAGTCTAAATATGACCACATCACAGTTGCAACCCCAGGATTTTGAAATGTGTCTGTGTTTTGCTTTGGGCTGTCATCGCACCTTTTCCAAAAGCCTATCTGAGTCATCCATGTGGAGTATTTACCAGTTGAAGCTGTGGGCCAGCTGCATCTGGGTTCAGCTTATAGGTCAGGGGACGGATTTAGAGGTCTATAAGGGTCACATGTTGCCCTCAGGAAGAGGTTTGTCCACCCTACTATATGTCATACTTAAAAGATTCTGAGTACTGCTCTGTTTTTGCATGTTTCCTTAGCTCAGTGTGATATGTGAGATTAACATATTAAAAAAAAAAAACACAGAATCAACACAGCAGCTCTTGAGCCTCTAGTAAAGCTTCAGACAGCAAAAAGTAAACAAACTAGATTGCACACAGTTATCTCTATGGAAAGCCGTCTGGGACAAAAATGCATTGTGCAGCATTAGAGTGAACCAGAAAAAAAAGCAAGCTGAAATGTCATTCTGAAATGCCTCGCTTAAACAATACACAACATTTTACACTGTATATATATAATATATATATATATATATATAATATAATATAGTTGCGACTTTCTGTTATGCGGAATGTAATAAACGAGAACCAAAACAGTGAGTTTTTTTCCCCTTCACTTTACAACGCAATTTCCACGTTTTATTTGAAGTGTTAAAGTTAAATTTCAGTTTTCATTTGCTTGTTCAGCTACAAAGGCACAAGTAAACCTCATGTTACTTCACGAAAATGTGCTGATGGCCACTGTTTACTGTGAAGAAACGGCAATGGCAAGGAATGAAAAAAAAAATAAAATGCGCTGTCAACTTTATGTACTATATTTCAGGAATAAACAAAACAACGTTTAACTTGAACTGCTATTTGGCATCCTTTGTTTTGTAGTTAATTTCATCGCCAGTATGTTTTGTTTATGGTTTTGGTGAAAGTTCTGTTCTGAATGTGTCAGTTATATTTCACAATCAGTTAATTAACTTTTGAATTAAAAAGCCAATCAAATACATTGGTGTTGAAGAGATATGTACACCACAGTAAGTAAGTAGATACAACATGTTCTGTTCTACATATTATCTACATATTTATTTGTTTAATATTGAACACAGTTGAAGAGCTACTTTATTGTGCGGCATGTTATCAAATACATTATATTATTACCTTACTTTTTCTCTTTTTTTCATTCAAAGTGACTAACCACAATATGGCACGACAGGGTGTGTGGTGTTGTAGGATATTGCCACTTCTCGGGTGGTTGAAGGGACTCGGCTTTGCCTCACGGCTCACAACGCACCCAAAGCGAGGCAATATCCCACAACACCACACATCCTGTCGTGCCATATGGAAGCATTAAGGCACAACAGGAGGTGGGTTGACATGATATAACCACACACTGGCGTTGAAGGTTTACTCTGTGTAGCATTATAAAAACACAAGTGGGACTTTCCCCTTTCCCCTTTTCTTAAACATATGGCCACCCCTTATGTTCTTAATATGTGAGCACATATTAAAATAGGACACCAAGTTAGTCCTAATTTTGTCTTTGGCCCTTTTTGTAGATATTACTTCTTTATATGGCATATACCATAGTGAAATGAAAGTGAGGACTGTAAAGTGTAGTTAAAACCAACAGACATGTAAACTACTGTGACAGTTTATCATGGTGAATGTTTATAAGGGACTGAGTGTTCTCTATCACTCTACTTATCTGCTAATCTGATTTACTGACTAAAAGGGATGGTTAACACACAACAAGATCATAGTAATAATAATTCCTATTGTGCTGTACCATAACCAAACAAGTTCACAAAATCATACTGCAGTTGGTTAACTGTCTTATGAAAAATGTACTACTGTGGTTATGTGCGAGTACCTCAGACAGGTGCAGTCCCCACACACGACTAAATATGTGCACTGCATAAAAAAAAACATTGAAGTAGCTGTTATGAGGATATGAACCAGCATTAATAATTACCAGTAAACCAAATGTGTATCATTAACAGCAAGGGTCTGCTCAAAATTACACTAAAACACCTGTACTCCTATTGTTAATGTAGACTGAGAGAGTATGCAGTGGTTAGTACATGAAATGACGTCGCAACCAAGCTGTTTTTCTGCAGGGTGTAAGGGTGTGGTAGGCTTTCTAAAATTGCTGCAACAGAGGTTTTCTTCTCCTGTGAAATAACTGCTGTGAACACTGAAAGGTTGTTTTTTTTGTTTTTTTTAAAGCCATCATCCTTGGTGGGTTGCTTTGGAGAATTATCAAAAACGTGCTGCTGTAATTTCCATGTACCATGGGTTCCCAATGATAATTATAGCTTGCTACATTTCAATTTGTTATATATTGTTTTTGTAATATTTTCATCACTCTGTAGACACATTAACTGAGAGACTGTTTTTTTTTTGACACAAAGCTCATTGTAGCCTTTCTCTCATTTTGTCAGACCTTTTTGTCCTTTGCTTATGTAGAAACATTATGAGTTCAATTAAGGGTCTAATTAAGTAATTGAGAGCTCAGTTGGAATAAAAACCAGCAGACACAGTGGGTCCCCAGGACCAGGATTGGGAAAAACCTGCTCTAAATCACTGCAGGATTTGCGATTTTTTAAAAATAAAATAAAAAATAAAAAAGTAACAAGTGCTCTGGCTTTTCTGTTCCGTACTGCATCATGGATTGTTATTGCTGTGTTAACTGTTTGACAATGTGGGTAATAATACTTACACTATCAGTGCACTAGAGCAGCCATTTTGAAAGTTCTAAGTGTAAAAAGTTGTCAAGTTTAAACATTTCTAGCTATATTTTTCAAAACCCCGCTCCTTACTCTTTAAGGCTGTTTTTTGGGGGGTTTTTTTCAGTTATCATGGATAAATATTATGTTTAATTCATGAAACATCTATTTTTAGACTGTGATGTACTGAGAAAAAAACAAAACAAAAACAAAACAGCCCAGATTCATGAGTGCTGTATTGAAGCCACAGGGATACTTTGATGTAATGCGTGAGATAGAAGAGATGGATTCTATATCTTTATGTTGTACTTTTATATTGCACAGAAGCAGACCCATCTTACCAAGCAAGTATTAAAATGACTAAAACTGTTCTGACTGAAACCAGTTTTTACATCACAATATACATTCCTCATTTCATTTTCAACCTATAATTAAAACCAGAAATGGTAATTGCCTCATAAAATGCTGTTCATGGACTCAGCAAAGTGACACAAAATATTAATGTCTGTGACCTTCCAATATTAAACACTCTAAAAGAAAATTAATGTTTTTATTCTTTTTTTCTGGTGTGTGTCTGGAAATATTTAAGTCTATTAAATATGAAACCTCCAACTTAAGCCTCAGAATAGTTATTTTTAGAGGTGAGAACTTTCTCTTTTAAGGTTTTAAGTGTTACCGTTTTTGTATTATCCCCCGCTAGGAATGCTTATCCACAGCGACAGGGATACATGTAGTGCAGGCACTGATACATACTGTATATTCGTAGGAGTTCTTATTTTAGGTTAACTAAATTATTATTATTATTATTATTTATTTCTTAGCAGACGCCCTTTTCCAGGGCGACTTACAATTGTTACAAGATATCACATTATACAGCTATCACTTTTTTTTTTACATACAATTACCCATTTATACAGTTGGGTTTTTACTGGAGCAATTTAGGTAAAGTACCTTGCTCAAGGGTACAACAGCAGTGCCTCCAACCTGGGATTGAACCCACAACCCTCCGGTCAAGAGTCCAGAGCCCTAACCACTACTCCACACTGCTGCCCGATTTGTAAATATTTGTAAATTGATGACAAATACTTTAGTTAATGTAGACAGATTCCTTAATGAATGTATCAAATTGTGTACTGGTGTAAGAGTGTATCTGGGGGTATGGGGAGGTATCTATTCTGTCTGTATATCTTACATATATGATAGGTATATGCCATGGTGATCCCATATTACTGAAGGCAAGTATATCACTGACATGCTTGGTAACATAGTAGATATAGTACTACAGTACTTGTGGTATAGTGCATATAGTCTGAGGGTAAGGTACATGAGATGACGTGTGTACGAAACGTCTGCATATCCCCATGGTTTTATCGTGTCAATAATAATTAACACTAATTTAACGATAAATGTCTTGCAATGCATGCAGAACCAAGCTTTTCCCTGCCTGAAAGCATTTAAAAAAAAATCTGTAACTGTCATAAAGGCTTATGCTTTTCAGCCTTCCAAAAATAAATGCTGGCTGACACTCACGCCCAACCTTCTCACACTATGCTGTTTTCCCTGTGGTCAGGGAGCTGAGCCTTTCCAACAGTTGGTTGAAGGCACAGTAATAACAAATTCAAAGTCTAAAATAAGTAGGTAGCATACTGTAATGATTGGACCTTTTAAAAATTACCATGAACGCCTCAATAATATTTTAATTGTATGCGTTTTTGAAAGCCAGGGGAGGCTGCAATTGTATGCTATGTTTTGATGTAATTTTTATCTCAGAAACAACACAAATCCAAAAGGCTTTTCTATTCTGTCGGCCGTTCGCCACATACTTTGTTTTTGTTAATTTTTAGGAGATATGTTTTTGTGGCATTTAATTTTCATTGTAATGGCAAAAGGCTTGTTACTGTTAAAGTTGAGAGTAGAGACTGACTATCAATGACTCGCATGCAAAATTAAGATGCAATTGGTTGAACCGAGGCTTAATTCCAAGAAAGGTTATCATGAAAATTGCTTTTTAATCAAAAGATCACACAATTGGCTGCTTTATTGTCCATTATCTTTCACAGAGCATGGCTAGATCATTGGCCTCCTTTTAGGGGTGTTCCAAGGGCTTTGTTTTCATACAGTGATACCCATGAGTGTCGGCACCTTGTAGTTTTGAGGTAATACATTATACATTACAAAGGTGAGCAAGATACAAAGACAGTGAGTGCATCAAGGCTGTACTCTGTGTAATATAATGACAACAGAATGCCAGTATTCCCCTTAAATTACACATCTGAAATTGTAAGATGAAATTGCAAACAGCTGTAAAAAAGCTGTAGTAATAGTTCAATGACTGACCATAAAATGTGATACTGTAAGTAAAATTAGAAATGACATATAATATTTGTGCAACTATTCTGCAACAATTGTAGGAAGGCAGGGTATCTGTTATTTCATAAGGAGGATGCTAGTGGGTGCCCGTTTGTTCCAATGGATGCATTGACCAAGGTGTCCAGCAAGACAGTTTCCAACCTGTTCCTAGAAAAAAACACCTTTATAAAGCAGAATTCCAGTTGCAAGCGGGTCATGATGCAACAAGCTTGCATACATGTGCAAACTATTGTGACAAGCAACAAATGTGTTATAGTGGCCCAAATTACAGAAGCCCTCAACAATGAATGAGGCAAACGTCTTTCCACTCAAGCATTAGATAAGGCCCACCTGTTTCCACTCAAAGAATGTGCGTTAACCTGCACAGTCCTACAAATTATGAAGGCCATTCAGTTATTTTATGGCCAGTCACTGTATAAAAATAGTAAAATCCAGGAATGTGAGAGAATTCAGAATAACCATAACAATAGGGCAAGATCTGACTGACTTTGACAGTGGGCTGATTGTAGATGCTTGGTTGGCAGGTGCCTATGTATGCAAGTGTGCAAAATCGTGTGATTTAACATGAAATATATAATCCTGGGAGTGGCCACTATAGACAGTTCCTATACAGGTGGTCTAAATACAGGTTTCACTGAATAACTACATCATACTGTATGTGACAAAGTAATATTTGTTCAAGCTATATTGTAGAAAACTAATTCTAGAAAAGCACTTTTAAATGTTAGTATAGATTCTCTTAATTGTTTTTTTTTGTTTATAGCAGTAGTTACATATTATAGTCACTACAAACTGAACTGTAGCATCAAACATTCAATAGCAGAATATTTAAACCTGAATAATTTATTTGGAGCCTTAAGCAGCTGCTGGAGGCTTTTAATCCTTTTAAATTTATTTATTTTTGCTAGGCTCACCCCAGCTTATTTTGAGGCTTTTTTTTTAGTCCCATCTGTTGCACACTTTTAATTACAGACTATTTTGTTGTACTTCAAAATGCTAAATACTGTCTAGTTTTTTTTTTTTTTTTTTTTTTAGTATTTTAATTGGTTCCATCAGTGTTGATTCCATGACCAAAATAAGTTAGCTGAAATGAAATGGGTTGTTCCTCACTTTCCTTAAAAACATGCAGTTTTTTTGTTTTTGGTTGTACTGAAAAATAGAACTGCATGCTTCCATGTTCCATAGGGTTTACTCAGATTTTCTCTATGCTAATGTATCTTTGGTCCCAAAATAATTCAACACAAGTATAAACCCTTTAGATAGACTAAACAAATGACTATCCCCAAAGCATAGATAGGCATCAAGGTTTTGACCCAATCATTCTGATACACAATTTTATAGTAAGTTCTATCATATGTCAAAAGAATTTGAATAAATATTCATAGCTGGTTTCACATTCTTTATATTATTATTTTATTATTTATTTCTTAGCAGACGCCCTTATCCAGGGCGACTTACAATTGTTACAAGATATCACATTATTTTTACATACAATTACATTATTTTTTACACATTATTTTTACATACAATTACCCATTTACAGTACTGTGCAAAAGTTTTAGGCAGGTGTGAAAAAATGCTGTAAAGTAAGAATGCTTTCAAAAATAGACATGGTAATAGATTATATTTATCAATTAACTAAATGCAAAGTGAGTGAACAGAAGAAAAATCTAAATCAAATCCATATTTGGTGTGACCACCCTTTGCCTTCAAAACAGCATCAAACATCAATTCTTCTAGGTACACTTGCACACAGTTTTTGAAGGAACTCTGCAGGTAGGTTGGCCCAAACATCTTGGAGAACTAACCACAGTTCTTCTGTGGATTTAGGCAGCCTCAGTTGCTTCTCTCTCTTCATGTAATCCCAGACAGACTCGATGATGTTGAGATCAGGGCTCTGTGGGGGCCATACCATCACTTCCAGGACTTCTTGTTCTTCTTTACGCTGAAGATAGTTCTTAATGACTTTCGCTGTATGTTTGGGGTCGTTGTCATAGTGCAGAATAAATTTGAGGCCAATCAGATGCCTCCCTGATGGTATTGCATGATGGATAAGTATCTGCCTGTACTTCTCAGCATTGAGGAGACCATTAATTCTGACCAAATCCCCAACTCCATTTGCAGAAATGCAGCCCCAAACTTGCAAGGAACCTCCACCATGCTTCACTGTTGCTTGCAGACACTCATTCGTACGCTCTCCAGCCCTTCAGCGAACAAACTGCCTTCTGCTACAGCCAAATATTTCAAATTTTGACTCATCAGTCCAGAGCACCTGCTGCCATTTTTCTGCACCCCAGTTCCTGTGTTTTCGTGCATAGTTGAGTCGCTGGCCTAGTTTCCACGCCGGAGGTATGGCTTTTTGGCCGCAAGTCTTCCATGAAGGCCACTTCTGACCAGACTTCTCTGGACAGTAGATGGGTGTACCAGGGTCCCACTGTTTTCTGCCAGTTCTGAGCTGATGGCACTGCTGGACATCTTCCGATTGCGAAGGAAGTAAGCATGATGTGTCTTTCATCTGCTGCAGTAAGTTTCCTTGGCCGACCACTGCGTCTACGGTCCTCAGCGTTGCCCGTTTCTTTGTGCTTCTTCAAAAGAGCTTGGACAGCACATCTGGAAACCGCTGTCTGCCTTGAAATTTCTGCCTGGGAGAGACCTTGCTGATGCAGTATAACTACCTTGTGTCTTGTTGCTGTGCTCAGTCTTGCCATGGTGTATGACTTTTGACAGTAAACTGTCTTCAGCAACCTCACCTTGTTAGCTGAGTTTGGCTGTTCCTCACCCAGTTTTATTCCTCCTACACAGCTGTTTCTGTTTCAGTTAATGATTGTGTTTCAACCTACATATTGAATTGATGATCATTAGCACCTGTTTGGTATAATTGTTTAATCATACACCTGACTATATGCCTACAAAATCCCTGACTTTGTGCAAGTGTACCTAGAAGAATTGATGCTGTTTTGAAGGCAAAGGGTTGTCACACCAAATATGGATTTGATTTAGATTTTTCTTCTGTTCACTCACTTTGCATTTAGTTAATCGATAAATATAATCTATTAACATGTCTATTTTTGAAAGCATTCTTACTTTACAGCATTTTTTCACACCTGCCTAAAACTTTTGCACAGTACTGTATATAGTTGGGTTTTTACTGGAGCAATCTAGCTCAAGGGTACAGCAGCAGTGTCCCCCACCTGGGATTGAACCCACAACCCTCCAGTCAAGTGTCCAGAGCCCTAACCACTACTCCACACTGCTGGAATATAGGGTCAAAGGGTTTCAAATGCTGCCATGACCTCTGAGTGTAATGAAGATTTTCTGCATTTTAGCAAGGCAACTGTAAAAAGTACAGTACTAACTGTACATGGTCCTAGGGTTAGTATGGAGAATAGTACTAATGATAGACTGCTGTATTGTATTGTACAATTTATTGTTAATCCTATGAATACAAATAAGTATATTTCATTACCGTAATGTTACACTCTTTACATGTATGTAGACTAGAGAAGGAACCGCTTATCCAACTGTGATGGTATAGAAATTCTTTAGCACAAGATATTGTATAATATTTTTGGAGATATGTTCAGTATTTAAAAAAAATGGTACTGTATAATTTTCAAAAGATAACTTACTTTAAAATATTATTTCAGGAACCATGTTAAAGTGAAATGTATCTCCATGTTACTGACCAATTTATCAAATCTGTAGTACCTTGTTTACCTTTTAATACAGAATAAAGGTTTACTGCCTGCTTCGTTCTTTTCTTAAGTCAACCTTGAAAAGGACTGAAAGGCAGCTGGACTCAGCGGTTTCTGATACTGTGAGTATCAAATTGAGCTAGAGTGGTAACAGCAAGCACAATACCCCTAGAGAGCCTGTCTCCCATTAAACTGCGCAGTAATTAGGAACAGATTGGATTAGCAGTCCTTTCCATAACATCCTCCAGTGCATGTACAGCCCCATCAGTCTCAACTACTGTAACGCCCCCATTACTGGCAGTCCACCATGAACAATAGAACCTTCTGCTTTCTGCTATGAAATCCCAATGTCATTGTTTTGTGGAGTCGTAATCTGGTTAAATCTAATTTTATTTCGATTTTTACTTTGCTTTTAAAGGTGAAACCCCTAAGACTTCCCAACTAGCTCAATAATATGTTCCCACATTTTATATTAAAAAAAAAAATTAATTAGCAAACCTTTGTATATGTGAGAGTAGTGTCTGGAATGTTTATTCTAGAATTTTGAAGCTTCTTTAAATGTTATGTTCTTTTTGTGACACAAGCAATTTGGCATGTTAAACGCCTTAAAAATTATGTCAGTGTTCTGTTTTTGTTTTTGTTTTTTGACAGGAGGCACAGTGTATCGGTTTCATCAAAAGAATTAGCGTTATTTACTGATTATTCATCAACATTTCTTGCATTGGCTTAGCTTGCAGTTTTTATTTTTTAAGGATAATGCAATATGCTTATTTGCATTTTCTAGATGTATCAACTGTATCAGGACAACTGTGCAATATTTGTTCTAAATCAACTTTGTTTCCATTGCTGGTAACACACTATGGCCTACTAATGGTACTGCTAGTCTCTTCATGGTAATACAATTCTAATAGTATCACAAAGGTGTTTTTCTGTAAGATTTTAACATTAGGTTCAATTAGGCCGCCATTTTAAAAGTTTTTAAGTACCAGGTACAGTGTTTGTTTACTGTGATCAACTGCGGTGTATTTGTAAAGCACAAAGAGAAGCCATTGCACAGCTTTGGTCCTTTTATTAGTACAGCTCATGTAACTGAAGTTTGTATTTATGTTGGTACATATGCTTGGCTATGCTGCACTCATCACAGTTGTAAGCATCTGTCTAGTTTGCCTCCTGATCATATTAATTTAGTTACACAATCCTAAAATACAACAAAAGCTGAGGTCCGAATTCCATTTAGAGCAGGGCTTAAACAGTTGCAGTTCAAGTTACTTATCAAATGTTATTGCAAACTTGAAATATGCAACTGTAAAGAGCTGAAAGTAAAAAGGTCTAATTAAGCAAATTATCAGTTCAATTAAGGGTATAGTTAAGTAACTGAGAGCTTGGTTAGAATGAAAACCTCCAGACACAGGGAGTCCCCTGGACCGAGTTTGAGAAGCCCTGTTCTAGAATGAATACTGACCATTCAGATTGCCTGACGGGGCCTGTTCTGTATCAAACTAGGTTTAATGAACCTTCGCAAATATGTTCAGGAAGTAAACTATTTAAATCACCCTTGACTGGTTCATTTACTTTGGAAGAGGCTTAAAATATGTGGCTAAAAACTGAAAACAAGAACAGCTTAGAGCAGGGGTGTCCAATCCCTGTCCTGGAGGGCCGGTGTCCTGGTTTTTGTTCCAACTGTACCCTAAATTAATTATTTGGGCCAATTAAGCTTCTAATAAGCACTTAATAGGTCCAATTAAGTAATTTAGGGTACAGTTGGAACAAAAACCAGGAGGGACACCAGACCTCTGGGAAAAGGATTGAACACCCCTGGCTTAGAGTAAAAATACAATATGATTTGTGCTGGTGGGTGGGGAGCTTTATGTCAAGAAAAAGCCCTGCTGTGCATGGTCATTATCTAAAAATTTGGGACACTGACGAAACCATCATCCATAGCTCCAGGAATCAAAGAGATTTTTTTCTTAAACAAAGCAGACATTACATTTGGGAGCACAGTGATTCTGCTGTCCCATATTTTAGCACAGCTAAAGATAAAGAATGAAATGTGATGAAAAGTTCATGAAATACCTTTTTGAGGTTTTAAATACATACATACATGAATACATAATGGGGTGCTGCAATTTCACCTCCCATGTATCAGTCTTTTTTTCCTTAGATTTAAAAATACAAATCTTCTCAGTAATCTCTAAGGTCAGACGGCCGCTTCAGATCTGAGCTAAAAATAAATTACTGTCTGCCATACCACTGCTGGATTGAGAGTTCCTAGGAATTGTATTTACATAAATACATCTTCCTAATGTAATTGCACTCTTAAGTACTGTACCAGCTGAAGAATAACATCTTCATATTGCACAGAAGTGTTATTTTTCATGGACTAAAATATGTTGCAGTAATTTAATAATGGCTTGAAAACCCAGATTTTTTATACGATTCCGAGAATTTATACAGACCCACAGGGTGCGTTAAGTAAGTGAGCGGCTCAGTAAAAGAATCAACTTAACGACTTGCTCAGATCCGCTCCCGCTGAGCCGCTCCTGAGAATTTCTCATCAGTGATCAGAGTGAGCGGACGGAATGGCCACCTGCAGGAAACAAGTGGAGGTGACAGGCAGGATTTACAAATACGTTTGTCAACAGCGATGAACTGGTTTCGACTTATGAAGTTATGTATTAATTGGCTAAATAACATGGTAAAAAATTGTTGTTTTCGAATTTGTATCATTTAATTTCATTTTTTTTAAATGTAGAGCTGTTTTATAGTTATTGTATTATCATTAGGCTTGTAGTATTAATATTATTCATAATTCTCATTATTAACATAGGTATTGCCGGTATTAAACACAGCCAGATATGAGGTTCAGTCCAAACAGAGTACCGAACTCAGCGAGGTACAGCAGGGGACAGTAACTTCACACGGGGCCATTTTATCTACCATCACCTAAGAAACACAAACAAGCAAATAATTATTATTCGCCATTTTTAAAAGTCGCTCAGCGCTCTCGTGGAGCAGAGCGTTAAGTCATTTAAATCTGCTCAGTGTGCTTTCTGAGCGTTCTCACTCTGAACGGCTCACTTACTTAACGCGCCCACAGACTTCATGGATTATTACTGTTACTGTTCTACACAAACATTTTAAAAGCTAAATACTGTAGTTAATGATGGTAGGGATGCTCTCGGTCCTGTAATACAATTATTTAATCCTCCCTGTGTGAATTCACATTTATTTATGTCTGCATTTGGCTGTGTTGCCATTCAGGATGCCTTTTGGGAATTAAATGAATTATTAAATAAATCAAGAACAACTCTTAAATGAGTTCAGTAAATACTCCTTTAAAAAGGCCTGTGTAATTTTGACTTGGATATATTTACAACTAACAGCATGCTCTTTCAGCTTGTGAACGCTGATTCAATTGGCCATGAAAGTACATTTTCCAAACAGGTGCCTGCTGAGGCTATTGCCCACCTCTTTATTGTTTACAGCTGTCTTAACTGTGATATATTTCCTCTCACCTCTGTACCTGTATTTGATTATATGCTCAAAAGGGCTCCCGGTCTAGCTCCATCAGCTGGCTGCCACAACATTCAGACACACTGAATTGATGAATTTCCTGCTGGCTAGACTGGGAGGTTGTTTAACATAACATCTGCAGAAGAAGTTGATTTGATTTATTAAGTACAAAGTGGGGGCGTGAATATGCCGTCTGCGCTGTTCATTTAGTTTCCAATCTCTGCATGGTGAGATGTAAGCCGTTTTTAGACTAGAAAGACGTAATGTTTTGAGGTTTTTTAGGTCAACCATAAACACCAACACAGACACCAAACTCAAAACCAACAAAACTCAAAATTCTATATTCGTTTCTGTTGTAATCTAACATTTTTATGAAACCATTTTCATATCATATCTTACATGCCAAAGCAACTGCAGCACAATATTATATACTGTAATATACTACTACTGTTGTGTATTATTATTATTATTATTATTATTATTATTATTATTATTATTATTATTATTATTATTATTATTATTATTATTATTATTATTATGTTGTATTTATTAGCAGACACCCTAATCCAGTGGTCCAGTGGTTAAAGAAACAGCGTTGTAACCAGGAGGTCCCCGGTTCAAATCCCACCTCAGCCACTGACTCATTGTGTGACCCTGAGCAAGTCACTTAACCTCCTTGTGCTCCGTCTTTCGGGTGAGACGTAGTTGTAAGTGACTGCAGCTGATGCATAGTTCACACACCCTAGTCTTTGTAAGTCGCCTTGGATAAAGGTGCCTGCTAAATAAACATTGCAGATAAGGGCAGTTAAGTACAGTCGACCCTCTTTATACCACCAGGTAAGGGCCATGGGCAAAAACTGGCAATAAGCGAGGGTGGCGTTATAGTGAGGGTCAATAAAAAAAATTTCACACACACAACCTTCTATGTTTGCAATAAATCCAAATGTTTTATTTTTTTAGTTCTACAATTACAGTATCTCCAGGCCATTTTAATAAAACATTAGTCTTTTTTAGTTTTAGTTCTAGTTTAGTTTTAGTTCTTAACACAACAGCAGGTTTGCTAGTGACGTTTTATCATCTTTTCCCATCTGGTTACAGTTTATATTTTAAAAAAAAAATACAAATAAAAAATCAACATTCATTTAGTGTCAAATCACCCAAACAACAATTCCATAAAAACAAAAGAGTGTACGTTTTTTTTTTCTATACTTTCTATACTATACGTTTGTGGCACAACTTTTTTTTAACATTTACTGTAGTTTATAAAAGTCACTTATTTTAGACTGCGTCAAGCCTTTTTCAGGTTAAACAAATCAACCTGTTCCATCAAGGTAAGCCATTTGTTTTTATCCATTAGAATGTCTCCAGTTTTCCTTCGATTAACAGTATATGCCTCACTTAGGCGAGAAAACATTTGCGATGTCTTGCTGAATTGCTTTCTGATTTTCAGATGCATACATGCAGATTTTTTTCTTTTGCGTTGGTTAAATTTAAAATGTAGGGTCGACTCTAAATGTAAATGTAGGGCCGACTCGCCATTTTGTACTTTCTGTTTTGCTTTGGGAGCGGGAGTGTTGATGACATTGGTATGAACGTTCAGTTAACAGTGAATTAGGAAAGCGAGTCAAAGGTTAACTGCATAACTTTGTTGTTTTAATTGGCCATGATTATTTCGCTGGCGCTACAATGAGGGAAACTACAATGCTTATATTTATGTTTGCTTGGCTTGGGAAGTTGGCGGGTGGTGGACAGCGGGGTGGCGATATAAAGGGTACATATAGCACAGTTTTTATATTGGTGACATTTATTCAGAGAGAATAGCTGGCGGTATGCGAGGGTGGCGTTATAAAGGGGGGCAGTATAACGCAGGACAACTGTACAGTAAAATCAGTAGAAAATAAGATCAAACTCAAATAAGAGCAAAATAAGGAATACAGTAAATGTTTACATTTAAGACCAAATTCGACTAAGAGCATTTAACTTATGGTAAAAATATTTGCTTATAAGAGTAAAGTCCATTAGGAGCACGTAGTTAGTACGATAAGTGAATTCTGTTGTGTACTATAGTTCTTTACTTTGTCAAAGTTTTGTTTTGAGAATTAATTTCGCTTCAAGTTGAAAGGAGTTTAATCACCTTTGGATAAGACTGCTATCTGTGATAGCAAATACATGACATGTGGTTCAATTCATTTCTTCTATTATTGAATTCCAGTCAGAGCACGGGGATTTATAGTATGGGGGTAGATACTTTGAGACAAGCATCTGAGACAGCACCTTAGTCACTGTGGCAGTGAAGAATCAGGTATAACTTCACTGTCTCTATTGGTTTTAGACTTAATGCAGGGAATTGTACAATACAAGCCTTTTCATCTTTTCAGGATAAAATGTGATATACGTGGGAGAGAATACAATCTATGATGGCCAAAATCCTGTGTTAATCATGTATTACTAATTATATTACTGCTGACTGGATGGTAAGGTCTGTCTACTACAGTCTGACTACTGTAAAGTCAGCTTTTCTAGGAGTTGTTACACTAAAAAAGCAAGACTGTGAATATGAATTTACAAAATGAATGTCTCCAACAAATATATTTCTGCTCACAAAACACTATTTATACTATTTATGTATATGTGTGCATTGCTTTCACCACTCTGGTGTTATATTTTTGTATTTTAAAATATATTGTGATAATCCAGTCTTCATGGTCAAATTTAAAAGATCACATTTTTATATATATTTTTCTTTCTTTGCTTATTTGTGCGACAGCGTGTCTGCTGGGTTCCACAATTATTTTAACAATCTGTACTGTGGTGGACCTTAATCTCACTGCACTAAAATATGTCTTATTTTTATATTATATAGTGATGTTAATAAATGGGTCAATACATAACCCCAGTGGGAAAACCCCAGCTGGATTAATATAGTTTTAAAGCGGTGATGTTTAGATCAGCCACTGTTTAGATCTATTAAAAAGATCCTGCCGCTTTCTTTATTTGGAGTGTCTTTCGTATATTGTATATTAGAATATTGTTAAATCCATTTTTTTCACCCAATTAATTTGACTGATATATGATTGAAAACACATTCTACCCTAACCAGAGTGCACAGTACATTACTGAAATGAATCCACAGCGTTTTAAGGCATATTGCTCATTGCTGATGATATTTCTTTAAATAACCAGTACGTACTGTGTCTATATATATATATATATATATATATATATATATATATATATATATATATATATATACAATTATGTCTCAATCCTAAAAGTCTAAATGATGCAAAACTTTTGGCCATTGCTGTATTTTAGAGCTTGTGTAGACTGAATGGCTGGTAAATTCTGCTGTAAACTAGATCAAGAAATACTTGGCATGCAGAAGCCTTTTTTTAATAGCAGTGCCTTAAATAGGAAAAGGTTACAACTATGAAATATAGTCAGTAAAAACTATATTATACAAAACAGCATTTTAGAAATGTATCACGGAGCTGAGCTGGTTTGGTGATATAATAAAAATATAACCCATTTGTGGCAGGGCAGGAGCCCTGCACATGAAGATGTTTTTTTGTGTCAATGTATATTGTAAATAGTGTGTGTTTATTGTAATTTATTTAAAATAATTAATGAAGTATCTGACACTCCTGGAAGAGTCTGCCTGTTGTGTGTGCCTCAACCCCCTGCCTGTCACTCAACAGCGAATGCACGCACCCACGAGCCAGCAGCCTGTCATTGTCACATATGCTGTCAGAGTGGGATTCGCTGCGTTTCGCCGAGGCAAGGCGGGATATCAGGAGGAGATTGTGATTCCAGGAGGTACGACCCCTGGGGAAAGAGCTGATGCCCCCAACCACTGACATTTTTTTTGGGCGGGACAAGGCCAAGCCCGCAGGTAACGCTCAGCAGCCACCGGAGGCACTGCTGAGGGAGCCAGAGGGGAACCAACAGACGTGGGTGAAAAGCCACAGAGGGAGGAACTGGAGCCCCGAAAGCCGGAGGGGGAGGAGCTACCATCCTCAAAGGCTAAAGTAGGAGGAGCTACCATCCTCAAAGGCTAAAGTAGGAGGAGCTACCATCCTCAAAGGCTAAAGTAGGAGGAGCTACCATCCTCAAAGGCTAAAGTAGGAGGAGCTACCATCATCAAAGGCGAGAGTAGGAGTGAGTGGCTGCCTGCCTGTCTGAAGAGCCAGAGGAGGAGCTACGGTCCAAGAAGGAGCTGCCGTCCCTAGGGCCAAAGAAGGAGGAGCTACCGTCCCGACAGCTGGAGGAGGAGCTGCCATCCAACAGCCTGAGGAGGAGGAGCTGCTGTCTAGCGATGGCTAATTCCAAGGTTTTTGGAGTCGATTCCAGAATCAATTCCTGATCTAGGAATTGATGGAATCGATTCTGATTTCGATTCTGATTCCAACCACCCCCAAAAAAAAAAAAACTGTTCTTACAAACTATTTTATTTTAGAATGTATTATTGCTGGATTAATACAGAATGAACAATCCAAGAATTAAGTGATAAAAATGAACTATATACATAAACAGAATAAATAAATAACTGAAGGTTCTGAATATTTTGTGGTACCTGAATGTTAATCAAATACTTTAGGATACCTACATATTAATATATTGAAATAAATAGCAGTAAAAATATTAAAATAATAACCAGTAAATAATCACAATTCACCCAAAAATACTTTATTAATTAATTAAATCATTAGTTAATACTGATGTGAAACACCTCAGCAAAATCTGATTAACTTACTTTTAGCTAAAGACAAGTTCTCTGCATACCCTGTTAGTCTGCCGACAGGCCACTGCTACATAGTAGCCTTGGAAAACAGTATCACATCACATTCTGTCCGTGCATGGTCTCCCCTGTGTCCATAAAAAAAACATTTATGTTTACCGTTAAAAATTATAATTACATTGGTACAGTATTACTTATTACATATTTGGTGAATTACATATTTTAATTTTATTTTGACCATCGGAGAGAGACATACCTGCGGGTTTGATTTTAAACAATGGATGGAAAATTCCAAGGTATTTCTACATCGTGGATTTTGTTTTGTTGTATGCAAGTTCTTTTCTGCAAATGCCACATTTCACCTTCTTATGCGTTTCGTCAACAAACGAAAAAAGTAACATGGCTGACACAGCTGACATTTTCGAAATTACTGCTGCTGCTGCTGCTGTTGTTGTGGAAATGCACCCTCCCCCGAATCACATGACTGACGTGAGAGACTCAACGGCGCCTATGATCGCGTGCACAGTAGATTCGCAACATTAAGTAACATTTAATCGGGAATCGATTCTTCTGGGATTGACTTCCCATCCCTACTGCTGTCCCTGAGAGCGAGGAAGGAGAGAAGCGACAGGTTTCTATGGGGGAGCAGTCGCGGAGACCAGAACCACCACAGCCACCATTGCTGGTAACGTCACATGGGGTTCCTGTATATGTAAATAAATCCTATTAGCCTGCGGGGCGTATCAGTTTCAGCCTCTGTCTCTGTCTCCTGCCTGTCAGTCAGCAGCAAATGCACGCACCCATACGTCAGCAGCCTGTTACACCACTGAAAATCAATGAAAAGCAATCAATGTTTGGGATGATGAGGGGATAATAAAGCATCTCTCTATGGCACTGGGCTCAATATTGCCCAATGACTTCACTGACCATTATATGAAAGCATATAAAAAATACAGTCTACATACACAGAGTATTTTGCTTTTAAGTAATTGTAAGTAATATTGTATGTGTTTTTTCTCTCTTGCAGGAGAGCCTGAGTTCAAGTACATTGGAAACATGCACGGGAATGAGGCAGTTGGCAGGGAGCTGGTTATTTTCCTGGCACAGTACCTGTGTAATGAGTACCAGAAGGGCAATGAGACCATCATCAACCTGATCCACAACACACGCATCCACCTCATGCCCTCAATGAACCCAGATGGCTTTGAGAAAGCAGCCTCTCAGGTAATGAGCATGAAAAGCAGGTTGTTCTATTTACAAAATAAACATAATTCAACACTAGTAGGTAAAGTTGATGTACTGAGCCCCTAGTCAAATGAGTGCCTTCAAGATGCATCTAGATTGACCCCCCTCACAGAGGGGGATACCTATCCTCTGAAATGATATATCCTCTGAAATGACATCCGTACATCCATCTGTTCCTTCATAACACACGACTCAACATTTACGTGTGGACATTCCTTAGCAGAAATTTACAAGTATGCTTATCTAGCTAATGGTACGTTCTAATTTGTAATTGGTTGGGCTTGGTTATCTTGGGAACATTTTGCTTGCCAAAATGTGCTGAATCTCTGCTTGGGCATTTGTTATGCTATTGTATTTTGTGCTGGCATCTATAAGATACAGGGGAGCTTGTGTTGAACTTGAGAAGGGTAGTACAGGGCAAAACGTGCATATAGTGCATGAGAAATCTTCAATAAACAGAATTGCAAAAGAAACATAAAATCCATCTAAATGCATTTTTTATTTTTAATAAAATGATAAAAACACATTGCTCATAAAAGTATTTATTTTGTATGCCTAAATAAGATTGGTTTATCCAATTGAGCCATCCTAAGCCTTACACTCTGGTAGCATAGCTTGCATGCAGCTATACTTTTTATTTTTTTTATTTTACACTGTACGGCATAGACATAGGTAGGGATTAAATACTAACCACGTGGAGAAGCAGGGACAAGTTTACTGATATTTCACAAGGGCTAAAAATGATCAAGAAGGAAGATGAGTGTAATGCCTTTTTTTTTCACCAGACCCCTTGCAAAGAGCTATCAGCTGCACTGTGCATAAGTGTGGGTAGTTTTAACATTAATGAATTAAACCTTGTTTAAAGAATATCTGAACAATACTGTTTGATATTTGCTGTAAACAGACTCTAAGATGAAAAAAACTACCAGTAAGCATGTTTTAGTTTTGTAATTGAAATCCCTTTTTCTATATCGCCACCTTGTGTTTCAGTTTGGGAATTTCAGTTTTACACTACAGTAGTAAACCACATAGAGCAGTATATATTTTACAAAATCATTTCTTGATATTAAGATATATTTATAATAACATAGATAAAATATATACCTTTTAAATAATATCTAAATATTTTACTGGTTTTTATATTCAACTGACAAAACAAAGATTATGTCTTAGATATACTGCAGGTCATTTTTTAAATGTTTCAGAAATATACCATCTACCAGCAGATGCAAGAAGATAGCAACAGTCTGCTCAGTTGCTTAAGTTATATTATTTATTTAAACACTGTTGGATCCTATAATACAGTATATAGTTTGCACTCCATGCTATAAACCTTTTGGCTGGTGTAACCCCACTTCCCTCGTACTCTGCGTCGAAACGTTTTTTTCTCTTTTTGTGTGCGCTGATTTCCACTCAGTGTAGGCCCACGTAAAGCAGACAGGACGCCATTTCATAAATCAACGGTTTTTATTGCTCTGCACATGCAGCGTCGGGTCTGTAAGAAGCAAGATCGGAGTCACTTAAAATAAAATAAGTGTAATACCAAAAGAACAATCACGTTTACATTGCTAGTGTACACAATATTAACACGTGCTAACCACGTTTCGCCGCACTCAGCATTCAAAAATTATTTTAACATTTTTTTCATAACACATAATGCTCTATATGTGTATCTTATAACATAAACATATATATACCGATCAGATAGTTTAACAAAATATGTGTAAAAATCAAAATGATAATATTATAAATCAGAGCACCTCAAACACACAGCCTCACCTGTAAGAAGCAAGCCCAGAGTGACTTGCTCCTGCGCAGATGGGCTCTTACCCTTGACCTCCAAATGAGGCACTATTGAACAAGCGATACAAATTTAAAGGAACAGTGCAAAATCAAATTGCACCTGTTACACTGGCAATTACTTCAAATGAATTTCTGGTTTCCAATGGATACTTGTCCATTCTCTACTCCATGTAGCCTGGAGACCTCAAGGACTGGTTTGTTGGGCGCAGCAATGCCCAAGGAATAGACCTCAACAGGAACTTCCCCGATCTGGATAGGATCGTCTATATGAATGAAAAGGATGGAGGAGCAAATAGTCACCTTTTAAAGAACATGAAGAAAGTTGTGGATCAAAACTCCAAGGTAAGATATTCATGCTGTGTATAGTGTTTATATTACATTGAAAAACTGAAGACAAATAGCAATGCACGTTACTATACATGGAAAATAGTGGAACCGTTAAAGCGAATGTTAAGACTCCTGTTATGGATAATGACCACTCTATTTGGAACTCGATTGGTGGAGGTGTATAGTATACATGAGCTACCAATAAAATAAGTAACTAGCTTTGGGAATTTTGGTTGTAGCCAGTCTTATTAAACTTAAGAATTATTGGTACCACAGTAGCTCTGCAGTCCACATGGAAAATAGTTGTGAGTGAATTCACACTTCTCTGAAAGACAGTGATTAAGTATTTTATATAGGGCTTCTGATTTTCAGTTTTAACCAATAAAACTCAATAAAACACCCTTGATACAAAACAAATTACATCGGTGGATAGCCAATAAACACCGGAAAACACTGGAAAAACTGTGGAAATGTTTAATCTATTCACGTTGACTTTACCCCTTTCCCATTAAAAAATAAATAAAACCTACTACAAAAATAATAATAAATACATTTCCCAGTGCTGCTGGGCAATGTCCCGCCTTCCTGACTTGTATCTATCATTGATTTGTTCTGAATACTTTAAACCTGCCCCAACTACTGAATTACAGCACATTCCTACATTTCTGTTGGAGACTCCGCAAGATTTAAAACGAGATTACAATCAGGATGGAGGCTTGTTAGCGGGATTTAAAGCTGTATTACAGTTAAGATACAGAGAATTTAAAACAGAATTGTAGCGAAATGTACAAAAATGCCTACACACAAAAACCCCAGAAAAATGTGCCCGTGACCATAGGGATTTCATTGTGGAAGACAGCAAAGGAAAGAAGGTACAACTTAAGTGTGCAAGTACTGTCAAGTTACTATACATATTTTGACACAAAAAAAACGCTCAAGCATTTTGGAAAGTAACTGAAAACACTAATTTCATACAGTATATCAAAAACAAAAGCCCCGAAAAACCCCGATTTACATAAAACTTGAAAATAACTAAAAATAAGCACCGAAAAATACAATTAATAAAACCTGAAAAACAGAAGCCCTCATTATATAGAAGTATTACATATCAAGGGACAAATGTATTGAGTCTCACAACTACTTCGTAAAATCTTAATTATGGTAAAAAATCTAACTGATGTACTTTCTCCTGCAGCTTGCCCCAGAGACCAAGGCTATCATCCACTGGATCATGGACATTCCATTCGTTCTCTCGGCTAATTTGCATGGGGGAGATATTGTGGCCAACTATCCATATGATGAGACGCGTAGTGGTGAGTTTAGCTTCAAAGGTCTAAAAGGGTTCCTGAGTGGCTTAGTGATTCGATTACAATTTAGATTACGCTTGTTTAGAACTTTGTATATACTGGTTGCACTGAGAGCAGCAACCATTCTGTTTAAAAAGTAAGATGTGGTGTGGAACAATAATCAGACTCATTTAATGCAAATAAACAAGAATATGTATTGATACAAAAGTAATTTTGTTCAGCTGATATACATTACAGACTGATACTATATATATGTAAGACTGTAGAATTGTTTTCTTGTGTTTTTGATATGTTTTGAAAGTCCAAGGTGTTAAAAAAAAAAAGCAAGGCAGTTCAGAAAGTTGTAGCTTTGTTGACAGGAAGGTGATAGGACACCATGAGAAGCACGTTGTTCACACCAATGTATATCATTTAACTGTCAATGTATGATTATGCAACTTGATGAACTACCCTATCTTACTTATTTTCAATAGCCATGTATGTTGGTTGGATTAGTGATGTAAACAGGGAGACTGCAGAACAGCTATGAGTGAATTGGTTGCCACCATGCGGAGTAGGAAAACCCTGCTTTGTTTTGACAGGCTCCACTCATGAATACAGTGCCTGTCCTGATGATGCCACCTTCAAGAGCATAGCCCAGGCCTACTCAAGTCTCAATCCAATCATGTCCGACCCCAACAGACCACCATGCCGCAAGAATGACGATGACAGCAGCTTTGTGGATGGAATTACCAATGGAGGAGCTTGGTACAGTGTCCCTGGAGGTGAGTTAATAAGTCAGAACTGCGGGCTGCTATTGTACAGGAAGGATACCTAAGGCCCTGTGTAAATCGCGATTTCACGGACTGCATGGAAATCGTGGAATTAGCCCAATACTGTGATTTTTACAATATTCTAAAGAAATAAAAATAAATAATTTCATAATTATTATTTGTATTTCATACAAAAAAAAATCACATTAACGAAACTGTACAGCTCTGCTGTGTGCCTGCATATACTATTCGCCATGCACATAGTGCTGTGCAGTGATTATGTTGTGACTATATGCAATCTAGTCTCTAAAAAGGCTAAAAATGTGTCTGCAGCAGATCACATAAAGCAGTATCCAGCAGGAGTTTTACACAGCGATGGAGGTAAACTATTCTGTACATCCTGCAACGTTACTGTAGATCACTACCGAGAATCGGCTGTTGACAGGCATTTAGATTCAAGTATTCATTGAAAGAGAAAAGGCGGAAATCCAGAGCAGTACTGTGACTGCTTTACTTGCAAAGAAAAAAAAAACATGACTTCCATGTTCCAAAAGTCCACTGAAAACCGTGAAGCACGAAACACATTACATTTTGACCTGACAGAGGCGTTTGTTTGCGCAAATATCCCTCTTGAAAAATTGGACAACCATAAGTTACGTTAATTCTTCAGACAGAGTGTAGCAAATGGTGGAGTGATTCCTTCATCAGCCCAGCTGAGACGTGAATACTTACCTAAAGTTGGTGAGTATCACAAGCAGGAGATTATGGAATTGGTAAAACAGTCTGGTTGCTTGTCAGTGGTCACTGACGAGTCGACTGATGCCCAAGATCAGTATGGGTTACACATTGTATTTGTTTTGCAAGACCTACATGGTGAACATGCATCTGACATACTAGAACTGAAAGCTGTCCTTGCAGATACACTTTACCTACACTGTTTCACAAGCTATTGTAAACTTTGATGTTGATTTTAATGTCAGTGCATTTATCTCTGTATTTAATGTTTAAAAAATAATAATAACCTGTACACATAATTTATAAAATAGTTGTGTGCAATTTTCACAGGGCCTTAAAGATAACACCACTCAACATGAGACCATTAGCACTATTACCACCGCGGTTATACTATTACCTAAAACCGCCACCGGCAGTCATTATCACGGTGCATTTTAAACAACATCAGTATTAAAATGAACGACAAACTGTCAGATACAACTCAAAACTTTTATTCAAGCACATCATATCAAACATCTGCACAGCCGAAGCGCTGTATTTAAATAAACATAAAAGGGTTTATTTTCTAACTTAACACATATAAAGCACTACTTCAAAAAATGAAAAACTATAATAATATGAACATTTTCAAAGAAACTAGTGTGTAAACAGGTATATGTACATACAAAACTGTAAAACTAAAGTAGTTTTTAATTTAAAATGAAAGTAACATGTTTTCTCTTGTGTGTGTTACTGATGCAGCACAGAATCCAGGTTGAGCTGCAGCAGCCCACTGCTTTGCAGTTTTTTGATCAAAATGTTATGGTTATATTCAAAATAAAAACATGTATTGTAAAAGGCAGTTAAAATGAGTGCTCTGGCGGTTCTAGGTGGGTGGGATTATAACATCCTTATTTTCGTAATCCTGCCTTTCATACGCCGTCAGGGTATTTAATACATGTATTTAGGAAAAGTCATAAACGGACAACTGCATAACTTTCAGACATGCAATTTAAATTTTAAAACCTCAAACTGTAAAAAATGACTGACGTGGCAGTTCTAGTATTAAACTAATGTTGTGTATACCTACATATAGATAGAGATATATACTATGAAAAAAAACTTTTTACCTGCACATTATTAAAAGATCAATATGCATCTGTTCATACCTTATTTAGTTTACAAAGCTGTAGCAAATGCTGTTAAGCAGTAATGGTCTGTATAATTTTCAGGAGACTGCTGTAGACTTTAGTTTACCTGATTACAGAGTTTTACAGAATATCCATAGCAGAATGCTAATGTTGGCAGTAGACGAGTATTTGAAAGCAGGGTATTCAAGCTTGTAATGTAATTGAAATCGAGAGGCTGTAACTTGTGCTTCTTTTCTTGTTCAGGAATGCAGGACTTCAACTACCTGAGCAGCAACTGTTTTGAGATCACAGTGGAGTTGAGCTGTGATAAATTCCCAGCTGAAGATACTCTGAAGAGCTATTGGGACCAAAACAAGAACTCCCTTGTCAATTATATTGAGCAGGCAAGAGTTTGGTGACACTAAGTTATTTAATAAGACACAACTGTTTTATCCGTATAGACAAAATTAGGCCAGGATACTAGGGTAGGTTACAGATATTACTTTTGTTCTTGAAAGTAGAAGCATCCCATTCTTAATGTCCAAATAGCCTTCTCATACTAAAGACAGCTAAAAAATGTTTCTGTGCTTCACATCCATCTGTTTGTTTGTAATGCATGCTATTGACTATACATATTTTAAAATCCTGTTGGCTTGTATCATCCAGATAGCTGAATTGTGGTGGGTTTGGGACAACTAAGCATAAACAGTCATCCTATTGCATAAAACACTGAGTACATAAAACAGAGTACACAGTGATAGTACATAGTAACCCATAGTGAGCAGTGTGTTGTATTTTAATCCTGATAATGCTGGTATAGTTGTTAAAACTAAACATACTTGACTAGTAAATTGGGGTACTATTTATAATAAATAATGTATATGAAGCCACTGCAAATTATTATTAATTTATTTAGCAGACGCCTTTATCCAAGGCGACTTACAGAGACTAGGGTGTGTGAACTATGCATCAGCTGCAGTCACTTACAGCTACGTCTCACCCGAAAGACGGAGCACAAGGAGGTTAAGTGACTTGCTCAGGGTCACACAATGAGTCAGTGGCTGAGGTGGGATTTGAACCGGGGACCTCCTGATTACAAGCGCTTCTCTTTAACCACTGGACCACACAGCCTCCTTGTAAAGTGTTGGGGTGACTGTAAATAATGAAATGATGTTGTTTTTTATGATATGGGTATCTGTGTATACAAATGTGTAGCTTACTACAAGGCAGTTCTAATGCAATTATTTTCTTCCCTCAGATCCATCGAGGAGTAAAAGGGTTTGTCCGAGACCTGCAGGGAATCCCCATTTCCAATACTAGCATATCTGTGGAGGGATTAAACCATGACATCACTTCAGGTGTCTAAATCACAAATTGCATTGTTCCCAGATCTCTAAAAATAACATTGTGTCATGAAAATCAGGAAAGACTGCAGCTGCAGGAAAGAAATTACCTGAAGTCTTCATTTTTCGTACACTAAATATGCCCATTGTGTTAAGGGAAAACTATTGGGTGTACCGTATAGTAGACTATTAAAACAGACTGTGTGGTCTCAACAACTTGTTCATTGCTGCCACCTGGAGGTCAAGTAAATACAGACATTATTAAAAAAATGTCAAAACATGTAATGTTACAGAACAGTTTCAATTTATTTTATTTTATACAGAAGTCCTGACACTAGTTCTGTATGGAAAGTGGTATTTACATTTTTTTTTAATGCCATTACAGTGTATGCTAAAAACATATATGTGTTATTTATAAAACATATGGATAGGTGCTATGTTAGTCACAATAAACCTTTCAATCAACGTGCAGCAGTGGTTGCAGGTAATTTGGTGTTTATAATTGACCTTATGTTGATGCTCACCTTGTTTTCCATTACAGCAAAGGATGGTGATTATTGGAGGATTCTGGCTCCTGGTAACTATAAAATATCTGCCACTGCCCCAGGCTACCTCACTGTGATTAAAAAAGTGGCAGTTCCTTATAGCCCAGCAGTAAGGGTAAGCAATGACTTTGTAAACAACTGGAATAACATGCATCTCTTCCTCTTTACGGTGAACTACTTCCTTGTTTATTCAGTTGAAAGCCTGTGAAGTTTAAAATAATAATTGACAGTTTCTGTTCACCTGTCTCCGTCTGCCCTAGCCTGTCTGTATTTACACTTATTGAAATTATCCCCATGAAAATTACCCATTTTAATTTCCACACTATTGACCCAACTAACATAATAGTAATGTAATACTATTTTACTATAGAAAGTGTGTATATTTGAGTCATCTCATGGTTGATTTTATGTATTCACAGAAATGTTTATGTGTTTAGTAAAGTTTTCCCGAGTAAATATCGGGGTGGAGGGGCAGAAAAAAATATGAAGTCATAACTTTTCTTGACATAGATCAGTATTTTCTCGTTTGGGCCAGATTTTGTACCAAAACTGGTAACCCAGATTTTTTTTTCAGTTGAAACAGGCTGTAATTCATCATAATTCATAATCTACAGTGGCAGAGCTAGGTTACTCGGCAGACGAGGAAAGGAACCTAAATGTCATTGAGGAATGCGATGTTTTCCTTTGTTCCATTAGGTGGATTTTGAGTTGGAGTCTCTGACTGAGCGAAAGGAAGAGGAAAAGGAAGAGTTAATGGAATGGTGGAAAATGATGTCGCAGACTTTGAATTTCTAAACCTACATCATACACGTCATAAAAAAGCTATTATAATAAGCTTGTGTAAAACGTGCAGTATCTGTGTTTTAGCTCTGTTCTGTAAAATCAGTGTTTTCCGTTTGATTGCAAAAGTATATATAATACTGTAACGGCATTACGATGGACTGCGTGTATTAGTCATTGGTAACAAATTCAACCATTGGCCTTCGCACTGATCTGTATTTCAGGGAACAATGCATGGAGTTCATCTTATTGTAATAATTATTTATATGTGGATTTTTTGTCCGTTTATTATTCCTGTTATTTATGGTATATGTTAAGTACTTCAATAGGTATGAATCCAAATAAAAAAAATAATAATAATATGTGACCAAACATTAGGACACTGTGTTGTAAGGAATGTGAGATGTTTCTTTTTTGTCAAAGAATATTTATTAAGTAAACCTTGTATCCTAAACTGATATTTAATTGTAAGGACAACTGTATTCATGTCACATTCTTGTCCTGTGTATTACATATCTTAAAATATTTTAAGTTTGCTATTTCTGTAAACTCATTTACAATCAAAAAGAAAATATAACACTGCTATAAAGCCTGAAGCAAGTGTCTTTTGTGTTCCTCTGGTGAGTTTTATTTTGCTTTTAAGAGACTATGAAACACAAACAACAATGCTGTTAGTTATTTTTTGTATAGTTTATTATCTCATGAACTCTGCTATAAAGGTGCACAGTGTTAGTTTTACTTTCTGATTTCTACTGCCGAACACAACCAGACAGGTTAATTGTGTGATACACTGCATCACCACATAGCAAAACTAGACTTACCTCTGCAACTTCAGAAAATAAGGTCCAAAAACAGCAACCGTTTATCTTTCTAAAGTATATTTTAATATAAATAGGAGGCTGTGTGGTCCAGTGGTTAAACAAAAGGGCTTGTAACTAGGAGATCCCCGGGTCAAATCCCACCTCAGCCACTGACTCGTGTGACCCTGAGCAAGTCACTTAACCTCCTTGTGCTCCGTCTTTCGGGTGAGATGTAATTGTAAGTGACTCTGCAGCTGATGCATAGTTCACACACCCGAGTCTCTGTAAGTCGCCTTGGATAAAGGCGTCTGCTAAATAAACAAATAATAAAAAACATAATGATACATGATTATCAGATGTTTTCCACACACCATTGTGGAGCTTCTGTAGCTGCAATCTCAAAAAAACAAACTGCATGGCTTCTAGTAAAAGGATTTCTTATCTAGTTTGTATTGAAATAAAAATGACATGATAAAACATGAGAAGAACAACATTAACAGACTCATGACCTTACTTGTGAGGAAAGTAGTACATAAATAAAAGCTACTTACATTATGACTGAAAGCCAGTTTTTTATTTTTTATTTATTTATTTTTATAAAAAGTATGCCACTTAATGAAAATATAATTAAGTTACATTATGTTTAATGTAACTTTTTTCAGATATGTTAAATCTATCTGCTATGCCTAATAGCACAGGCAGAACTATGTATTATCCTTCAGGATGTATATCAATGTATTAATTGGGTCAGTTTCTATTGTATCTTGTGACATTAACATGTTTAATGGCCACATAAATGCTTTGTTTTCTTTATATTAGATCACTGATCCTAATTAATCAGTTATAATCAAGGAATGACAGCAAGTTTATGTCACAATAAACTACACTGATTAAAACATAAATTAACTTTGATTAAAACTTAAATGCACTTGATTATGATTTATTAATTGCTTTTACTGTTGTTAAGCAAGCAAGTATTTATAAGCCCCACTGTGCACTTTGGAACTTCATACCATGATATATTTAGGCTGTTATTTCACCTACAATTACTGTGTGGTATTATTTGATATGCAGTCACCGCTATTCTATCACTGCTACAATGTTTGCAGTAGACGGTGTCTTTTTCTAGTCTAATATTTATTAAAAACCCTTGTTCACAATGGTGTCCACTGGGCAGCAGTTTTTGTTGTAGACAAAGACTTTTCTCCTACTCATCTCAAGAGGTTTTAGCATACTTATTACAAATGTAACATTTCTGAAGTAAACTGTCACATTGCTATTTGACCAATTGACTAGTCATGATGAGGGCACTAGCTAAAACATTTGGCTGAATCACTTAGGGCCGGACCAAATCAAAGTTAGCACTTAGCGAACGAGGACGTGAAAGTATTCGTGATAATAAAACACAAGACAAATTCCAAGTGAAATCTAGCGGAACCAAAACAACCCCTTTTCGCCCTTCAAAACGCAGCAATCACTTGTTGACTACAAGTGGGTTGAGAAGGGGGAGTGGTTTGCTGCTATAAATCACATTGCAAGACTTTCGCAGGACCGGATTTATAGTCAACTTCAAACTTATAGTCAACTTTAACGCGTATTAAGCAAATAGCTTTCAAAAAAAAAAAAAAAAAAACACTAAACATCCTGATATTTCCACAAAAAAAAGTACATGCCATCAAGACACTCCACTGACCTCATATCAAACACTTGCACACCAGGCCCGGTGTGTGGGGGGGCATCCACATTTTTAGGGCGGGCTCATTTTGGGAAAAAAAAATCAATTAGCTCGTATTCTGTAATATTTTACTTAACTGTAATGACAATAAACAAACAAAAACAAATAAATCAATCAATCAGATGACAGCGCAATATTATGAACTATCCACACAGCACGAATTACTAGAGCTCTTTCTGGAAAAGTTATTTTTCTTTTAAAATTATTGTTACCGCATTAGCAACAACCGGGTGACTGAGCAACAATACTCAGTTGAAACGAATACAATCATACAGTGATCAGGCCCTATACAGAACTGCAATAAACAGATTCCCACACGCACCACATTACGGTAAAGTAACGATTGTACATATAATGCTTACTTTGACTATTCAATACTGAACATAAAAAGCATACGCTCTTGTAAACAATCCGACAAGGCGGCCCTGCGAAGGGGTTTCCAAACACCAGAAGCAACTAGACATTTTTAAATTATTATTATTATTATTATTATTATTATTATTATTATTATGCTTTGCTTTATTAATGATTTCTCATAGATTTTTTTATTTATTTAAGCGATAGTGCCCGTCGATGATGGCTCTACGTGTGATATAGTTGACCGTGACGGGAGTTATGCGTCCAGAGCCAAAGCCTAAGGCGAGGACACTAAAGAAAGTCAAGGTCAACTGTCACACGGTAGAGCCATCATCGAGAGGGCACTATCTCTATTAGAAAATTATTTGACCATTGTTTACATTAAAAAAAAACACCTTAAAAGATAAATTTACCCGAACATTTTTTTTAAAATAAAAAACAAGGATGACATGAAAAACATGTGAATGTGGTGGAGGGTTTAATTGATTAAGTGGGTGTAAATTGCTGCACAGGTGTGTATATAAGGGAGCACTCAGCGCACAGGTTTAGTTGGTGTTAGGATCCTGTGTGTAGTGCTTTTTCTTTGTTAAAGTGTGTGCGAGATCTCTTTTTTGTTTAAACTGTTTATTTCGTTTAATAAATACGTGCCGTCTGTCTCCGAGTCTCCCTACCTTGCCGCCTGACAGCCCTTCCACTCGTGTCATCCTGTGACAGGCATACATATAAAGAGAAAAAACGATGCATTTTTAATAAGTAAATCGATTTTATTGTTTTATTAACGTGTTGGGGTTTTAAGCCCCTATTTATAATCTGGGCATTGCCTAAAGAATGAACAGAGCAATTACTGGACAGTCCGTGTCCGATGCAGTCTGAACTACCAATACAATCTCTCATTAAATGCCTCTCTAAAATGCCTCCTAACTCCCCATGTTTCTACCTTCAGCCAAATCCTTTCTCTTCCAAATCTATATATGAATGGATCAATATTACTGAACTGTCCGCGTCTCGCTTTGTTATTGAAAGATGCTGGGTCTGTGCTCCAGTCGAGCTGACAGTCTGTGGTTGGCTCTCGGCAGTTGCAGGTACAGTATTGGCTGCTTTTGTCGATACAGAGTATTGATTGGCTGGTTTTGGTGGATAATAATTTTTACCAATTGTGTCTTTGTTTAATATTTACTGTCCAATAGTGAACTACGCTTAAATACAGCAAGTCAAAAAGAAAAAGCCAGCACTTGCAAACTGGCCTTAGCAATCAAGGCATTCTGAACACCCACTTCTGGATTAGTCCATGTGACTTATAGCACAGAAAACATAGGTACCAGTGTTTAGGTTTCTGTTTAAACAATTCCAACAACACTGTTTATTTATATCTTAATACACACATCAGATGGAAAAAAAAACTTTGAAATGTATTTGAGCTTTTAGGGTGTTCTAAAGTTTTACTCTGAATGTGTACACAGCAGGGCTATACAGATAAGTTATTCATTAAATGAAATAAATGATGTTGCTTACACAACACAAAACAAAGCGTTCTCTCATTTCCACACTTGTCTACACGATCGCCAAATGCCATTGATTGGTACTCAATTGTATAAGTGAGGGAAAGGTTGCTTTCCTTGTTGTGAAATAAACACATTTTTTAATCGGTTTGATTTAAAACCTGCTGATAAAAACATGTTAAAGGAAGTTACTTGGAAAATGTGACCCATTATTTAGATCTTTAGGTACAAGCCTAGACCTGACATTTTTTATAATGTAAAAAAATAAATACATAAAATCCCAAAGTGTATTACAACATTATGTGGAGTTTACCCACCAAGGTTGAACTCATAAGAAAAAGGAGGGGGGGAGTTGGACGGTGTGGGGGAGGACGGGACAGAAAAACAAGATTTTTGAACAATTCTTTAATTTTCATAAAACATAAAACAAATTTTAACATTAATAAATGTGATTCAATTGCAATTATGTGACTCAAATATAATTAACTATTGAATGTATTACAACACAAGAACAATGAATATAACATTTTGCACTGTGGTAATTTACATTCTCAGGGAGTATATTTGTGTATGTAAAATGTAATTACACATTGCAAAAACAGGTACACATTATTGCTAGTGTACAGACAGGCAAAAGAGAACTACAAAGTTCCTCAATAAAGTCACTACCATTTTAGTCATATCAAAACAAGTTCCATGATAATCTTATGTTCCTTATTGGCTGCCACAACATTGTTTTTTTGTAAAATGTTTAATACAGTTAATGAAGTAAATAAGTGTACTGGCATTAACTGTAATATTCCCATGTCTATATATACTTTGTATAATATATTCTGCAGCACTGATGGTTTGTACATATCAGTATTTTATTCAGTTCAGTCCATACAGCAACATTAAACTCCATATGCTGCATCCCATTATCTTGTGCCAGGCCTCCAGCTTGAACGGCCTCCAACTACTAAACAGACCAGCACTACATCATTTTTCAAAGCTTTCCAGAAGTATATATATTTGTAATACCAGTTTACAAATAAGTTAATTTAAAACTATATATAAAAAAGGTTGCACTTCTGAAAAACAGATGTGCTGAAATGTGTTCAGCTATTAAATAAACAAACTTGGTTTATTTGGGGTTTTCTCAGTTACCCTCTGCTTACTCTTCTGTATTGATGAGGGTTTCTTTGCTAATGCGAGTCTGTCTTGCTCTACATTACAATTATATGTGTATCTTCTCTTCTCTACCTTGCCAGAGCTTTCATCTGTATTCAATGACTGTGAACCGATGATCGATGCTACACCAGAGTCTTTTGACTCTGCCTTTGGTAGGGAAGGAACATATATGCCACGCTCCTTGTAGGTTGGGAATGTAGTTGGTCTATTTTTTGAGTTTTCAAACTCCTGAGATGTCTTGTTAACTTGGTCACTATAGTTGTCTGAAAGGACTCTAGAATGCTTTGCATTTTTCAGTGTTGCGGTTGCCGAACTAGTAAAACACAAGCATGCACTAGACGTTTTGAAGCAGGTGCAGGAGAAGTGGCGTGGTATATCATAAACACATTCACCATCTAAACCTTCCCTCTGTTCAACATCTTCAAGAGCTTTGCATGCATTCATATCTACATAATGAGACCAATTTTCTTCTTTTGAAGAAAGGTCCACTCTACTCCAGGAATTACCAGTTTTCTCCTGAGATACCCTGGCAGTGCTGCTGTTTTGTTTTGCCCTCCTTGCCATTGAGTCCTCATAGTCAGGAGGGTTCGATTGTTTAAAAGCACTGGAGCCAGAAGAATGAGAGCAGCTATGCAACTGATTTTCTGCTCCTTCACAATTTTCAGATGAACCACCCTGAACTTGACCTCCTGTAAGTCTGAGAGAGGATGGCCGAGTAGCTGTTCTACTGTTGCAGGATAAGGTTTCCTGGTTTTGATGATTCAAATCATAACCTACTGGCATAGACTGCAGAGCATGGTGGTTTATATGTGCATACGTAGTCTCTTCTACCGACAGCTTCTTCCAAATCTTAAAGACAAAAACATTCAGTTCATAATACAGTGTTACTTGTCTTGCCCCACCTGCTACCTGGTATGATACCGATTTGGCATGGGGAGAAGAAGAAAAACAGTGTCAGCAGTGGAACACAAAGATGCCATTAGTACTTCAGCAAATGTATCTGTTTTTTTTTTTTCTTTACTACTTTCTAGCATTAATCATCACAACAATTTGGATAAGACCAATTGACATTTTCTTTTTCACAACCTGTGGGAATTCAAAGTTCAAACAGGTTGAGTTACAACTGGGAGTTTATCATTAAGGAGAATAATAAGTGACCTTTCGGTAAAGCTTTAATCCATGGCATAAATATTTCTCGAAATTGAGTTGCATGTCAACAAACAAATACATGTAATTATTATGCAACTCTATAACCAATATTTTAATAGTATTATATTAAAAGTTTGCCACACTAAATGTACATGGTAAGTTTGCAGTTTCCCAGTTCTTTTCCCATGGTTATACTATGCATTTACCATAGTCTATCATGGTTTGATATAGTTTACCATACCTCTCTGGGCTTGACAAGGCTTACATTTGCATTACCATGCCTTTACTATGATTTCACACTTTTCTAAGCTTTTATTACAGTAATCGTTTATGCTACATGACTAATTAACAAGGGTTGGCGCAGGAAATGCCCAATATAAGACTTAATAAACATACTCAGCATAAATAAGGCACACAAATTGCATTGGCAATCTAATGGTGGATACACATAAGCACTCTTTTGCATAGCTATTGACTGTGTAAATAGACATATAAATGAAATATTTAAATATTTTTAGCAACGCAACATAAATCATAACCAAACTTCCTTTGTAAAGTAGAAGGTATACCTTATTTTGTCTGAAACACACCACAAAGATTCCGATTACAGTTACTATGCAGAGCAGCAGTACACCGACCAGCAAAGCCAACACAGCATGTAAAAGAATGGAATCAAGTGAAACGAATCCAGGGACTTCAGACTGACACTGCCCAGGCACCTGAAACAAAATACAAGTAGACAATCCTGAAATAAGATATAGGGTGAGATGTTGGCATCAATAATCACCTGCAACTTCATTCAAAACTATGATGCATTTATTGTTCTACATTTCAATCAACCTTTAATCCTGATGCTTTGTTTGCTAATGCTGCAATCTATAATCTTGCTAATGCTGCAGAACCACGTAGACATGGGATCTGTCAGTTTAACAACAATAGCTATTGCTAAGTTTCTCATTTTCAGTTCTGCTTAATTTGGTGATTTATCCTAGATAATTCCTCTAAGATTAAATGTAGAGTAGTATCTTGTTTACAGGGCCAACTAGCTTTTATTTAAAGTGCTAAGCGGGTTCGCAAGGGTGGGGGTGGGGGGGCAATATCTGTGATAAATGTGGAAAAGGTTTAATTGACCGGTATTGGGACTTAGCAATGATATGGTCAATGAATGGTTCTTTGCATCTATAACTGACCATCACTAGAAGGTAACCCTTAAGACAAGGGTGCTCAGGGCTGTAGCCAGCCATGAAAAATCACAGAGGCACCTACTTGCCCATGCACCCCTACCACCACTGAAGTTTTTATAACAGAAGAAAGAAGATATTAGATTATTATATGTTGTTTATTTAAATGCAAAAGTTTACTTAGCAGTTTTTATTAATGAATAATATCATTTCGAGTACCTGAGGTTATAAATTTGCAGGACCTGTGTGATTTTGTACATACCTGCTACTCACAAAATGAAAGAAGTGGGGCTATCCAGAGACTCCACAAGTAAATAGACACAATTTAAGCATACGGTATGTCAAGCTGCACGCTGCTGGACTCAAAAGGAAACGACCATTAATTATACACCGAATTTCAACGGTGAATTGATGGCCTATTCACAGAGCCCAATGTTTAGGTCTCAGGACAGCTGTGGTGACACCGCAGAAGGCCCTATGTATAAGGCATATTTATTTATGTATAGTAAGTCAGGGGTGTACAATTTCTTGTCCAAGGGACAAAATGCTAGAAAAATCTACTTGTCCTTCTGAAAAATCTAGTTGCCCCCTCCCTGTTGCACAAAACACACACAAAAAAGTAGAATATCACTTGTAAGATTTTGTTTTTATTTAACAGTGAACACAATCAACCAATTCGTGATTAATGGGCGGATCTAGCCTTGTAGCTTGACTGGTTCAATTATTCAAGATGCACAAAATGTTCCCTGTGACCTCAACAGATGTATAACATACTTTAAGGAAATGTTCCTTTTAGTGCAGTTTGAAACACATTTGCTAGTAAATTTAAGTAACATACTAAGAGTACAACTATGGGAACTATTCAAATGTAAAAATAAATGCTGCCTGTTTTTCCCACTCTTTCTCTATACACTGAATCCAACTCCTAATGTACAGGTGTTTTAGTTTGTTGCATCAGATACAAAATTATTGCCAAATATTACTGCTGCTTTGTGGAATCCCAGATTTTTAAAGGACTTGTGTGTAACCTATCAAGTTTCTCTGTATTTTGTACTGTTTTTCTACCAAAATGCACACAATATTTACAGTTGGCTCCATCAAATTCTGCAAACACAAAATATGTTTTTCCTTTTGTTTATTTCTATAATATACTTGTACAACATTTTATAGCTATGTTTCCTCATCTAACATCTTGTCCCATGATGGCTAACTGGAACATTGCTGCAGCAGGGTGATCCTGGTTTCATACCCTGATGGCTTGTTTTGGGGGGGAGAACAACATTCTTTCTCTGCACTACTCTCACTGAAAAATAAATACATTCATGAATTAATACATAAACACATTGCCGTGAGATTTACAGTCTTTTTTAAAAAAATAATAATAAAATATTGCACAGATAATCTCATATATAAGCATTTCATTTATATCATTAAACAAATTTGACAATCTTCATGTTTTAATAGTTTCACAAATCAATGTATTGTGCATGTCCAATAAATAACTAATATCGCTTTTGTTCAAATCTAATATATATATATATATATATATATATATATATATATATATATATATATATATATATATATACAGTATATATATACAGTGCCGAGAAAAAGTTAATGATAATTAAGGAAATTCCATAGTTTTACCATGATAGCCTTTTTGAATCAAAACCAGTCATTTCTTAAATATCCAATAGGGTTTATATTAACCAATTCCATGACTTTTGAAACAAAATGATGTATGAATTAGACAAACAATGAGTAATTAAGATTCAGGGTATGTGAAAAAGTAAGTGAACCCCTGGTTTTACCAGCTCAATTAAGGGGATAATTAGAATCAGGTGTTTAAATAATTAGGTAGATCTTCAGGGGTGAGTTTGGGAGACAACACCCTATATAAAGATCAGAAACTTTGTGAGTTTGGTCTTCACCATACAGGTGTGTGGAAACACGTCATGCCACATTCAAAAGAAATGCTCATCAGTCTAGAAAGGGTTACAAAACCATTTCTAAGGATTTGGGGCTCCACCAATCCACTGTCAGACAGATAGTCTACAAATGGAGAAAGTTCAAGACCACAGTCACTCTACCCAGGAGCAGTTGTCCTTCCAAAATCTCTCCAAGAACAAACCAGAAAATCATCAAGGAAGTCACAAAGAACCCCAGAGTAACATCGAAGGATCTGCAGGCCACTCTCACCTTGGCTAATGTGATTGTTCATGACTAAACTATCAGAAAAAGACTGAACAAGAATGGTGCCCATCTGAAGTTCACCAAAGAGCACATAGATGATCCACAAGACTTCTGGAACAATGTTCTCTGGACAGTCAAGTCAAAGGTAGAACTTTTTGGCTTCAATGAGAAACGTTATGTTTGGCAAAAACCAAACACTGCGTTTGAACAGAAGAACCTCATCCCAACCGTCAAGCATGGTGGTGGAAGTGTGATGGGACCTGGACCATTGACACAACCATGAATTCTGCATTGTATCAGAAGATTCTAGAGGAGAATGTCAGGCCATCCGTCTGTGAGCTGAAGCTGAACCGAAAGTGGGTCATGCAGCAAGACAATGATCCTAAACATACAAGCAGATCTACAAAAGAATGGCTGCAGATGAAGAAATTCCGTGTTTTAGAATGGCCTAGTCAAAGTCTGGACCTAAACCCCATCAAAATGTTGTGGCAGGACCTGAAGCGAGCTGTCCATGCAAGGAAGCCCTCAAATGTCACTGAGTTGAAGCAGTTCTGTAAGGAGGAATGGGCCAAAATTCCTCAAAACTGAGAGACTGGCCAACAGTTACAGGAAACGCTTAAATGGAAGTCATTGCTGCTCAAGGGGGTGCCACCAGTTACTGAATCTAAAGGTTCACATACTTTTTAACACATGAATATTGAATGTTGAATCATTTGTGGATAAATAAATGTTGAAAAAGTATCATGTTTTTGTGTCATTTGTTTAATCAAGTTATCTTTATCTATTATTAGGACTTAGATTAAGATCTAATAACATTTTAGGTTTGAAATATGTGAAATATGTGAAAATCCTGAGTGGTTCACAAACTTTTTTCTCGGCACTGTATATATATATATATATATATATATATATATATATATATATATATATATATATATATATATATATATATATATAATATAGTGTTTAAATTAAAAAACAAAATATGTAAAGATGGGAAAGTTTGTCTTGAAATGCTTCTAAACAGTAAACTTCACATTTTTTAAAACATCCCAACAAGTATTGTACACGCTTGACCACAAAGTTGACTTAAAATCAATTTTCTAAATTACAGTACGCAGCTCATTTTTTTCTAATCCGCTAGTACCTTAGCGACTATGGTTTTTTTTGTTGTTGTAACTTTACTAGGCTGCTGCTTTTAAATGTCAGGTCCATGCATTAAGAAAGCAGCATCACTTATTGCTAATTTACAAAAGTGTAAATAATACTTTAAATTTCAAAGATTAGTCTGTGCCTTGCCAGAGGCTCTCTTGGCAGCCATTTCTGGGTTTCTTTCTAACCAATAGAAGATCAGCTTTTCTTTTTTTTAGTCTCAGGACTTAAGGACTGCAGGTTTATTTTATAAATCAAAAAATAACAACAAAAGTTATTTCTTTGTCCTTCAAATTTCTCACCCTTTATTACATAATGCTCAACCATTTCTGGAATTGTATACTTCTCACAGATCTTCTCAGATCTTTCCTCTTTCCTGCCCAGATCCTTATTTAACCAACTATTATTAACCAACTATAATCAATCTTCTCCCTTTATAACCCATTAATTGTTGCTAGATCTACCATTTCTTTGCCCAGTATACCAGAATGCCCAGAAACCCATATTAACCTGGTGGCTCTCTAAAAATACGAACATAGAAAAATATGGTAAATAGCAAACTAGGTTAGCAAATTGAAAAATAAATAAATAAAAACTAATTGTCTGACGGGTAAAGTATAATGACTAAACTTGTTGTCTGTTGGGGGCAAGCCCCCAAACCCCTACCTAAACGGACGTAATAATATTCACAACCTAAACTGCAGTTTACAAGCCAATAGCGGTTTAGAATTGGAATATTAATAACTGAGTTCACTAAACTGCGGGCTACCAAGGGAATTTATTATTCCTTATTATTAGGCTGATGTATACTTATTTTTAATCAACATTATTACTTTGCCTCACCTTGTAAAAGTCGCTAATCATCCTTGGTTCTTTCAAAGCCATTTGAACACGTTTAACTAAAAGCTACGGTGGTATGAACTGAGCTGTATGGTATCGCTGTAGTGTGCAATGTGACAGTTAAAGATTTTGAAGAGCACAGAGGCTATATCGGTGGGACATTTAATGTATGCACACAACGAGAGATGAAATGCATTTTATTTTGCAGCAAAGCAACATGTAAAAGAGCCTAAATAAATGACTATTATGTATGATTTTAACCAAGGTCCGTGCCTTGGGGACCTCATAGCTGGCTATGGCCTTGGTGCTTTACAGTACAGAAGAGGTCAACAACCAAGGGTTTCATTACGAAACTGATAAATGGAGCCTTTATTTTTATTTTAAACGTTTTCAATCTCTTATTTACAGGTTAATTTACCTTTTCATTGTCTGGCTTTTCCTGAGTTTCCTGATTGGTGCACACAAATAGGGAGGCTTCTCATATCTCGTGCCACATTTATCTTCTATAGGTTAAATGTTGGAAAAGAAGTTCACAGAAGGATCAACAGGTTTGAATGAGTACCCTAATCGCTGCATAAGGATCCACATTTCTAAGGAGAACACCAAACTGTTAATAAAAGTAATACAAATTTATCAGAAATCTTGGAAATAACTGCATGTTATTCATTTTTAGTTGCTTGATAGTGCCAATGTTAAGACGCACTGTGAAGTGCACACCACCACTGCACATGCAGCCACACCTGTTGTAAACTAAGGGGACAGTTGTAGGAAGTCATACATCTCATTACAAAATGTCTTCAACATAAGTTCATAAAAGTGTAAGGGAACTACTGTAGCAGTAATAGTAGTTAACAGATAATAAATCTGTTACAATTAGTCTAAGAGTGATTTATATAGTCAAATGAACACATGACAGCTGTGGGAGATGGCTAATCTTAGTGGCTAAGTAGGGCAACATGATTAGGTAAAGTTAAAAGTATTGGCTGTTTATTAGACACTATTTAAAAAATAACAAAATGTAATTTATTTTCAGAACTCCCATAATAAAATAGAATGATTCTATACAAGGCAATTATCTAGTGACAAGGCAGGTTTTCCAAGAAATGTATCTTTTTTTATAAGCCATCAAATGTGAACATCACATGTCATCATAATGTACATCTGTTTACCTAATCTTCAGATATTAAAAAAAAAACTCAAAATTGCTCAGAGCCTTGAATTCACATTCCAAAAATAAATCTTTACTGATTACCCTTAAGAGAAAGGTTTAGTTGCTAATCCACAGGTGCATAGAATGAATTTTCCACGAAGTTACTCCTCAATGCTAAATTAGAAACAATTGTGCATGAAATGTTGGCTGCTGTTTTCAGCTAATATTGTTTGGCCAGAATCATGAGGTACCCTGTTCAGAGGCCTGCAATAGCCCTTGTGAATGTAAAATGCAACTGCTATGGCCAAAAGTTTTGCATCACATAGAATTTTAGGATTGAGACATAAAAAAAAAATAATAATAATAAATAATAATAATAAAAAGACTATATGAACACAATTTAGATATTTTATTTAACATCATGTAATCAAATAAATTACAAAATGATATTGCAAAAGTCTACCGGAAGCCATAATAGTACAGTATTTTATACTAGATTTTGAAATGTCACATTTTGTCAGTTTTTTGTATATGGAAAACTACCAGTGGTATGTAATTCAATATGTTAACTTAACTTTATTCAGCTGGTTTCATTCGACTTTATGAAGCAAAATTAGTTAATTCTACAGGTGAAGCAAAACTTTTGGCCATAGCTGTACAAAGTTCTCATTTCCTAACAAATTGATTTAAACTCCCACCACCATTAGAATGTATATAGAGAGATATTTATAAGGGGGCAATTATATTTACACATCCACACATCTATGTCAAGGAATCATAAACAACTTTAAAGATTATTGGCCCTACCCTACCACAAACATATTTTTAGAAAATTGAGACATACAATAATTATCTAATATAATTTATAAATTCTGGCCATAATATGGGTTTTCAGTTGCCAGGTACTGAAAATATTGAAACAGCTGCTTAAATGAATATAATGAGATTGAAACTAGTTAAAGAAAGCTGTGAACCTTACCTTTAAATACATGAACACCAAAAAACAGTAAATGTTTCTCTCCATCACTTTTGCCTTCAGCTGCAAATGAACAAGCTGCAAATGAACAGTCCAATTCGACAGAGAACTCTCACTCTCAAGTTCTGCTTAGGAGTGTTTGCATTTTCTGTGTCTGTAGAATGAGGAACAACATTAAACAATGACTCGGACTGTGGCATGTTATTCATAAATATGACATATTATATTGGTGTACAGTGTTAACATATTAAAGACTATACTTTTCTATGCGGTAATAAACATTTATAAGGGATACAGCCAACAGTATGTTTGCCATTTTGATACAACTTGTAACTAATCAGCTTTTCACAGCTAGAATTCATCTAAAAACTATGAATAACCAGGACGTTACCCTATTTCACAGGATTTATGAGCTTTGACCAAAATTACAACTTGCATGTCTTGTTCCTTATTATTGTTGTACATGGCCATATTGACTAGCAAAATAGGAAGTATAATAATTGATGATTCTTTCATCTGTATCTTCACATTGTTTTGATTGCACTTACAGTTTCTAGTAACAAACATACAGGTTTCCTCTCTGGCTATTAAATTATGCTGTGCCTGTGGAGAGCTTACACCTGATTTTAACTTCCTCATTTTGCAAACAATAGCTTCCCCTGGGAATGTTCTAGCTATGCTTTTGGAGAACAATTCGATGATTACTTTTCCATTCCACATAAAAATTATGAATGGATCCATTATAGTATCTGATTGGAAGAATTTTGAAAGTGTTAAAATAATGGGAGAAAGCTGGTTGGACAGGGCACAACTTTCAATGTAAAACAATCAGCTAGCACAGAAGATTGATTTCTGTTTTCCCCTTAACACTGGAGAAAGAACACGTCCGTTCCTTTTTTTTTTATTTTACTAGTCCTTAAAAACTATTGGAAACTGAAGTCCTCTATAGAGGAGCAACTGCACACAGCTGGACTTCACAGCACAACTTTGTGCCTCAAGACCTTGAGGCACTCCCTGTCCATAGGGCGTGGAAAAGGTCATTTACTTTCCCACGCTCAGTAAGCCTAGCTAACACGTGTATGCAATGCTGTAATGGTTTGTGTTAAAATGTGTTTTTTTTGTGTGCACCAGTTGGATCTCAGCCTGAGATGAATCTTTTAAATGCACAATCCTTTGTTGTTTCTACAGCTTCATCTGGAAACTATAAGTGCAAATGAAGTGTAATAAGGCTAGGTGGGCACAAACAGCAGTGTAACAGGCTGACTGGACACGAATTGGTGACTACATACTCCCCAAGTGGGAGTCCCAGCCACTGTACAAAAGAACCAGGCCCAAGCAGTTATAGCACTAATAACCATGGGGTCAGAATCTGGATCAGTAGTGCATCACTCAACATTTCCCATTACCAGCAATGAAATCAAATACAGTATGTGCACAAAAAATGTGTACCTGAATATACAACTGTATGTGCACTATCAATGTGGAACGGTATTCTGTATTTTATAAGTACCTGTTTGTTTAATGGCCTGCATGTGGAAGCACACACAAAATTCCATGTACTGAAACCTAGACTTAAAATGTACACACATGTAGATTATGGCAAAAAAGAAGAAGACAGATAGCCTTAAATGTTTTTACAGTATTGCAGATTAAGCAAGTCATGTTTTCTTACATTTTTGCAATTATAAATCAGTGTAATGATTTGATAGGCATTTGCAATTTTTGGAATACTGCATTACTTGTCCAGAATTCTGTATGTCATGAGATTTTTGTCCACCTGGTGGCATCATGACTCTTAAAATATAATACATGGGAACACTGGAACACTGGAGCATTGGAACATTGGAACATTGGAACATTGGAACACTGGAACATTGGAACATTGGAACATTTTCAGTTTATAGCGCTAGCAGAATTATATTAACACAATTATGATTATGCAATTATTTTTTTTCACGTTCTCATCAGATGTGTATGTCTATTAGGGCATGTGCAACAACAAATGAAACACACAGTTGAAACTAGAATACTGTTTTACTGCAACTACAAAAACCTGACGTTTTAAATGCCCATGCTTCTACAAGTTCTATGTTAAATCATATGTACACTTGAGCACTGTGCCTTTGAATGATCATTATAAGTTCACAGTACTGTACTGCATATAGTGAGCGACTGACAAGTCCACACCTGCAATGGAGAGAGGCAAAAATGTCAGAGAAGGAAATACTAGTTGCACAGATGTCACTACCCCATTTTTTGCTCATCATTGTACACAGTTTGAATGAGAATGAGGTGGTCCATGACCAATCTAACTGCATAGCTACAGAGAACTGGGTCAAGGAATTGCTATTAAAATACATGTAGTCACATACACATGATTTAGTTCTGCTGTATGGTATTATGGCAAGTGTGTTGGCTGCCATGGTTGTCTACATCATGCAGTCTTGCACAGTGTTTGTGTCAACACCTTTGCTGATAAGGGCACTGGCTCCAAGCATGTTACAAAGAGGTCCTATCTTAGTGTACCAGTGTAAATATATACAACACATATTACCTTTCAATACATAACTAGTGGAATCTCTCTGCCATTTACATATATTAAGATTACAGGTCCAGTGATCCTGCGATAACACAACATGGCACAGATTTGATAAACAAATATCATAAACGGAACATTGTGACAGCAGCTTGATGCTGAGCCAAATTACTCATTCAGTTTCAGTCAGAGCAAAAGCAGCACATAACTGACTTTTTTTTTATTGAAATTCAGTACATTAAAAACAAAAGATCAAAATCCTTGTAATGTAGTAGATATAACTATATAATCTGTCAGATGTTATTGTAGGACCATAAGAGTATTTAAAGGATTAAACTTTGCTGTAATGATCTAGCACGAGAAATAAAGCGAGAAGTTTATAACATTGTATCTTGGAAAAAGATGGCCGTCTGTTTCACCAGTAACATCTGATAAGTTTTGGGGGGGAGACAGGCCCTCCCGAATTCCTGAAGCCTGGAACAGGCCTCTGAATCAGTAAGAGATAGCAAGCATAGATGTAACTGGTTCCCAAGGTCAGCTGTTGCAAAAGTAAATAATTCTAATTAAGAGAGAAGCTGATCTTTGTTCCATTGAAATATACAGTCAGTCAAAAAAAAGAAAAGAGCAGAGATAACATCTTGAACTGCAACGCTGCTTTCAATATCAGGCAACGAATAAGTCAAATAAAAGGACGCTGCTATCAACATCTAGAAAGCAAGGTCAGAAGAGCAGAGCGCTCCCAAGGATATTCAACCACAACACCCCAGAATTTGGTTAAAATTGTGAGACGCTTAAATAATACAAAAAGGACATAAAGATAACTGGACCAACTAGATCGCCACGGAAGAAAGAGGAAAGGTCAACAGACGTTGAACCAATAAATTAATGAACTGATTTGGCCTGCTGGCACCAATCAAATTTAGAATCAAAGATTTCCTATATATTTAGTGAGACTGGGTTGTCTGACCAGGAATAGGCAAACTGTACTGCAAGTCGGCCCTCTGACACAAGTGGAACCACAGAAAACTTAATCATACCCTGCATCGACTGCAAGACATTCCCGGTTCAACTGAAAGAGATTTAACAAAACAAATCTATATGTGGGAATGTATATATATACGCTCAAGCTCCTCCTCATCTTCCTCAGCTTACATTCTAATGACAGAGACCCGGCGTTTATTTACAATATTTGCCAGCAGACCCGGCGCACATTGGAGACGGGCGATTATTTGAGACATGGCAATTATTTGAAGTTTTACGATATATACAGTACTGTGCAAAAGTTTTAGGCAGGTGTGAAAAAATGCTGTAAAGTAAGAATGCTTTCAAAAATAGACATGTTAATAGATTATATTTATCAATTAACTAAATGCAAAGTGAGTGAACAGAAGAAAAATCTAAATCAAATCCATATTTGGTGTGACCACCCTTTGCCTTCAAAACAGCATCAATTCTTCTAGGTACACTTGCACAAAGTCAGGGATTTTGTAGGCATATAGTCAGGTGTATGATTAAACAATTATACCAAACAGGTGCTAATGATCATCAATTCAATATGTAGGTTGAAACACAATCATTAACTGAAACAGAAACAGCTGTGTAGGAGGAATAAAACTGGGTGAGGAACAGCCAAACTCAACTAACAAGGTGAAGTTGCTGAAGAGAGTTTACTGTCAAAAGTCATACACCATGGCAAGACTGAGCACAGCAACAAGACACAAGGTAGTTATACTGCATCAGCAAGGTCTCTCCCAGGCAGAAATTTCAAGGCAGACAGGGGTTTCCAGATGTGCTGTCCAAGCTTTTGAAGAAGCACAAAGAAACGGCAACGTTGAGAACCAGTGAGGCGCAGTGGTCGGCCAATGAAACTTACTGTAGCAGATGAAAGACACATCATGCTTACTTCCCTTCAAATCGGAAGATGTCCAGCAGTGCCATTAGCTCAGAACTGGCAGAAAACAGTGGGACCTTGGTACACCCATCTACTGTCCGGAGAAGTCTGGTCAGAAGTGGCCTTCATGGAAGACTTATGCCAAAAGCCATACCTCCGACGTGGAAACAAGGCCAAGCGACTCAACTATGCACGAAAACACAGGAACTGGGGTGCAGAAAAATGGCAGCAGGTGCTCTGGACTGATGAGTCAAAATTTGAAATATTTGCTGTAGCAGAAGGCAGTTTGTTCACCGAAGGGCTGGAGAGCGGTACGAATAAGTGTCTGCAGGCAACAGTGAAGCATGGTGGAGGTTCCTTGCAAGTTTGGGGCTGCATTTCTGCAAATGGAGTTGGGGATTTGGTCAGAATTAATGGTCTCCTCAATGCTGAGAAGTACAGGCAGATACTTATCCATCATGCAATACTATCAGGGAGGCATCTGATTGGCCCCAAATTTATTCTGCAGCATGACAACGACCCCAAACATACAGCGAAAGTCATTAAGAACTATCTTCAGCGTAAAGAAGAACAAGGAGTCCTGGAAGTGATGGTATGGCCCCACAGAGCCCTGATCTCAACATCATCGAGTCTGTCTAGGATTACATGAAGAGAGAGAAGCAACTGAGGCTGCCTAAATCCACAGAAGAACTGTGGTTAGTTCTCCAAGATGTTTGGGCCAACCTACCTGCCGAGTTCCTTCAAAACTGTGTGCAAGTGTACCTAGAAGAATTGATGCTGTTTTGAAGGCAAGGGGTGGTCACACCAAATATTGATTTGATGTAGATTTTTCTTCTGTTCACTCACTTTGCATTTTGTTAATTGATAAATATAAACTATTAACATGTCTATTTTTGAAAGCATTCTTACTTTACAGCATTTTTCACACCTGCCTAAAACTTTTGCACAGTACTGTATATATATATATATATATATATATATATATATATATATATATATATATATATATAGTGCCCTCCATAAGTATTGGGACAGTGAAGTCAAAATTGCTATTTTTGCTATACGCTCGAGCAATATGAAAATACGATTAAAAGATTAATATGAGGCAAAAGTACAGAATGTCACCTTTTATTTCTCATGGTTTCAAGACATACATGTTTCACCAACTAAGAATAACAGCACTTTTAGAGTTCCATCCCCCCATTTTATGTGAGCATAAGTATTGGGACAATTCAACTTAAAGCAAATATAAGAAGTATAAAAGCTAGTATTTAGTCGCAAATCCCTTGCATGAAATAACAGCAGTGAGTCTGCGACCCATTGACATCACCAAACTCTTGGTATCGTCCTTTGAGATGCTTTGCCAAGCCTTTACTGCAGCCATTTTCACCATCCCCCTTGGCACTCCCAAGCCTCAACGAAGGTATCCAAATCATCCTCCCACAATGCTTGAGAGGCGGCATGGTCCAGCCAGACGACGAGGTCCTGTCTTGCAGCTGGGGCTCTTTTCCACTGCCTTCTTCTTTTCCCCATTTTTTCTTTAACCTGCACTTCCTGGTCTGAGTCTCCAGGGAGCGCTTCCCCAAGTGTGACAGGATAGAGCTGTGGGGTGTTACCAGCAGGGAAGGAGACTCAGACACAGGGAAAGCTAGGTTTAAGCGCTGATGCACATTTTTAATTAACAAAAACAATAATCAAAAACAGAGGGTGTGGTCATAAGTCGCTGTACTGCATAAACCAGGGGCAAGTGTGAAGCAGATTTAAATAATTCCACAGTCAGACAGAGTGGAAACACAAACAAAACACCAATTATTAACAGCCACATCCACTCAGAAGATTGCTTTCTCCTTGGCAACTCAATGTGCCCAGTAATTATCACATATTGGTAAGTATATAAACAACCATAATACACATATACATCCATAGCTCCCAAGCTAACACAGTTTGTGCCACACCTGCATGATGTTTTCGTTCCTGCTACCACTCTAAAACTCTGTCTGCCTTGCCCAGTTTAAATTCTGATAAAACACTTTCAAACCTAACTAACACCACATATGCTCCGCTTATGAGTCACATTCAAAACACAATAAATAAAGCAAACCAGCCAAACTCAGTGGAAAATAGTTCCAGAGAGACAGACATATTATTTTATAAAGCTACCTATAGTATTACAAAATAATGTTGTTATCTAATGATAGAAAAATTTGGCCACATAAATGTTTACTTTGGTAAACCATTGTAAAAGCATAAAGAGTGTAATAAGGCAAAGTAAATAGCATAGTGAAATCATGGTATTGTTGCCACTGAAAGAGCACTAAAATAAGGAACACCATTGTTCGAGATATTTTTTGTCTGCTCTTTTTTCTAGAAGTGATTTGTTTTCATTCATCAAAATACTGAATTTGTCTGTCAAAATATACAGCATATGTTATCTGACAGAAAATCTGCAAGGTTGGAAAACCCAAAGCGCATGTGCTAGCCTCCCTCTTGCTCTCAGAAGTGTGAAATGGATTCGGGACTGGGAGTGACAGCCCTGCTTAGGCGTGCTGACAGCATAGGACCAAAAGCTCTATTGAAAGAAAAATAACAATATAGCCATGGAAATTACGGAACATATCCCATTCTGTATTACCTGGAAACAGAACATAAGAACATAAGAAAAGTTTGAGAATGAGAAAAGGCCATTCGGCCCATCAAGGCTCGTCCCTTGTTAACACACCATTTTCCCCTACTGGGGGGAGGGGGGGGGGACTAATTTAAAAGCAGATAATCTTGTCTTTTTTAAATGTTACCAGTGTTAGATCATACTACTTCACCTGTTAGGCTATTCCGTGCACTTATAACTATCTGTGTAAAAAAGTGCTTCCTACCTTCTGTTCTAAACTTATTTTTACTAAGCTTCCATTCATGCCCTCTTGTTCTCTCTGTGTTAAATTTGAAGTAGTGTCTTGGGTTAACTTTATCTATACAATTTATGATTTTAAAGACTTCAATCAAGTCCCCTCTCCTTTATTTTTTCTAGACTGAAGATATGTAATTATTTTAACTTGTCCTAGCACATGGAATTGGTTAATATAAACCCAATTGGATATTTAAGAAAAGACTTTGATTCAAGAAAAGGTTTTGATTCAAGAAGGCTATCATGGTAAAACTTTGGAATTTCCATAATTATCATTGGGGTTCACAAACTTTTTCTTGGCACAGTATATATATATATATATATATATATATATATATATATATATATATATATATATATATATATATATATATATATATATATATATATATTCTAACTCGTGAGGTAAACTGTTTCTCTATATGGACTACTTTTTTTAGGGTCCTTTAAAATGAATGGTTACAGCAAGTGCTGCTTCTGCTCTGAGTTTCACCTCAACTGAATAAGTCATTCATGGCAGGTTGCTATGCTATGCTGTCAAGTGTAAGCCTTTGTGATGTCAGGACTGCCCAGTCCCTGACCACATTCCGGCGCCTCCTCAAGACTCACCTCTTCAAAAAGCACCTGTAGAACTCCTCTGTTCTTCCCCTGGGACACTTATCACCCTTCCTTAAATGCGCTTTACTTGCTCTTATCTGCCCCCTATTTTACTGCATTTAATCCTGTACTTCAGAGTACTGTAATCTGCCTAGTGTTTAATCTGTAGTATTTTGTATTTAATCATATCCTGATGTAACTATCACTGACACTGTTATCTGCTGTATTATTGAATCGTATTTTGTCACACTTGTACTTGCTTGAACCAGTCATTGCATTTATCTTGCTCTTAATTGTATTATTACTTGTACTGTGATACTTGAAATGTATTTTGCTTACAATTGTAAGTCACCCTGGATAAGGGTGTCTGCTAAGAAATAATAATAATAATAATAATAATAATAATAATAATAATAATAATAATAATAATAATAATAACAAAGGGGGCAGTGCCCTGCATCTCACAGGATATATATATATATATCCAAATGAAAGTCAATGGCAAGGAGATCCCACTTGCCATATAATTCCAGATATCCCTAAAACTTTTTCAAAAGGCCAATTCCTGTAGATATCAGCCAATTGAATTTTCTAAAATGAATCAGACTCATAAAGGGTGCCAACGGAACTGCAATGTAGAAGCACAATTGCACATAGAGCTACAAATAATTCAAGAGCCGGAGTGTACTGTGTGTCATAAGATAGACAGCATGCAGATGCTAAATCATTAGATTTCTGAAGGAACTGAACACTGGAAAGTGTGTCATGGGATACTGTGTGTGTGTGTCACATCATATTAAGTCCCCTGCAGGTCTTCCCTACACAGTGTTATTAGAGGGTAAACAGAAAGCCAAAGACCAAGGTTGTGTGTGTCACAACATGCCAGGATGTTCTGTTGCCACCTGTTACTGTTTATCCTTGTTTCACCATCTGGCCTTTGGTCTTCATGCATTCTCAAAATGTCTTGAATACATTAGAAATCATGTTTAGATCATTGCCAATATTGTAGAATATTCTGTCAATCTTAATACACTGTTTCCTTATGTGTCTTCTCCTGCTTCTTTTTTTCTTATCGTGGCAATGACATCTTGAAAATCCAGACAGGACTAAATTAAGTTGTGTTTCATCACAGTTTCCATTATGCTTGTATGTTAAATAATGCATTAAAGCATAGGACAGTTAAAACTTGCTTGGATGTGTAATAATGTAGTGTTGGCACAGTTTTGGTGGAGGAGGAGTAAAATGTACTGAAGCACTCACAAAGCTTATTTCTAGAACACAAACTGCAACATAATCCCTCAAACCATTTTTTTAAGAATCTTAACTTTTTTTTTCTTTTTAAATCTGAAACATATTTCTAAATAATTCAATATTATCTACGTAGGTTCAGTGCAAGTTGGTAAGTTACAGACTTGTTCAATTGGATGTGTTCAATTACTTTAAGATTCAAGGAACCAGTTACCAATAATGAAACCACCCACTTCTGTTGAATTTGTAATGACATTTGATAATAATCACTATACAACATTCAAAATGCAGACAAATCTAAACAACCAAGAATGACATCCCGTTGTTTGATTTACAAGGTATGACTTTCATGGTCTTGAACACAGCTAGAATGGAACAGTCAAACAATTATTGGTTGGTACTGGTTCACAGGAAATTGATTGGCCATGAAAAAAGTAGATATCGCCTTTACTGCGCATGTGAATTTCTGAAATTAAAGGGAGGGTTCACTGCGCCAGTTGACATTTTCTATCTGTGAATTTTTATCATTGAGCACCCTGTATATCACTGTATTTTAAATTGGTTACCATAAAATTGTAAAATATAGCAAATGGTTTTAAACCTACAATGTTATCTGAATCTTTATTAAAAGATCCATTATATGAGAAAAAAAAAATTTCACAAAAAGAAAGCATTTGTCAAGGACTGAATAAAAATGTTATTTTGTTTTTTTAATTAGCTAAAAACACATTTAATTAAATATTCAAATACAAATATGTGTTAAAAAATGAAGAAAAAAAACATTTCAACGGTGCGACCGATCTCCTAAAGATAAAAAATAAATGAAAGATGAATTTACTTTACATCTAGATAGATAAGATGACAAATGTCACATAAAAAAAAAGCTTTGTTTTGGTTTCTGAAAAATAACTAATGGCGTTTCAGTCTTTTAATCTTCATTTGTTGCATTTCCAACAAAACCTCCCTTTAATTTCAGAAATATGCACATGCCCTGTAAAGGCGATATCTACTTTTTTCATGGTCCACCAATTTCCCATGACACCGGTATCTTAAAAATACGCTAGTCAATGGGTGTTTGTCACAAGTGAGGATGGTCAACTATGGATAAATGAAATTTTCTGAGCATGAACCAATTTAAGCATTTTGAATAGGATCAGCAGTGGCAATGGCCCAAGGGTTAATAAAGCCTAAAAATTAGGGATTAATTGCAGTTGCCTTTTTAAATAAGGTGACCACTTGTCACACTTTGGATGGGACTGTCCTGTAATTGGGGTCAGTGTGCCTGTCCCCAAAATGTCCTGGTTTCCTTGAGTTATTGTGCAACCACCACAATGAAAAAAAATACCTGAAAGAATGCAAGGGATATGTGGAGTGCAGTCTCATATACAGTAGCTGTCCTTATACAAGTCATGTGGGGCTTAGGTAGGTTAAGTAAGCACGTGTTATTTACATATTGTTCGTAAAGCGAGAAGATGGATATAATTGATCTTGTTATATCTGAGTTGGGCAATGTTTCCACTGCTCTACACATCAGAGTGTCGACAGTGGGGAAAACCAATGCTTGAAAAATCTAATTTTTTTTTCAAAACCTTTAACAGCCGAAAGCAAGACCCAAAGATGACTGTGGCAGTGCTTCAGATTTCCTCATCGAGAAGTCAGCAGCACAGTGCAAAGACTAGTTCAAGTACCTTTCATACGTTTAAGGCAAGAGAGACCAGGAGAATTCAAATATAGTAAACCCCCTCCCCCCACAGGATTGTCTGTATTTGGCAGTTTGAAAAGACATCCTAATTTAAGGAGATACACATGAGCACATATCTATCAGATGAGAATCTTGTCACATACACAAACAAAAATACTTTGGCTTTTAGAGACATACCTTGTGGGGCCAGTCAGTGATTCATAAAGTGCCCAACTCAATTAATAACTAACTCAAGAATAAACTTTGAATTGTATCACATTGTACAATTCCCTTTGGTATTATGATGAGCAATAGCATGCACCCAGGTTACTGTACAGGGCCCTAAAGGAGAATGAGCAATTCTACCATAATTAGAAGTTACTTCAGTTGATAAATGTGCAAGGTGATTGCAATGCCAGAATCATCAGTACAAATAGGATTTTAAAATCTCAAAGTCATGATGTATTACTGCAAACCAAGTAACAATACACAGACTATGACTGACTCAGACTATGGAAACAACAAAACTTTTACAGCAATACCTTGGTATCTCTAAATAGCTAATGGTCTCCTCTGTAAAAATATGCAAAACATTTAAATTGAGCAATTCATCTCACAAGTATAAAAGTACTCCAAAAGTGTTCTCCTTTTTCTTGGTAAGCAGTAAAATGTGGGATGGGGAGTTTGCTGCCACATAACTTCACTTAGAATACTAGCTCACTAAATATCTTGGTATCCCTGAATAGATAATCATCTCCTCTTTACAAATATGCAAAATATTTTAATGAGCAGTCTTTGTCATAAGTGCTGTGGTACCCCAAATTTGATCCACTTACTACCAATGTGGAATGACTGGATATGATATTTTCTCTTCATGATACCCTCAAAAAGTAGTTTCTAGCTAAGGACTGCAAAGGACAACACTACAGTGAATATTGTACTAGTCTTGGCAGTCATCCATCAGGAAAATCTTTTTTTGGGGGGGGTAAAATAGAGAACAAATACTCCACCTTGTCAGTAAGCATTAAGCATTGTTAGTAAATTAATCATATTTAGGGTACCACTGAACTTGTGAGATGGATTGCTCATTAGAATCCTTTGCATATTTTTAAAGAGGAAATAATTATTTAATAATAGGGAGGTGGAGCAGAAAGAACTTCAGAACAGGCAGGAGGAAGCATTGAATTTAAGTTGCTGGGTCTAACTAATGGAAATTATCAAATAAGGTTGACGTTTCTCATTTAGAATTATGGCACACCTTCAAAATAATCCATAACATGTATAATAGATTATAAACAGATGGGGATAGAGGAGGAAATCCTTTGGGATGCCCAATTTCCTGTCATCAATCAGGGAGGAGTGGGAACACATTGCTTCAAATTGGCAATGTTGTCCGAGACAGGAGCAAAGCCAATCAGGTGTTCCCCATACAAGCATTTCTAGCGCTTTTATAAAGCTTTTAACATGGTCTCAGCTGCAGGGGTCACAATTCGTAACAGCAGTGAACCACTCAGCACTGTCAAATGCATGAACAAACTATTTTGTAGTATATGGAACTAAATAGTGTCAAAAGCTCCTACAACAGTAAGGAGAAAAAAGCAACGCCAAGGTCATTGCTGACAACAGACACTTTCAGTGCAAGAACTGCACTTGATGAGTACCACTTTTTTTTTTTTTTAAAACAACGGGGAAAAAAGTTTTTACAGACTATTTTTGTTTACAGTAATACTGGCCACAAAGGGATTGTTACCTTGACACCAGAAAAGTTAAAGGACAAAGAGCTGAAAATGCCATATTCATTGATTTTTCTTTCCATTATTATAATTTTTATAAGATATTTTATGGTGGTGTGACCTTTCAATTCTGCTTAGTAGTAGTGGGTATGTGCTTGGAAAGCATGTTTCTAGCATATCTGCAAGCATCTGAATCACCTACAAGATCTACATGCAAGGAAATGCTTATGCACCTGATCTACAGAAGTAGGTGGAGTCAGAAATGTTAAAAGATCACAATGATCCAGTTTCTATGGCGGGTTAAATTCACGTGAAGTGAAGATGCGGGTGCACATTTAGGGGAAATTCAATTTTGTGGCCAAAAATAAATAAAAAACACAGAGAAGGACAGGGTGAATTCCAATTCCACATGAATTTTAAGGGCAATACATGAAATTCCCTTCCTTTTTTATCATGGAGTTCATTCACCTTTTGGCAACACAAAAAATATCAACCCCTGCCTTTCACTTAATTTGCATGACAACATGAGAAAAGGGTCCGTTCCTGGAGAATTGAAAGGCTTTGCTTGGAAACGCTGGAAGGTGCAGGGTGAATCGTTTTATTAACCAGTGGCGGCTGGTGAATTTTGGGGGAAGTGGGGCGTCGGATTCATATTAACGAGAAAGACGTTTTCTCACTGATTCTTTCTTACCATTGAAATTGTACTGTGATAAATATGCCTTGATGTTATGTATATTTTGTACATTCCTACAATGGGAGGCTGTGTGGTCCAGTGGTTAAAGAAATGGGCTTGTAACCAGGAGGTCCCCGGTTCAAATCCCACCTCAGCCACTGACTCATTGTGTGACCCTGAGCAAGTCACTTAACCTCCTTGTGCTCCGTCTTTCGGGTGAGACGTAATTGTAAGTGACTCTGCAGCTGATGCATAGTTCACACACCCTAGTCTCTGTAAGTCGCCTTGGATAAAGGTGTCTGCTAAATAAACATATAATAATAATAATAATGGTTATTAATAAAAATATATTTTAATGAATACAAATTAGAACATCATATGTATAATTACATTCAAGGAGATCCTCTCAGTGCTCGCAGGCAATATTAACTGTACAAATATTGAATTTCCAGCATATTGCTGCCCCTCTCGGAAGCCTTCTGCCTACTGTGGTATTCAGAACCTCAGTCCTTTTTGGAGAGTGCAAAAAGAATGCAGGAAAGTCAGACAAATCACAAAAGAAATTTCTCACTTGTGAGATTTTAGATATAGCTTGATCCATGATTAGGTTTAGCTGGTAGACATATCAATTAACTTAATGTACATTTGGATATCTATCCTTCACTTTCCTTTGGGCAGCTTCTCCATGCATCACACTGGCAGAATCGTGGCTTTGAGCAATCAATCTGTGTTTGTTACAGTGCTCCTTTATACTAGAGGGTGTACAATACAATGTCATTTTGTTATAAAACAAAACTGTAACTTAGTTCCCATTGACACATAACCTTTTAACAAAGTTGCTGGAATGTTTAAATTGAGTTACGATGTTGCTACAAGGTTGTGTGTTAGCGGCTTCTCAATGACTGCATGAAGCACGTGAAGCTATTGATCTAATATAAACGCCAGTCTCCAATACTCGCCGGGTCTGCCGACAGATATTGTAAATAAACGCCGGAGGCATTTAATTGAAGTTTTACGGTTTATGTATATTTTTTTGGCCACAACAGAACTGAAGACTATATATTTTTTATTGACTTTGGGTTGTTGTGCGCAACAGGGGTTTATGCTGCAGGAAATTTATTATTTTCTATTTTCTTTTACACTGTGAAATGACTGTACAGTGAGTGTTACATATTACAGATACAGATACTGAACTACCTCAGTAGTATTAATTGAAACTGTAAAACTGTAAAAAAATACTATATGTGTTTGATACTGCTTATTAACAGATTCACAGCCCAAATAAATTATTTCTTCAGAACCCAGGTTACTTTATTGCAGTGATCCATGACTGAGTACAATTTGTGTTTCTATCATTTGGTAAGGTTAGGGTTACATAGACTTTTCTGGCACCCAACGTGGGGCTGTGTTTCTGTAAAAGTTATTTTCAGTGACTAGTGCATGTTCAAGATACTGTAATATTCATTGCAATACATACTGATGCACAATGAAAATGCAACAATCTAAGTTTTACATCAATAGCTCATTGGGCACATACATATTTATATTTTAAATAGTGAGCAGAAAGGTTTGTTGATTGTTTCAGTAGTATCGTTCCATGGAATAGCATAATACTGAGCTCAAGTCATGTGATTTCATAAAAACGCCAGGTGCTCAGTGTTTGGTGTTTGAGTTGAGTTAAAAATGCCAAAATGAGTTGATTAAGAATCTGTATAAATAGCCATTCGAAAAGACAAGATTTTAATTAACATAAGAACAGCAAAAGATACGACCATGCCCCGCTTGAGTAATGAAGATTGCCTGGTTTCTATCTACATGATTGAAGATGGCCTGTAAGTGACAGAAGTTGCCTAGAGAATGAGATGTTCTGCTTCAACAATCAGCAGACTAGTCCAGAGAAACCAGGAAACCGGCTCTGTGAGGGACAGGCCACGCCCTGGAAGGCAAAGAGTCACCACACTGTTATGCTGACTGTTGCGTTGTTCAAGCCAACCGGTGGGGCAACCGCGACCAGCCAACCTTTGCTAGCTGGCTGCAGCTGCACAGGAAGAGTGGTGGAACATCCCACAGCAGTCTATCCAGAGGCTGATCAGGTCTATGTATCAACGCTGCCAGGATTGTGTTAATGCTCAGGGAGATCATATCCAATACTAACTTTGTAATGTTTTCATTTTGACAGTGTGTCACGTTTCTTACTGAAAACTTATCATGATTCTTTGATCTGTATTTTTGTTCACATTTTCTGTGATTTTGTTTGATATCTATGTTTAAAATATTTGATTAAATCCAATAGACTTGAGTGTTGCATTTCTTTTGTGCATCAGCATATATGTGTCATAAATATGGCTGTATCTGTCATAGTAGAATTGTGTAAACAGTACAAAATTGGTTTTGAGCGATCAGTAATAGTAATAGTAAAAGAGTAGAAACCACCACAATCATTGATGACCTTTTCATTTGATTGGGAACATTTTCAGTGGTTTGATGGGAATTTTCCAGACAGTGTTTTGTGTGAATTTGAGGAGAGCCTATGTGTAATGCTTTTAGATAATGAGCATCCTAATGCAGATTTTAGCAGATTATGGTCTGTAGTTCAAATTACAGACCATATCTGCTAAAAGCTGATTAGTGTCAACCTTATTCTGGCAAGAATAAGGTTGACACTAATCAACTTCTCTCTGATATCATTCATGATGTGACTGCAGATTTTAAAGAGCAGATAGATGGGTTAGCAACTTTTCATCAGGCCAGTGCTATGGAAATAAATTGGCAAACATTATCGCACCTTGCTAATGTTAGAGATGTTCTAATTTCCATAAAGTGTATTTTAATTTTAATAGTTCTGAGTCTTCACAGAAATCTGAACATTCTTCTGACAACCAGAGTACACATGTCTGTTATTGTGGTGCATGTGGTGAATCATGATAAAGAGTTATTGAGGCACTCCTCTGTTAAATATCATGTGAGAACCTTTTCAGGGTTGATCCCTAGACCCAGTAATGAAGGGGTTTTTAATACTCAGAGGGTTCAGACTAGGCAATTAATTAAAGACAGAGATGAGAATGAGAGGAGGAGAAAAATTTTGGATCGCTTAATGCCTCCTGCTTTGAATGTAGCGTTGTATGCTGGAGAGGATGCAACTGCAGAAGATTACTTCCAGGAATTGGAGAAAGCTTATGGCAATGTCGCTAGTGGTGAACAGCTTTATATTAAGTTCATTGAGACACATCAAAATAATGGCGATAAATGTTCAGAGTACTTGCGTAGGCTACACACACTCCTGCAGAAGGTTGTAGAAAGAAAAGGGCTATCTGCAGAGAAACCAGACTCTCAACCGTTGAAGCAGTTTGTTCGTGTTTGTTGGGATGAAACACTACTAACTCAATTGAAATTGAAAGATTTCCTGTCAGGGATTGTGGCAAAGTGGTTTACAGTGTGCAGGTATAGAGGTAACACAGTGCTCAAAACAATGACAAAACAACAAAGTACTGGTGAAATGATGGTTTATTTGTAATTCCAACATCACTTGACAACAGAAAAATAATGGAGGCCTGGCAATGCACAACTGTTCCCTTTACACAGCGCCCTCACAGGTTGGGAGGAAGAATTGTAACTCAGGTTCATTCTTTCTGTGTCACAGGGATCCACAAAACACTCCTCCTGTATTCTCAGCTTCTGTTCATGGTTAGGTCACTGGAAGATGAGAGAGAATCTAAAGAAAATAGAAAGAAATGTTACCTGGGGGTTGCTTCTTCCAAAATCATTAGCAAAACACATGTTGCTGTTGACTGTTCTGAAAGTACTTTTCCGACAACTTACAGTGCTCCAGGTGGTGATGGGAAACTTCAAGTTCTTGCGCATACAAACAACAGCGCTCCGATTTGGTTAATTCATCAGCAGTAAGGGGCCGTACTCATGTAGCTGCACCCCCTTTGTACTAACGGAACTCCTCCCCACAATCAGCCCATCGCCATGGTAACTCCAATCGATGTCTGCCTCGCAGCTAGCTGATTGCAATGGAGTTGCTCAGGGCACTTGCAGCTACGTGCTTCACCCAAGATGGCCGACTTCCAGTTTTGTCCTACCAGCGAGTTAGCCCGTCTAGGGGAAAGCTTACCACCAACCTTTCAGAGCACCCTTTCTGGGAGGGAGGGAGATTTACATGTCAAATTCCTTTTCTCTGTCACAGGGACACTTTAATCACAACAGCTAGGCTGACCAGCCACCAAAGCAATTCACAAATAAATCAGGAAAACACAGTAAGATGCATAAGTTCTGTTACAAGTGTGGAGAAGATGACCATTGTATGCAGCAGTGTTCCAACCCTTTAAATGCTGAGTTACTTTAGCAGAAGCTGTGTAAAAGGCATGAGAGTAAATACTCTCAGCAGCACCTTATTACCGTTCACTCCTCAAGGGCTTTAAACATATAAGAGTTTCCGTTTAGGGACAGACAGAGGCTCAGCATCACAAATGTTCTCACCTATCTTCAAGAGATAAACCAGCTTATTTTCTAAATCAGAATTCAGAGATAAACTCGGTTGAGCAAATCCCCAAAGGTCTTGTAGGGGAATCTTGTGAAGGTTTAGCTTTGTTAGATGTCAGGTAACTTTTTATCATCAGATTTTTATGTCGAGAGTTGTATTCTGTAAAAGATCGTCTGCATATAGAAGGTGCTGCAGGACAAGTGGTTCCTTACCTGGGTTACACTGAAGTTGAGGTGCAGTTTCCGAAAGGTCAAATTGATGGTCTCCAGTGTCTCTGAGCACAATGTTACACTGCAGCCTAAGCGTGTCATTACAGAATGCATGGAGGTGGATTAGGCAAAGAAATTATACAGTCATATCCCTATCTCCAGCAGCATCCTAAGTAAGCAATATTCTGTTAAATGTATGCAGATGAACACTGTTAAAGTTAGCTCACCAGTAATGCTTGATCAAAACCAAAACTTTGCCAACTGTCCAGTGCCAGAGGACTTTAAATATGTGTTCCCGGAACTTAACCATTGCTGGTTTTGTTCAGGAGTTTTCTTTGTTTTTGTATTATTTTAAGCTGGATCTAACCATTGCTGACTAGTCCAGGGTTTTTTTTGTTGTTGTGTGCAATAAAGGCACCCTTGAAGGTGTTTTGTTTTTTTAAATTGGAAAGCGGCTGTTGTGATGCCTTTTCTATTGCACCACCCACTACATCCTGACAGTAATATACAGTGCTTTATAAAAAGTGCTATATAAATGCAATAAATAAATATGTTACCTTGGACATGCAATCTCAGAAGAGGGAATAGAGTCCAATCCAGATAAAATAGCAGTAATCTTGAGTTGGCCTAGACCCAAAACTATAAGGCAGTTGAGGTCCTTCCTGGGTTTTTGTGGATACTACAAAAGGTTTGTAGAGCATTACTCTTCTGCAGTTCAACCTTTAAACAATCTGCTTAAAGGAGAACCTTTGCTGAACTATAAGAAGCTGAAACATCATCAGCATTCTGGCAACCAACCTCTGGAAGACAAATGAACACCAGGCTGTCAAAAAGCATTTGAAGGAATAATTGAGAAACTCACCACCACCCCAGTTCTTGGTTTTGCTGATTGGAAGCTTCTTTATATCGTGCATAATAATGTAAGTGTAACTGGATTGGGAGATGCACTATATATTAGGAGACAGTATGGTCCAGTAGTTAACATCCAGGGCTTGTAACCAGAAGGTCACCGGTTCAAATCTCACCCTTCCACTGACAGTCACTGGTTCAAATCCCACCTCTGCCACTGACTGACTCACTGTGTGACCCTGAGCAAGTCACTTAACCTTCTGGTGCTCCATCCTGCTGATGAGATGTTTTTTTCACACACAAAATAAATTATTTCCAAAAAATAGTGTACCCGCAGTACCTGCTCTGGCCTGGGTCCGTGGAGGCGATATAATCCCATGCTGGACACCATATGTGACAGGATGGCAAAGCGTTATTGAGACTGTAAGTGCGGGTTTAAGCGCTGGGGCTGCATTTATTAAACACAAGTAAATCAAAACACTTCACAGAGCAAAACAAGTCACAAACACAGACATCCACGAAAGAAAATTCCTCACCCAAGTCTTCCACTATCACAGTGAGTTTTATTATAAATACAGGCGCGTTTGTCTCTCTCTTCATGTGGCAGCAAAAACCTCTCCCAAATGGAGTTTCTAGCTCCCTTTTTATATCATGTGGCTGTTCCCAATTATCTCATTTGGGAACAGCCACATTCTCACGTGTATTTGGCAGGGCTAGGAATTAACCCCATCCCTGCCAACCACCACCACAAACAAACACACAAACCAAACACTATTTACAAGCAGGGTCCTGCCCTGCCAGAGGCTGTTTTTATTCCTGGAGGCCTTGCTGGACTGAATGTGCTCTGCTGATGTCTGAACCCGCTGTCTTTCAATATAATAACTTTATCAAGCAAGACTGTGCCAAAGTGGAAGTCTCTCCAGGATTGTGCTTTTATGTAGATTTTTTTGACCACAACGGAACTGAAGACTATATTTGTTTTTATGGACTTTGGGTTATTGTGCACAACAGGGGTCTATGCTGCAGCAAAAAAAATAAAATAAATAATAATAATAATAATAATAATAATAATAATAATAATAATAATAATAATAATAATAATAATAACTGTGAAATAACTGTATTATTAATTGAAGCTATAAGACTTAAAGAAAAAAAATACTAGATGTGTTTGGTACTGCTTATTAACAGATTCACAGCCCAAATAATTTATTTCTTTGGAACCCAGGTTACTTTATTCATGTCCCTATCAATTGGTAAGGTTAGTGTTACATTTGATTATTTGTTTTTGTTTTATTGCTGTTTTATTGTAAAGTGCTTTGAGATCTCGAACAAGCGCTATATATATTTAAGTTTTATTATTATTATATCAAAATAATGTGAAAGGCCAACGCCTAATGCCCTCTATACACGAGCCACCACTGATATTAACCAAAAATATTATTTTGAAGGTTGCTTGGTATCAGTTTTCACCATTTTAATAAACAAAATGTTGACCATCAGGTCCCAACACAACATACTACCCAGAATAAACCAATTTCCTGGGATGGGAAACCTCTCAATCTTAAAAGAGAGCATGAGTCACCATGCAGCAAATTAAAAAATAAAAACTTTTTATAGCTTTGCGTAGGACGACTCTGCAATTTCTCTATCCCAGTTAACTTGGATTGCCTTGTCATTGAAAGACCTTATGATTCATGATAAGCTCGAACTGGAACGAATTAAAGCAAAGATCAGGAAACATTGTTAACATATTCCTGGGCTGTTAGCGCTACAGACACCAGAAGAATGTTGGTTAGGTAATTTGTAGTACAACAGTTATTCAAGTTGATGACATTTTTGCTTTTGGTAACAATATTTTTGTAGGTATGGTAGCATGTACATTTTGATCACTATGTAACTGAACTTAAGGGAGTGATTACAAAACAGAAGAATGTAGGAGCTGCTTCAACCATGCCATTGGTGATAGTGATAATCAGCCATTGCAGGACTACTGAAAGTGCCAAAACAGCTGGCGCTACTGCATTTAGTTGTATGACCTTCAACTTTAGAATTCTGTTCCTAGATTCCCTTGAAATGCTCTTCTCATTGCATATTTTTCAGACTTTTCTGTCAGGCAAATAAATGAATATAAAACTGTTCTGTATCTTATGTTCTGTGCCTTTGGATGCCTGGCATGAAAGGCACTATTGGAATGATCAATGATTCAGTGATTGATTGACTAATGTGTTATTTATTCTGCTGAAGTAAATTAAAACCACTAGTTATTTAGAAATATAACCCTGAATAATAATGTTTTATTGTTGTGTGATCTCCAATAACAATTACAAAAAAGTCAAATAAAAAGTACAAATAAATGGATGATGGATGATCCATTAGAAACGTCTCCAATAAAAAATAAAAAAAAACATATAAGGCTTGAAAAATTAGGTCATAGTTGTTTTACAGTCCCGGTAATGACATAGCAATATTGTGTACAGCAGCTCTGCTATAAAAGCCTCAAATATGTTCACCCATTGCCATGGAAACGACTACTTGTAAGAAAGAAATGGTAGCTGTTACCAGAACAATGTAATTGAAAAAAGTCAATATTGAGGGTTAATGTAACAAAAATCCTCAATATTTACCTCAAAGTAAGGGAAAGAGTTAATATAGCATGTTGCTCTGTTCTTTAGAGAACATTCATAAATCCATTAAACAATGGCCTTTGTTCTAAAAAGGCAAAACCAGTGTTTGTGCCATTGATTGTCCTTGAGATTGTTACAATATAGGTTCATAAATGAAACACAGATGGGGTTAGTCTGATGGGACCCTGGAGACATATTTGATTGAATGGAACAGAATCAAGAAAATAATGCACAGGTAAGTACTGTATATACTTTATTTTTTAGACAGCAAAGTGCTTTCTTAACAACCAGGTACTGTATAATCATGTACGCCAATAAAATATGACATGATGTAGCAACTGCTAGGGCACTATATATAAAAGGAAAATGATGGATTATACTGTACTGGTATTAAGAAATCCTGCTTCTTTTAAATGCCTGTTGGCTGCCTTGTAAGGTATCAATAAATATTGGTTCCAGTTCCCAACTTGTAGCACACACAGGGTGTGTAAGTCGTCTTCTCATGCTAATCAGCCATGGAAATTGACGAAGTCCAAATACTGTACCAGATGTTCACAAGACTTCAGTTGATCCTGTTTTGGGGAGATTTATAACTTGCCGAGGTACCAGACAATAGCTTTGTCTAAAAAAGGGTACCCTGGTTGACAAAGACTCAATCTACTTGTGAAGCATTAAACATAGACAGTAAATTGCAACAGTAAATTTTACTTGCCTTAATGAAACTGTACTCCATGCTTATTTTAGAAAATCCCCTGTAATCACTTTTGACTTTTTGGTATTAGTGTAAAATGTACAAGTCAAATTAGTGTGTCTGTTTCTGTGTTAATGATTTCAGATGGAGTCACTTGGGTATTAAATCATTTTTTTTGTGGCTAATTTCAGGTACCCAATCATTTAAATGGTAGCAAATGCTGATTAGTATGTCAGTATAACAAATGGCAAATAGACAAGATAGACTGTACAGTATACTATTCTTATACCAAATATACATACAAACCACCATCATATAATTTTTATGTGAGTTTTTCATGTTAAATATGGTTTAAATAGAATCATTCACCTCTCTACATGCAGTTGAGAGTACGGTCACAGCAGGTGCAGGCATTCACAGATGGTTTTCCTCCTAAAGTTAAAAAAAGGTAAAAAAGAACTGAAGTTGGGTCCAATGAGTCCTAAAGGACATGTGTTGTACCGCTAAAATACTCAGTAATAAGCAGAGGAGCATTGTTTATGAGAATATTTGTATTTGACCACACTTAAGTATAAAACAAAAAACAATAACATGTGACATATGAGTGATGAGGTATGGTTTGATTAAAAAATACCTCAATATTATTTGGGTGTGGCGCTCTATGTCACAACTCAGGTTCTCATATTAAATACAGTATTCTTTTGTAAACACAATACCCTGTAAAACAAAAAGTAGAAGAATGTCTCTCTTCCCTGAGCCAGTAAAGTTTGAATTCTCTTTACATTGCTGTCCGTATCCTACCTTATTTGAGCTCCTTTACATTGTCATCACATGGAGAGATTGAACATGTGAGCTTGTTCACATTAAGGTGCTGGACACACTCTTATCCAACTTGAGCTTGGGCTCTTATCTGATTCCCACTATCTGTTTCGGGAAAACTTGTCACCAACCAGTCTCTTGCTGCGATACAAGTTGAGTGCAGGCACTGATTAGGAAATAGCACTTCTTTATTACTGACCAACAGCTATTTGGAGCTGACATTCTCAGGTAGAAAAGAAACTGAAGGGGCTCCCGAATGGCGCATCCAGTAAAAGCACTCGCTAGAGTGCAGGATAGCCTGGACATCGCCAGTTCGAGTCTAGGCTATTCCACAGCCGACCGTGGACGGGAGCACCCAGGGGGCGGCACTCAATTGGCCGAGCGTCGCCTGGGGGGAGGGAGGGTTAGGTCGGCCAGGGTGTCCTTGGCTCACCGTGCACCAGCGACCCCTGTAGTCTGGCCGGGCACCTGCGGGCTTGCCTGTAAGCTGTAGCTCTGAGGTGGCTGCACGGTGAGTCTGCAGAGTGTAAAGAAGTGGGCGGCTGACGGCACATGCTTCGGAGGACAGCCTGTGTTCATCTTCGCCCCTCCTGAGTCAGCGCAGGGGTGGTAGCGGTGAGCTGAACCTAAAAATAATTGGGCATTTCAAATTGGGGAGAAAATAATAAAAACTAATTGGCAACGACTAAATTTATAAAAAAAAAAAAAAAGAAACTGAAAACCCTTGCCCCAATTGGCATGTGTTATCTGAGCTGGCATAGATCTGGATGCTTTCCTAACTTTGATCTTCTAGGAATCGACAGGAAAACCTGTGAAAGTGTCCCTTTACTTATCTGAGTTCAAAAGAGTACAAAAAGTGCTTTAAATCCCCCTTCTTACTGCTTAGTAGCTTTATTTTGCACATTTCCCTGTAATTGTGCTGATAATCTTTTTTGTTTTGTTTTGTTTTGTTACCAGGAGGAGGTAAGGAATTTATGTAATTAGTTATCATGTCTTTAAGGCATAAGCTATATTCTATAAATATTTGAAAAGGGAGAAATATATGTCTGTAAATTTATTAATGCAAACATCTTGTTGACTTTTTACTTGTTTGACAAACAACCTCATGCAATACATATGGCCACAAGTTTTTAAAACTCACAGCATACTGAAGACAGGAAGCAACAGTGTTTTTTGCATACTTGCTGTACTTTATTTCCACTCAAAAGTTTAAGATAATGCTGAAAACCTGTGAGATATTTGATTTTAAAAACCAAACCTTTGAAGTACGATTTCTGCCAGCTGAGAGATACTATTACCAGGAGAATGACAAGTTGGCAGCTTCTGTGTTTCCAAAAAGTGATTAAAAGTGATTCATCTTTTTGTGCATGTTGTCGTGGTGGGGTAATGCACTTCCTTATTTTCTGTGAGGAAGGAAATATATCTATGAGAACCAGAGCTGGAAGTTGCAGACACAAAGCATTTCACACGTCTGAGAAAGTGAATCACAGTAGTCGGAGTTCCTGAAGGAAAGCTGTGTCAGGCTGTTACACCGGGATAGCAAAAATGGGAGGTCATTTTACAAACTTCTCACAGATACACTTATACAGAAAGGGGTTAACATACTGTCCTAAGTGAATGCTACCATTATTTTACTGAAAGGCAGACATATTGAAATACAGTATGCAGTACAAGTTTTTTTTTTCAGTTTTATGTAAGGGAATAAGTTTATCATACTTTGTGAGAAGCTATAAACTCACAAAAAAAACTACACTTATTCAAATGATCCTACACCTATGAAATTATTTGTGTAGCATTTATGAATATTGAAATGAGACATTAGCCCTTGCTAAATCATCTTCAATAGAATTCTGTGCTAATTGTATGATTTATTAGTAAAATGCCACCACAGTGGAAACATTTTCATACTTTGATTCACCAGTGGTAAACACTGGAATGAACAAATGCACACTAGTAATCCATTATAGTACCATGGTCCCATCTCAGTACTTGTGTGCAACTGTATCAAGACCACCTTTTATTATAGCCTATTGTTATGCCATTACAATAATAATATTTACAAAGCTTTTCTGTATGGGATTGCAAATACTGAGAAGTAGTTCTGTTGGAGTGTCGAGTGGTTATTGTAGAAGGGACAACAGAAGTATAGTGAAAACGTGCTTAACTTTAATTTTCTCAAAACAACAAAGTCAAGAACAGGACTTTTTAAATAAATATTTACAAATCTAAATAACGAAATAATGGCAGGTAAAACACAATGCTACCCAAGAGGACCTGTTTGCTGTCCTCCAGCCTTTTGATACTAATCGCTCGACTGAGATTTTCTACCCTTTAATATGGGCAGCTCCTCCCCTCGACTCAACCATTACCATGAGAACTGCAAGCATAATAGCAATTATGACCATCCAGTATTGATCCTTTGCCATGCTAACATTCATTTTTCATTAGCAATTCAATAAAATAGCCATTTCCCCCACCTTTATGAATTTTTTAAACATCAGAAACACTAATTATGCATAAAAGGAATCACCACCCCACCCCACCCCACACATGAAAGAGGGTGCTCCCACGGCCTTAATCAGGACCAGTCTTACTCAAGACGCCTTTCATGTCGGGGACACCACTGCAAGACCAACTTCCGGATCTAAAAACCCACTCCCAAAACAAACAGTAAATGCCATTTTTATGTCTTTCATTATTTTAAAAACATAATATTATTCAATGATTTTTACTTGTTTTTTGTATACAGGAAACCAAGTCATTATTTCAATGGATCTGTGCATGTGCACCCATCCATTAAAATAACAAATCGCTCCCTCCTTACACTGTAATGGTTTCCAAAATTTATGTAATACTGTCAGAAAAATAAATAGATTCTGGACCCAGTAAAATTAACCAACAAACAAGTGTATTGTACGGAAACATTAACATGTAGATACAACATTTACAAGTGACCAAAAATAACCCCAAACCAACACCCCAAAAATATATACACAGTACCGAACAGAATAGTCAAGTTGCTGCAGCTCCTCAAATTGAAAAAACAAGAAAAAACAAGAAAAAACAAAAATAATCCAAAATCTAGAAAAAAAAGACGGGTCAGATCTCACCAGGTCTGGGGAAGCTGATGGTGTAGAAAATCCCTGGGGATGCTGCCCATCCAAAACAAAATCAGGAAAACTGCAGCAAAAAACACCAAAGGCATTTGTAATCCAACAGAAAAAAGGAGGGATAACTATTCTTTAAAACATGTTTTTAGTACTTTTAATATTTTTTTTTAGTAGATGATTTTGGTTAAAATCAGAGCAGCCAGAAACCTAACTCTGTTACCAAACACAGAACAAACACACCCTCCCCCAATGACCACCTGAGCTTAACAAAGGAAAAAAGGTGGAAAAATAATTTGGCCACCTGTAGATAGACCTGGAGGCGGAATGGAAAGGTACTGGAGCCCAATGGCTCCTCTTAAAGGGATATTGTACTTTATTTATTTGTTTGTTGCTTTTCCCATTTAAAGCTTTTAATTTAATGTAACGGTATTGAGGTATGGGAAGACGGACCGAAAAATATTTTAATGTTCTCGACGTGGTGTGTCTCGTGGTTATCAGGGTTACTGTCCAGAGCTAACTAATAGTTCACAGGTCCCAATCTCTTTTTGATTGTTGCAGGACCTCTCCACTTTGGAGCAAGCTTCACAGCAAATCCCATCTTGCTATCGGACATAGGGTGATCTTGTACCCACACATCTGTTGTGGATCTGGCAGTCTTACTATGAGTCTTTCCAGAAGACCCTTAAGTTTACGTCCCAGAGCATTTTCAGCAGGCGAAAACCCTGTACTCTCATGAGTGGCAGAGTTTATGGCAAAGTGAAACTGTAAAGGCTGTGTGGTCCAGTGGTTAAAGAAATGGGCTTGTAACCAGGAGGTCCCTGGTTCAAATCCCACCTCAGCCACTGACTCATTGTGTGACCTTGAGCAAGTCACTTAACCTCCTTGTGCTCCGTCTTTCGGGTGAGACACTCAGGAGACCAAATCCACTTAGCTCCTTTCTTCTTGAGAGCATCCAGGGGAGCAGATCTTTCCGCGAACCCAGTAATAAATCGATGGTACCATCCCGCCATGCCCAAAACCTCTGTACCTCCTTTAATGAGCGAGGAGTAGGAAAGGATTCGATGGCTTCCACCTTCTGGTTGTCCGTCTTAATGCCTTCACTACATTACATGCCCAAGGAATTGGATTTTATGTTGTAGTAGATGGCACTTCCCCATATTTAAGGTTAAGTTTGCTGTCTGCAATCTTTGAAACACAGCTGCAAGGTCCTGAAGATGTTGCGATTCAGTCTTTGAATAGATGATTATATGATCTATGTATACGAAACAGATCTTCCCTTTCAAGTCAGCCAGCACAGCTTCCATAAGCCTCTGAAAGGTCGCTGCTGCGTTTTTGAGACCAAAGGGTATGACTTTGAATTCATACAGACCGGAGGGTGTTACAAGGCAGTTTTCTGTATGCTGTGAGGATCCATGCCGACTTACCAATATCCACTCTTTAGATCGAGAGAATTGAATACCCACGCTCCATTCAGAGACTCGATGATCTCATGAATGTTCAGCATGGCATATGCATCCAGGTTGGTTTTTGCATTTATGCCCTGGTAGTCAACACAAAAACAAGTATTACCGTCTCTTTTCTTCGTAAGCACTACAGGTGCACCCCAGGGAGATTGTGAAGGCTGGATGATGCCTCTATTCAGCATGTCACAAACGTGTTCCTCTATGAAATTATGCTTTGAAAGAGAGACCCTAAAAATCTTCTTCCGCACAGGGACGTTATCATTGGTAATGATCTTATGTGTCACTATGTTGGTTAACCCCAACTGACCAGTACACACCCTAGGCCAGTGATGTAACAGGGTACTAAGTTGCTGTTTCCCTGACACACATGTTTCAGCTTTCTCAACCACAGCTTGAATTGTGGCTTCGAACACTGAGGATCTCAGTGAACCTGCTGACTCAGGCATAGGCAAATACAGTACAATGAAAGTGGATGATTTCTCAAGTTTCTGCTCCTGCCATCCCACAGAGTCCTGTATAAAAGGACACAATCCCTGTTCATGCTTCATGCCATACATCCCTTTCTTAAAATCAATAGAAATTCCAGTTCTCTTCAAGAAATCCAGACCTATAATAAGAGAGAATGCTATTCAGAGTAGGTAATCAGAGTCCAAAGCTCTTCATGCAGAGAGTACACAAGTTGGACACATCTGACAGCTTGATGACTTTGCCCATCTGCTAGGCTTTCTTGAGGCTTTTGGATGTGTTTCCATAGCGACTCTTGCATCAGGGTATAAGAGCAACCAGTATCACTTCTCACTCCTACAGGAACAACGAGCTTGATCATGGGGAAGGTGGAAGTGGAGTCAGGTCCTTCAGGCTGTAACAAGCTGATATTACCTCTTCCCAGAGGGGTTTTGCTTCCACCTGATGTTGGTAACAGAGCTGCTGGTTTTTTCACTCTACTAGATTCATTTGTATTATTGGCATTTATTTTGGCCCAATATTCCTTTTGAACGGCCCAATCATTTTCAATTAATGATTTGTGAGCCAAGAGCAAAAACATTGGGCAACACTTCTCCCCTACCTCCTTTTTGCAGTGAGAGAGGTGCCGCAGAGTTCGACAGGGTCCTTCTCCTTTGAGCTCTTGTACAGCTTCACAGCCTTGCGGCATCCTCTGTTGAGAGATGGATGGGAAGAGCACAATGGCTTGTCCAAAAATGTAATGCAGCATGTGCTCCTACTTAGAGATAACACACTTGGACATAAAAACAAAATTTGGACTTTTTGACCAGGAGACAAAGTAATGCTGCTTCTTCCCTCGTCAGAATCAAAACTGTGTGCTAAATGGCAAGGGCCATATGAGGTGATTCAGGCTATAGAAAAGGACAATTATGAAATTAGACAGCCCGATCGCCCTAATGAACGGGAAATTTAACAAGTACATTTATTAAAGCCCTGGCAGGCAAGGGAAGCCTTATTTATAGCCCCAGACAAAGTACAGGATAATTCAGGCCCCTGTTTAGAGGATAGCACCAGAAACATTCCAATGGGGGAACAGTTACTTCTAGATCAGCAAATACAGCTAAGTTAATTGAAGAGTTCAATGATGTTTTTTCACTTGCCCGGTAGAACTAACCTTGTTGAATATGCTGTTATCACTCCCCCAGGTGTCACGGTGCGAGAGAGACCTTACCGGATCCCAGAAAGTCAATGAAGTGGCGTTAGCAAAGAGGTTACAGGCAATGCTCGAACTTGGGGTGACTGAACCTTCCAGGAACGAGTGGTGCAGTCCGATTGTGATAGTCGCCATAAAGGACGGCACCAACCACTTTTGTGTTGATTTCCGTAAGGTAAACGTTACTGCCAAGTTTGATGCCTACCCCATGTTTTGGGTCGACGAGCTTCTTGATAGACTGGGAATGGCTAGGTTTATCTCCACTTTGGATCTGACGAAGGGATACTGGCAGATCCCATTAACCCACAGCTCTAGAGAGAAAACCGCATTTTCAAATCCTGATGGTCAGTTTCATTTCATAACCATGCTATCTGGGCTACATGGTGCACCCGCTGCCTTTCAGAGACTAATGGACCAGGTCTTACACCCACATCGTGAGCATGCGGCAGCGTATATTGACAATGTGGTTATTTACAGCTCAATATTTGGGATTTATGATGGGAAATGGTCGGGCGAAACCCGTTGCCACCAAAGTCCAGGCTTTGTTGGACGCGGCAATCCCCAAAACCAAGGCTCAAGTGAGGTCTCTACTGGGGTTGGCCGGTTATTACCGAAGATTCATCCCTGAGTATGCCACAGTGGTCAATTCCATAGTTGACCGCACCAAAAATAGCGCTCCAAATTTGATTAAGTGGTCAGGGGAATGTCAGGAGGCATTTGATACTATCAAGCAGAGACTTTGCCAGGCCCCCACTCTCAACACACCAGATTTCACCAAGAGATTCATCCTCCACACCGACACTTTTGGTATTGGTGTGGGTACACCCCATCATGTACCTCAGTAAAAAGATGCTCCCTCGGGAGCGCAACTACTCTGTAGTCAAAAAGTAGTATTTGGCCATTAAATGGGCTACTCACTCTTTACAATACTACCTGCTAGGACATTCATTCGATCTCATCACAGACCACGTCCCACTCAAGTGGTTAAGCACAATGAAGGACAGCAATGCCTGGATAACTTGGTGATATCTGGCATTGCAGCCCGGTATCATATGATTCACTGCGCAGAGAAAGACCACAAAAATGTGGAATTTTTTTCCCCTGAGAGGGGGGAGTAATGGCAAGAGTAGATTTAGCTGAGAGCTCCACTCTGAGCGGTGGGATATGTGTAGGGCTTCTGATTTTCGGTTTTAAGCACTGTCTTGAGCATTGCATCACCTCTACACCTGCGCACTGCAAACCACTTTGCCACAGGAACATATCTGGACAATCTAAATTGTGGAGAAAATTGGGGTAAAATAACTGGGCATTCTACATTTATTTTAAGTATATATAAATATGTAACTCACCCCTTATGAGGTCTTGGAAAAATAACTCCACTCAAAATCAGACCATTTAGGTGGTTCCAGTATGGAGTATGCCCCCATTTAATATAGACAAAAAACAGGCTGCTTATGCTGATAGAGTTACTGTAATAGTGTTTGAGAGATCAAAGGCAAGTCGTTTCAAGGCTATCAATGTTTCCATGATAAATCTTAATTATTTCACCGGATAAATTACATTTGCTTGTTACTCTAACAGTGTACACATCTCAAACAAAGGGTTTTCTCCTTGTTTTCGTGTATATCCGCAATGCATTGTTATTTCATTGTCATATTCGTCTTGATTGCAGAGGAAGGGGATTGGCCGTGGAAAGGTCTTCATTGAACTGCTGATAAATAAAGTCAAAGTCATTGGTTATTTATGACTTCCCATAAAAGCCTTGTAATAAAGAGAGCAAATCCAGTGACCTGGTTAATTGTACCAATCAGTCCAGTTATTGTTTACACTGATATATTTTGGCATGCACTTTATTCTATTCCAGGAACTATTGAAGTACTTGAAATAGGAATTCCAGATAAGCAGGATATTTTTGGAATACACTGAGAAATTGTGAAAAAAATAGCATTTCCTATCTGCCCATTATGTGGTCTGATGAATGCTACAGTCAAGATGAATTTAATTTTAGTCCAAACTATGCATCAATATCTTGTGTCTTCACTTGTCTACAGCAAGGTTGATTTAGTCCATTATATTTAGTGTTTTGCAAAGCAAAGCATGTAGTGGTTATGATTAAGTTTCTCACATTTTTCTCTGGCTTTGACCTGCTTGTCTGGAGAATCCCAAGTGTTGTGACTAAAAACACTCTTCCTCATTCCATTCAAATTATGTGACAATGTGACCTTTCATCTCTGTCAGCCCTTCTCCAGGCAAACTCAAAGCAGTCAATGACAGGAAAATTTGATAAAGGCACCGCCCAAAGTGCAGGATGTGCCCTATAGCTTGGAGATCGCCGGTTTGAATCTAAGCTATGCCACTGCCGACCGTGGACAGGAGTTTCCAGGGGGTGGCGCACAATTGGCCAAGTGCTTCCTGGGTAGGGTAGGGGTTAGGTTGGCTGGGGAGTCATTGGATCACTGCACACTAGCGACTCCTGTGGCTGGTTGGGTGCTTGCAGGCCATCCTCTATGCAATTTAAAATGTTGTGGTCCTCTGACGCTGTAAGTTCTGGATATGGCTGCACAGCGGGCGTGCAGAGTGAAAAAAACAGACAGTTGACAGCACTCATTTCGGAGGACGTGAGTGCTCATCTTTATCTCTCCCGACTCAGTTCGGGGGTTGCAGCGGTTGAGCCAGGTTGAATAATAATTGGACATTCAATAATTGGGAGAAAATTGGAAAATGAATAAAAATAATTGTTAAATCAATAATTGGGAGAAAATTGGAAAATGAATAAAAATAATTGTTAAAAAAGGTAAATTATTATTTAAAGAGAAATAAGAACTCAATATTAGAACAATGATTGCAAACACCCTGAAATATAAAAGGCAAGCTACTTACCCTTTAAGATTACAAACATTAGGTTACTTACCGTAACCCTGGTTCCCTGAAAGAGAAGACGACCACCAAAACATTCCGTATGGGATATGCCTCCCTATTGGTAGGTATTTTCTGAGCTCACTATACCAGAGCTGCCGATAGGCCTCTTCCTGGGATGACGCCCCCTGTCCCACCTACAGAGGGATTAAAAGGTCAAACCATGGAAGCCATGTTCTCTTTTTGCATCGAAGGCGTGAGGGTGACTGATGCGACCTCGCTGGTTGGTGGCTGTCTTCTCTTTCAGGGAACCAGGGTTACTGTAAGTAACCTAAAGTTCCCTTTCAATTCGAAGGCGACCACCAAAACATTACATATGGGAAATGTATACCAGAGTCGTCGCGAGGGAGAAGGAACAGCAGCTTATGAGGGACGCATCAGAACCGCTTAACCCTAGGTTAGCAGTGCGAGCGTGCAACCTCAAGAACCCTCGTGCCTATTGAAGACAAAGAAGTATCTACAACATTCAAGCGGTAGAACCTGGAGAATGTGTGCGGCGTAGCCCAGCTAGCCGCTGTACATATATCAGATGGTGAGGCCCCTCTGAAGAGGGCCCAAGATGTAGCCATCCCTCCAGTGGAGTGCACAGCTACTCTCCCGGGTGGGGGTAAGCCAGCACTGTCATACGCTGCAGAAACTGTATTTGTCATCTTCCATTTGTAGATAATTTGGTCCAGAAAAATATGTGTTTCTCAACCTTTCATAATAATTCCTGGGACACTCATTCTCATCTTGCCTGATCTGCAACGCAGCCCTCTCATCAGCAACTCTGTCCAAGCCAACTGAGAACTCTGTAATCAGGGCTTGACACAGCTGCGTAAAGTTGTCACAAATTTCTAGCGTCTGTCTAAAAATCCAACCATGTAGTGTTGGGTCACTCGTGATTCGAAAGAGATACAATTTTTCAAGCTCTGTAGCTTTTGGCATAAACTGCAGGGCAAAATTCAAATCTTTAATGTACATTGCTAACGTTTCAATGTTTCTAGCCAATTCTCTCACTTGTTGCCAATCTAAGCTCGGATCCCCTTCTCTATGAGAGGTAGTCTGAACAGCAATGGGAAGAATGGACGGGCTGAACTCAATTTTGCCACGATCTGTCGTGCAGCTGCCAGGAGAGTTTTCACTGTTAAGCGAGAATGTCTCCCGGGCTGAGAGCGAGAGATCCTCATTTACTGGGAATGAAGGGATTTGATTGAGAGATGCTGCAAGGAAGGGAGATTGAAAATCATTCCCCCTTTCCCCTATGTCTTTTGACCGCAGCGGGTCAGTCTGTGTGCCACAGCTGTGTATTAGTGCTTGTACCCTGCTTAGCGAAGCAAGCTAATCCTGAAAAGACTGCTTTTCTTCAATCACAGTACACAATGCCTTTTGCAGACTCTCTCTCTGATTTACCAATGCATCAAACTTATTTTCCAAAGCATTTTTTCACAGACCACTGATAAATATTTCAATTTGAACTCATCTCTCTCCTGAATTACCACCTCGACGATTCAGGCAGAATTAACTTCAGCTTCTTTTGCAGTTGTTATTTCAACCGAATCAGTTTAGTCACGTTCAAGATTTTTAGCTTTCTTTAACTCCTTCAGAGTAAACGCTAACTGCTTTGACCATTTCCACCTCCTATCCGAACCCAGGATCACCTTTTTACCAATTTGAGACGACGTTGGTTTAATGCCACGCTTAAAATCAATATCCAGTATACTTTCAACGTGAACAGGGACTTCATCCTCTGTTACTCTCTGGACTAACCGTTCAAATTCACAAAACAACAGTGCCATTGTTATTTAAAGCAGTACCAGCAAAATAATTATATCTAATTACTTTCAACCAAAATCTTCTTGCAGCTGATTTAATGTGCACAGCACTAAACTCGCTTTCACAGTATAACCCACACACACAGATTGCAGCTCAGTGCAGACAAGCAGGCCACACCCAGTTTCTCTGCCGACTCAGTTTGTGAGAGGAGTATCAGAATATTGCCATTTTGTTTAGTATTTATGAATGTGTGTTTAAGAAATTATTTCTCAAATTATTATCAGTGGAATCCAGTTCATTTCAGTCTATGATCTTCCAGCGGAGGCTCCAAAATGTAGTGAATTAGGTATACAATTTTGTCTTTTGTCACCCTGTCAGGGAAGTCAAAATATTAATAACTGAGACATACCATATTTAAATTCTGGATCATGTAGAACTCGGATTCCTGTGACAATTACCGACATTCACACAACGTGTAAGAAATATGAAACAATAGTTTATTTATTAATAAAAAGGGGTGCACAACTAATCTAATATTACAGAAAGGAAATGCTATTGGTTAGAGATATGCATGAATAGTATACAGTTCATTGATTTCATAGTCAAACGATTACAATGACCGTAACATCATTAGCATACATGGTTAATATACTAATATTAATTATGGATGATCACAGAAAGTGTCTACTTTGCATTATTATTTTCAATACCCATTTCTCGTTGTAATTCATATCAATATGCACGAGAATTAATTAAACTTCCCATTCAGAACGGAATCCAACATTCCAGTACCTAATTTAGCAAATTAGTTTTACCGTGTTAATTTAGTTTAGACATAATGTATCAAACTAATAATATGTTATCAACCTCAATTGATTATATATTAAAATTAACAATGATCAAATTCTCTACATTTATGATGTAACTCCTTTGAGTTGCACATTTCAACAAACAAAATACATTTCTTACAAACTCTAAACAGGAAGTTGTATTCTCTGACTAGAACAGTTTACTGTTTCAGTCTCTCGTAAGGCAAAGAGCTAGGGCTCGCTTCAAAGCTGATTTCAGCCTTCTCATAACATGATTTTAGCCATTCTTCAGAACATTGGTTATTCCTTGCCTTCCTTATGCTTCCATAACTTATGCTTCCATGACTTCAGAAACTTTCTTCAGAGCAGTTCAGCTTCCATTTCGTTCCTCCGAACTCCAAGCCACTTTCTTTCAGCACGGCTTTCTTTCTCTTGCCTTGAGCCCTGTTTCTGCTGTGGGGAGCTTTCTTAGTGTGGGAAGTGCATCGTGTGGGAAGCACATCCTTTGAAAGTCACGCAGCTGCTTTTGTGATTCTCACTTCCACCCTGTGATTGGTCAGTTTGTTTATTTTGGGCTGTGCCGGAATCCACATGGGGTGTTTCTCATTGGTTGTTCTCGTTCCAAGATGGCCCCTTGTTCTCAAATGGTCCGCTGTTTCGCCACGATTTATGAGATGAACTGTTTTCTGTCCAAGGTGTCAAAGCACCCAAAACTGTCTGGCTTGCCTTGTGCAAGATACTGCCGGCGCCAGATGATTCATTCATAGATGGGGGAAGATCAAACACTTGTCCAGCAGTTAGTTTATGACTCTTTTAAAAGCATTCTTGTCAGTGGGGGAGTTTGTGACCAGAAACGAAGTAGATACCGAGAATGGCTTAGGATCCCCCTCTATATACTCCATTTCTGTTAATTTCTTACACAGAATGATGATATGATCCACTCTGACACTACAGGGTACTTCTTTCTAATGAACTGTGTCAGTCACGTTGCTCTCTGTGAAGCAGATGGTTTCTTTTTATAAGGTGTATAAATTGATTTGATAGATTTACTTTATCCAGTAAGCTTATGGCTTTCTGACACTTATGTGAAAAGTAAATCTCATGGGGTTTGTTGATTGATAGGTAATGCTCAATCGCTTGATTTATACATTGAACACTGTATAGATATTTTCCAATCTCTGGGCTCTATTCAGTGCATAAATAGCAAGGTATTAATTTATCTGGATGGATACATGACCATTACTTAATGTATTAATGTTTACCACCTCTAATTTGTATAAAACATGCCATCGGAGAAAAACCTAAGAGAAAAAATATTTAGCAACCACCATTTTTAAGCTAATAGTTCATACTGTTTAATAATTAATGTTTAATAGTGTTAAAAAAAGAATGTTTTTTTCCCTGCATATATCACTTGTGTTTTTTCAGAATGATGTTCTAAGGTCATAGACTTTACTCTACAGATAAGATGTTCCTGACTCCTTCCTTCCTTAAGCTCTTTTAAAACAATAGCTTAGGTATAACAAATGACCTTAAACATGGTTAAGAACTAGTTATTTGAAAGTGTAATATGTTTTGGACCTTAGCCTGTGTGTGAGTGTAATGCAAAACAAACAGTGCAAGCAGTTTTCTTTCTGCTAGCTTCATCCTGTTTTTAAAAATTCATAATGGTCAAAGCTAAAGTCTAAGATAAATTGACTTAATCCCCACCAAGAAACTGCTGTAACAATAAGATTTATTGAAATCTCCTTTGAAATGGCAAATGTTTACAGCTACAAAACAGCAAAGAGCTGTCCTTGTCATTGGCAGGTATTAGAAGAAGTAGCCTTGTTAAGTTCTTACACCATAGTGCTAAAAGCTGATAAGTAGGAAAGGTCTATAAACCGGCTTAACATTTTTAGTTTATGTTTGTTTTATATGTTAGAGCTTAATATTGAAGTGGTTCTGGCATCCACCATTTTGTAATATTCTTCAATCTTTAATTTTCTAATTACACTTCCTGAAGTCTCTCCAACCCTTATGGACTGTCCAATCATTCGCCAGAGACCCTCTAATTGCTACCACAAACTTGTTTTGCGTGATATCACAGAATAAAGAAGTACAAGATACTGGAACTGCTCAATTATTGGACATTACCTAGACGTGGAAGGTCCAAGAAAATATTTTAGGAACTTAAATAGAAGATTTTAATACAAATTAGATTTTATATCAAACAGATGAAAGAATAGAATGATAAATAATCACAAGTGTTTTTCAAAAAGTTCATGACAGGCTATTAAATAATTTTATATTAAATCACACTGCCGCAAGATGCTGTCTTAATTTAATTGATTGGCACTCAATAATGTGTAGATTACAAATGAAAGCAATGGTATTTTTCAGTGTTTCGCAAATAAAAATTGTTTAAAAGATTAAGGAAATTACTTAGAAAATATTTACGTATCTGCACACCCCTAGTAAATATTGTTCAGATTTTATCTTCATGATCAACACAGTGTATCTCCTTCCAAATAAACATCAAGACTAAGTATGAGTAATGGTTCCACTGCTCCTTCCTTTCTGTGAATAAGGAATAACACTGAAATCTATTATTGTGATTTTTTAGTAGTACCATTTTATGTACCAAAAGCTGCACACTGTGATTATGTATTTTTCATTTACTAACTAAGAGCTGCCACTCTTGCAAAGGGGAAAGAAATTATAGTTATTTTTTAAAACTACCTTGCTTCAAAAAAACTTTTAGAAGGATTTGAAAAAGATTTTATCTTGACTAGAATAGTTAGTAAGCATGGTAAAGAATAAAATAGAAATTAGAAAAAGAATACCACAGTATGAAGTATAAATTTAGCATATAACTACTGTGTCAGAAGTTCTATAAATATTTCAATAAATCACCCTACTAATTCCAGGAAACTTTTTCGGTTTAGTTCATAATACAAGTGTCAAGGATAACCCATATAAAAAAAGCAATAATCTTGAAGCAAAATAAACCTTGGAGGAAAATTTTGCTTCATGACATATTTCACAGGAAGAGGCTCAGCAATGTGAATAAACAAAGAGCTGGAATTAAATATGAGTCTGCCTGTATGTAAGTGCCGAGACAATCGAAGTGCAAGGTAACTTTACTGTCAAATAATCCCCAAACTGATGAAAGTTTGTGATCTGAAGCGGTCTCTGACACAAATAAGTAAGGTCAGCTATCTTTCAGTTGACAGGAAAGGATATTTAAATAATGACCATTGACCGACCTATCACACAGTAGTTAAATAAAATATTCAAGTTATTGTTTCACAGTTTCCTGCTCCTGTGAAGCACTTTCCTTTGATAAGTACAGTGCATTGATGCAGTTGGAGACTCCCTCCTCTGAAAGTAAGAGCACCAGTGAACATTTAAGTCACAACATCTTAAAATTAAGGTCACAACAACAATGTTTATGTTAACAATAAGTATAGAACAAAAAACTGTTAAAATGTGATTCATTTGGAAAGAGATGGGTCCATGTAAACCCAGAAAAATGACATTTATGAAACTCTAGCATTTCTTTGAAATCCAAATCATTCTCATTTATTACTTCCACGTGGCATTCTTGCATATGCATGTACTGTGACTCCTGCCCCAGAGCTAGGATGGACAAATTAAGTTTCTTAAAGAAATTCAGAATACCAAAAAATAAAGATTTGACAAGACCATTGTAATCTTCTCTCTCTGTCAGTAGTGCTTTCCACCACACTGGGCCATTGGTAGGAGGCTGTGTGGTCCAGTGGTTAAAGAAAAGGGCTTGTAACCAGGAGGTCCCCGGTTCAATTCCCACCTCAGCCACTGACTCGTGTGACCCTGAGCAAGTCACTTAACCTCCTTGTGCTCCGTCTTTCGGGTGAGACGTAGTTGTAAGTGGTGAGGCAATACCAACAGTGTCTGAGAAGCCAGTGAAGAGCCTTGGGAGATGGTACGACTGGGACCTAAAGGACACAGTTCGTGTGGGAGAAGTTAGACAACAAGCTGTGGAAGGGTTGAAGAGCATAGACAGCAGCGCTTTACCAGGCAAACTAAAACTCTGGTGCATTCAGTTTGGTCTACTGCCAAGGTTGTTGTGGCCACTGACTGTGTACGAGGTTTCTTTGACAACAGTAGAGAAGCTGGAAGCTTTAATCAGTTCACACATCACACATCAGGAGTTGCACAGTGAAGAACTTATCTGAACCAGCAGAGAGGAGCAGCAACTGGCTGTGGTTGAGACGGAAAGATTCTGGCTGGGTATCTCAAGCACAATAGAAAGAAAGAAACGCTGATGTACAGGTAAGTAAGCTGGGCTGAGTTGAGTGGGGGACGGTGGGGGGTGATGCTGGGACACCAGAATCACCGTCGAGCCCTCTTGAGGTGTCGTGGGCTAGTCGACGAAACACCGAGGATGGAAGGTGCCCACTTGAAGACCCCAGAGATGTACCCTACTTAGCTCAATCCAGACGGTTGTCATGCTGATGCGCTGGGGAGACCGCACTATGGTTGATCCCCGGAGCCAGCATCGCAGCCGTTGTGTGTGCTGATGCGCTAGGGAGGCAATAAGCTGATCCCTAGAGCCAGCATTACACTTCAGCCATCAACATCAGACAGAAGGATATCTACATCATCATATGGAAGGAAGCGCAAATGGATGGAGACACATATGGATCACATTAGTTTACTGTGAAGCTACGTCTTAGTTGGTGCTTATCTTGGCGAGAGCCAAGTTCAAATCAGCATGAAGTTTTAACATCTACTCTCATGTAATGGAAATCATGCAGCTGATGCATAGTTCATACACCCTAGTCTCTGTAAGTCGCCTTGGATAAAGGCGTCTGCTAAATAAACAAATAATAATAGATGGAATTTGTCTAGATTATCTAAAAGCAGTGTGAGTCCAAGAAACTTCTAGAAAGTGTATCCCAAGTGTTCAATAGCGTATGATCACTTTTAAGAGAGAGAATTAGCTGGCCAAGGGGGAATTACTGTTGCAACTGTGTTGATTTTGTTTAGCTGGAATATGTAGTGTGTCCATTCTTGCTATAGGAAGAGTATTACCACTGAAACACCATTACAAAATGGCAGATTCACTCAACCATAACATTTTTCATCTGTCCTTACTTAGATGTTCCTTCATCAAGACAATGACTGCCAAAAAGATCACATGGTCAGCACCTGGTAATAGCAATTGGGACCATAAATTACACAGAATCCAAACGAGATCCAACTTTTTCCCTCGTGCTTGTCTGAATGTCACTGTAGGTCACTGCTAGCTAGTAAAATCTATGTTGTCTTGACACCACATTATATCAAACAGCTAAATTGTTTTGTTTTGAATAGATTTTTCTGTTTTTCAGTAACACATACAGATTACAGATAGTCAGCATTTTATTAAGTTGACATTTTATAAGCTTAGGGAAATACATATTATTGTTTTTTTCTTTGTGTCTATGTTTATACAAATATGTTAAATATTTGAAGACCCTTCATCCATACACTATGGCATAAATTAAAAATCTATATCTATCTGTACTAAACTAATTTTAAAACAGTTTCTACAGTATAATGATGGAAAAAACAAGCCAAAAAACATGAAGAATGATATTAGGAACTTAGGAAAATTTTACTAATGTCACTGAAATGTTTATGCTGGTCACTCTTTAATCAGAATCCATTTGTGCCATTCTACACACTTTGAACCTTTCATTGTGCATAACTGTGTATGCATAATACCATAAAATGACTGTTATGCCAAGTACATTGGTTAAACAAAAAAGTAAATGTGAAGATAGAACAACACATGATAGGCCTCAAAAATAGATTGTAGCAATTTCAGAAAAATGCACTTGAGCAAGGACACACAAAACAAAGAAAAAACAATTGCAAAGAAACACAGAAAATGTGAGAAATTATTACATTAATAATAATGAATGTATTAATAATCTAAAAAACCTACCACTGGCATCAAACAGTTTATAATTGAATATAGAATTACGTACATTTCATTTTATTACAGCAAGTAGATCAAATAATGATCAAAACAAATAAGCATAAGCTGAAAGGAAAATGAAATGAAAGGAGGTGAAAATAACATAGACATTGACACAAAAGATCTTTGCACATGTTTACTGCCCTTTGGATATGATGCTTTACTGCACTAAAGTCTACCACCCTAAAGTATGTTTTCATAGTCAAATAAATTGTATTAAAGTTGAGTAAATATATTGTAAGCACTGTTTTCATGGTCAAACAAATCAGATCAAAGTTGGATCCAATTTATATAACAAGCAATGCATTTAATATATTAAAATGTCACCAGCAATGTCAACAAACTGAACGTGTCACTGCAATACTGTCAACCAATCAGAGCCAACTTGGACGTGACGTTTCAGTGACATTTCTTCAAAGAAATTGCATGAGTTTGAGTATGTTCTTTAAGTGGGTGGCAAAGAAAGCTGTGGAGGATGCAAAGGCTGCCCTTCAAATTGGTGATATCATGGGGCAAGTTCAGCATGGAAGAGGGGGTCTTGGTCTCAGTTCAGCTCCTCCTACATGGCACAAGGCAGCCCCAGCGCAACGGAGGAAGCTTGTAGTCAACGAGGTGCAAAAGCAGGAGGAGAGGATGAGGTGTATAAAGGCCATTTCCCAGGGCAAGCAGGGAGAATGGATGAGATGGGAGAGTGTGGAACAACGCAAGATTGGCTGGCAAGACCTATGGTCAATGGAACAGAGCAGGATCAGTTTCCTTATAAGGTCAACATATGATGTTCTCCCATCACCACAGAACCTAAACCTCTGGGTAGGAGAGGATCCCTCATGTCCTTTGTGTTCATCACCTGCAACATTAAGGCACATTTTGACAGGATGTAAGGTGGCTCTTAGCCAGGGCGGTTTACTTGGCCATGACCAGGTGCTGCGATGTTTGGCCTTAGCATTGGAAGACAAAGCGTAACATGACCAATAAGTTGCCATCTGTTCCATCAAAACAGTACACACAAAGACAACATTCCTCCGCCCAGGAGAGCAACCACCAAGAAAAGGTGTTAAAACCAATCCTCGCCCAGGACAACTGGAAGCTGCTAGAGACTGGAAAATGCTGGCGGATGTTGGTCAACGGCTTATTTTTCCACCTGAGATTGCCACCACAAACCTTCGACCAGATATTGTCTTGTGGTCTGGATCAGCACGCCTTGTTCACCTGGTGGAGTTAACAGTGCCATGGGAGGATGCTGTAGATGAGGCGTATGAGAGGAAGAAACTGCGGTATGCTCAACTAGCCACTGAAGCGGAACAGCGAGGATGGAGAGTCTGGGTTTACCCAGTGGAAGTGGGATGTCGAGGATTTGTGGCACACTCTACAACCCGGTTTCTCAGAGATGTCGGATTCAATGGCCAAGAGTTGCGTCGCACAGTGAAGAACTTATCTGAAGCAGCAGAGAGGAGCAGCAACTGGCTGTGGTTGAGACGGAAAGATTCTGGCTGGGGATCTCAAGCACAATAGAAAGGAAAAAAGGCTGATATACAGGTAAGTAAGCTGGGCTGAGTTGAGTGGGGGACGGAGGGGTGAAGCTGGGGCGCCAGAATCACCGTCGAGCCCTCTTGAGGTGTCGTGGGCTGGTCGACGAAACACCGAGGATGGAAGGTGCCCACTTGAAGACCCCAGAGATGTACCCTACTTAGCTCAATCCAGGCGGTTGTCATGCTGATGCGCTGGGGAGACCGCACTATGGTTGATCCCGGAGCCAGCATCGCAGCCGTTGTGTGTGCTGATGCGCTAGGGAGGCAAAATAAGCTGATCCCTGGAGCCAGCATTACACTTCAGCCATCAACACCAGACAGAAGGATATCTACATCATCATATGGAAGGAAGCGCAAATGGATGGAGACACATATGGATCACATTAGTTTACTGTGAAGCTACGTCTTAGTTGGTGCTTATCTTGGCGAGAGCCAAGTTCAAATCAGCATGAAGTTTTAACATCTACTCTCATGTAATGGAAATCATGAAGATCTGGATACGTCCAGTGACTGCTGTGAATAGTGCAGCTGGCAACAAGGGAAAGACCTCGTGACAGCCTGGAGAGACAGCTGACTGGAGGAAAGAGACCCCATTGGGGCTGGCAAGGGTTAGCTACCCTTGTCGGCAGTATCCAACTCTGTGTTTACAGGATGCTGGAGACACCCGCCCAAGGCTTCAAAGAAATTAAACAGAAAAATACCCTAGAGTCTGCGAGGCGGGGCGGAAGATGACTCAACGTTGGACAACACGGTTAAGGACTTAGGAGCGGAAGCGGATATGAGTATGGAGAGTACTTCACAAAAGACTAGTTCAAGATCTGCAGTTAGCAAAGACATGGAACTCCAGGTTTGTGTCTGCGGCTGGAGCAAGGCGACAACAGTCAGGGGTTTGAAGATTCATCAAGGGAGAATGAAATGCTTGAGGGAGAAGGGACAAGGGCCTCGCATTGATCAGTACTTCTTACGAAGTCAGTCAAGTCAGTCGAATGAAATCCAGCGACAGGAAGCAAACCACAGTTAGCAGGATATCAGCACCCCTGTCATAGATGTGAGGAGGACTTGCATGGACACAGTTAGTGATGAACCTAATGATCCTTGTGAACCGGGCAGACAAACCAGCGTAAGAGAGAAAAGAACCTCAACGGGCACAAGCCTGGAGTTAAATGGCCAAGAGCTTGTGAGAAAACTGCATGGGACACAGTAAACACAGATCTCTGCTTTGCATTGGAAAGGTTAAGTGGAACAGTTGAAAAGAAACTGGATAAATTTGGGGACATCATCTACATATGGAAGCGAGAGGTTTGGAGTTGAAAAAAGGAAGGAAAAAGTACAAACTATTCCTGGAAAGTCTAGGCGGCAGCAGGAGATTGAGCAGCTTAGTTAGAGAAAGGAGACAGCTGAGGAAGCAATGGAGAAGAGCAGAAGAAAGTCAGAAGGAGGGACTCAATCTCTTACAAAGGGTCATAAAAGATAAGCTTGCAACATTGCGCAGAGCTGAGCGCCTACGGAAACGCTACAAAAAGAAGGAGCGTGCGAGAACTAACTTTTATAAAGACCCATTCAAATTTGTAAAGAAGTTATTCACCAGTGAGAAGAATGGCACACTAAAAGCATCTAAGTTTGAGTTGGAGAGATATTTGGAGGAAACACATACAGATTCAAAAGGCAGGAGCCTATGTCAATTCCTTCAGACATCCCACCTATCAATCCACCAGAATACCAAATGGAGGACTGTGCACCTAAGTGGAAAGAAGTAGAGCAAGCTGTGAAAAAAGCAAGGGCTTCATCATCTCCAGGGCCTAATGGAGTTCCGTACAGAGTGTACAAGAGTGCTTCAGGAGTTCTACGAATCCTGTGGAAACTGATGAAAGTAGCATGGGAAAAACAGGTTGTACCAAGAGCATGGCGCCGAGCAGGTGGAGTCTTTATACCTAAAGAAAAAGATTCTAGCAGCATCAGTCAGTTTCGCCCTATTTCCCTATTAAGCGTAGAAGGCAAGATTTTCTTCAGCATTATTGCTCAGAGATTGTCAACTTACCTATTAAAGAACTGCTTCATTGACACTTCAATACAAAAGCGGGCATTCCAGGTTTCCCAGGATGCTTAGAACACATCAATGTGATCTGGCAACAAATTCAATCAGCTAAAAAGGAGAGGAAGGAGCTCCATGTGACATTCCTGGATTTGGCTAATGCATATGGTTCAGTGCCACATGAACTTCTTTGGGCAGCATTTGATTTTTCAGTGTACCAATGACAATAACAAATCTAGTGAAAGCCTACTTTGGAGATTTGCAATTTAGTTTTCAACTTCAGAATTCAGCACTACATGGCAATGCCTAGAAGTTGGAATAATGGCAGGATGCACCATTTCTCCACTGGCTTTTACCATGGCAATGGAAGTAATCATTAGGGCATCAAAATGGGTAGTGGGAGGAGGCGCTTGGCTTCTGGAATACGACTACCACCAATTCGAGCATACATGGATGACATGACAACCATGACTACAACAGTAGCCTGCACTAATCGGTTATTGGGCAAATTAACCAATAACATTGAATGGGCACGAATGCAATTCAAGCCCACTAAATCAAGGAGCATCTCTATAATTAAAGGTAAAGTAGTAGATAAAACGTTCTTCATTAATGGTGAGGCAATACCAACAGTGTCTGAGAAGCCAGTGAAGAGCCTTGGGAGATGGTGCGACGGGGATCTAAAGGACACAGTTCGTGTGGGAGAAGTTAGACAACAAGCTGTGGAAGGGTTGAAGAGCATAGACAGCAGCGCTTTACCAGGCAAACTAAAACTCTGGTGCTTTCAGTTTGGCCTACTGCCAAGGTTGCTGTGGCCACTGACTGTGTACGAGGTTTCTTTGACAACAGTAGAGAAGCTGGAAGCTTTAATCAGTTCACACATCAGGAAATGGTTGGGAGTTCCACGCTGCCTCAGCAGAGTGGGACTTTATGGTAAAGGAATACTGCAGCTACCTGTCTCGCTCTAACCGAGGAGTTTAAGTGCGCCAAGGTCCGACTGGAAATGACATTAGTAGAGTCACGCGACAAATGCGTAAGGGAGGCAGCACCTGTGTTGAAAACTGGAAGAAAGTGGGTGGCAAAGAAAGCTGTGGAGGATGCAAAGGCTGCCCTTCAAATTGGTGATATCATGGGGCAAGTTCAGCATGGAAGAGGGGTCTTGGTCTCAGTTCAGCTCCTCCTACATGGCACAAGGCAGCCCCAGCGCAACGGAGGAAGCTTGTAGTCAACGAGGTGCAAAAGCAGGAGGAGAGGATGAGGTGTATAAAGGCCATTTCCCAGGGCAAGCAGGGAGAATGGATGAGATGGGAGAGTGTGGAACAACGCAAGATTGGCTGGCAAGACCTATGGTCAATGGAACAGAGCAGGATCAGTTTCCTTATAAGGTCAACATATGATGTTCTCCCATCACCACAGAACCTAAACCTCTGGGTAGGAGAGGATCCCTCATGTCCTTTGTGTTCATCACCTGCAACATTAAGGCACATTTTGACAGGATGTAAGGTGGCTCTTAGCCAAGGACGGTTTACTTGGCGCCATGACCAGGTGCTGCGATGTTTGGCCTTAGCATTGGAAGACAAGCGTAACATGACCAATAAGTTGCCATCTGTTCCATCAAAACAGTACACACAAAGACAACATTCCTCCGCCCAGGAGAGCAACCACCAAGAAAAGGTGTTAAAACCAATCCTCGCCCAGGACAACTGGAAGCTGCTAGAGACTGGAAAATGCTGGCGGATGTTGGTCAGCGGCTTATTTTTCCACCTGAGATTGCCACCACAAACCTTCGACCAGATATTGTCTTGTGGTCTGGATCAGCACGCCTTGTTCACCTGGTGGAGTTAACAGTGCCATGGGAGGATGCTGTAGATGAGGCGTATGAGAGGAAGAAACTGCGGTATGCTCAACTAGCCACTGAAGCGGAACAGCGAGGATGGAGAGTCTGGGTTTACCCAGTGGAAGTGGGATGTCGAGGATTTGTGGCACACTCTACAACCCGGTTTCTCAGAGATGTCGGATTCAATGGCCAAGAGTTGCGTCGCACAGTGAAGAACTTATCTGAAGCAGCAGAGAGGAGCAGCAACTGGCTGTGGTTGAGACGGAAAGATTCTGGCTGGGGATCTCAAGCACAATAGAAAGGAAAAAAAGGCTGATATACAGGTAAGTAAGCTGGGCTGAGTTGAGTGGGGGACGGAGGGGTGAAGCTGGGGCGCCAGAATCACCGTCGAGCCCTCTTGAGGTGTCGTGGGCTGGTCGGCGAAACACCGAGGATGGAAGGTGCCCACTTGAAGACCCCAGAGATGTACCCTACTTAGCTCAATCCAGGCGGTTGTCATGCTGATGCGCTGGGGAGACCGCACTATGGTTGATCCCGGAGCCAGCATCGCAGCCGTTGTGTGTGCTGATGCGCTAGGGAGGCAAAATAAGCTGATCCCTGGAGCCAGCATTACACTTCAGCCATCAACACCAGACAGAAGGATATCTACATCATCATATGGAAGGAAGCGCAAATGGATGGAGACACATATGGATCACATTAGTTTACTGTGAAGCTACGTCTTAGTTGGTGCTTATCTTGGCGAGAGCCAAGTTCAAATCAGCATGAAGTTTTAACATCTACTCTCATGTAATGGAAATCAAAATTTTAAAGAAATGTGATCGATTTGGAAGGTTATACAAGGCTATTAATTATTTTACCATTCTAAATGATGAAAAAGAGCTACAGAACAAATAAGAACATGCCAAGGAAGGGTTGATGTTAGAAGTGGAGATACATTAGGCAGGATGCACTATGGGCCTGTAGCCACTTGTGCACCCTGTGGGATAGAACTTCAACACTTATCAATGTGTATTTATCATCTTGTCAAAAACACACACAAATGAATCATAAAACTGTTTTTGACCTTTAAAACAAAGAAAACAAGCGTATCCTTCAGCTGGATACAACCACATTGGTAGGGTTATATTAATCAGCTTGACAGTCGCCCTAAGAGATGTCTTATTTAAATCATTTTTGTTATTAGCAACACATACATACTTGGGCCTGGGGATTCAAAAAGTCCTTGAAAATACAAGGACAATATTTTGTTCTATTCATTGTTTGTATTGGCTGAAATATTTTAACAAAAATAATTCTATGTATTAGATGCAGTAATTGTCTCAGTATAACACACACCCTGTGTGTATTGTGCACCTCATGTGTAATACGCACCCTGTGTGTATCATGCATGAGTGAGATGCCTTGGTATTAATCTCTTGTAAAAGCACTCCACTCATAGTAATGTACACTTCTTATATAACATACAACTCTTGTAATAATGTATTTTTACCAGGAAGTCACTTGAAATTAAAAATCACTTTCACAAGACACATGTATAATTTCAAATATTTTAGCCTATTCCACCCTACCAAACAAACAACAGTATATTATATAGAATATATAATGTTATGTATTGAATCTTTATTGTGTATCAAGGGGGCTGTTTGAGGTCATGAGTGGGATAATTCTCGGTACACAATGAAGATTCAGTACATAACCATTATATACCATGATTGAGACATTCCCAGCACAATTCAAATGTAAACTTTAACTTAACTAGATTTGTTTTTTATGATCTATCTTTCTTTGTGGAAGGGGTAGAAAAATACAAAGCATCTATGATTCCTTCAAAACAGTCAGATTGTTGCACATTGCATTATAGGGTAATTTCAACAAGGCAGAGCTGAAAACGAAGCCAGTACAGTAAAGCAACATGTCGACTGCAGAGTGTAGTTTAGGGAATGGATAGAGACAGCCTTACTTGTGGAGATAGTGGCACATGTAACCACAGGGAAGACTTTGTGTAACTAAGACACACACAACCAGGTTGGAATATTTTAATATTGTATGCAATCAGTAACAAATCTGTAGTAAGTAGTATTAATTTTACTGTTTATATATTAATAATAAACAGTCCTGTGTGTGTTTAACAGGCAGGGTTGCTGATTCAAGCCCAGCCTCCACCCTGTTACGCGTTAATGATTTATTGTTCATCGACTGTTATAATTAGGGCTTCTGTTTTTCGTTTTTTATTTATTTCATTTTGTGGTGCTTATTTTTAGCTATTTTCGAGTTTTATGTAAATGTTTTTTTTTTTTTTTTCAGGGCTTTCACTTTTTATATACTCTATGAAATTTATTGTTTTCGGTTACTTTCCAAAATGCTTGGATGTTTTTTTCTGTCACAATATGTATAGTAACTTGACAGTACTTGCACACTTAAGTTGTACCTTCTTTCCTTTGCTGCCTTCCACAACTAAATCCTTATGATCAAAGGCACATTCATCTGGGGTTTTTGTGTGTCTAGACTGACACAAAAAATGTTTTTTTACATTTTGCCACAATTTGCAATTCTGTTTTAAATTCTTCCTATCTAACTGTAATATAGCTTTAAATCCCGTGGACAAGCCTTCTAATTGTAATCTCGTTTTAAATCTTGCAAGCGGAGTCTCCAATGGAAATCTAGGAATTTGCTGCCACTCTTTAGTTAGGGTGAGTTTAAAGTATTCAGAACAAATCAATGATAGATACAAGTCAGGAAGGTGGGGCATTGCCCAACTGCACTTGGGAAGGTAGTTTGCTTTTGTTTGTTTTTTTGTAGTAGGTTTTGTTTTTTTTTAAATGGGAAAGGGGTGAAGTCAACCTACACCGATTACTTTTTTTGTATCAGGGATGTTTTATCGAAAATCAGAAGCCCTAGTTATAATTTAGAGAGTTTCAAAATTGGAAGATGTTTCACAGCCAAGCAGTTTAATGCAAACTGGAATGCTATGATACATTAAATGAAAGTAATTAATCTTTGACCCAACTCCCCAACAGTAAGAAACAGTGCTTTCTGAGCAACAAAAAACCTGTAACTAAACACTCATGCATGTTGTTTATATATATACTGTATATATATATATATATATATATATATATATATATATATAGTTTTACAAGCCTGATACCTCAGATAAAAGGGTAGAGGGCAGGGACATTCAGAATGGGTCTACATTGCTGGCTGAGACCAGACCCACTTTCAATCACATGTAATCAGTAAAGACTTTGCTGCTTTGCTTCCTTTCATTGTGTCTCAAGGTTTACTATTTCCTGCATATGTCCTTTTTACTAGAGAATGCAATGTTTTTATATAGAGTAGTTCATCTCCTCACCTACAAAATTGCTCCTTGTAATGAAGATGAATTGGTTATTGAATCTGAATTATATATATATATATATAAATACACATATACATTTGAGGAGTGCCTAAAATACCGTAATACAGTATTCACCATGGGATTTTCACGAAACATCACTTTTGAAACCTCTTATGCAGCAGATTGGTATGGCTACTTAATAGGCTAATTTTCAATTTATTCTCATAGATTTTTTTAAAATATTTTTTTTAGATTCTACATAAAATATTATTTTAATTCAATATTTTACATAGAAAGAATACACAAGGGCTACAATTGTGATAGACATAGTATTCATCCGACTTCTTTCCTCTCATTCACATGTATATGTTCTCTTATTGCATAAAATGGAAAATCAATACATAACTCTATAATAGGAGTGATTTATTTACAGCATTTTGTGTGGTCCTAAAAAAATAAACCCTTTCAAATCCTAGATTAATGATTTTTGTGGTATATATATATATCCCTCCTAAAATCCACTGCCACTGCCTCAAAGTGGCAGGAGGGTGACAACGGGTTCTCAAGATGAAGTACAGTGGGGTCCCCTGACTCTGGCAGGTTCAACCATGCTATGAAAGCTTGAGTAATATACTCGGCCAAAGTGGAAGGGGCACTCACCGACCCACCTGACCACGTGGTGTGTTATGGCCCCCCCAGATGAAAGCACAGACAAAAGCATAGCCCTCATTCCCCGGAGGCTGGATTGCCGCTGACCAAGGCAGCGGCTGGGTACACATGAAGACAGAGGGTGCTAAGAATCACCGGGTTATGATTTTAGGCTGCCACAGAACACTGACCCTGACCATGTACAACTGCAGATCTCTTTCCGGTGAAGCAAGACTTCAAGAGTTGGAGAAGAACTTGGAAGAATCAAGTGGACTAAGTGAAGTACGGCGAAAAGATGAAGGACTACTAGAACTCAAGAGTAGACATCTTCTCTTCTACCGAGGCATATAGGACAAATAGGAGGCGTTGGATTCATTGCCCACAAGAGAATCAAGAATAACGTAATAGAGATTGACAGCGTGTCAGAGAGGTGTGCACGACTGATAGTGAAAGTTTCAAGGAAGTACGAACTTAAGGTCATCCAAGGATATGCACCAACAACAAGCTATTCGGATGAAGAAGTCAAAGATTTTTATGAAAAAGTACAAGAATTACACGAAAATGGGAAGAGCCACTATAACTTCATCTGGGACTTCAATGCCAAAACAGGAGCCCAGCAAGAAGACGAGCATCCTGTTGGCAAATTTGGACATGGAGATAAGAATGAGAGGGGCAACAGACTAGTCGAATTTGCAGAGAACAAGAACTTATTCATCATGATCACCTTCTTCCAGAAGAAACCCATCAGGAAATGGACGTGGAGAGGACCCAACGGAGTGAGGAATGAAATTGACTACTGTAACCGAGCTGCAACTCACTCGGGTTCGTTGCCCCTTTAAAACACCGGCCCAGGACACAGAAATGGAGTTTAAAGCGCTGACGCACACAAAAACAAAAATAAACAAAACAAACACCTAGCTCTATACAAGCACTAACTAGACACACAGAACCTAAACTAACTGGCAGGACGACTAAGCCGTTTACCTGCTACACAAACTCCAACAAAACCACACAGGTTTACAATGTACACACTTCTAACGACTGCTTGGAAGCAGCGCACCCCTTCTGCCTCCTTCTCCTCAGCAGCCCTGAGCAAACTGACTGCCCTCTTTAAATACCCTGCACCTGGTTCTAATTTAACAATAATTACCAGGTGCAGGGGATAATTAATAATAAAACAATTAACAAATTAAATTAAACAATAAAGCAAAACCATTAAATTAAAACAAATGTGCATTTGCACATGTTTTTTCATGCAGGGAGGATTAACCCCCTACCTGCTGTGTTACACTACATACTCACCAGCAAGAAAAACACCGTACAAGATGTCTCAGTAGTAACCAATTTTAACACAGGAAGTGACCACAGACTTGTAAGATGCAAAATACACCTAAACACAGCTCTGGAGAGAGCGAAACTTGTGATGATGAAATCCAACACAATCAATGTAGAAATGCTCCAGAAGCAAAGCCTGGTGTTTCAGTTGGAAATGAAGAATAGATTCAGTGCTCTTCAAGAGCTGCAAAAAGATGAAGCAATTGAGGTAAACAAAATCTATGAGGAAGTGACGCAAGTAACTGCAGAAACAGCAAAAAACATTTGCTGGAACACAGAGTACAAAATGCAACCAGAAGATCACGCAAGAGACAAAAGACTGCATGAAGAAAAAAAGGGAAATGAAACAAACAGCAGTTCTGAAGTCAAAGATTGAATACATTAGAACATAAGAACATAAGAAAGTTTACAAATGAGAGGAGGCCATTCAGCCCATCTTGCTTGTTTGGTTGTTAGTAGCTTATTGATCCCAGAATCTCATCAAGCAGCTTCTTGAAGGATCCCAGGGTGTCAGCCTCAACAACATTACTGGGGAGTTGGTTTCAGACCCTCACAATTCTCTGTGTAAAAAAGTGCCTCCTATTTTCTGTTCTGAATGCCCCTTTATCTAATCTCCATTTGTGACCCCTGGTCCTTGTTTCTTTTTTCAGGTCAAAAACGTCCTCTGAATCGACATTGTCTATACCTTTTAGAATTCTGAATGTTTGAATCAAATCGCCGCGTAGTCTTCTTTGTTCAAGACTGAATAAATTCAATTCTTTTAGCCTGTCTGCACACGACATGCCTACGTCACTTTGCTGCTGCAACAGTGTTTGCCACTACTCCTATTTTTCTGTCGTCTGCAAATTTAACAAGTTTGCTTATACCAGAATCTAAATCATTAATGTAGATTAGGAATAGCAGAGGATCTAATACTGATCCCTGTGGTACTCCATTGGTTACCTCGCTCTGTTTTGAGGTTTCTCCTCTAATCAGTACTTTCTGTTTTCTACATGTTAACCATTCCTTAATCCATGTGCATGCATTTCCTTGAATCCCTACTGCGTTCAGCTTGAGAATTAATCTTTTATGCAGGACTTTGTCAAAAGCTTTCTGGAAATCTAAATAAACCATGTTGTATGCTTTGCAATTATCCATTGTCAATGTTGCATCCTCAAAAAAGTCAAGCAAGTTAGTTAGACACGATCTCCCTTTCCTAAAACCATGCTGACTGTCTCCCAGGATATTGTTACCATATAGGTAATTTTCCACTTTAGATCTTATTATAGTTTCCATAAGTTTACATATAATACAAGTCAGGCTTATTGGTCTGTAGTTACCTGGTTCGGTTTTGTCTCCCTTTTTGTGGATCTGTATTATGTTTGCAATTTTCCAGTCTGTCGGTACAACCCCTTGAGCTCTGCAAGACAGTAAGAAAGTGCATTACTGAGGATACACGGTCGTTCAACTGTAGGTTGGTAGAGAAAACTATTGAAAACAACCGAAGCATGAAGAAAGCAAAACAAAGACTGATTATTGGTGTAACAGGGCGAGATCTGTGCTCGCTATCTGACGTATCCATGATCCTGTGGGGGAGGGGTCGGGAACCCTGTAGGATCCGCCTGTCGATCATGGCGATGATACAGAGGTTGGGTGAGGATGTGTTCTCTCCCTCTCTCTCAGTGGTCAAGAGGCAGGCCTTGGGGGATGCCTGACCTATAAAAACTGTGCTTTGTTATTAGCCCTGGTCGTGAGGTACTGGAGAAACAAAAAGGGACAGGCAAACAAGACTGAGGAAGACAGCTGAACCAGAGAAAAAAAAGAATAACTGTATTTACGTACCCGAATCGGGACGTGTGTATTTAGTGGGGAAACCCTGGGCAACCCCATAGAGTGTAGTAGGGGAATAGCAAAGCGCAGGCTGAAGACCCGAGCCATGCGGGTAGCAGTACGGTGGGGGAACGCTGCAAGAGCATCGTCGAGCACCTTTTATTTGTAGTTTCGTTATTGTATTTTATTTTACTTTTTACTTTTGCCCTTTTGTTTGTAATATTATTTTGAGCACCTGCGTGTGCACCACGAGTGAATGGCCAACCTTTTACCATTGCTGGTACTGGGTTGTGCTCTGGAGACAGTGAAACAGTGCCACTTTGTGGCGGAAATAAATCTGTGCGCCAAGTGGCGTCTTCAACTAAAGTTCTGTCTTGTGTCCAGTCAATTCGCAAACCCTCCCACAGTTGGGAAAAAAAACTTTTAGCAATCAAACAAGGATGGGACTGTCATCAAGAACCACAAATTGATTTTGAAGAGAGTTGAAAACTTTTACATAAAATTATATCAAGAAAAGAGCAACATAGCAGATCATGAAGACGAGACAGAAAAAATGCAACCTGAGGAAGAAGTTCCAGATGTGATTCTGGAAGAAGTGAAACATACTATCAAACATATGAAGACAGGAAAGGCACACGGAGAAGACAGCATAACGACTGACATCTTTAAAAAAAGGCAGTGAAAAAGTGACAAAAATATTTTTACAGATTTTTACAGATTGTATTAAGCAAAAGAAAGTGCCAAATGACTGGAACAATGCATCAGTGATACTTTTACATAAGAAAGGAGATAAAGAAGACCTCAAGAACTACAGACCTATTAGCTTACTTCCTATAATCTACAACATTTTTACAAAGATACTCACCAACAGACTTCAAGATAAATTTGACTTGGCACAATCAAATTGAGCAACCAGGATTCAGGAGTGAATTTAGCACAATGGATCATCTTCAAATTGTACAGCAAGTGATTCAAACCAGCAATGAGTACGAACTACCACTTTGCTTGGGATTCATCGACTATGAAAAAGCCTTTTACACAAGATCTGTATTAAGCTCTCTGAAAAATCAAGGAATTTAGAAAACGTACAGAGACTTGATCAGCAGCATATACAAGAATGCAACACCCACAGTAAGACTCATGCGATAAATGCGTAAGGGAGGCAGCACCTAGGTTGAAAACTGGAAGGAAGTGGGTGGCAAAGGAAGCCGTGTACGATGCAAAGGCTGCCCTTCGAATCGGTGATATCATGGGGCAAGTACAGCATGGAAGAGGAGGTCTTGGTCTCAGTTCAGCTCCTCCTACATGGTGCAAGGCAGCCCCAGCTCAACGGAGGAAGCTGGTAGTCAACGAGGTGCAAAAGCAGGAGGAGAGGATGAGGTGCGTAAAGGCCGTTTCCCAGTCCAAGCAGGGAGAATGGATGAGATCGGAAAGCGTGGAACAACGCAAGATCGGCTGGCGAAACCTATGGATAATGGAACAGAGCAGGATCAGTTTCCTCATCAGGTCAACATATGATGTTCTCCCATCACCACAGAACCTAAACCTCTGGGTAGGAAAGGATCCGTCATGTCCTTTGTGTTCATCCCCACAACATAAAGGCACATTTTGACAAGATGCAAGGTAGGTCTTAGCCAAGGACGGTTTACTTGGTGTCATGACCAGGTGCTGCGTTGTTTGGCCTTAGCATTGGAAGACAAACATAACATGGCCAATAAGTTTCCACCAGTTCCATCAAAACATTACACAAAAAGGACAACATTCCTCCATCCAGGGGAGAAACCACCAAGAAAAGGTATTAAAACCAAGCCTCATCTAGGACAAGTGGAAGCTGCTAGAGACTGGAAAATGCTGGAAGATGTTGGTCAACAGCTTATTTTTCCACCTGAGATTGACAACACTAACCTTCGACCAGATATTGTCTTGTGGTCTGGATCAGCACGCCTCATTCACCTGGTAGAGTTAACAGTGCCATGAGAGGATGCTGTGGATGAGAGGAAAAACCTTTGGTATGCTCAACTAATTGCTGAAGCTGAACAGTGAGAATGGAGAGTCTGGGTTTACCCAGTGGAGGTGGGTTGTCGAGGATTTGTGACACACTCTACAACCCAGTTTCTCAGAGATGTCAGATTCAGTGGTCAAGAGTTGCGCCGTACAGTGAAAAACTTATCTGAAGCAGCAGAGAGGAGCAGCAACTGGCTGTGGTTGAAACGGAAAGATTCTGGTTGGGGATTTCAAGCACAACAGAAAGAAAGCAACGTTGATGCACAGGTAAGTAAGCTGGGCTGAGCTGAGTGGGAGATGGAGCGGGGTGATTCTGGGATGCCAGTGTCACCGTCAAGCCCTCCTGAGGTGTCGTGGGCTGGTCGATGGAAGGATGGAAGGTGCCCACTTGAAGACCTCAGAGATGTACCTTACTCAGCTCAATCCAGTCGGTTGTCGTGCTGAGGTGCTGGGGAGACTGCACTGTGGTTGATCCCTGGAGCCAGCATCGCAGCCGTTGTGTGTGCTGATGCACCAGGGAGGCAAAATAAGCTGATCTCAGGATCCAGCATTACACTTCAGCCATCAACACCAGGCAGAAGGATACCTACATCATCAGATGGAGGGAAACGCAAATGGATGGAAACGCAGATGGATCACATTAGTTTATTGTAAAGCTACGTCTTAGTTGGTGCTTATTTTGGCGAGAGTCTAAAATCAGCATGAAGTTTTAACATCTACTCTCATGTAATGGAAATCATAAATTTTGGAACGTAAATCTCCATTGAGGATTATGTGGAGGATGAATGTAGTTTATGAATGAAAATTAAGTAAATATAACTAAACCAGATGTCCCAGACAAAGTGGAATAATCAGAGTTTACACTGATCTTATTCTTATATTCTAGGATTTAATCTGTCATGATACAAAATGATCATTTATATAGTCAATTCTTACTATACATGCTTATACAACTACCCCAAAAGTAATGACTAAAGCTAAGGTTTATAATTTTAGAAAAGCAAACTATGAAGGTATGAAACAGAGACTAACAGAAGTAGATTGGAGTAAAATAGAGAAAACATCCACAGAAAAAGGATGGCTGTTTTTTAAAAATGTAGTACTAGAGGCGCAAAACAATTACATCCCAAAAGTAGACAAATCTAAATCTAAAACAAAATGGCCAAAATGGTTTAATAGATCAATTAAAAAATATATTCAGCGAAGAAAGGCACTTTACAGAGCGTTTAAAAGGGACCAAAAACAAAGTACACAGAATGAGTACTTAGAACTGCAAACACAAGTCAAAAAGGAAGTTAGAAAGGCCAAGAGAGAGATAGAAATCAATATTGCTAAGGGGGCTAAAACCAATTCCAAAATGTTTTCCAATATTATAACAGCAAGAGAACATTCAAAGAGGAGGTTAAATGTCTAAGAGACACAAATGGCAAAATCATAGATGAAGAAAAAAAAATAGCAAATATATTAAATGATTACTTTTCACAGGTTTTCACAAAGGAGGACATGGACAACATGCCCCACATGTCAACCTGTTCCTATCCAATTTTAAATAACTAGCATAACAGAGGCAGAAGTGTTAAAGGGACTAGGAGCTCTTAAAATAAACAAATCCCCTGGGCCGGATGAGATCATCCCAATAGTACTCAAAGAAATGAAAGAAGTTATTTACAAACCGCTAACCAAGATCATGCAACAGTCTCTTGACACAGGGGTTGTACCGACAGACTGGAAAATTGCAAACATAATACAGATCCACAAAAAGGGAGACAAAACCGAACCAGGTAACTACAGACCAATAAGCCTGACTTCTATTATATGTAAACTTATGGAAACTATAATAAGATCCAAAATGGAAAATTACCTATATGGTAACAGTATCCTGGGAGACAGTCAGCATGGTTTTAGGAAAGGGAGATCGTGTCTAACTAACCTACTTGACTTTTTTGAGGATGCAGCATTGAAAATGGATAATTGCAAAGCATATGACATGGTTTATTTAGATTTCCAGAAAGCTTTTGACAAAGTCCTGCATAAAAGATTAATTCTCAAACTGAACTCAGTAGGGATTCTAGGAAATGCATGCACATGGATTAGGGAGTGGTTAACAGGTAGAAAACAGAAAGTACTGATTAGAGGAGTAACCTCAAAATGGAGCGAGGTAACCAGTGGTGTACCACAGGGATCAGTATTAGGTCCTCTGCTATTCCTAATCTACATTAATGATTTAGATTCTGGTATAGTAAGCAAACTCGTTAAATTTGCAGACGACACAAAAATAGGAGGAGTGGCAAACACTGTTACAGCAGCAAAGTGTCGTAGGCATGTCGTGTGCAGACAGGCTAAAAGAATTGAATCTATTCAGTCTTGAACAAAGAAGACTACGCGGCGATCTGATTCAAACATTCAAAATTCTAAAAGGTATAGACAATGTCGATTCAGGGGACGTTTTTGTCCTGAAAAAAGAAACAAGGACCAGGGGTCACAAATGGAGATTAGCTAAAGGGGCATTCAGAACAGAAAATAGGAGGCACTTTTTTACACAGAGAATTGTGAGGGTCTGGAACCAACTCCCCAGTAATGTTGTTGAAGCTGACACCCTGGGATCCTTCAAGAAGCTGCTTGATGAGATTCTGGGATCAATAAGCTGCTAACAACCAAAGTAGCAAGATGGGCTGAATGGCCTCCTCTCGATTGTAAACTTTCTTATGTTCTTATGTTCTTATGTTCTTAAGAAACAAAGTAAGACCCACTATCCTATTCGTAGGACGATCACATTGTTTGGGTCTTAATTTGTAAAGTGCATTAAACTGAAAAGGAAAAGCTTGTTCCATGAAAATTATAAAACTGTGCTACGTGGAAAACAATAGCTACAAGTATTCATCCTTCCAGTAATCATCTCTGTGAGGGGAGCTTGTATGAGTTTAACTACTACTACTGTTAATATCTAAGGTGGAAACTTAATATTTTTAGTGTTCAGATAACTCCTCCTGCAAAATGTAACAGTACCCTTTCACTTTGACCTGCGACTTAATATGACTGCCCTATTGAGATCATGTGACTTTTTGGTTTCCAGATGATAAAGATCTAACACTTCAAGATTCTGGTTGGGGATTTCAAGCACAATAGAAAGAAAGCAGAGCTGAGCTGAGTGGGGGATAGAGGGGGGTGATTCTGGGATGCCAGAGTCACCATCAAGCCCTCTTGAGGTGTCGTGGGCTAGTCAATGAAACACCAAGGATGGAAGGTGCCCACTTGAAGACCCCAGAGATGTACCCTACTCAGCTCAATCCAGACGGTTGACATGCTGAGGCGCTGGGGAGAACACACTGTGGTTGATCCCTGGAGCCAGCATCGCAGCTGTTATGTGTGCTGATGAGCTGGGGAGGCAAAATAAGCTGATCCCTGGAGCCAGCATTACATTTTAGCCATCAACACCAGGCAGAAGGATATCTACAAAATCAGATGGAAGGAAACGCAAATGGATGGAAATGCAGATGGATCACATTAGTTTACTGTAAAGCTACAATAAACTACAATAAACTACAGTCTTAGTTGGTTCTTATCTTGGCAAGAGCCGAGTCTAAAATTAGCATGAAGTTTTAACTTCTACTCTCATGTAATGGAAATCATAAGAGCAAAAAAACTGAAATGGCAGTGGGCCGGACATGTAGCAAGAAGAAAAGACCATCGCTGGACCAAGGAGATACTAGACTGGATCCCAAGAGATATAAAGCGACCAAGAAGACCACCAGGAAGATGGCAAGATGACATTAGGGAACACGCTGGAGCAACATGGATGAAGGACTCAGCAGACAGGCTTTTGTGGAAGAATCTTGGGGAGGCCTTCATATCACGGGTGTCAGGGTCCAATATAAATCCGCTATATATCGAGGGCCACATAATAGCGAGAGACCCATAGAAATACAAATAGGCTAACAAATACTGTCCAACCACTCCCTCATTTTATCAGGGGCGTCAGGGTCCAATATAAATCATCTATGCAACCCGCTTTTTCTCATTTTTCATATAACAAGCAGCACACCGTTTTAATTCGTACTTTGGAGGGTAATTGCTTCTCATCAATTTAAGTCTCCAATTAATGTAATGCGTTTTACTCTCCTTTCTCAAATGCACAAACCCGCTGCATTGATAGAGTCCATTCCCAATATAGGATGCCTGTTGCTAGGGAGCTGACGTCACTGCCCTGTGACTTTTACTAGTGCATTGCTGCCATAAGTGAACACCTCGTTGGCTAAAATAAAAACCACTTCAGCAATTAGATATTGAATTTGCTTTGTGTTATTGTGAAATGTGTGTGTATATGATAAAAGTACAATATTAATGCTTCGTTAAATTGTTGTGTATATTTTTGTTTGTGATGTACAGTACGAAATAAAACAAACTGTAATTCAAAATGAATTTGCCTATGTATATTGCAGCTAAGGCATGCACAGTTAGACTGTTAAAATGGGGAGCCAGCTCCCGGACCACAATATATCTGAATCCACAGTATAGCGAGGGGCGATATAACGAGGGGTGGGTGTATATACATTCTGAGGAAGAACAAGTTTTAACCCCATAGTAAACATTAAGGTAACGTTTACTATGACATCAGAAACTGTTACTTAAGCATTAAGTTTATAAGGAAATGACAATCTTCACTTGGGTCTACTAGGTATTGCTATTATATGACAAGCACTTTGATCTTTCCTTGTTTAAAGGTCCTGTAATGCTGTCAATGGATTCTTTATTCAAACTGTACCATGTCACTTGCCATAAAATGTGGGGTAATGTGGCACCACAGCCCAACTCTAGTGATTTACCATGACGTACCACTATAAGGAATCATGTGTTCTGGCCTCTGATGTAAACCGTGAAAGTGAATTATATCAAACACCACCAGAAAGACTCTATAAGGTTTTTATTTTCACACAATTTGGTATAAGAATTCTTTACTATGTTGGTGAATGTAACAATGTACTATTGACATAATTATTATTTTTATTATTATTTGTTTATTTAGCAGATGCCTTTATCCAAGGCAACTTACAGAGACTAAGGTGTGTGAACCATGCATCAGCTGGAGAGTCACTTACAACAACATCTCACCTGAAAGACAGAGCACAAGGAGATTAAGTGACTTGCTCAGGGTCACACAATGAGTCAGTGGCTGAGGTGGGATTTGAACTGGGGACCTCTGAGTTACAAGGCCTTTTCTTTAACCACTGGACCACACCGCCTAGAGATTATCTAAATATCTTTTCTGGATCAGCTTCACAGCTGCACTCTTTCAAAACAGACTTTCTTAAGCTGAAGAATCAAAATATTGTCTTGGTTTATTTTGGCCAACATGAGATTCTTACCTCCCCATTACAGGATCAGACCACATAGAAAGCTGTCAGTACAGAGATATCCTTTGCAAAACAACTGAAGTACTAAACACAACTCAGTGTTTTAAGACGTGTTTAGACTTATTTATCTTAACGTGTAATACAAATTATAACACATAGCAAATAGTTTGCTGAATAAAGTGTAGAAGTGAAGTACACAGAGTGTCCTTAAGGTTCATTGATACTATTTGAGCCCAAGCAGTGCACCAAGACACCATAAAAGATAAGTTGTTGTTTTTTTTTATCTTTCTTTCTTGGGTTTGTTATTGTGCCCCAGGTTTGATGGAATGGGTAAACTTTTTTTATGTTGAATTTATGTGAACATTAACAAAATACACCAACATAATAGTGTAGGTGTAAATATGCAGCAGTTTTATGTTAATTATAATTTAATAACATAAAAGTAATGCTTTTCAGTTAATGGAAAAGCTATATGAATGTTATTGATTTATTTATTTTAGTTTTAAATACAGAGACATAATGTAAGAAATGCACTTCACATTAGCTCTGGCACGCCCATGGGTTACGGCAGCAAAACTGTCAGGGACTGTTTCTCCTCAGCACGGCAGTGAACTGTGCCGGTCAGGCGCCCAGTGAGCTCAAAGGCGGACACCTGCAGGGCTCCAGAGGTCGGTAGCTTGCTGACATTCACTCTCGAGTTCCTGAGTGAGAAAGGAAGCTGGCTTGGTCGTGGGATTGTAGAATAGCCTAAATATAATATATTTAAAAATTAGAATTTATATTTAGGCCTAACTTAGATGTATGCCAGTGTGCACAGGTTACACAACGTTCTTCTATGTTCATGGGAAAGAAGCTCAGTTGCCTGTAAACTTCTTACTTGCCACACCTAAATCCCCATCAGTTGCTACTCCAGGAACAACTGCAGTATACGTAAGCAGTCTGCAATGCAAGCTGTCTGATGCTTCCTGCTCTACACCAGAAGTTGTGATTTTTACCTTATCACCCCAATGATGTGATCTGGATAGACAATCTAGCTCAAAAAAGATATAAGCTAGCTGCCAGAAGCTCGTAACTCACAAGCACCACATAAGGTGGTACTCAATAATCACCAAAAGCCATACATTGCCCGACCTTTCAACCAGTGACAACACAACCTTATATCCCTCCTCCTTTAGAACACCAGCCACCCCACACTACACCTCAGAGTGGGAGGGTTGTTCCTTTTTCTATTTCAGATCCACCTGTGCCTTCAGCCAAGATGACATCTGATCCAGATCCTGTGCAACCAGAGCCTCCTACTGCTCTCTTGACTGCCCCTACTCTGAATGGGACTAGTCCGGTGGCTGCACGAAACTGCACAGACTCATCAGATGTGACCCATAATGTTGTTGGGTCAAGAGACACATGGAGTGGCAGGACTGTTAAGCCACATCGGTATTATACAGATTTTAAAATGTTCAAGTCATTTTTTGCTTCAAAAAACAAATTGTTGCTTTGCTGCAATTTGTTTTTTTAAAAAAAATCCTACTGTTGACATAACCTGTTACATACCTCCATATATAAGCTTTTCTACATTCGTATAAATCTTTATACTATATCTTTATGCGGGGGAAAAGAGATGCAAGAATAAATGTGCAAATCATCTTATTTTTTTCAGTCATCTGTATACAAATAATTTCCTTTTAGTTGAATTTTGGTTAGCTTTAGCATTTAATTGTGTGTTTTCTCTCTCTTTTTCTGTTGTTATTTCACATAGTTATTCTCTGTATTTTTTATATTTTCTGAGCATATGCCAAAAAAATTTCAAAAAATGCTGAGGGACTACAAACATAACAAATAATGACATACTTCTGGAACAATTTTAGTTCCCTGTAAAATATGTATTGCATGTTAATGCCATTTATATTGGAACACACTAGGGGGTCTGTCCACTTACTACATTTCCGACTGAGCCAGCTTATGTTGCATTAGCAATTACTCCACTAGGCTTCAAGTTTGTAGATGAACACATATTTTATTTCAGTCAGTCCTTATCACTGGTCAAACTGCTGATCCGTATCTGTTCTTACTCTCTCTCACGCAACCAATTGGCTGAGAATAGCACATCTGACAGGTTACAAATTCATACGAAGCAGTCTGGGTGCTTTGTGAGCTACCATTACAGAGTTTATTTAAAAATTAAATTGTTATAAAATTATAATACCTGTTTAAAACCTAGAAGAAACCACAAAAAACCATTGTCAGACCACCAAACTACAAACTACTACATGCTGCTGAAATCTATGTAGTGTGCTGGAGCTCTGGGTGAGGTTAATCCACATCTGTCAGGGTGGAAAGTTCATCACCTTTGACAGTGTGACTCATGTTGTGCCTTAGGACAGCAGTATGCATTCCTTCCCCTGTGGTAAATATACAATTCATTTGAGTTAATAGACATGCATGTATGGCTTCATATAGTAACATTTCTAAAAAAAAATAATAATAAAAAAAAAAAAAAAAAAAAAAAAAAAGGCAAAAATTATGTAATTTTTTAATTTTTTTTTTTAAGTTTCTTTTTTATTGGATCAAAAAAAAGTATTCTACAGACAGTTGAGTTTTCTTTTGTTGCTTTTATTGAATCACTTTTTTTGTATCTTGGTATCCACCTTGCATTTTAATTTTGTATAAACATGTGTAAACCCCATAATAAGTCCTGGTACAATGCCATGAATAATAGAATCCTGCTTGAAAATGACGTGTACTGTGCATGGGAGTTCACCTCTTAATACATGCATTATGTGCCTTGGTTAAAATCATACTAATAATTATTTATTTAGGCCCTTTTACACATTGCTTTGCCACAAATAAAAATGCATTTCATCCCCTTTTGCATTTGAAGTAAGTTATTTCAGACAGTGCGTGATTGACACTGGCAGTTAAGTTGTGAGGGTTGTGTCGAGTTCATAGGGCTGCAGTTTGCAAGGAGTCTTGCTGCTGGCCAGTCACATTAGTAGATGTCAAATGCATATTGTGAACGTGTGTGTAGTAGTGCATAGGTGTAGGGGTGATGCAGGTGCTCCAAACAGGGACAAACACAGAGTTCACAGTTCAAGCTCTTTTATTTTTACTTGTTCTGGTCGGCTTGACCAGTTTAAATAATAATGCTGGCTCTACCCAACTATGGGTACTGCCAGCGTCAAAACCAAGGGGTTGAAGTCCCAAAATAATAATAATGAACACAAACACACAACACAAACACAGACACGTCTCCGGACAGTGCGTGCTCTCAGTGCAGGTGCGGTGCTAGAAACAGTGCAATCCGGGTTTATCGCTGGTGTAAAGCGACAGCTCCCAGATCCATATTTAGCCATCTGGCGAAGACAAACATACACAAAGCAACACTTCACTCACGTTTGAACAGTCCTCGTTTCCTGTCATTAACCACAACAAAGGAACCGATTACGGCGTCACGTCCTCCTAAAGTACCCTAAGCCCCGCCCCCTCCGATAGCTAGTTCAATCACGTCTCCTCCAATTCATGATTGAAACTTTGCTCACCGTATTAGGGCGATGACTCCAGGTACCGTGACGTCGCCCTCTTCCTGAATGGCCGGCTTCCGACTGCCCCTGGAATGAACTGCCCAACCATTCAGTACGAGGCACACAGTTACTGCTGTACAGTGCGCTCACAGGTCGAGAGGGAGATTGTTGATTCGGATTCATTCGCTCTCTGTCACACATATTCATGAGTATAAATCAGAAAACAGCCTATCAAATCGACTGGTCAGCCGAAAAGCTCGAGTTGCAACCCTCATTGGTTATGATGTGCTTACGCAGCTAAACTCACTCCGTCTTGTCAACCCACTTTTATTGTTGAATGTGATTTTATAATTAATATTACACAAAACTTTATGTATGCAAGCACTTGTCTTCTCAGTATCTGGATAATGACATCACTGTTAAAATGATTCGTTTTTCATGGGTGGCTATGGCCCTGCATTACATGTTCAGTACACCAAAATAGGATGCTAATAACTCTGTTTTACTGCAGCTGTGAGATGTGAAAACAGAGTCCAAGCGTTCAAATAGTTTGTCATTTATACATACCTTAGATTTTACAATGCCTTTGTAAACCAGCACACTATACAATCCGGCACAATTTCCCAGTCCAAAGCAACGGCGGATTAGACAGGTTTTATTGTATTTGCACTTGTCTCTTACAATTGAGGCCATATTGAAGGCGAGGGAAACAATAATGTGCTATAGGAGGCTGTGTGGTCCAGTGGTTAAAGAAAAGGGCTTGTAACCAAGAGGTCCCTGGTTCAAATCCCACCTCAGCCACTGACTCATTGTGTGACCCTGAGCAAGTCATTTAACCTCCTTGTGCTCCGTCTTCCGGGTGAGATGTAGTTGTAAGTGACTCTGCAGCTGATGCATAGTCACACACCCTAGTCTCTATAAGACACCTTGGATAAAGGCGTCTGCTAAATAAATTAATAATAATAAAAAACAAAATGTTGATGAACAGTGTTCATGATAGGTTTATGGTCTGCTGCTCAGCTTTTCAGTAGGGTTTTGTGATAACTGAGTAAATGACAACATTAAATCTAGATCAACATCTACTTAAACAACATTATAGAATGGCTCGGATTAACAAAACAGTCTGATTGGCTGAACAAGATTCCAACTAGTGTCGTTGTTCAACAACAGCACACTGGTTGGATGTATTTTGCCTCATCACTACGCATTTTCTTTCTTACACAACTTTTATTTTTTCCTACAGGATTTGGCTATTTATAATTTTATAATCGCAAATAAGACAATGCAAGGTGAGTGTTGTAGTGAAATTATAGCATAGCCAGGTGCTTGTATTGCCTTGCGACTAACAATTTCACAACAAGACACACACACACATAGAAAATGGATAAATAAAATATTATACTTGTGCTGGTTGGATTCTTGGACAGCCAACCAATGATGTAGATATGCTGTCCTGTGGGGATTAATGCATGCTATAATTAGAGGAAATAAAAGTGTGATGAATTCTAGGTAGCAATAATCCCTATGTTTATTTCTTCAGAACGGGTGATCTAAAATAAGAATGCGTCCATGCACCTCCCACATATTTCCACAGTAATCTGTTGCTATAATGGGAAAACTAACATGCATTCATTCTCACATTAATTTCACAATCTTTCCCTTAGCTAATCATACAGGGGACAGTAAAAGGTTCAGCAGCTAATGATATGGTCAAGAATGTTAAACATTCAGGTTACCCTAAAGTACAACTTCTTTATTGTAATGGCTTTAGTCTAGTTTTTTGGTAAACATTTTCCTGTTTCTACTATATATAGTATAATATATAAATTCTTAACCCTTCACACATGACAGAAGGCTCCTACTTCCAGAGCTCATCTCTTACATCAAAGTGTTCTCTCTTCCTGCACTTGTGCAGACTGCTTCAAGTCGTTCAAAAGGGAAAATCACCTTCTGCTACATCATTACATACAACCTTATAAATGTGTACAAAATATTGAATGAGAAAATCATAGAATACAAATGTCTACCAAATATGAAGACAAACAGATCATTTTTAGCAACAAGAGCAAAGGCAAGAAAATAAATGAACCGATCTAGATTTTCATTACTATTTAAATTATTATTCTTTGTTATTCTTTTCAAACAGGGAAAATTGTCAAAGACTAGGATACGGCTGTTAAAAATAAGGCCACAAGCTGATCAGTTTAGCTATTAAAACCTGTATACTGTATATGTAAAATGTTTCAGTAAAGAAAAAATAGCTGTAATTGTTGGCAAGGTATTAATTTGGTCTGTGTGTTTGGTGTAATTTTTGCACACACCCATAACTATACAGCTGCAGGTGGTTTTACAGTGACCCATAATTTGAAAGGCATATCTATTTAAAATGCCACTATTCAGCAACAACTATGTTTTATTTTAGCTTTGGTCTCTTTAAATTAGAATGCACACACACACATAGGTCAAGGGTAGAAAATCTGGAACCGGGTACCCGCCATGAACAATACCTGGGTACCTGGATCTTTTTCAGGAACTGATAAAAAAAAAAATCACATATATTAATGTTTTACGTGCATGATACATATTTAAATGCAATATGAAGCTGTGTGGTCCAGTGGTTAAAATATAGTGCACATACATATAGTGCCATCAGATCTGTAGACTTGTGTAACCTTTTTCAGTACTGGAAACATAATAATAATAATAATAATAATAATAATAATAATAATAATAATAATAATAATAGACTGTTCAAATACAGTTATTAATGTTAAATGTGCTTCATGCTGGGGGATTCTTTGTGACATATATTGGCATATTGCGCTGTTGTTGCTGTTGTTGTTGTTGTTGTTGTTGTTGTTGTCATAACATAGCACCCCTAGTACTATGTTATGGACTGTCGCAATAGCTACCGTAAGTTAATAATAAAGTGCTGTTACTGATCATCACTAAATTCTCTTGTGTTATCTGCAGAGAGTTGTATGTTTTTAGTCATAACTGATGATGGCTGTCTGTGGTTGCTTGTGTTGCCTTGCCCCTTCCACTGCTTGTAGGAGGGTGGGAGGGAACGCAGAGTTAGGGTTAAAAAACCCTAACATCGCATTTCTCTACTTTTGTCATTTTAATATCAACCTAACTGATGCATTAACAAAGTTTTTGCAATGAATACATATATATATATATATATATATATATATATATATATATATATATATATATATATATATATAGTGATAGTAAAGGGCGTAGGCACTTTAAGAAATGGCCGACTGGCCATGAAGACTACGTTCCCCAGAAGCCCTGGGTTAATGAATCAAAGAGGGCAGGGTTTACTGACATATAAGGAAGTCAGCAGATCACTCGTGGTGTGTAGCAGTGGGGAATACACCAACCGAGAGATCTACCGACTTCTGGAATCTCAGCGTGAAAAGTTTCTGTTTGTTGAAGTCTACTAGCTATTACACTCGTCATAAAAAGTACGTTTCTTGTACCTGTTTATTTGGCGTTTACTGTGCACAACAGATTAGTTGTACAATTACTCATGAAGACGACACGGTTTATGTTTGTTTAGTTGTAGCAGAGAGTGAGTATAATCTCTGCAAAATTAGAAGTTTTCAGAGCCCGTCTCTAGTTCTGGTGAGACCGCCATTTGCGTTAAAGTTTTGAGATGGAAAACAGTTGTTTTGTTTCGTGTACTGTGTGGAACTCTGCAAATATAATACACAGACAACGGGACAGAGTTTAGAAACGTTTAATATTGTAGTGTGTACTGTGTGGGACTCTGCAAATAAAATACACAGACAATGGGACAGAGTTTAGAAATGTTTAATATTGTAGTGTGTACTGTGTGGGACTCTGCAAATGAAATACACAGACAATGGGACAGAGTTTAGAAACGTTTAATATTGTAGTGTGTACTGTGTGGGACTCTGCAAATGAAATACACAGACAACGGGACAGAGTTTATGGACATCTGTTAATTACAACAAGCTGAATACAGAGGCTGGACACCAGTCATACTGCTTTACCACGATAGCAGGAGCTATCGTACAGTTTCAACGCAACCCAGTGTACTTGTCCTTGTTACTGTTTGTTCCACGATAGCAGGTGCTATTGTACTGTTTCAATGCTCTCCAGTGAACTACCCTGTGCTGCTGTTGTACCCTGATAGCAGGAGCTATTGTACAGTCCTAGCATACTTACCAGTGTGCTCACCATGCTCCAGCAGAGGGAGCCAGTTCCAGTAAACCTACCTGTGTGCTCACCGTGCTCCAGCAGAGGGAGCCAGTTCCAGTAAACCTACCTGCTCACTGTGCTCCAGCAGAGGGAGCCAGTTCCAGTAATCCTACCTGTGGGCTCGCCGTGCTTCAGCAGAGGGAGCCATTGCCCGTGAACTCACTTACCTGTACCAGGTACTCCAGTAGGAGGAGCACCACTTCGCTAAGGGTCTGCAGTCAAGAGACCTTACTAAGACTGTACCAGCACGACGAAGTGACTTCCTGGGGTAGGCCTAGACAGGGAATAAAAGTGAGACAGTTAGTGGCCCGTACAGGGCATGTTCTTTTGGTGGTGGGAAACAAAGCTTGTTGGGTGTATAAAATAAAGATACTCACCAGTGTAATCTACAAGTCCGTCCAGTTTCTGCCAGAAAAACTACGTCCTCTCGAGGGCATCTTTCATAATATATATATATATATATATATATATATATATATATATATATATATATATATATATATATATATATATATATATATATATTATACAAAATGTGACAAATACATGAAATAAACAGCTATGTGCTGCCACAGTAAGTGTAAAGTTGCTGTTGGCCACAACCATGCTGTATCTGTTTTGGATACTCTAATCCACACGGAGCTTGTGACAGGGTGGTGAGTGGTGGGTGGTAAATGAGTCACACAACAATGATGTTTCTTCCAAAAATGTCAGTATTTTTTAATTACAAATAATAAATGAAACAAAAAGCAAGTCGCCTCTATACCAGCAATGGTATAGGGGAATCCAGTAAACACGGTGGGTTGCAGTCCCAAACAAAGTGAACACTCCTATTACCATGATCCTCCATGCACAAAACTGTGCTCTGTGATTGTGTTGAGAGTGCCCGTCAGTCGCTGTGCTGTGAAGCAGGGAATCTGGTGTGTGCGCTGGCTCTGTGGTTGCAGCTCCCGATTTCTGCTGCTCTTCTGCAACACAACAATACAAATAGAAAATACGTAAGGGGAAGTACTCACGTAGCAGCATCCCCTTTGTACTACCCAACTCCTCCCTGCAATCAGCCTGGTGCCAGGCTTTCTCCAATCGCTGCCTGCCTGTCTGCCGTAGCCGATCGCAAGGGATTCGTTTTGTGTACGCGCCGCTACGCTCTTCCGCCAAGATGGCCAACTTCCGGTTTCCATCTACAGCTGAGTGGACCAGTCTACGGGGAAGCATACCGTCCACCTCACACAGCGCCCTTTCTGGTCGGGAGGGAGATTTGCAGTTTGGATTCTTTCTCTCTTTGTCACAGAGCTCCTTCAGTTTGTGTCCTTTCAGCAAGAGAGCGTGAACATGGCCTCTCCTGTCTTATAAGCCTCGCTAGTCCTGTCCCACCTCTCTCCCGGAGTCTCTGGCCAACCACCAACAGCAGTCCTGTGTCTCTGCGCTGTCCCTCCCCTTAGAGCCCTATGGGGACCCGCCAATCAGTGTGCAGTCTGGTGATTGACCCCCTCGGCAGGGCTAACGAGGGTGTGCATTTCCACAATCCGGCTGGGGGGAAACTCTCTGGTCATATTTTGGTGTAGGAGCCTCCCATGCATGTTACAATTTATATACACTACCGGTCAAAAGTTTTAGAACACCTCCATTTTTCCAGCTTTTATTGAAATTTACGCAGTTTAATGTCTCAATGTACTCTGAAATTAAAGCATAGAACAAATAAACAATTGGAGATAAAAAAGAAATCAAGGAATCGTTTTGTTTAACAAAATTTAATCTAAATTTTTGACTCATCAAAGTAGCCACCTTTTGCAGATATAACAGCCGAACACACTCGTGGCATTCTTTCTACAATGGAAATCAAATATTGTTCGGAAAGTTCTTCCCAACACTGTTGCAGAAGTTCCCACAAATGTGTTGCACTTGTAGGTTGCTTTGCTTTCACCCTTCTGTCCAGTTCATCCCAAACCAGCTCGATGGGGTTTAAGTCTGGAGACTGTGCTGGCCATACCATGATTTGAAGCCTACCGTCTTGTTCTGACATAGCCTGGAGGTATGTTTTGGGTCATTATCTTGCTGTAGGATGAACCCCTGACCAACTAGGCGTATACCAGAGGGTATTGCATGGCGCTGCAAAATGCTGTGGTAGCCGTTTTGGTTCAGGGTGCCACTCACTCTGTGCAAGTCGCCGACTCTGGATCCAGCAAAAGAGCCCCAGACCATCACGCTTCCTCCTCCATGTTTGACAGTTGGTGTCACACACCGAGGAACCATCCTTTCGCCTACTCGACGGTACAAAACCCTGCGTGATGAACCGAAGATTTCAAATTTTGATTCATCGGTCCATAAGACCTTCTTCCAGTCTTCAGTAGTCCACTGGCGGTGCTTCATGGCCCAGGCAAGCCTCTTTTTCTTATTTTGCCATCTTAGCAATGGCTTTCTTACTGCCACTCGACCTGTCAAACCTGCAGCTCGAAGTCTTCTCTTCACAGTTCAAACTGAGACTTGCTTACTTCGACCAGTGTTAAGCTGTGCTTGAAGCTGTTGTCCTGTGAGCCGCCTATCACGCAAGCTGTTGACTCTCAGAAACTTGTCTTCTGATTCTGTTGTGGCTTTGGGTCTGCCAGACCTCTTCCTGTCAGAGTTTCCTCCAGTTTCCAAGTGCCTTTTGATGGTGTAGGAAACTGTACTCACTGACACCTTGGCTTTCTTTGCAATTTCTCTAAAGGAAAGACCTACACTTTTAAGGGTTATAATGGTCTGTCTGTCTTCCTTTGTTAATTGCCCTTTTCTCTCCATTATGATAGCAATATACTACTTCCTGCAGTACAATACTGTCCAAATAATGCTTAAGAGGGTGTAGTAACACAGTCTGTTCCAACACTGCTTTTATACAGACAGAGGGTTTGTAAGTAATCAACAAAAGTTGGGACACCTGTAGGAATTGTTAGCATCAACTTTCAAGGCTTAATTTACTTCCATTGCTGCAGAACAGCTGTAAGTTGTTAACCCATTACTTGTCCCCTGAAAAAGGCCTTTTTGTATAACTCTGAATTGTACATTATTTTTCAGTTTTTGGTAACCTAAACTTTTTTTTAACCTCTGACAGTTTACCGCTTACCTTTGTACCATTTCAGGTTATTCACTGGACTTGAACTGCTTAAATTTCAATAAAAACTGGAAAAATGGGGGTGTTCTAAAACTTTTGACCGGTAGTGTAGGTAAGAGCGGCTGGCAGAGCCTTGTGGAGCCTGACACTCTCACTCTGGGTAGAACACTGGAAATAGCATGTCAGATCGAAGCAGTCATAGCCGAGGCAAAACAACTGTCAGCTGAGCAGCCACAGCCTTCATTGTCTGAAAGTACACGCAGTAGATTCCCACGGATGCACAGCTCCATCTGCTGGACGATGTAGGAATTGTGGATCCACCCGACATCAATATGGAAGCCTGCTAGGGGTAAGCAATGTCACAATTGCGGCAAGTTTAATCATTTTGCTAGCTGGTGCAGATCTACCGCTTCAATTGCTGCCAAACTGGACCCTCAGACCCAACTGTTAATACAGTGCAAAAAATGGGGACTACTTTCAAAGTGTGTAATTACTATTTAAATGGGGGTTTAATTCCCTTGATTGTGGACACAGGAGCCTGTGTCCCTTATTAACAAAGTTACATATAATATGTTTTCAAACAAAGCTTTAACTCATACTCCTATCCAGTTAAAAGGCTCACTGACTCCCTGTTTCTTGTGACAGCGTACAACTACCGACTTTCGAATTTACAGTGACGGAGAAAGAAGCTAATCTCATGAGTGTACAAAACATTAGGAACACCTTCCTAATATTGAGTTGCACCCCCTTTTGCCCGCAGAACAGCCTCGTCGGGGCATGGACTCTACAAGGTGTCGAAAGCGTTCCACAGGGATGCTGGCCCATGTTGACTCCAATGCTTCCCACAGTTGTGTCAAGCTGGCTGGTAGTGGATCTCTACTCCGAATAGCTCGTTCCATCTCATCCCACAGATGCTCATTTGGTTTGAGATCTGGTGACTGGGCAGGCCACTGCAGTAAGCTGAATTCACTGTCATGCTCCTGGAACCATTCCTGGACAATCCTAGCCTTGTGGCTTGGGGCATTATCCTGCTGAAAAAATCCATTAGCAGATGAATACACTGCTGCCATGAAGGGATGCACCTGATTGGCAATGATGTTCAGATATTCTGTGACATTCAAACGTTGCTCCACTTTTATCAAGGGGCCCAAAGTGTGCCATGAAAACACACCCCTCACCATCACACCACCACCACCAGCCTGCAATGTTGACACGCGGCATGATGGATGCATGTACTCATGTGGTTTTCTCCATACCCTAGTCCTCCCATCAGCGTGAAACAGCAGGAACCAGGACTCATCAGACCAGGCAATGTTTTTCCAATCCTCCAGTGTCCAGTGTTTTTGTTCCTTAGCACACTGCAACCGCAGTCTCTTGTGTTTTGCTGAAAGAAGTGGAACTCTGTTAGGTCATCGGCTGCCATACCCCATTTGTGTCAAGGTACGACAAGTTGTGCATTCTTTTATGGGTCTTTCGGCACCAATGTTATTATTATTATTATTAATTGTTTATTTAGCAGACGCCTTTATCCAAGGCGACTTACAGAGACTAGGGTGTGTGAACTATGCATCAGCTGCAGAGTCACTTACAATTACATCTCACCCTAAAGACAGCACAAGGAGGTTAAGTGACTTGCTCAGGATCACACAATGAGTCAGTGGCTGAGGTGGGATTTGAACCGGGGACCTCCTGGTTACAAGCCCCTTTCTTTAACCACTGGACCACACAGCCTTATTTGTTGGACTGGACTACTGGAATGTCAGTTGCCCGTCTATAGCCCGTCTGTTGCTCTGCACAATTCGTGTCAGCCTCCTTTGGCCTCTTTCACCAATGAGCTGTTTTCGACCATTGGCCTGATGTTGGCTGGTGGTGGACCATCCTTGATACACACGGGAAACTGTTGAGCGTGAAAAACCCAGCAGTGTTGCAGTTCTTGACACACTCAAACTGGTGCGCCTGGCACCTACTACCATACCACGTTCAAAGGCACTAAAATTTGTATTGTATGTTTTGTTTTGTATACTCAGTGTGTATATATATATACAGTATATATATATATATATATATATATATATATATATATATATATATATATATATATATATATATATATATATATAGTTAGCAAAATGTATACACAGTAAAATAAATGTTTTACATACATAACAAAAATATTCAAGTTTATGTAAAGTATGTACAAAGTTATACACATAATATATAAAAGCAATACCAAAAAAACACATCTTTTTGTAAAATAACATTAAATACTATGCATAAACTTTAGTTGATTGTTTCCTGCGGTATCTCCAACTGTTCTCAAGGTCTTCACAGATAGGGAGTTTTGCATGGAACGCAATTGGATAATAAAGTCACCTGATGATTTCGATCTCTCGTTCCCGACTTCAAAACACATATCACATTACAACACTGTCTTAGGGCATTATGACAGAGAGAGAAGGAATCTGAGCTGCAAATCTCAATACAAAGGGGACGCAGCCAGAGCGTAGCAGAGGACTAGCGACGCAGCCACGGAGCCAGCACAGCCCCAGAGCATGACTAGTGGATTACTGTACTGTGTTATTATTTTGTGAAACCTTTTTGTTTGGGACTGAAAACCTGCCGTTTTACCCCTATAACATCAATGAAGGGAAATGCAAATGTGGAGCTGCAGCCATTTTAAAACTTCCAGAACCACATGACAAATTATTATCTGCATTTCATCCCTTCATATGCCGAAATCACTACACCCTTGCACACGGTATTACGAAAAGATGTTCCATGGGAGTGGACCCCAGAGTGCCATTCAAGCATTAAAAGACCAGCTGACCTCAACACCAGTACTGGCCCACTTCTCTCTGGAGGCCTCCACCATAATTACGTATGACGCGTCAGCAACAGCACCGGGGGCAGTCCTATCGCAGATCCATGACGGTGTGCAGCGTCTGGTGGCCTTTGCATTGCAAGCTTTGTCCCCCACTGAACAGAAGTATTCAGTCGGGGAAAGAGAAGCCCTGAATTGTGTGTGGGCCTGTGAGCGGTGGCACATTTATCTCTACAGACGTCATTTCACCGTCCGTACAAATCACCAAGCTCTGACCACATTACTGTCAACGTCTGGGACAGGCCACAAACCTCTTAGGATCTACAGGTTGTCTGATTGCCTTTACCAGTACAATTTCGCATTGGAGTTTAAGCCTGGCCGACTCAATCAGGTGGCTGATCATCTTTTTATGGCAATAGCAAATCAGACCCAGACAGGAGAAAATACAGAGGAAGTGAAATTAGTGATGATGCTCCAGAATTCGCTACTCCACAAGACTTGGAACAAAAATCTTGGTTGGACCCGGTTCTGTGAGAACTATGTCAACACATACAGAAGGGTTGGCCTCAGCAGGTTCCAGAACATCTAAAAACATTCTACCGAGTACGAGAGGAACTGGCATGTGGGGTGATACGTGCTTAGCTCGGGGCCATTACACAATTTTATATCTAAATAAATATTAGGCCTATTACGTGGTTATCTTTCCTAATGTATTTACTTTTTTGCTGCGAGAGGAGCTGCAGCTTTCTCTGAGAGACGAGACACTTCAGCTTTGCTTCAGCACCGCTCCTGCAGCCGAACCAGGGGAGAGTCCATTTCCTCTTCCCCTCACCTGACCAGCTCTCCTTCTCGCACTTGGTTTGCTTGTGTGTCGCTTCGAACTGAACTCCTGACCGCCGTTTAGCCAGTCTATTTATAGTTTAAAGGTTAAAAGTGGGAATGTTAGCTTTTTTTTGTAAAAATTAGTGTTGATTACATGGTGCTTTATGCATGGTTAATTCACAGAAAGTTACATTTTTGCTTCACTATATGTGCGTTATAGAGAGGGAGTTATTTTATTTTGTATTTTAATCAGATGTTTGTTATTATGTGTTCCACAGCGCCCCCCACCCCCTCCCCTGTTTATAATGCTCTTTGGTTATAACGCTCATATTGTTTGATCTCCTGCTTTATAAGGAAGGCCAGTGGATGAGAATCAAGAGGCCACAACGAGGCCATAAAGCTGAAGTCTCAATTTTCAGCTTCATTGCAAATACTCAAGAAACTAGGAGTAGCCACATACGAGGTTCATGATGGCTCCAGGTGACATTTCAGTAGGTTGGTCAGGGTGGCTGCGCCAATGGGAGGAGTAGTGGAGCCTGTGGATCCTGTACTGGTGGATGATGTGAATCCGGTGCCAGTGCCAACAGGAGAAGAGCCCAGATAGGTGGATGTTCTAAATAGGCCTGTTCGAGATTCAGAGACTTTGTTACAAACTTTCCTGTTTGATGGGAACGTCTCCTCAGAAGAGGGGGTTATGTATTGGTTTAAGGTTCATTACAATAGTTAATGTAAGTCCCGTAAAGTGTGACGGAAAAGGACTCTATGACAGGAAGTTGAAAAACAATATATATGTAAGCTAGTAGGCACATTTGCTTTATGCACAAACGCTATACCTGAATTTATTTCAGTAAATTGGACTTATTGACAAACACAACAGACGGCATTTCATATGCTCCATGTCTATGTGACAGATCATTTTTGTCCAAGTTTCGAGAAAAATCTGTGCGGTAGGTTTAAAGTTACAGAATCACGAAAAAATTAGTTTTGACAAATTAGTCAGAGGTATTTTTTGTGCTAAAATAACTAAAAACATTTCAACACCATATCGAGCAAGTGGATATTACTCATTGTATAGTAGTGCTTTTATTTTAACCAAAAAAAATGATAAAGTATTTAGCGAGTTATTTGAATTTTTCTTTGCGCATGCGCGGTTTATTTTTGCTAACTCAAAAGTTACACATACGCAGTCGGGCTCCAACACCTACAGTAAGTTAGTGGGTATTTGTCAGTTTAATAATTCTCTGTGGGTAATTTGAATTCCTTAGGTCACTTATGTCTTGTGGTTCTTGTGGATTCTGACTTTATCCATTTAATTTGTTACAACTTATTTCATTTTTTTTTTTTTTAAATGCTTCTGACCTTAACTTAAGTCTGTGAAGCTAAACCCTGGATACAGTACCATGATTGATAGTGCTATCTCCAATGTGGACTCCAGAAGTTGGCCTAGCAAAGAATAAAATTGTACCTCTTTTAAATATTTCCAGCCAAAACATTAGTCAGTATATATTTAGTTTATATGCATTATATACACTTTAAAACATAAGCATAATACTAATATATTTTGTATGACAACATATTACAATGTAATGGCCATGATAATTAATATTAGCAAATGTACGAGGGTTTGTTTCTGAACACAAAAATTCTTGTGTAACATATTATTTGTCTTGTGAGATAGTAAGTCGTGCACACGAGATAGTAGCCTCCCATTTTAATTTTGACACCATGTACCTTTAGGGGTTCCGTACATTACTATGCCACACATACATCAAATTTATTTTCCAGCACATCAAACACATGTTTTTGTGTCCTTCATAAACAAAACCAAAATCCAAAAAAAAGAAACAAAAAAAGTTGAAATGGTTATGCCAGTTGCAAATATTTGTATACTTGGAAAAGCACACAATAAATAACTTGCCTCACTCCATTTGTGTTAATATTCCAACTATTCTAATTAGCTTTTTTAATTCACATATAATTGTATGACCACATGAAAACAACCATGGTTGTTCTGGTTTTAGACCTGACCTCATCTGCGCAGTGGTGACTATACATGATGTCTGAAGTGAACCCACCTACTGTGCCAGTTAAGCGGTGTGTGCTGGAAAGCCTTGTCAGAACATGGGTCCGGTAAGGGCACAGTGGTGGTCTTACCTGACAATTTCACACCTTTTTCAGAACTGTCAGCTCTTACCGTCAAGTAAAATGTAGTTTTTTTTGTGTTCAATATATATATATATATATATATATATATATATATATATATATATATATATATATATATATATATATATATATTTAATTAATTAGTCCATATAAAAAGAGACAGAAGTCAATGTCTATACAACAGTGCTGACATTTCGACGCTGCCAGCGAGCCGAGGAGATTTAATGAAGAGCTCAGTTTAGCCCAGTTTCTTTAGCCATTATCTATGTTCTGTATCTTCACTATTATTGAAGGAATTCTTAAAACTATGCTGTTGTTACATTAAATTGTCAGGAGTACTTTTCTGTATTGGTTTTATAAATGTAAAACAATTGTAACTAAATTAAGAACACCTGTTAAAATATAACAATATACTGCACAGGAGGCTGTGTGGTCCAGTGGTTAAAGAAAAGGGTTTGTAACCAGGTTCAAATCCCACCTGAACCACTGACTCATTGTATGACCCTGAGCAAGTCACTTAACCTCCTTGTGCTCCGCTCTTCGGTGAGATCGTAATTGTATGTGACTCTGCAGCTGATGCATAGTTCACGCACCCTAGTCTCTGTAAGTCGCCTTGGATAAAGGCGTCTGCTAAATAAACAAATAATAATAATAAAGTTCACTGGTTTGATTATTGAAAATCAATGTTTTTTGCCATGTGCAGGCTTGTATACATTATGGTGATTATGGATAATACAGTTATTCAAAAAAACATCTATAAACAGTCATATTTTTATATATTTTGTATTTAATTGCAGAAATAACATAAATGTGTGTAATGAATTAATTACATGCTTAAGTTAATTGGACGAGAGTCTTTTAAGTACCTGTGCACACAAGCCTCCCCAGAATGCTCTGAGGAAGACGCTGGCAGCGTCGAAACATCAGCACTGTTGTATAGACATTAACTTATTAACTATATATTGCAAGGTTATCATATGTGTTCTCACAACTTTCTACTTTCCCGGTGGAGTCCATTTAGTGAAGTTGCCGAGGTAGGCAGTATGCTTTGATCTATTGTCCTGCTGTGATTGAGCACCTTTGATTGCACCATTTTCATGGAACAAGCTTTTCCTTTTCAGTTTAATGCACTTTACAAATTAAGATTCAAACAATGTGATCGTCCTATGAATAGGATAGTGGGTCTTACTTTGTTTCTTAGTTGTATTAGCATGTATAGTAAGAATTGACTATATAAATTATCATTTTGTACCATGACAGATTAAATCCTAGAATATAAGAATAAGATAATGTAAACCCTGATTATTCCACTTAGTCTGGGACATCTGGTTTAGTTATATTTACTTAATTTTCATTCATAAACTACATTTATCCTCCACATAATCCTCAATGGAGATTTACGTTCCAAAATTTATGATTTCCATTACATGAGAGTAGATGTTAAAACTTCATGCTGATTTTAGACTCTCGCCAAGATAAGCACCAACTAAGACGTAGCTTTACAATAAACTAATGTGATCCATCTGCGTTTCCATCCATTTGCGTTTCCCTCCATCTGATGATGTAGATATCCTTCTGCCTGGTGTTGATGGCTGAAGTGTAATGCTGGATCCAGAGATCAGCTTATTTTGCCTCCCTGGTGCATCAGCACACACAATGGCTGCGATGCTGGCTCCAAGGATCAACCACAGTGCAGTCTCCCCAGCACGACAACCGACTGGATTGAGCTGAGTAGGGTACATCTCTGAGGTCTTCAAGTGGGCACCTTCCATCCTTCCATCGACCAGCCCACGACACCTCAGAAGGGCTCGACGGTGACACTGGCATCCCAGAATCACCCCCCTCCATCTCCCACTCAGCTCAGCCCAGCTGACTTACCTGTGCATCAACGTTGCTTTCTTTCTGTTGTGCTTGAAATCCCCAACCAGAATCTTTCCGTTTCAACCACAGCCAGTTGCTGCTCCTCTCTGCTGCTTCAGATAAGTTCTTCACTGTGCGATGCAACTCTTGACCACTGAATCTGACATCTCTGAGAAACTGGGTTGTAGAGTGTGCCACAAATCCTCGACAACCCATCTCCACTGGGTAAACCCGGACTCTCCATCCTCACTGTTCTGCTTCAGCAGCTAGTTGAGCATACCAAAGTTTCTTCCTCTCATACGCCTCATCCACAGCATCCTCCCATGGCACTGTTAACTCTACCAAGTGAACGAGGCGTGTTGATCCAGACCACAAGACAATATCTGGTCGAAGGTTAGTGGTGGCAATCTCAGGTAGAAAAATAAGCCATTGACCAACATCTTTTGGCATTTTCCAGTCTCTAGCAGCTTCCAGTTGTCCTAGACGAGGCTTGGTTTTAATACCTTTTCTTGGTGGTTGCTCCCCTGGACGGAGGAATGTTGTCCTTTGTGTATAACATTTTGATGGAACTGGTGGCAACTTATTGGCCACGTTATGTTTGTCTTCCAATGCTAAAGCCAAACATCGCAGCACCTGGTCATGATGGCAAGTAAACTCTCCTTGGCTAAGACCCACCTTGCATCCTGTCAAAATGTGCCTTAATGTTGCTGGTGATGAACACAAAGGACATGTGGGATCCTCTCCTACTCAGAGGTTTAGGTTCTGTGGTGATGGGAGAACATCATATGTTGACCTGATGAGGAAACTGATCCTGCTCTGTTCAATTATCCATAGGTCTCGCCAGCTGATCTTGCATTGTTCCACACTCATCTCATCCATTCTCCCTGCTCGGCCTGGGAAACTGCCTTTACGCACCTCATCCTCTCCTCCTGCTTTTGCACCTTGTTAACTACCAGCTTCCTCCGATTTGAAGGGCAGCCTTTACATCTTCCATGGCTTCCTTTGCCGCCCACTTCCTTCCATTTTTCAACACAGGTGCTGCCTTCCTTACGCATTTATCGCGTGACTCTACTAATGTCATTTCCAGTCAGACCTTGGCACACTCCTCTGTTAGAGTGGAGACTGGTAGCTGCATTATTACTTTACCATAAAGTCCCACTGTGCTGAGGCAACATGGAACTCCCAAACATTTCCTGACGTATGAACTGATTAAAGCTTCCAGCTTCTCTACTGTTTTCCAGGAAACCTTGTACACAGTCAGTGGCCACAGCAGCCTTGGTAGTAGACCAAACTGAAAGCACCAGTTTCAGTTTGCCCGGTAAAACACTGCTGTCTATGCTCTTCAACCCTTCTACTGCTTGTTGTCTCACTTCTCCCACACAACCTGTGTCCTTTAGGTCCGCGTCATACCATCTCCCAAGACTTTTCACTGGCTTCTCAGACACTGTTGCTATTGCCTCACCATTAATGAAGAACGTTTTATCTACTACTTTACCTTTAACTATAGAGACGCTCCTTGATTTAGCGGGCTTGAATTTCATGTTATTGGTTAATTTGCCCAATAACTGATTAGTGCAGGGTACTGTTGTAGTCATGGTTGTCATTTCATCCATGTATGCTCGAATTGGTGGTAGTCGCATTCCAGAAGCCAAGCGCTCTCCTTCCACTACCCATTTTGATTCCCTAATAATTACTTTCATTGCCATGGTAAAAGCCAGTGGATAAATGACGCATCCTGCCATTATTCCAACTTCTAGGCATTGCCATATAGTGCTGAATTCTGAAGTTGAAAAACAAAATTGAAAATCTCCAAAGTAGGCTTCCACTAAATTTGTTACTGTCATCGGTACACTGAAAACATCAAATGCTGCCCAAAGAAGTTCATGTGGCACTGAACCATATGCATTAGCAAAATCCAGGAATGTGACATGGAGCTCCTTCCTCTCCTTTTTAGCTGATTGAATTTGTTGCCAGATCACACTGATGTGTTCTAAGCATCCTGGCAAACCTGGAATGCCGGCCTTTTGTACTGAAGTGTCAATGAAGCAGTTCTTTAATAGGTAAGTTGACAATCTCTGAGCAATAATGCTGAAGAAAATCTTGCCTTCCACACTTAACAGGGAAATAGGGCGAAACTGACTGATGCTTGTAAAATCTTTTTCTTTTGGTATACAGACCCCACCTGCTCAGCGCCATGTACTTGGTACAACCTGTTGTTCCCATGCCACTTTCATCAATTTCCACAGGATTTGTAGAACTCCAGAAGCACTCTTGTACATTCTGTACGGAACTCCATTAAGCCCTGGAGATGATGATGCCCTTGCTATTTTCACAGCTTGCTCTACTTCTTTCCACTTAGGTGCACAGTCCTCCACTTGGTATTCTGGTGGATTGATAGGTGGGATGTCTGAAGGAATCGACATAGGCTCCTGCTTTTTTGAATCTGTGTGTGTTTCCTCAAAATATCCCTCCAGCTCAACCTTTTAGCTTACCATTTTTCTCACTGGTGAATAACTTCTTTACAAATTTGACTGGGTCTTTATAAAAGTTAGTTCTCGCACGCTCCTTCTTTTTGCAGCGTTTCCGTAGGCGCTCAGCTCTGCGCAACGTTGCAAGCTTATCTTTTATGACCCTTTGTAACAGATTGAATGCCTCCTTCTGACTTTGTTCTGCTCTTCTCCATTGCTTTCCCAGCTACCTCCTTTCTCTAGGCGTTCAATCTCCTGCTGCCATCTAGACTTTACAGGAATAGTTTGTACTTTTTCCTTCCTTTTTTCAACTCCAAACCTTTTGCTTCCATATACGTGTAGATGATGTCCCCCAATTTATCCAGCTTCTTTTCAACTCTTCCACTTACCTTTCCAACGCGAAACAGACATCCGTGTTTACTGTGTCCCACGCAGTTTTCTCACAAGCTCTTGGTCATTTAACTCCAGGCTTGTGCTCATTGATGTTCTTTTCTCTCTTACTCTGGTTTGTCTGACCGGGTTCACAAGGATCATTAGGTTCATCACTAGTTGTATCCATGCGTCCTCTTCACGTCTATGACAGGGGTGCTGATATCCTGTGAACTGTGGCTTGCTTCCTGTTGCTGGATTTCATTTGACTGACTTGACTGACTTCGTAAGAAATACTGATCAATGCAAGGCCCTTGTCCCTTCTCCCTTAAGCATTTCATCCTCCCTTGATGAATCGTCAAACCGCTGACCGTTGTTGCCTTGCTCCAGTCGCAGGGTATGTAAAACTGATGTATGAGTGCTGATAATGCCAACAGTGAGTTGAGGCAGGGAGGGGACAAACAATAGCTGGGGGCTAGTGTTAGTGGATACTGGAAACACACTTGCAGTTTTACAAAGAATATGAAAGATATCTTCTAAGGCCCTGACTTAAATATTTTATTGCCAATGTATCACCAATGTGCACAATTTAGATGCTCCAAATTAGACCGGGGAAGCACAAAGGAACTGGTTTTCTGATACCCTGCCAGTTGTGGGTTCATATGGGCCAAATCTGTGTGCCTGCAGACATTATTTTTGTTAAGGGATTCACTCTGTAACCTTTGCAAGATGTAAGACAGCATCACAGCTAAACGTTTGTTCTTGTTATTTTTATTTTCAGATTTGGATGTCATGTGCTATGAGGACAGAACATCCTAGGAACATTAATATAGGAAATAGAACACAATGTATTTCTTGGCCTTTTGTTTATTGGAAACCTAATTTTAATAATGCAGGGAATGATTATTTGTATTTGGGGTGAATAATGTATTCATACAAATACAGGGTATTTTAAAGTTAGTTTAATTTGCAGCTGTTATGGAAAACAATATCAGCAGAGCAGTGAAACTTGAAGATACTTACAAAGAGCCAGGGGTTAATTTGTTATCAAAAAGGTACCAGATTCTAAGTTATAATTAAGGAAGAGCATTTTTGTTTTTAGACTTAATGTACTGATCTTGATTTGCTGTTGCTTCCATATTTACTTTAAGTTCTCATCTGCTTGTTGGTTTTGTGCCTTATTGTTAGTGTTGGTACTGTAGCTGCTGACCTTTGTCTAGTCATGTTTTAACATAATCTTCAACAATACCAGTGGCAGACCGACTAATCTAATGAACAGGAGTGACAAGCGCTAGTTTTTGTCAAAAATAAATAAATAAATAAATAAATAAATAAATAAAATTGTCGTTCAATTCATGGAACAGGAAAGCATTGTTATTGCATGTGTTACCGTAAAACTTAAAATAATTATTTGTCTCAAATAATCGCCTGGGTCTGCTGGCAAATATTGTAAATAAACGCCGGGTCTCTGTCATTGTCATTGAAGTGGAGGAAGATGAGGAGGAGCTTGAGCGTAATGAACTGCTAATAAGTGACAGTGATGAAAGTAACTCTCAGGATTAATAAATAATAATAATAGAAAATGTAATTTAAGGTAGGCCTACATGTAATGCATATTTGTTTAATGCAGTTATTACGTTATTAAAAGTTTTGATAATTTTATGCATGCTGAAAGTAGGCCAGATACAAACCTCTTGGTGTATTTTAACACATTTTGTTAAGTTTGATACTTATTGCTTTTATTGTTCATTTTACAAAAATATTGTAAATAAATGCTGGAGGTGTTTAATTGAAGTTTAACGGTATATATACAGTGCCTTGCAAAAGTATTCAGACCCCTGACCAATTCTCTCATATTACTGAATTACAAATGGTACATTGAAATTTCGTTCTGTTTGATATTTTATTTTAAAACACTGAAACTCAAAATCAATTATTGTAAGGTGACATTGGTTTTATGTTGGGAAATATTTTTAAGAAAAAAAAAAAACTGAAATATCTTGCTTGCATAAGTATTCAACCCCTGTGCTGTGGAAGCTCCCAGTTTACACCGATGAAAGAAATTGCCCTAACGAGGACACAATTACCTTACCATTGGCCTCCACCTGTGAACCATTAAAGTTGCTGTCACATTTTCTGGATAAAAACCCCACTGTTGAAGGATCATTGGTCAGGCTGTGAATCTGAAGGAAAATGAAGACCAAAGAGCATTCTACAGAAGTTAGAGATAAAGTAATACAAATACATAGATTAGGGAAAGGGTACAAAATAATATCCAAGTGTTTGGATATCCCAGTGAGCACAGTTGGATCAATAATCAGGAAGTGGAAGTTGCATCACACCATCCAGGCACTGCCAAAAAAAGGCTGTCCCTCAAAACTCAGCACTCAAACAAGAAGGAGACTTGTGAGAGAAGCCACAGAGAGGCCAACAATCACTTTGAAGGAGCTACAGAGTTCAGTGGCTGGGAGTGGAGTAATGGTGCACCAGTCAACCATGTCAAGAGCTCTGCATAACACTGGCCTATATGGGAGGGTGGCAAGAAAGAAGCCGTTACTCAAAAAGTACCATCTGAAAGCACGTCTGGAATTTGCCAGAAAGCATGAGAGTGACCCAGCTGCAATGTGGGAAAAGGTTTTGTGGTCAGATGAGACCAAGATAGAGCTTTTTGGCCAATACTCAAAGCGCTATGTGTAGCGCAAACCTAACACTGTCCATGCCTCAAGACACACCATCCCTACAGTGAAGTATGGTGGTGGCAGCATCATGCTGTGGGGATGCTTCTCATCAGCAGGCACTGGGCATCTTGTTAAAATTGAAGGAAGAATGGATGGAGCAAAATACAGGGAAATACTGCAAGAGAACCTGCTTCAGTCCGCTAAAAAACTGAAGCTTGGGAGGAAATTCACCTTTCAGCAGGACAATGATCCCAAGCACAAGGCCAAAGCAACATTGGAGTGGCTCAAGAACAAAAAGGTGAATGTCCTACAGTAGCCCAGTCAAAGTCCTCATCTCAATCCCATTGAGAATCTGTGGCACTATTTGAAAACTGCGGTCCACAAGCGTTGTCCAACCAACCTGAACAACCTGGAGCAAATCTGCCAAGAAGAATGGGCCAAAATCACTCCGACACTGTGTGCAAAGCTGGTACATACTTACCCCAAAAGACTTAAAGCTGTTATTGCAGTGAAAGGTGGCTCTACCTAACATTAATGTGTGGGGGTTGAATACTTATGCAAGCAAGATATTTCAGTGTTTTATTTTTCTTAAAAATATTTCCCAACATAAAACCAATGTCACCTTACAATAATTGATTTTGAGTTTCAGTGTTTTAAAATAAAATATCAAACAGAACAAAATTTCAATGTACCATTTGTAATTCAGTAATATGAGAGAATTGGCCAGGGGTCTCAATACTTTTGCAAGGCACTGTATATATATATATGAGAGCGAGAGAGAGAGAGAGAGAGAGAGAGAGAGAGAGAGAGAGAGAGAGAGAGAGAGAGAGAGAGAGAGATTTTTTTCATACGGTTAATCATTTGCAAACTGTATAATTCTCAGATTGAAAGGAAAAGATTACCACCATGGCTATTAAGGGGTACTGTTATTTTAATGTAATACTTGTTCAGTATCCTATCATATATGTTATAATGTCAAATATCATTATTGTTTTTTCTGCTTGGGCTACTATTTGCCAGTCTTACAATCTAAACCCTTCTATCAACACTGATTGTCTGAAGTGAGATGGTTTGACCAGTATGGATCTGCAGCTGTAATTTCCCTTCAGAAAGTGTACTTTTGTAAAGAGGTTTGCTATTTACTAACCCACAAGTGCCACGGAAGACGCAGAAATTACATTTGCATGCCCCGATAGGTCATTTTTCAAACCACCTCACTTAAGATATTCAGCCTTTTCAGTTTATTATGACCACCATTTGTCTCAAAGAGGGGTTTATATTTTAAATTACATTGAGAACAGCAGTAATGAACATGTTCTTACACACAACGGATGGCATCCTTCCATCTGGACATTATTTTTTTTTCCGAAGCAGCTGCAAAAAGGAGCCAAGTGACTTTATAATCAATCACCCTGTAGGATTATAAGATCAAAAGGGCATGTCAATGTGATAGGTATCAAAATAGATGTTAAAAGCATAACAGACTGACCTCAGCTGTTTCTCAACAGCCTGGCAGGTAAACAGTTACACATCATGTTATGGAAAAGTGAGGTAATGTGGGAGAAGTGGTCTTAAAAATTTGATAATCCCAAATTGTAAAGCTGAATGCAGTGTACATGTATCATAACATAATAATGAAATGGGTTAATTATCCTTGTTGACCTGTGTAACAAGTAGAAATAAGCCTTCTTTAGATCGTCTACATACTAAAATCCTTTTACAACACTGTGTCAAAATATAAATACATTTGCTTTTGGCTATGCTGATGGTAAATGCCAAGTAGATCAATTAACTCCCATACCTGGACTACTCAGTGGAAAATATGACAGAACGACATAATCTCCATAACCCTGCTGAACTCTACAAAAGTAAATGACCACATGTAAACTTTGTATTACTTGGTATACTAAGCAGCTTAAAAAACAAGCAGTGATACACTTCTGTTTATTTTTTTTCTTTTACTGAAATGTATAATTAATGATCACACAAGTTTTTACAAAGGAGGATACGGACAGCATGCCCCACATGTCGACTTGTTCCTATCCAGTTTTAAATAACTTTAGCATAACAGAGGCGGAAGTGTTAAAAGGACTGGGAGCTCTTAAAATAAACAAATCCCCTGGGCTGGATGAGATCCTCCCAATAGTACTCAGAGAAATGAAAGAAATTATTTACAAACCGCTAACCAAGATCATGCAACAGTCTCTTGATACAGGGGTTGTACCGACAGACTGGAGAATTGCAAACGTAATACCGATCCACAAAAAGGGAGACAAAACCAAACCAGGTAACTACAGACCAATAAGCCTGACTTCTATTATATGTAAACTTATGGAAACTATAATAAGATCCAAAATGAATAATTACCTATATGGTAACAGTATCCTGGGAGACAGTCAGCATGGTTTTAGGAAAGGGAGATCGTGTCTAACTAACGTGCTTGATTTTTTTGAGGATGCAACATCGATAATGGATAATTGCAAAGCATATGACATGATTTATTTAGATTTCCAGGAAGCTTTTGACAAAGTCCCGCATAAAAGATTAATTCTCAAACTGAATGCAGTAGGGATTCAAGGAAATGCATGGACATGGATTAGGGAGTGGTAGAAAACAGCAAGGTGCAAGGTAACCAGCGGAGTACCACAGGGATCAGTATTAAGTCCTCTGCTATTCCTAATATACATTAATGACTTAGATTCTGGTATAGTAAGCAAACTTGTTAAATTTGCAGACAACACAAAAATAGGAGGTGTGGCAAACACTGTTGCAGCAGCAAAGCTCATTTAAAATGATCTAGACAGCATTCAGAACTGGACAGACACATGGCAAATGACATTTAATAGAGAAAAGTGTAAGATACTGCACACAGGCAATAAAAATGTGCATGATAAATATAATATGGGAGATACTGAAATTGAAGAAGGAATCTATGAAAAAGACCAAGGAGTTTATGTTGACTCAGAAATGTCTTCATCTAGACAATGTGGGGAAGCTATAAAAAAAGGCCAACAAGATGCTCGGATATATTGTGAAAAGTGTTGAATTTAAATCAAGGGAAGTAATGTTAAAACTTTACAATGCATTAGTAAGACCTCATCTAGAATATTGTGTTCAGTTCTGGTCACCTCGTTACAAAAAGGATATTGCTGCTCTAGAAAGAGTGCAAAGAAGAGCGACCAGAATTATTCCGGGTTTAAAAGGCATGTCGTATGCAGACAGGCTAAAAGAACTGAATCTATTCAGTCTTCAACAAAGAAGACTACGCGGCGATGTGATTCAAGCATCAAAATTCTAAAAGGTATTGACAATGTTGACCCAGGGGACCAGGGGTTACAAATGGAGATTAGATAAAGGGGCATTCAGAACAGAAAATAGCAGGCACTTTTTATGGCCTCCTCTCGTTTGTAAACTTTCTTATGTTCTTATGTTCATAAAAGTAGTGCCACAATTTCCAGTATAAAGATCCTGTTGGTATAATTATACTCTACAAAACTAGTGTTTTATTGCCAAAAGCTGAAAAGTTTCAACACTAAATTCTAAACATGCCTGATACTGGTATATTTCAGATGGGAGTAACAGTAGTAGGGTAATTGGCTTTTGTCATGATGAAAAAGAGACAATAAAATAACCAATTAACTCATTGTTGGTGTCATGACCCCACCCCCCCTGAAAAAAAAAATAAGAATGACCTGTTATGTGGTGGGGTACACCTGGCCCCTGTGCATATTTTGTATTTGTTTTATTGTGGCTTACACTACCGTTCAAAAGTTTGGGGTCACTTAGAAATTTCCTTGTTTTCCATGAAAACATACATGAAATGAGTTTGAATAGGAAATATAGCAAAATGAATAGGAAATATAGTCATTGACAAGGTTAGAAATAATGATTTTTAATTGAAATAATAATTGTGTCCTTCAAACTTTGCTTTTCACAAAGAATCCTCCATTTGCAGCAATTACAGCCTTGCAGACCTTTGGCATTCTAGTTGTTAATTTGTTGAGGTAATCTGAAAAGATTTCACCCCATGCTTCCTGAAGCACCTCCCACAAGTTGGATTGGCTTGATGGACACTTCTGACGCACCATACGGTCAAGCTGCTCCCACAACAGCTCAATAGGGTTGAGATCCGTGACTGTGCTGGCCACTCCATTATAGACAGAATACCAGCTGACTGCTTCTTCCCTAAATAGTTCTTGCATAGTTTGGAGCTGTGCTTTGGGTCATTGTCCTGTTGTAGGAGGAAATTGGCTCCAATCAAGCGCCGTCCACAGGGTATGGCATGGCGTTGCAAAATGGAGTGATAGCCTTCCTTCTTCAAGATCCCTTTTACCCTGTACAAATCTCCCACTTTACCACCACCAAAGCACCCCCAGACCATCACATTGCCTCCACCATGCTTGACAGATGGCGTCAAGCACTCCTCCAGCATAACACTTTTTTCCAATCTTCCTCTGTCCAGTGTCTGTGTTCTTTTGCCCATCTTAATCTTTTCTTTTTATTGGCCAGTCTGAGATATGGCTTTTTCTTTGCAACTCTGCCTAGAAGGCCAGCATCCCGGAGTCGCCTCTTCACTGTTGACGTTTAGACTGGTGTTTTGCGGGTACTATTTAATGAAGCTGCCAGTTGAGGACCTTTGAGGCGTCTGTTTCTCAAACTAGACACTCTAATGTATTTGTTCTCTTGCTCAGTTGTGCACCGGGGCCTCCCACTCTTCTTTCTATTCTGGTTAGAGCCAGTTTGCGCTGTTCTGTGAAGGGAGTAGTACACAGCGTTGTAAGAGATCTTCAGTTTCTTGGCAATTTCTTGCATGGAATAGCCTTCATTTCTCAGAACAAGAATAGACTGACGAAGTTTCAGAAGAAAGTTCTTTGTTTCTGGCCATTTTGAGCCTGTAATCGAACCCACAATTGCTGATGCTCCAGATACTCAACTAGTCTAAAGAAGGCCAGTTTTATTGCTTCTTTAATCAGCACAACAGTTTTCAGCTGTGCTAACATAATTGTAAAAGGGTTTTCTAATGATCAATTAGCCTTTTAAAATGATAAACTTGGATTAGCAAACACAACGTGCCATTGGAACACAGGACTGATGGTTGCTGATAATGGGCCTCTGTACGCCTATGTAGATATTTCATTACAAATCAGCCGTTTCCAGCTACAATAGTCATTTACAACATTAACAATGTCTACACTGTATTTCTGATCAATTTGATGTTATTTTAATGGACAAAAAATTTGCTTTTCTTTTGAAAACAAGGAAATTTCTAAGTGACCCCAAACTTTTGAACGGTAGTGTATATGTATTGTTTAGTGTTTAAAATTACCAATTGGGAGATGGCCACATATATAAAAGTGAAGTAGCTGCTCCTGTTGGGTTGATGAGAGTTGGACAGAGCTTGGAGAAAGGAGATGGAGAAACAGTAAGAGTTATAAAACTAAAAACAATTGCTACTTGTGCTGGCTTTACATCAGCACGATACTTGTTTTAATTATTGTCCATTTTGTTTTGGCCACCATGCCTTTTTGTTTATGAAAAGTGTTTTGTTTTGTTTAAACTTTTTATTTAATAAATAAATACAAGCACATTAAAGATTTCCTGGTCTGTGACGCCTCCACCAAGCTATCCTGGTCACAGCTATCTAAAACTTAACTGACAATAACTGTCATATTATTTTGCACATATTGTTACATTTATCATAATATATTTCCCTATACCATTGTAGATGGATAACTTCTGAATACAATAATTTGTAACAGTCCTTGTTACACGTGCATATACCACTAGGTTTGTATATATTCATTAAAATTAAAGATGTTTTTGGACAATTACAAATCATCACCAGGGGCATAATGTAAGTGGAAGAGTATCTCAAATCCAAACATTTGTAAAACATTAAGTAAAATGTGAAAAAGTTGGCGGTCTGTGTCTATATTAGGTCAGTGATCAAAAATTAGGGGTAATGTTGAATTTTTCCAGTAGTTTGTATAACAACTGAATGATATTATTATTATTATTATTATTATTATTATTATTATTATTATTATTATTATTGTTCACATGGCTCATTCTGTGCCCAAACCAAAATCCAGCTCAGGTGGATAAGCATTTGTAAGCATTTGTTTAAGCTATATTCCTTACCATGTTATTTATTGGAGCCTACTGTAACAAATTACAGAAGTTAAAGGTTTTTTTTTCAGCACGTCTTGCTTGTATATTGATCACTGTTGTATTTATCCTGACAAGACTGGAATGTATTGTGCATTAAAGGCAATCTAATCATTGGAGAAACTGTCATTTTACAGAAAAGGCATTCAGTAAGCTCTCTAAAATCAACCAAATAGAACAGTTTAATAGATCATAACTGTCTACTCTATCTGCTGTTGTGCTAACTCTGTAATGTGTCATCCCAGTACCTGTCAACCAATATCTGTGAGTCCTTGGAGTGATCTCTGTTAACCTTTGGCTCTTGCTAGGGGTCGCACGATGTCAGAAAATCGATTTGGCAACAAGGTCTAAAACGACAATAGAAAAGCAGTGAAATCTCAAATCTGCAAGGTGCTAATCTTCTGAAATCTCAAGTTAATGATATTGAGATACTGAAATACTGATAGTTATGTACGATTTATATACAACATAATTATTTAAGAAAAACAGTGAGTGGATGGAAATTCACATGAGGAGAAATGAGATCAATGGCTACAGGCCTATACCTAATGTTTTCTGCAAAGGTACACTTACTTACCTTTCAGAATTTATATACATACATGTTTCCTCAGAGGAGAATAGTCTCAAAAATAGAATTATAAGTGTTAGATAAGTTAAAAATCTGTGATTATGGAAAAACTATAGTTTTAAAATGGAATTATCAATCTTTACCGATTCGGTTATGATAAAAAAACAGGAAATAGCTTGCATGTATTTAGTCAAAGCGTTGTCACGTGTTTTCATACCTAGTTTTGTATTTAAAAACAATAATCAAGATGATCGTGGGTTCCCTTTAAAACAGAAGCCCAGGCGTGAAATTACTTTCATAGTAAAAACTTAGAGCGCAAAAAATACCCCTGCCTCTTCTCCTCCCTCATTCTTCTATTCTTTGTAAAGCTTGTCCTTGGCCGAGCCCACTTCCATTAACTTGAGATAAACTTCCTGTTTCTAAACAATTCTGGGTGACATAATTTCATAACTTTTACTAAGAGTAGTCTATAGGGGCCTTTCTAAAAAGAGTATGCACGCAGCACGTCACCCATGTTTAAATGCATATACTGTTGCAACGACGTGTGATGGCTTCTCAGCGCCGGTAATTAAGATGCTACCACGAATTTCTTTTTTAGCTCTAAAATGTGCCGTTCAATATTTTTTAAGCTCTTTTAGAAAGACCAATGCCCCTCCTTTCACAGTTCCAGCAACAACACAACACCGACACGCGCATGCTGCGCTTAATATAGGCTCATCCTCACTGCTCATTGGTTGGGGTTACAGTAGGTTATTTGCATAACCTTCCACCATTCACACAGCACAGCGAGCCCGCAGGGGGCGGTGCACACACACACAACAGGAGGTAGTCTCAAAGAAAGTAACAGGCAGCAGATCGCACACACAGCAATAACATAACAGTGAAAATCACAATCCACCCTGCCAGTTCAGCACAGAACACAAAGTCCCAACTTTCGAACTTGTTTGACCCGACGCTACAATGCTATAAATCAGCGATCAAATGTCAGTTACAAATACTTGTGCAACATAGAGATGGTACCTTTTCATAATAAATATGTTACGTCCTTAATTCAATATTGATAGCAACACAATAAATCATGTAAGTGTAGGCTATACACTACATTACACGAGTTTATTAATTCAATATAAAAAATAAAAACAATTAATCTCATAACTAAATCCAGGGAACTCCTTAAATCTTAATTGTCCCCATTTCTTTATACAGTACAGTAAAACTACCAAAACCTGACGTTCAAAGACAACATATGCCATATGTATATGAGAAAAAAACGCAAGTCGAGATACAGGGGCAGATCTATCATGAGGGATTTATTTACTCAGCAGGTTGGTACTAGTAATGAGGGTCAGACAGATTGATGGATTGATGGAGTGACGTAAGCACGTACCTTGCTTGGAGAATTAATCTCCTGCCGAAAGCAGTCTAATCTCAGTCACAGGGGAAATGGGCACGTTTGGACTCAGATGTTCCACAGCAACTGCCAACAAATATACCAGTATTATTGCTAAGTTGTTTCAAAACCTTAAATATGTTGCTGCATAAATTCAAGATTAATTTACAGAAGATATAATAGTAGAGCATTATATACACGGTATGTATAAATGCATTTGTATTTCTGTATTTTATGTTTGCCTAAAGTACAGTTACAATTTAGATATTTTAATAAGTATAACAATTATTAAATTGTGTCAAATTGAAGTCAAAAGACGTTTCAATCCCTAGCTATGGCTGTTATAAACATAATACAACGGTAGAGGTTGTTCTGTATTCTGATGTCGGCTAAATGTTATTTACATTTTTCTTGAAAAATCAAAAACTCAGTTTGGCAGAAGAAACCTACTGAGGCTGCGGTAAGAAAGTTGTTTTTGTGAGAGAGAGAGAGAGAGAGAGAGAGAGAGAGAGAGAGAGAGAGAGAGAGAGAGAGAGAGAGAGAGAGAGAGAGAGAGAGAGAGAGAGAGAGAGATCTTGAACAGAGCAGTCTTTGCTTAATAGCGTTAGAACATAAGGATCAGGAAAGCCCACAAACTACTAGCAGTGCTGAAGTGGCAAGTGGTATAGTTAAACTATAGCGTTTGTTTAGCGGAGAAAAAAAGCAGTATTTCAAACCATGTTATAACTTCTATGATATGATTTACAATATTGCAGAATTGTGCTGTATGCACAGCAGCACAGTCACAGAAAATCGAGTCCCTGTATATATATCGTCCTCAATTAAAGGGCAATATTTAAATCCCGGTATTATTATTACTGTTGAAATACTGGTTGGTTAGGCCTTAAGGCACACGATTTACGAAAGCACTGTTGATACACAAAGGCTAAGTGACATGCTATTTGTATCAGCGCTAGAAAAGCTGTTAAAAGTGTGATTATTTCCGAACTGAATGCGCATTTTCGCCATTACTTTATTCTGATATGTGGTTGTCTAATCGAGACATACACTCATAGGAGACTGGTCATTGAAGAAGACAGACGGTGCTTTAATCAGCTGTTTGTTTTTGCATTGTACAACATTTAAATAGTTATCTCCGCCCACCCATTGTCCCTCCCACCCTCCAATATAACCTGTTACATTAAAGGCACACATCGTACAGCTGAAAGGAGTGTGATACTGCACAAAGAATAGCGTGTTAATCTATTAAATGTAACACCATCAAAATGACACTCCCCCTCACCGCCCCCTATGTAGTACGTGAAGAGGTGGGGTAGGGAGAGGGAGTTTATTACTGGAGTCTCACCTAGATGAAAACTACTGTCACATACCAAGGCTTCCGGTATTTTTCCTTCTGCAATGTTTAGTTATTTTATTTATTTATAGATGTATTTGTTTGTTTACTTATGTATGTATGTATGTATGTATGTATGTATGTATGTATGTATGTATGTATGTGTTTGTTTATTATTATTATTATTATTATTATTAGTAGTAGTAGTAGTAGTATTAGTAGTAGTAGTAGTCGTAGTAGTAGTATAATTAGTATTATTAACTGAGTTAAAAACAATCTTTATCATCACAAAAGCCAGTCAAAGGCTGGGACAATGAAATGTAAACATATATATCTGTGCGTGTGTGTGTGTGTGAGCGTGTGTCTAAATAAATATATAGATATATAGCTTTAGAAAATGTGTGTATATATATATATATATATATATATATATATATATATATATATATATATATATATATATATATATATATATATATATATATATAATGCAACAATTTAAACGGAAATCGTAGTTTACAACCAGGGTCAATGATTTGTTTTATAGCGTCTGCATCAATTTTACTGTATATTTCTCATTTAACAGCAACTGCTTTACAACACTTCCAGTGTTTCTCATGACTTGTGTGAAGTTAATGCTTTTATTATCAAGAGACCAGATCAGAGGCGGTCCGGATCCTGACCCTGATTGTATGAATAAGTAAGCAGGATGCTGACGAGTGTTAGATGCCTATAGGATTTTCGTAAGTTAGCAAAAAGTGCTAGTGCTGGCATTCCGCCCTGTAGTGCTTGTGTCATCAGAAGCTCAGAGTCCTGTGTGTTGTTTTATAAAATTGCACGTCCTGTTGTACTTTAAAGATCAGCAATTCTAATGCAATTCTGGATCCTTTATTTTCCCAACAGGATTTTTACCCGGGATTTTCATTTTCTGAAGAACAAAAAAAACACCGGATTCAGAAGTCCTGAAAAAAACACAGATGCTAAAAAGGAATTGCTACCTCAGTAGTAACTTGTAGCGCTGTCATCAATCAAGTGATACGCTCTGAGCTACAGTGGCTTTGCAATAACTCTCTAAATTCCATCATCAGTCACTTTCAGAGTGGCGAGCTTTTCAGAAAGAATATCTATACTCAAAGTGGAGAAGATTCACCCTTTTCATTCATTACTTACTTTGCTTGGTCCGCAGTCATCTGGTATTTCCTTTTAAAATGCATTGGATCACGATTTTACTTGCCGGGTTGACTTTTTGTGGAAAACTGTCAATGTACAATGGCTTAGATTATGATTATAGTTATGATTTTTATGACGAAGAAAAAAGTGAGACGATTGATTACAAGGACCCTTGCAAAGCTGGTAAGTGATCTTTATAAATGTTTCTATTGAGTGCTCTACTCCGGCATATGTTTAAGTCATATAGTTTAATAATTTAAAAGTTATACAAACCTTATGTTTTCCTTTGATCCCATTGATGCTTGTAGGCTACAGCCTATACATATTTATATCCAAGAGTATTGGGGCGATTTACATATCAATGTTAAAATATAATACATGGAGATAAATATAAATATATGTTCATATATATATATGAAAGTGTGGTGTAGCTCACAGAGTTTAGATGGCCATAATAGAGTAGCTATTGTCTTGAATGAGGAATATCATCCCCCAGGTGGGTTGCACAATGTTTTTTTTTTCTATCCTAATACTCTCAAATCAGTTGACAGACAAGATCGCGTTTCACTGTTATAAAGCATGGGACGTAGTAAATGTGTGGTGAAGTAGATACAATAAGTTTGTATCATTATAATACCGTATTAGACTTACCAAGTAGTTTACCTCTATGCACTATCCCCTCTCGCGCAACTACCTGCATCTGGCAGGTCATTAGTCATTTTACAATTTATTGGTTTTCACACTATCCTCCCACCTTACTATTACAAACTGTTAAGGGTTTGACGCCAGGTTTGAAATCGATGGCTACTTAAGCATCTGAGAAATTCCTTTCTTTAGTGTTGTATGCATATGCACATCAAATATGAAATGGGACCAGATTAAACTGTTCTCACTTTATCCGCGGCTGGCGTTTATTTGCTACCGGTACAATATCAAGTCCTCCCATGACCCCAACATGCGCGAAGCCACCGACAATTTGTGATCACCATTACATTGTAATATCAGCGTTCGGATTTAAGTGCAAGTCTCAGGCTTAGCATAGCAGACATACCTTTTTTTTTAATACGCTTACTAAAGTACCAGGAAGCATTAAAAGTAACCGAACTGATGTTTTTTTTTTGTTGTTGTTTGTTTGTTTGTTTTTTGCTGCAGTCTTTGTTTTTCAGTAGAGTGAATTACACTTTACACCAGATTCCACAGTCCCTTAGCTCTTCTGTTCCATTTTGTTAAAATGTTTTAACCACTTCCTTCATTATTTAATTTCTCTTCAGTTAGGGTCAATTGTATTATAGTCAATTAACTGGTTAGAGAAAAAAAAGTTATTTAATAGAATGGAGTGGAACAGTCAAGTTTGCCTACCCCTGATACAGCAGACTGTTTTGTATCATTTTTCTTGCTTAAAACATCTAGTTTATTTGGACTTGTACCTGTGTTTGTGCTTGTTATTTTCAATGGAGGCTTGAAATTAATCCTATGAGCTCTCATAACTGTGTTCCAACTGCCTGCTGTCCATAAGAGTCAGCCGCAGGTGTTTTGTCTTAAGTGCAGGGATATGTGTCACCCATGACTACAGCAATGCCAGCTTGGCTACAAAAGTACTTATTTAGCCGATCTGCGATGCTTTGGTCAGATATATGAATGGAATGAAGGGCAGTGTTCTACTCAGTAAGTGCATGCATTGTATTTGTTGATATGTTTAACTTGACCTCAGCAATTTCCAGATTAGAGATTGGTATTCTACTAAAATAAACACTCTAGAATACATTTGCAGTTGGTGTAATACATTTTGCACTATTTGCTTTTCTTTAGACCAGCTGGTTTATGAAAAAATAAAACCGGGGTTGTGATTTTAGAAAACCCACCCATCCCTCAGTATTACATCTTAAATAATAAAGGGCATGTGTGTCTATTTATCTTAGCAGGTAAATGATGCATATGTTCTAATTAGAGTGGAGTGGGTTGAAAGGGTAGTCACGGCCCAATCTACATTAGTCCTGATTCATATGTTGTTTTGTGATAGCTGTATTTTAAACTGGATGGATCTCAACAGCTGAAAGACAGCTGGCAAATAATAAGATAGTGTATCAGATTAATAGTTTTATAACTGTATTTAGTTTGTCCACTGGGTAGCCACCACTTACCAGTTGCACATTTCATGTCTTAAGCATCGGAATTTGAGAGTCATGACCTTAGTTTGGTGCCAGCATAAAAGAATAACTGATTTATCATAATGTAATCTGTTATTAAGAATGTTAACAGCTCTATTTATATAATTAAAACAGACACAACCTAAAAAGAGAAGTCATAATTAAATACTTTATATTTATGTACCAAAACAAATTTGAGCTTTTTAAAATGTATTTATTTTATGATTATTGATTTACCAGTTACATTTTTAGATATGCCTAGATCATCATCCAAGTAAAATAATAATAATAATAATAATAATAATAATAATAATAATAATAATAATAATAATAATAATAATTTTGGTAAATTTAGAAATGCTAAAAGAAACTTAGTAAATTCATGATGTTTTGACAAAAAAATCTTTCTCAATGTTTTTAATGTAAAAAAGAGCTTAGCTCATATGCATTTAACGCTTGGTGTTGTAGTCACTACCTGAAGTGGTAAAGTATGAAGGATCTCGTAATTGCCCCATTAAAAGGAACGTGCATATGCCGATTTTGCACGTATTAGACATTAACCTTGAATAGGTGAGAGAATCCAATAGGGATGAATTTTGGTAATGACTGAAACACAAATAATGTAATAATATAGGGATATATGAAATCATGTTTCCATCTGTCTGTACACTTACATTTTAACATGCTTAATCTGTGGATGTAGGTCATAATGATCAACTTCTTCAGGTTAGCGATACCATGTTATCAGACAAATTATAGGCTCTGCTTGGGTATTTAGTGTTCAGAAAAGGTTACTATTGCCCAGGCAGAGACTGTTGATAGTGACACATTGTAAAGAATCACAGTGATTTTTGAGCCCCAGAGGACAGTTCACTATTGTCTGCTGAGTACCAATTTAAGATCACCAAGCTGATTTAATTTGTATATTCTACTGTGTATTCTACTGTATATTCTACTGTATATTCTACTGTGTATTCAAACCCTGACCTCAAGACGTGAAGTAGTCATTTTTGAGATTGATTTAATATCTTGAACTCCCCAACTTCAAAAACAAAGTGATGCTACTGTGTTAAAATATGCATCTACTGTTCTACAATCTTATAGAAAGAACAACATTAGGGGCACCCTGATCTACTTGGTTTAGTGATCAATAGAGCTTTAACAATTATTTTTGGTGCATACTCTATTTTTTGTAGGGTTTTAATAAAGACTAGTAACTGTGTCCCCCCTCTCCCCCTCCTCCTCCTTCATTAGAAACTATGTTAAACTATAAATAAAACATGGAAATAAGAGATTAGCATACATATACCAGAGGAACATTTGGCTGCTTTCAAGCTTAAAGCCTTAACATTTTTTTTTTTTTGTCACTGCAACTTGAACAGTACATAGCTTCAAATTTCATTTCTTAGTTTTTTGTTGCAAATATTTCAATACTGTGTTAAGGTGCATTCACCTGAGTTCAACAGATGCTCTTTAGTCCCATTTGCCAGCCACTGATTTATGTAAAAGATAGCTAGATCAGCCACAGTTTGCTTATATAACTGGGAGCAAGCACTATCTAATGATCTTCCTCTTTGGAAATACGTTTACTTTCGATTTGCTTACACTACAGTGCTGTGCACTACTTGGTGCTGCTTCTTACAAATTTAAATACCTTTTGGCTTATCAAGAGCAGTATTTATTATTACAAATATCAGAGTGTGTTTTGAGAATATTAACGCTGTAATGCCCAAGCATTTTTAAAATGAGAAAAGCTACTTTATTTATGTAACTAGATTCTGTTCCTGCTGTTTCTGTACACTCCCGTCTCCGTCCCTCTCATCCCCCCCCCCCCCATCTGACAACATATAATGTACTGTATATGAAAAATTGTGGCTTGTGAGGCTGGATTTAAAAACATAATGATATAGAGGGGTGGCTAAGCATTGTATCACATTTGATACAGGAATGGGCATAACAGGGTTAAAAGAAAGTTTCAGAGTAATGAATCTGGTATATAGATGTGTCGGCACTGAGGGCAGTGGTTTATTTAGCTTTTATGAATTTGATGCACTTTATGAGCAGTATCATTCATTTTCCACTATGTTTGTGAAACCTGCTTATATACTTCTGATGTTTTGCATCCAAGTTTGATTACTTTAAATGTGGAAAAGATCAAATTGCATGATTACGAAAGATGAGTTCCGCTGTAATTGCTAAATTAGAGGGTTTCACTAGACTTATGAGATGGCTTAATTTTTAATCATAGAATCTTTATTTTGTCTAATTGTATAGGTAGGCTTGCATTACAGTTTCCCTTATGTCATGTTTTCTTATTATTGTACCAAAGAGTGCTGAAATTAGTAGTTGGAATTGGCAAGTAATAATTTATATACAAAAAAAATACATTAATGCAAAATTATGTGGTAGTTTAGTTATGAGCATAATTGAATAGTGCATAAGGGACTGGGCTGAGACAGCCTAGCTCATTTCACTTATGATGGAAGACAGGATTGTATAATGGTCTCCAGAGCTAAAATGCATCAATCTACCAGTTTTTTTTTTTATTTTTACTTTAATTCATTATTGGCCAGATTGTAAAAAAGGCATTTCACCAATCTTGGTGTTCCACTGCTTAAATATTTCTGCAGACAGGCAATTTAGAGGTATTTATTCTGCAGCAGATTTGACTAGTTACCATTCTAATTGAGCCTATAATAGACAAATCGAATGTATGATTGTTTGATGCACTTCCCAGCCTCATTTAAAAAGAACAAAAGATTACTTTGCGAATGTGTCAGCATTCTTAGGTGTATAGCATCCAGGCAGTTTAATCTGAATTTCAAATGATATGAGAAAACTGGGTAGGGTATTGATTTATTGACTTGCATTAGAACCTCATTGAATCTCTCATTTGTCTATTTGTAGTATGCAGCAGTTCTAGTTTCCTCTTGCTTTTCAATGACTTGTCTTTTTTCGCTGCAGAATATGCTGATCTAATTTCTCTATGCAAAGTTTCTGTGGATGTTTACTTACAATAGTTAATGGTACCACTGTTATGGTCAAGTAAACTGTTAGAAATGTAACAGTCTGGCTGTTGTTTCAGGTATATATGTGGGTATTATTGCTTCCAATGGAGGTTTTGCCCTCTGTGACTTTCTTAGATACAATACCAGCAAATATTTACTAGAATACAGTGTGATTTAGAAAAAGATACAAAACATGTCAGAATCCATAGATCTTCATCGAACTGGGGCAAAGCTAAAGTAGTAACCATAACAACCAGATATGAGAGTAAGCAACATATATACCAGTGGCAACTACATATATATATAACACAGACATACATTGTAACTGTGGTAAGATGGACGTCACCACCAAGCTAATGTACCACTACTGTTTTAAAGAAGCTGTTGATATTTCACATTGGTATGTTTTGCTTATAACCTGTGATATGATAGAGCTATGACATTACTTTTTTTGGCACAGATGCATTGCAAATCTAAATATCTAGATTGTTCTTTTTCCAAACAACTGAATATGGCTGCACTCAGATTTTCTGCATTACAGCATTCAGATATCGGTGCTTCAACATTTACAAAACAATAATAAGTCTTTAAAGACTGTCTATATTTTTGGTCCAAATTTACTTCCTATTTTCACAAGTGCTTTCAGCGCTCCCCTCAAGCGCTAAATACTCTGTTCTAAAACATGTTTATATGTTTGTACGGATATTGTTAAAGGCCAAAATTGAGTAATGCATGTTGTCTATATGAATTGTGTTTAGGATTAGCCTTTATATTTTTGTCAACCTCAACTCGCAATACATACATTTACAAAAAATGTTCACAGACCTGAAACATTTTGTCATAGACACATTGCCGACCCGTGCTATAAATGTCTGCGTGACCACCAAGTCATATTTCTTTTGGCAGATAACAAGCACCATCATATGTTTGTTTTTCTGAGATCATGCACTGATATTCATGTCAGAAAATGCTCATACAACATGAAAATCTAAAGTGATAAATCTTCAAATAAATAGTACACTTTAGGCACCCCCAGTGAAAGAAATTAATTGTCTATGATTATAGACCAGTTGTTTTTTTGGTTTTTTTTTTCTGGGAAAATTGAATGCACTTATATTGTAATCTTTATTTAAAAAATGCTAATTGCATATCTTACATCTACCTACATTTATGCAATTGTTCACCATCTACCTCCTGATATTATAATTAGACAAAGTACTAATTATTTTTTACATATTTAATGTATTCAAGATATTCTGGTATCTTCAGAATACAAATTAAACCTTTTCTCCTCTTGGATGGTGGGGGAAGGTCAGTGGTTGTCCAATGCCAGTCATTTGGTTATTGTAACTGAAGAAATGCATTTGATTGATTTAAATGTGATTATGAATATGCTTGGGTAATACGTGTTCCACCCTCCAATACTTTTTAAACAGTGATGTAGATATTTGATGCTGGGTACATTTATAAAAAGACTGCTTTCGGTTCAAATTATATTAGAACCATAGGATATGTTCTATATTGTTTGAAGGCCATTAAAGCCCAAAACAGTAATGAGCAGGGCAAGAGTCGAGTACATTACAATTTTTTTAAATTTGTATTTATGAGAGATGCAGAGCTTCTACTTAACTGAGAAATTTAACTGCTTGTTCTTTTTTGGCAAGGTCGTTTACTGTACATTGACTTCAACTTTTGTAATGAAAATAATAAACACACATAGGAAATGTCTTATTTTCTTCCAGATGTATAATTATCATATTGTCAAATGTCATTTCTTCACTGTAGGAAGCACAAATATAAAATTAGGTAAATGAATGGCTTAAGTGAGAGAAAGCAAAAAAGTTCATTGTACAATCTTGATGAAACTTTCCTTTTTACTTTGAAAACATACAAAAGTTGATTAGTCATGTTTAAGGTTTTAACTGTGGATAATTTTGTTAATGGTGCTTGGTCTTGCTTGCATAACACGTTTGATTCATGAAGTCAGAGTGTAATGGGGCCTTAGCATGGGTTGGTTCTCTGAACACTTTGCTAAAAAGAAATCACTTATTAAAAGGCAAAAATAAAATTTGTCACTGATTGAAAGATAAAACTGAAGCTTAGGAGGCCCTAATGTTAACAGTAAGGTAAACCAGGACAAATGTTATATGCAACAGAAATAACACTAACATATTTATTAGGTTGTTTTTTTATTGTTGTGTTTTTGGCTATGTTGTGGTCTAAGGATCAAAAGAAAGTGGCACATTTAATCAATTCATTTGAATTTTCTAAATGTCTGTCCATGAATGATACATTGAATGAAAACACAGTTCTGTGGTCATTTTCTGTTCATTTACAAGAAATAACTGTCTCTTGACATTTTGTTTTGATGCATAAATACTATGTAACTTTACTGCAACCTAATCCCTTTATCTCTTGTGATATAGTTCTGCCAAACAGAAATAATAGTGTGTTTTATAAATGACCCAGTTTTAAAACCCAGGTGTTACTTTAAATATTAGCTTATGCTAATCCAATATTAGTTATTTGCTGTTCTAATGATTTGGCTGGTAACAAAACATAGAAACACAATTTACAATGGCCCATTTGCAGTGTCCATAGTAAGATAAATATAATGTCAACAGCCTATCTTGTTTTGTACACTTAAAAAAAAATTGGAGGTGGCAGAGGTGCGTTTCACATGTTCTATAGCCAAGTACATTTTCCATTGAAACACTTACTGATTGGTCTGTTTTTCAGCTGTACCACTTTATTTCCTAATGTGCTATACTGTTAATTGATTTTAAATTGTCACTGTACTGCAAGTGTAGACTAGCCTTTAATCACATTTGTATAACTATCTTTAGTTACGCAAACAACATCAGGATTAACGCCATCGGGCATTGGTGAAGAGAGATTGTTATTTTTCTTTCTTTGTAAGACAGGGTCTTAATGAAGCTTGGTTTTGTTTGTTAAAAACATCAGGCTTTTCAGACCTTTTTGTCTTTTAGGACATTAGCAAATTGGATGCCCCATTGTTCTCATAAAGGGATTAATGAAGCTGTGGGAGGATTAAGCATTTCACCCATACCCCCTCCCCTTTGCTCAGATGACCACACTGGAGCCAAGTTACCTTTCATGCAAATTGTACTGGAGCTTTGAAGATAATAAAAATGCAGTATACATGCATTCTCAACTGTTGTCACCTGTGTGTTATTTAGAAGCTTTTATCTTCCTTGGGTAAATGGGTCTCCTGTTACTTCACCCAAACAAAGAGATTGTGCAATTATGCTATCATATAATTGAAAGTAATTGGATTCATTTTTTTTTTAATAGTATCAGATTGCAAACAGAACTAGCCAGATTACCCACTAATTACCTCCAGGAGCCAGAGGCAACAGTTTATTTCAGGCAGGTTACTCCATAAATCCACACACTATTCACAGCTATGGGGCTTCCTGCATTGATCTCCCTAACTGTTTCCTTTTCTTCTTTTTTCATTTGATTACTGTTGATATTAATTAAGCATTTGTTTCTCATAATAACCAAGGAAGGAGGGGTCATCAAACTGATTTATTTATAGAATGGAAGACTACAAGATGATGGGCACTTGTTTCAAATCCCAGTTTATTAACTTTACTTTGTGGGATGATTGTTACTGCAGACAGAAATACAAATTATGGTTAGATCTTTTTAAAAGGTAATTTTGGTTGGCTACCTCTATCATTTTGATGCAAAGCAAAGAGTTAAATCTTGGATTAGGATGCCAAAAGATTGGGAAGCTTTAGTGTGAGATTTGAACTGTGACACACGGTTACAGGCACGCTGTCATAGTTTAGTACCTCAGTCTGGCTGTAGCTGTTATTTCAGCTCTTATAGCCTTGGGTGTTCTCAGAGTTAATGTTGTAGCATTGCTTCCAATCTGTTGGTTTTGCAACGTGTAGATTTGTATGCCAGGGACTGGGCTTTGGCTGTCTGAACTCATACCACGAGAGATTTGCACAGCTTTCAATGCCAATGATCTCAGTTCTTCTGCTTTGGGCTGGGATTCACACTCAAGGGTCCCAGGGGGGAAAGGGGCACCAGTGCACAAATTTAGTCTCAGTTATATTGTATTCATGCTGCTCTCATCTGCAGCCCCATTTACGCTTTTCAAAATATAGGACCCTGAAGCAAGGTTGCCAACCGTCTGTAAAATTAACAGACAGTCAATAAAAAAAGTCACATTTTAACCGGCAGGGACTGTTTCTTCCTCATCGCACTACAGTGAACCCTGCTGGCCAGATGCCCATTGAGCTCAGAGCAGACACCTGCAGGGCTGAGCTTTTTCCTCCAGAGGCCGGTAGCTCGCTGACAGCTGCTCTCTAGTTCCTGGGTGTAAAAGAGGAAGCTGGCTTGATCGTGGGATCGGAGGACGCCCACTGGAACCTCATATCTTCTGAGCTATGTGGGGAATGCGGTAAGGAGAAAAAATAATTGGACATTCCAAATTGGGGAGAAAATCATTGGGCATACTACATTTATTTTAAAAAAAATGCCAGTGCCATTCTGAATTGTGCAGTGGTTAAACACTGCTGGTGATGGATTGCGATTTTTGTACATGGCTAAACCACTAAAACATAAGAACATAAGAACGTTTACAAATGAGAGGAGGCCATTCGGCCCATCTTGCTCGTTTGGTTGTTAGTAGCTTATTGATCCCAGAATCTCATCAAGCAGCTTCTTGAAGGATCCCAGGGTGTCAGCTTCAACAACATTACAGGGGAGTTGGATCCAGACCCTCACAATTCTCTGTGTAAAAAAGTGCCTCCTATTTTCAGTTCTGAATGCCCCTTTATCTAATCTCCATTTGTGACCCCTGGTCCTTGTTTCAATTTTCATGTCAAAAAAGTCCCTTGAGTCGACATTGTCAACACCTTTTAGAATTTTGAATGCTTGAATCAGATCGCCGCGTAGTCTTCTTTGTTCAATACTGAATAGATTCAATTCTTTAAGCCTGTCTGCTTATGACATGCCTTTTAAACTCTGAATAATTCTGGTAACTCTTCTTTGCACTCTTTCTAGAGCAGCAATATCCTTTTTGTAGTGGTGACCAGAACTGAACACAATATTCTAGATTAGTTCTTACTAATGCATTGTAAAATTTTAACATTATTTCTCTTGATTTAAATTCAACACTTTTCACTATATATCCGAGCATCTTGTTGGCCTTTTTTATAGCTTCCCCACATTGTCTAGATGAAGACATTTCTGAGTCAACATAAACTCCTAGGTCTTTTTCATAGATTCCTTCTTCAATTTCAGTATCTCCCATATGATATCCATAATGGACATTTTTATTGCCTGTGTGCAGTACCTTACACATTTCTCTATTAAATGTCATTTGCTATGTGTCTGCCCAGTTCTGCATGCTGTCTAGATCATTTTGAATGGCCTTTGCTGCTGCAACAGTGTTTGCCACTACTCCTATTTTTGTGTCGTCTGCAAATTTAACAAGTTGTGTATGAGTGAGTCTGTGTGCACGTGCTTAATCCATTATATGTCCTATCACTTGAGCAAGATTCTAACTCAGCTGACTACTGTTTACATTAAAATCTCGATTTGCCAGGATTAGAATTGCTAATTGCTTTGGTTTCATACTAAAGTAGGTTAGAAAGTAAATACTGTAGAAATGTTTGAGAAACTGGAAACTTTAGGTGACTGTACCATTTAATGGTACGTTTACACTGGCTGTTTTTATGACGGCTTTGGGCCATCTCAGGTCTTTTTTCTGCAGTATAAACGCGACGGCCTACTCGCAGCTGTCCTAAAAACGGCCAACTAAAGACATGGCTCAGCGCCAACTTATGTCTGTCCGAAAGGCAGCGTAAACTCACTCGACTTTAGGACGGCTCATGCACGACGTGAATGCTGCTCGGCTCCTCCCCCACAGAATGCAGCATAAGTGAAGTCTAGTATATATATATATGAAATTAACGGGAATTAACAGGACCATGCAACAATTGCCGCAATGCCCCTCAAAATGTTTGTCTTTTCACAAGCATTATGGCTGCATTGCCTTTTCAGCTTCCGCAAGTAGAGAGACGCCTGTACTGCATTAGTGTTTGGGTCCAAACAATGACATGATTACGTGATTTGCATGGTCTCACCAATTCCGTACACAATATTTATGAATGCGCAATAACGTCGGTCTGTAAAGAAAAAAAACGAAAAAAAACTGGGATATCACATGTTTTAAACTGAAGTGTGAGAAGGACGATAATAACTGCCTATTTGTACAGTGGTCAACACAAATCTGTAATTTCGAATAAATCATAACTAGTGCCTGCATTACAAAACTTAACAATGCCTTTGACAATTGACTGTTGTAGTTATTCCTTTGGAAATAGAAATATGATCGACTGTACAGCCGTTTGAAGTGAAAGTAAAACACCAACATAGAAATGTTAGCGGTGCCAGGTATTCCTGTTCGTGTTATTGTTAGGAAAAACATAATGTGAATATGTGTATGTCTGCTTATCTGATACAATCTCCTCTTCTATTAAAGTTGCACATTTCCAACCTTTTGTTATCTAATTTCCTAACTTGTATACAGTACCATACAAGGCTTTGCCAAGCTCTGCAACTTTTTTGCAAGCACTCACCATTGACTTAGTTATCTCTTCCTGGTAGTCTGCATCCTGCCACTTAGCTGGAAATGTCACACACTCTTGCTCATTCATGCTTCCTACAAATAATTGTTTTTATAACAAAAAAAAGTACACAAAGCTAAATAAACACTGGGGAGGCCGGCACCTCATTGCACTTCAAAGTTTTAGCTGACATTAACGAACCAAAGTGCACTATCACTGTTTGCTTTCCTAATTTCTAGGCATGCAATAATTCCTTGAAGCATAATATTTAAACTTCTGCTGGGCTAATTAATCACAATAGTGAATAGGCCCTACTTGTGGCTTTACAAGCTGCACATTTATACACTGTTTTCTTTTAAAAGGTGAATATACATCCAGCCAAGCTTTCCTTACTATTCTCTACAGATTTTTCATATTTGAATCCATCCAAAACCAAAAAAGTTGACCATCTCTATTTGAAGAATATATATATCAATTAACTAAATGCAAAGTGAGTGAACAGAAGAAAAATCTAAATCAAATCCATATTTGGTGTGACCACCCTTTGCCTTCAAAACAGCATCAAGCATCAATTCTTCTAGGTACACTTGCACACAGTTTTTGAAGGAACTCAGCAGGTAGGTTGGTCCAAACATCTTGGAGAACTAACCACAGTTCTTCTGTGGATTTAGGCAGCCTCAGTTGCTTCTCTCTCTTCATGTAATCCCAGACAGACTCGATGATGTTGAGATCAGGGGCTCTGTGGGGGCCATACCATCACTTCCAGGACTCCTTGTTCTTCTTTACGCTGAAGATAGTTCTTAATGACTTTAAGCTGTATGTTTGGGGTCGTTGTCATGCTGCAGAATAAATTTGGGGCCAATCAGATGCCTCCCCTGATGGTATTGCATGATGGATAAGTATCTGCCTGTACTTCTCAGCATTGAGGGAGACCATTAATTCTGACCAAATCCCCAACTCCATTTGCAGAAATGCAGCCCCAAACTTGCAAGGAACCTCCACCATGCTTCACTGTTGCCTGCAGACACTCATTCGTGTACGCTCTCCAGCCCTTGGTGAACAAACTGCCTTCTGCTACAGCCAAATATTTCAAATTTTGACTCATCAGTCCAGAGCACCTGCTGCCATTTTTCTGCACCCCAGTTCCTGTGTTTTCGTGCATAGTTGAGTAAACTTGGCCTTGTTTCCACGCCGGAGGTATGGCTTTTGGCGCTAAGTCTTCCATGAAGGCCACTTCTGACCAGACTTCTCCGGACAGTAGATGGGTGTACCAGGGTCCCACTGTTTTCTGCCAGTTCTGAGCTGATGGCACTGCTGGACATCTTCCGATTGCGAAGGGAAGTAAGCATGATGTGTCTTTCATCTGCTGCAGTAAGTTTCCTTGGCCGACCACTGCGTCTCACGGTCCTCAACGTTGCCCGTTTCTTTGTGCTTCTTCAAAAGAGCTTGGACAGCACATCTGGAAACCCCTGTCTGCCTTGAAATTTCTGCCTGGGAGAGACCTTGCTGATGCAGTATAACTACCTTGTGTCTTGTTGCTGTGCTCAGTCTTGCCATGGTGTATGACTTTATATATATATATATATATATATATATATATATATATATATATATATATATATATATATATATATATATATATACACACACACACACGCAGTGGTTTGCAGAAGTATTCACCCCCTACTACCAATAATGTCACATTTTGTTGAATTACAAATAATCTATGCACAGTTTTTCATACAAACTTTTTTTTATTCAAAGCTGTAGTGGTTAAACTGAACACTGTTATATGGGGAGGAGGTTAAATGTCAGCAAAACTTGCAAAGTAAATGTACAAAATGAAATTTACTGGTTGCAAGACCCTTAAGTCAGTACTTGGTAGAAGCACCTTTTGCAGCAATTACTGCTATGAATCTTTTTGGATAGGTCTCTACTAGCTTTGCACAGTAGGATGGTGACATTTTTGCCCATTCTTCATGGAAAAATTGCTCCGGTTCTGATAAGTTTGTTGGAGATCGTCGATGGACTGCAATCTTCAAGTCTGCCATAAATTTTCAATTGGATTCAAGTCAGGACTTTGACTGGGCCACTCAAGAACATTAATTCTATTCTTGTTCAACCACTCCAGTGTGGCTTTGGCTTTGTGCTTCAGGTCATTGTCCTGCTGAAATGTGAATTTCCTCTCCAGTTTCAGAGTCTTGATTTTCCTCAAGGATTTGCCTGTACTTTGCACCATCCATTCTCCCCTCTATCCTGACAAGCTTCCCAGTCCCTGCTGAAGAGAAGCATCCCCATAACATGATGCTGCCACCGCCATGCTTGACAGTTAGGATGGTGTTGACTGGGTGATGTGCAGTGTTGGGCTTGCGCCAGACGTAACACTTGGAATTTAGACCGTAAAGTTTAATTTTTGTCTCGTCTGACCACAAAACCTTTTTCCACATGTCTGCATTATCATCTACATGCTTTTTCGCAAACTCCATATGTGCTTTAAGATGAGGCTTTTTGAGTAATGGCTTCTTTCTTGCCACCCATACATACAAGCCAGCTTTGTGTAGGGACTGGCTTGTTGTAGATGTGTGAACACTGACTCCCATCTCAGACACAGAATTTTGCAGATCTCTCAAGGTTATTGCTGGCTTCAGAGTGACATCCCGAACCAGTTTCCTGCTTGCCCGGCTGCTCAGTTTGGGAGGGCAACCTGATCTGGGTAGTGTCTGGGTGATATGTTGCATCTTCCACTTCTTAATGATGGACTTCACTGTGCTGAGAGGGATAATCAGCTCCTTTGAAATTTTCTTGTACCCTCTCTACCACTTTATCCCTGACTTGTTTCAAAAGCTCCTTGGTCATCATGGTTGTTTATTTGGATCACTACGTGAGCTGCAGCTTGAACGTCTTGATATACCTGAGGGAAATTATCTACAAACCACTTTGAGTACACACAGGCTGAAACCATTTCACTAATTTTGTGACCTTGCAAACAAATCATTTGCACCTGAGCTGATTTAGGGTTGCAGTAGCAAAGGGGTTGAATACTTATGCAACTGAGAGTAATCTGTTTTTCTCTGTAAATCTTACTTACTTATATTCTATATGCATTGTTTTTAACTTTATCAATGCGGAGTAGTTTGTGTAGATTCTACATGTAAAATCTAATTTGAAAGCGTCATCGAGTACTCTAGGGTGCCAACAAAATGTGAAAACTTTACAGGGGGATGTATACGTCTGCAAACCACTGTGTGTATATATTTAAACTGTTATACCATCCAGTCTTTATAATACAATATATTTATATAAGTTTTTGATATAAGCTAAATGGGTATTTTCTTGCTATGGCTTATAACTCTTTGATTAATGAACACCAGTTTTAGGTGATAAACACTTCTAATGCTATCACAATTTCTTCATTACAATGTTTACTTACCTTGATTAGGTGTGTCGTAATGCTATCACCCAACTGGCACCAGAGGAATACAACTATTACCGAAACTAACATGTTTAGCAAAAGCAGTTTGTCATGAAGTCCGTTTTAGTAAATACTAATGAATTTCACATGAAAGAATGATTACACTTAATTGCATCATAGGGTGTTGTAAGTCACATTTACTTAAAACTAGCGATTTTGGCATCTGGACCATCTTGGTATACCGATCATTTTAACCTCATTTCTAGTTTTAACTGGAAAAAGTTAGGCGTTTTTTGTTTTTTCTCTGAAGTATTATTTGCACAGTTTTGTTCTGAAGGACATCCATTTAAATTAAAAAACTTTATAATAAAATACAACTTACCAGCCCCTACTTGATAAAATGACCAAGTATAGTTGTTTATTTCTGGTTTTATAACTTTATTTTTGCTCAGGTTTGCATTCGCTTGGTTAGGTTTCATTTTAGATCATTTTAGGGGCTCCAGTTTAACAATGTGAAACTGCCAGTTAAGGAATGTTACTTTACAGGTTTAAAACCTGTCAGCTAACTGAGCTTATCTATGAACTACACTTGCTTATTGTAGGTTGGCCATGGGACTTTATTTAAATCATGAATGGAAAAAGCAACAAGGTTATTCAGGACAAAAATGAACTGACAGGATGCTTCCTAGATCTTATTCAAAATGGTTAGGTCAGCAAAATTGATCACAAAAGGGAATGTTTGCTTTGGATCAAACCCGAGACCAGCAGTTTGTTATACAGCATGCTTGCCACACTCCCTGATAATATAATTTAATAATTCAGCAAATAATTTAACAACACTTGCATATATTTAATGCGACTGCCATATTTTTTTATTGTTATTGCAGCATAGAGGCATATCCACAGGGTAAATAAAAAGCAATCAGTTCAGCTATAACTATACTTGGTCATTTTTATCAATATTGATTTACTTTGTACTTCAAAACATGTAAATTAACCCAGATGGCTCCCACCTCTCAGCAGAAGATCACTTGGCCTTGATGATCCATCGCATTAAAAAAAAAAAAAATACCTAATGTTAAACTTAGCTCCTGTGTTTTATTTACATTGACTTGCTATGTGATTGTTTTCCTATGTATAGTCTCAGTCATGCAAGTCATTCAGTCTTATAATCACATGTAGAATACGCCACCCAAATAACCTAAAGGTTTCCTACCAAAGTTTTATTTTAAAGAATGCTGTGGGGGTCCGTCTTGCTAATGATAAGGATACATCTGCTGTTTCTTTTAAAACTCTCTAATACCAACTGCTATTTATTGTTGCATTTATCAGAAACCGCTGTGATAAAGCAGTACATTGACCAAACACTGATTCCCAGAGCATGTCAGTGGGTGAAAAGAAAGAGTAATGCAACTACATATTTGGATCAAGCAACCCTTCCTAGAATAAGTAGTAATACTAATTGATTGAAACCAAACACACGCATGTGGGCTGTTAAATTCCCTGTAAGTATATAGAACAACAGCTAAATCAGTTTATTTAGCATACCTGTTTATAATTTTTCTGTGAACATTCAAGCAGGCAGAGACTGTTTCCTTAGCTGTGTGTGGCCCCAGTCAAACTATTGTGGTTTACCTTCACTAAACACTTCCACCATACAGTACACTCAACAAAAATAATAGTAATTAAAAAATACATGGCTAGCAAATGCATGTTTTGTTGTTGGAGGTTCATGGGAATAAAATCAGTTAAATGATTACCCTTTACACTGTCCTGAAAGGATGTGTTTAGCTGGAGAGTATTGTTTGGATGTGTGAGATCAGAGGTTCTCTGGTCACAGCGTTCATTGCTTGAAACTGATTGCCAAAAAAAATATTCATCATCCCATCACTCCACAGCTCAGACTAAGGGGTGTTTTAAAACCCAAATGGTGATCACAGCTTCCTCTATCAGGCTGATTCCACCTATGGTTACTATTTTACACCATTTTTGTCCAGTATATTTTCATTCTTTACTTTTTTGTCACAAACGTCTATTGCATATTTTCTATAGAGGCACTGTAAAGGTGTACAGTTAACATAGGCAGTGATTTTGAAAGACTTGTGGAATGTACAGTCGGAGAGATGCTCCATGAGAGATGTTGAGAGTATTTCTTTTTTGTGTCAAATAGATCTTGAACTGCAAAAATTAAGTTTGTATTTTCATTTCAACACCTAATCAAATGATCTTAATCAATATTAAAACATACTAAGCAAAGCAAGGAAGCTAATACACATCCAAAATAGTGCAAGTGATAATTTTGTATAAGCGTGAGTGAAGAGACATTGTAATCTGTATTAATAACTGGTCTAAAGGGTATGGAACCTGTTTTTAAATTTTTTTTAAAATAATGCCATTTAAGGTACAATGTACATATAATTTAATCGTCATTTACTTTACAGGACAACATTTGTTTTATATAGTTGCTTATCACAGAACAAATTACATTCCTTAACATTTGGATAACAAAGCAAAATGATTGGTTTGCTGTCAGCCCCCATAGCACCCTGGTGCTGGCCAATAAATATTTTTCATGGCTGGCCATTATATAGTTTATGTTTCTGCAGTAAAAAAAAAATGTTCCCAGTCGCTTTATTGTTGATGTAACTGTATTGCCATCTGATTTATAATTTGTCAAAAGTTAGTCTTTCAGCCGCAGTAACCTGAAAAGTCACGAGAAAGGGGAGAGGTTATTATAGGTGACAGCCAAATAGACATAGTAGCTTTGTATGTGAGTGAATGTTGTAATGGGGGTGGAGTGTAAACACAAAACAAGAGTACCCTCACAAGTGGCCAATGGGAACAGCTCCAGGGCGTACAGCTGGCTGCCCTCTCAGATACGTTGCAGTCTTTCCATGTTTCAGGCGTATCTCAATACACACTATAAAACTATTTTAGCTATGGATGTCACCCGGAAAAAGTGTCACTTTCACATGCCAATTCCCTTATGATGTAGGCATGCTGTTCTCTTTTTGATTCATTCCTTAAAATATCACAATACCAAGAGTTAGGCCAGACAGACACTGAGTTGATTGAGCTTTAAATATGGTCCACAGAAATGAGCCAGCGAAACATCTACTTTTATCCAACTTTGTACAACTAAAATAAGGTGCTAAAATACAAAAATCATTATAATTAAATATACAAGAATATGGAACACACATAAACTAGGGTTAGTTTGCTTGTTTGTATTGTTTTGATTTTATTGATATTTATTTATGTACCATTTTCTTACTTAGAATGAATGTCCATGCCATACAATAACTCCACAGGGGTGGGCATTTCCAGTCCTCAGGGACTCTATGTTTATTGGTGATAATAAATAATTCATTACTATGGGACCTGGATGGAGGTTTATTAAGGTCAATTAATTTAACAGCTATGGTTGGAACAAAGCCCCTTTACCCATACTGCTCCCTAGCAACATCATCCGCTGAGAAAAAGCGCAATAACAATACAGCTTTACCCACAGCTATTGTTTGTCAGTGTCTGCTTGTTTCCCAGAGCTTACTAGTTTAATATTTATATCTCTATTTTGGGTTTACTTCCTAGGGGGTAGCTGAACTATCCAAGCAACTCACACATTAGCGAGATTAAGACCTGGAAACTGGTGAAAACTGCTGTGTATTTTATCAGTTAGTAAACATTAATTTAATAGTTTTGTGTTAGAATGTTTTTGTTTTTTGTAATTGTCATACAAGTAGCTATTTTAAAGCCATTGTTTTTAAAATAATATACTCATCAGGGTCATTCACAGGAAACATAGATTTATTTTAAGCATTTGTTTTCAATTTGGTTTAGTGATTTAATTATGTGCCTCTTAAAATTAAAAAAATGCAGCATGTAAAGTCATGCAAAGTCTTGGCTGGTAGCTGGTTTATTGCAGGAAATTCTGGCAGCGAGGACAGAGTTGTGAAATAACCATTGACCCAAAGTGGTTCCACCGTTAATGTAAGTTGTCGGGTAAGGCAACATATAAAACACAGCTAAACAGCACAAATGGTTTCAGGTGGAATAGAATGATCTTATGCCTCTTGAGATCCCTAAGCCAAACATGACCAAGGGCCAAGGCAAGTGGGTTTAGTTGGTCACCTTCCCCAAAGTTCTTATGATTCACCACACGGAGCAGAAAAAATTAAACAGGCTGAAAAATAATTCCAAGTGTTTTAGAGATCTGTGAAGAGAAAATCCAGGCAACTGGTGAGAAATAAATAAATAAATAAATAAATAAAAACATATTATTAATTGAAGGCAACAGTCTTGGGCCATAGGAACTGTCTAACCTCTCAGAAGATTAAAACTAGACATTTCAACCCACATTGTACAATTAAACATCAAAGGGCGACACCCATTTCCGTTTTGGTTTGTGGCCTTTTAGGCTTTACTATAAGTAGAGAAAAAAAAGTTATAATTTCGGTAAATATAGGCTTAAGTAATCCCTGAATTCATTTTTGTAAAATACATTTTCTTCAGGAACAAGTGTACAATTTATGTATTTATTTATTTATGTATTTCTAAATATGCTTGTGATGTGTTGGTTCAATAAAAGATTCCAACCCCATCATTGTTTCTTTTTTTCATCGCTAACATAACTTTTATCTTTTTTAAAACTTGCACCAAACTACAGTTTATCATTTGTTAATATTATACATCTATTTATGGACCTGTATTTATATAAATATCTCAGAAAGATGAACAACAATATTGTATTGATTCTACTTATAAGCACAGTATATTACAGTGACCAAAAAAAAGAAAAATTAGAGTGGTCTATTCCAGTTTCTGATCCAAAGCAAAAAAACAAACAAAAAAAACATGCAAAGAATGTATTTTATTTTCATGATAAATGTTTTAAAAAATAAATTATATATCACACATTTTCCCCTGATATAGGTTTGCATGTTTTCAAAATACTTGATATGTTCCTAGTATACAACAGAGGCAGGGGTTGTCCACATGTGCCAGGGTATCCTGCAATGTAAGGAGCTGGCATTCTTCCCTGAAATTACAAGACTCAATTCAGTTTGGCAAAGAAGCTAACAAGCAGAGGTTTGTGCATATGTAATTTCGTAGAAATATTATTAATGTAGTATTTATATTTGCATAGGTAACACCTTGTTTTTCCAATTATCTAGGTCAGTCTTAAGTTTGTCAAACTATACAAACACCTGAATTTGCAAATGTGCATTAAGCTGCTTAGCAGTATTTCATTCATTTTTAACCATATCCATAATCAATGATATACTTCCCAATCCCAACAACATCTGAATAATTGGACATCCAGTGACTATATACAAAACATCTCATAATATCACATGCTGCAAATGCCTAAATCAGCTCAGAGTTACTTTGATAAACAGGCAGATCCACAGAGAGGGCTCTAAATAAGTGTTAATGCTGCTCAGCATTAGAATATTAGTCTTACATGGCAAAGCAAGCTGCTAAATAGCAAGGCTCCATTTGTTGTTTCTCATAATGTTAATCACAGGATTGGATTAGAAATAAACGTTATGGACAAAACCTGAACCTAAATATCTCCAATGTGCTATACTTTCCATATTTATTTAGAGTCAATTCTAAAATGGTAATTGACAGTTTAAACCCATATAGCTCTAATGTTATAGGGTGCTTCTAGTGCTGCCATTTTAGATGTGATTGCAAATTCACACAGTATGCACATTTCAGCATTACACGTTTTCATATGCTAACACCAGAAGCCCTTTTTGGGGCTGCTCTAATTGCAGTTAAATGTCTGTTTACAAGTTGGCTTTTATTTGCAAGCATACTGTACACAAATCAAGATGTAGTTGCTATGTGTGACGGGGTTAACTGCAATGACATGCCGTTTAACTATCACAGGAGTGCAGTATTTCCATACACTCTGTATTCATTGTGAACTCGTGAGCTGTCAAAGCCTTCAGTCACATGTCAGCATGAATGGTTCCATTCCTAAACCAATCACACTGGGGCTCGAAGGATGTCTGCTGCATTAAAGCTACTGAACTGTTGTTCCTCTGACGATTTGATCACTATTTATATAACACATGATTTACAGGAACTCCAAAATGAATGCCTCATTGGAGCTGTTTGACATTAGAGAAGGTGTCTTCCATTCATGAATACTGTACCATCAAGGTAGTTTGGGGGAAAGCATCCTAACTAAAACTTAATGTTGAATTAATATTGTGTTTGTCAAAACACCAGCCTTGCAGAGTCATACGTAAAAAATCTAGTCTTTAAAGTAGCCTTTACATTTTCTTTATTATCATATTATGTAATGTTCAAAATCTATAATGTTTATATATGTAAATTGCTCCCCTCGTCTATAAGTTGGAAATCTTTAACCTTAGTCGTAACTTTCCAAAAAATAAAATCGTCATTATTTTTGTTAATGAAAAACTCCTACGTATCTATAAGTTATGTTTAATAGCTTATTATGTTAGGAGTTTTGGATGATGAGAGATTTATAATCATTCAAAAACAAATCCCCAGTATATATTAATCAGTATTAGTATTAAAGCATTTCTGTAGTGACCACAGATATACATGATGTTTGTTCAAAACAAAAATTAATTGTTTTAAAAATGGTTCAGGATTAGAATTAATTTATTTAATGAGTTTTTTTACCAGGATAAGAATGTGACATCTCATTTTGCAACCTTACCTCTTAATTGAAGTGCTTGCTAGAACAAAATTCTCCAATTTTTGTGGTGAATTAGTCACATTTGACTTAAACAGGATGTTTCTTGTTTTGAATAAAGGTTATTCTATCTTGTTATTTGAGGAAAATGTCCAGTTGTACATTACACAGAATGTTACATGGAAGTTATAGTACATGGAGCTTTTGTTGTATTGTTTATAAATATTTGTAATAGGAGATGAGTGGGCGAGAAATAATGGATACCACATAAATGCCCACCTGTATAACCAATTTATGGGAAACAGTAGATTGTGACATTGAATGCTTGTAAAAAGTTACATCATTTTAAAAAAAAAAGCTTTAAATTCACAGATAAATAGATGGTTTATAGCCAGGTGTGCAGAATGTATTGACATAATTAATTTACGTGTACAGTGTTTTTTCTCCAAGTAATTCATATCTGGTGAGGAACATAAACGTAGGTTGTACAACCTTGTTCTTTATTTTCATCAAGTGACAGACAAAACATTTTTATTGTTCAGGATTTGTACTTTCTGATGATCACCATGTTAGCAAGATTAGCAAAAAGACCAGGTGCTGCTGGTAGCCCAAATGCTTACTGTGTTCTTTACTGTTCCAGAGAACTTGTTAATCATTTAGTTTTAAAGATACACATTAATGTAATTTACAGGAGAATTTCTGCATTCTATAAAATAAGTCCACAGTCTTACGTGTTCCTGCTACGGTAATAAACAATATATGCCTGTTATTCATTGATTGTTACTCAATGCTCAGCCATACCCACTATGAAGAGGACATATTATATCCAGAGGATTACAGTATTCAAGAATCAACTTGTGTTCTGGTCTCAAATGCAAAATGCTGTGGGTTCAATCACAGACTCACATATACTCCCAGTAAACTGTGCTTTGATTGGATTCCACATTAACCTTTACTGGCTGTGTTTGATATGTAACCAAAATGTAGTTTCCATTTCTGTTTGCATTTTGGGAAGTACTTATAAACTATTATAATCAGAAACATATTCTGGATACTAAGGGGTAGAGTCAATCAATGTAGGAACCCCTTTCCTTTTCTTTATTCTATTTAGTCAAACCGTCAATCCTCTCATATATGACTTGCTCTTTCATTTACAGCTGTCTTTTGGGGCGACATTGCTTTAGATGAAGAAGACTTGAAAATGTTTCAAATCGATAGAACAACTGACCTCACTCAACACACAAATCAAAGACTAGGTCACACAACAGGTATGTATCTAAATTCTATGAAAATAATTACTGCCTCATCAAAAGCCAACACTGTTTTTAATGTGACCTATTTCCTCTACCTAGCATTGGTTTATAGTTGCACTGCCAGAACAATCCTATCAGTTACTCGCTGAGTCAACTAACCTGGAATGATCTCCAGCCTTAAATACTTGACAATGCTCCCTAAATATATTTCAAATGCAATTACATCTTCAGTACAGTAAAAGCAGTCCACATAATGAAAATATAAAATGGATTTTCATGACAAAATGCCATTACTGGACTGATACTGATCTCTATAGTTGCCAAAGTAGAACAAATATGAAGTACATTTTTACTAATATAACTAATATAGTCTGACAACAATTGGAATGATATGGACTATATCACTAGATGGGATCCAAGGTGTTAAAATTATTCAACATTCCCATGTTTAATATGCTGTGAGAAAAACTTATAAGATTTAAGCCAATACTATATTAGATTTTCGTTTTTTTATTATTAATTTGGTAACTGTATATTAAAATCACCAGTAATCTGCTTTCTCCATTCCAGAGAATTATGTAGGTTAATATGAATCATGTACAACTTTTTGATATATTAAAAAAAAACAACTGTATTATCTCTATCTCTCTTTCTTTTTCTAGGTGGCTTAGGGGAGCATGCCATATCCAAGAAGAAAGGATCACTTTATCAGCTTATAGACAGAATAAGATTTGGCCATGGTATTTACTTGAACTATTTCAATTCGCACTCTCTGACATAGTATACAAGACATACTTAACCATCTGGGAACTATCCTCATGATGTACTGTATAATATTGTGATTATCAAATACTGTTGCATTTATAAAGTTGTTATGCATATATAAAGTGTACTTCCTGTTAATGCACAATGTAGTGTTCCTCGACAGTAAATAAAAGTAAAACATAAATCTAAACCATGTTAAAAGTGCCAGATACTTCTCAAATGATTGATTCCTTGGTAATGTATGTTAATTTCAGGCCTTTAAAAATCTTTCCAACCACAAAGTCTTGTTTTTAAATTTTTGATGAGAGACTTTAGAATTCAGTACTGAAATTATAGATACAAGTCAACAACAAGAAAGATTGTCTTACTAATTACATTTGCAGACAATGGGAGAAAAAACACAACAAATGAAACTGGGAGCACAAAATCCTCAGGGAAAAGCAAGAAAAGCAGAGTTCCCAGAGCTGCAACTTCACGCGCTGAGAGAATATGGCCTGGAGGCGTCATTCCGTATGTTATTGGAGGCAATTTCACTGGTGAGCTACTTTGCTTTTGTTGAATTAAAGGATAAATGTGTTTATAGAAGATGAACCGGGATATAAATATGCTATAATTTATAGTGCCTTGTAAATCGGCTGGGGATTTTGTTATGATATAATGCATAGATGTTTAATGATTTGTTATGACCTTTAAAGCTCATAAAAGTTGTTGTACTGGACTGCAAGTCACCTTTTACTGTTCACAGACCAGAGATAATTAACATTTGATAATAAGAGACACAGGCCATGGCGATGTAAGGTTCCCTGCCTTGGTGGACCAACCTTCTCGGGGTTAGAAAGTGTCTATTTTCTCATCCAATCCCTGGCCTTATGTTTTGAAACTTATTAAATAGGTGCAACATGCTACTTGTGTTGAATTGTGTAGTGGTTTTTACTGACACTATCAGCCCCATTTGTTTCTGGCTAAACTTCATTGCTTTAGTTTTCTTTCACAACTCATCTAGTTCGCTGTCCCCGATGCAAACACTTACCTAGCAGCAGGTACATGGGTCCTGTTCCTGTTCAGGTCAGACAGAATGATAGACATTACTAATTCACAGCTACTTGGTAAAGTTCAATACAAAAACACCACCTCCACAGTATGGATATTTGGATTCTAAACTTGAATGCCTTGGTTTGAAGATGATAAAATGGCAGAGTGTGAGTGCAAAAGTAAGGATAATAAAATACATGGACATTGGTCTTCACATGGACTAAATATGAGAACACTCTTCTATTGTTATCGAGTTGATAAAACAATAGACATTGGAATATATTATCTTGTTTTTTTAGTAGTTTAATTTGGAACCAAATGTTTCACTGTGCCATATTATTCTAAGCCATTCATATAATCTGCAACAACATTAAGTTACAAATGCACTAAAACACAATTACAAGTTGATTTACATGAGTTACAGGGCAGGAGAAACAGTGTTATTGTATCAAACAGTGTTACTGTATCAAACTCGTGGTATAGTAACAAGAGTTTTAGTAGCAAGTGATTTTTAAATGAAATGTGTTAATTAAATCAATCCGTTAATGCTTTGAAATTGAGTCGATGAGGTCATTAATGAACGCATTTCTCGTTAAAAAGCTTAATTGTTGCAGGTCATGTACATCACTTCCTGGCTCAACGACTAAATAAGGGGAACTCATTAATCAAAATACATGTTAACGAAATCAAGCATAATTCGCTGTTATGGAAACTACTAGCGTACAAAAGGGGTGTTCCCGAATACGAATTCTGTGACACTGGCAGCCAATCGGTGTGGGGAAGAATGTGGAGCTGGTCTGTGTCACTGTACAGAGTCAATGCTTCAGTTCATTCGATTCGAGAGGACTCTATAGGAAAAAGTAAAGTTGGAATTGTGCTTAAATTTCTTTCACCGTGTCAAGAAAAAGTTTGAGTTGTCATAACATAAATAAAATATTTGTTTTGGAGGGGGTAGGAATGTTGGCATTTTTTTAAACGTTGTGAAAATATAAATGTAATATTTTTGTAAACAGTTTAGCAAGACGCCATTGTCTCTGTGTATCGTGCACGGTTACAACACTCGGCACCAGTTAGGATGTGCACTGCAGGCTGTGTGAAAGCGAAAAAACACTGTCTCACAGAGGTTTGGGATTTTAGAAAAATTTACTTGATTTTACAAAACGTTTATTTTTTTGTGTTTGTTTAATACAATTATGGCTGCTCTGTGACTGCCCGTGTTTACATTTTTTAGTCACTCTATATTTCTTTAGCATAGCTCACAGTGCTGTTTTTTTCACCCCAAAATCACAATTATTTATATTTATTAAAAAAGGCAGCATTTCTCTGCTTTGCCTATGCTTGCCTCAGTAAATTCATTGCAGATTTTTAAAAAATTTATTAAATCGTTTTGATCGCTACATTTTGATTGCTACGTTTCTAGCTGTCTGATTGTGTAAATAATTTGTAAATAATAAGTTAAACTAATAATTTCTTACAATGTTCTACTACTGTAGCTCTTAATAATAATAGTTTTGATTGTGTCTTTTGTTTGATATTGGTGCTGCTTTCTCTGCATTGTAATCGTTTGACAAAAAAACAACAATTTACATTATCGTTCATTCCACTTTGTTGTTAATGGTTAATGTAGATAGTTCTATTGTTTTTAGTAGATCTTTGTAGAAAGTGCAGCGGTCTGTTAAATTTCTGTTTCAAGGTGAGTTATAGTCTTTCAGTAATTAAAACCGTCCTTTTCCAAGTGCAAATTAACTCCTGATAAATTATGACAATTAACACGGATTTGCTTTTGAATTCACACGCAAACAAAATAAATAGTCGCAAGAAGCACTGCTCGTTAAGATATTAACATTATTTCGTAAATCAACAATTTCTGAAATCACGTTAGCATGATTATTTAATAACGAGATAAGCATAACGACCTCTTGAAAATGCCAAAATCAATACTACATAACGATTTGTTGATTAACACTGGAGTTATCATTTACCAACTTTTGAAAATCCTGCCCACAAAATCCAACTAATTCCAGACAAAGTAAACTGAAATCACTACAGGTAATATGGGAGGTAATATGAGTAGTATTACAAAAGGTTCCACATCTTGTTAAACTACCCCATGTTAGATGCTTCATATATAGGGAGAGCACCCTCGGCAACTGTTAACATTAACATTTGTGCAACAATATAGCACCAAAAGAAAATAGGCAAAAGCAGGTGGAAGCAATACTAATCTACTTTTTTTTTGTCAATTTACAGTTGAAAAAATCCACTAATTCAAACTTCAGTACTGAAGATGATCCAATTCAAATATAACTATTTTTCTCTAGATGTTATTCAGATTATTGTGTTTTCGTAAATTAATCCTGTGAAGGGGTTCAGCTGTTATAATTGATGTCTAGACTTGAATGGAGATGTATCAACCACTGACTTTTAACCTGAGAGGAAACACATTTACTGAGTACTCCTAGGTTTGAAAGAAAATGTAATAAATGTTCCTTACCCATAGAAGAAATTCTAAACCAAGCCAAAGTTTACTATCGTGTTAAATCCCATCTTGCATGGAAATTTATGTTTGATTAGCTCTGAGGTTAAATGTTATGTTATAGAATGTAACCCACATTTCCTATTGTTTAAATGAGTGCTTTAATTCCTTCAGGCAGTCAGCGAGCTATGTTCAAACAGGCCATGCGACACTGGGAAAAACACACTTGTGTTACTTTCATGGAGCGGACGGATGAGGAAAGTTACATTGTCTTCACATACAGGCCTTGTGGGTAAGTGTGGGTCAGTTCGAGTCAGGATTTGTTAATCTTTGTGGTAAAGTCATGAAGCAGGCTTGGTGCTTCTGTAACTTAAAGCTCTGATTTTCTGCATACAGTGTTGCCTGTAATTGAAATCACCAAAACAGTTGTCTTTTGATCATGCTCCATCATTTATGCTTTTTATTTTCTGTTTTTTGACCTTTGTAGTTGCAAGATATTTTTTCCTAAAAAGGGTTTTGCACATATATGTTGCTTTCCAAAGAGCAGCTTTCCCTAATTCAGACTTTACTTTGGGTGCAGGTTAGCTGTGGTATTGTACTACATACCCATTCTTCCATATTTCATGATCTTTAATGCACAGAAATGGGATTGGACCTATGGTTGATATCGTTTTTGAAGGAATACACAACTAATTGTCCAGCACTCTGACTCTTCAATACATTAGGTACCATTTTTTTAGAAGATTAAATTTCAGGTTTGTGCCTTAAGCATACTTAAACCTCTGAACCCTGGTTCTGATGACTATCCTTCATATTTTACAAATTAAGAGTAAGGAATTTTCAAGATTAACGAGACTAGACTTTTTATACACATCTTAGTCGTATGCTACAGCATCTAATGCAAGAACATAATAACATAAGAAAGGTTACAAACGAGAGGAGGCCATTCGACCCATCTTGCTCGTTTGGTTTAGTAGCTTATTGATCCCAGAATTTCATCAAGCAGCTTCTTGAAGGATCCCAGGGTGTCGGTTTCAACAACATTACTGGGGAGATTTTCTTTTCTGAATGCCCCTTTATCTAATCTTGATTTGTGACCCCTGGTCCTTGTTTCTTTGTTCAGGTCAAAAAAGTCCCCTGGGTGGACATTGTCTATACCTTTTAAGATTTTGAATGCTTGAATCAGATCATGGCGTAGTCTTCTTTATTCAAGACTGAATAGATTAAATTCTTTTAGCCTGTCTGCATATGACATGCCTTTTAAACCAGGAATAATTCTGGTCGCTCTTCTTTGCACTCTTTCTGGAGCAGCAATATCCTTTTTGTAGCAAGGTGACCAGAACTGAACACAATATTCTAGATGAGGTCTTACTAATGCATTGTAAAGTTTTAACATTACTTCCCTTGATTTAAATCTAGATTCCTTCTTCAATTTCAGTACCTCCCATATGGTATTTATAATGGACATTTGTATTGCCTGCATGCAGTACCTTACACTTTTCTCTATTAAATGTAATTTGCCATGTGTCTGCCCAGTTCTGAATGCTGTCTAGATCATTTTGAATGACCTTTGCTGCTGCAACTGTGTTTGCTGCTCCTCCTATTTTTGTGTTGTCTGCAAATTTAGCAGGTTTGCTTACTATACCAGAATCTAAGTCATTAATGTAGATTAGGAAGAGCAGAGGACTTAATACTGATCCCTGTGGTACTCCACTAGTTACCTCGCTCCATTTTGAGGTTTCTTCTCTAATCAGTACTTTCTCTTTTCTACATGTTAACCACTCCCTAATTCATGTGCATGCATTTCCTTGAATTCCTACTGGTTCAGTTTGAGAATAAATCTTTTATGCGGGACTTTGTCAAAAGCTTTCTGGAAATCTAAATAAACCATGTCCTATGCTTTGCAATTATTCATTGTCGATGTTGCATCCTCAAAAAAATCAAGCAGGTTAGTTAGACAATTTGCTTCTTTTGTAAAACACCCTCCAACTTTTAACTGGTGCTACAGTATCTAAACTGTTAGTCATGGAGGTGTTGTAGGTGTTAACCAACTCATCTAATGATACAGACCGAGTAACTGGATACATTTAATGCCTCACAGAACTTTACAGTGGTTGATGAATTAACTACCCTGGTTTTGATTGTACGATCCTGGCTCTTTGTAGTGTAAGGTAATTTAACCTCAAAAAGAATTGCAAGATGATCAGAAAGAGTAAGGTTAGTAGTTATAATATTTTGAACAACCAGGCCACGAGAAATTACTAAATCTAAAGTATGACCAAATCTAAGGAGTTCAATAATCCCAAAAATTCTGAACACTTAGAATCTGATATGGATGTCGATATGGATATTAAAATCACCCAATAGAAGAATCCTATAGTAGTTGACAGACAATAGTGATAAAAACTCACTAAATTCAGTAAAAAATGATAAGTTTGACTTAGGTGGCCGATATATAATTACAGTAAGAATGGGTAATTCGTTATTTAGTTTTAAAGTTAACAGTTCAAAAGATGGATATCCCTCAAAAATTCTCTGTTTAATGATATATTCATTGCAGATGATGGTGGCAAGTCCACCTCCCCACCATCCCCGTGCTTTATGAATGAAAGAATAATTTGGAGGAGAAGCCTCAATCAAGGAAACATTGTCCAGGTTTAAATATCCAGGTTAAAGTCCTTAATAAAATAATTAATTAATGCACTTTATTAGAGAGAGATTATTACCATTAAATAAAGCCAGGTGTAAAGCTGTATTATCAGAAGCGCGCAGTTGGGCAGAGGTAATAGGGATTTGATAAAGATTACTAAAACAAACACCACAAGGTCTGTTAAAAGGCAATACATACTGTGAGTGGTAAGATAGCCAAACTTAATTTTTTTTTTTAACATGCAGCACAGGGCACACCTCTTCCACCCTCCCCAGTTCCTATCAGGAGTCCTGATGAAATCAGGAGACTTGGCAGGTCTGCAATACTGAACTGGTGTTAGGCTGTGGAGAACAGCATTATTAAACATATAGTAGAAATCATTTCAACAATAACCAAGCTGCTTTGATGCATTTCCCCTGGGGAATATGGATGGGGGAAATGTAATGCACTGTATCAGTGAAACCTTAATCCTTCACAGACTTTACCAGATGTTGATTTCCATCACCAGTTACATTGCACACTTAGGCAATTATCATTTTTTGTTTTTTGATATCTATGTCAAACTCAGCAGTGTCTTAGAATCTCGTCAATATGTCAGTTTTGCTTAGCTGCCAACGCCACAGCTGGTTTAAATGCTGAAATATACATTCCCCTGAATCCAGCCAAACCAGATGAAGCTTTAATTGTGGCCAACTTGGGTTCAGGGGTTCATCTGGTTCAAATGATTGCATCTTTTGCAACTAGTTACCACTTGTCCCAAGAATTGCCAGAGAACAAGACTATAAATAATTATACCTTAAATATGTAACATGCTATACAGAGGTCACAATATTTGTCTCTCTCTTTACCATTTGTCACTCTTTCTGTGCTATCATTAGTGAATACCAAAGACTAAACAGAATTAATCACTTGTATAAATAGATGCAATCCTGAACTGGTGTCTGAGGTAATAAAGATTAAGTAGATCAGCAGTCCAGCTGCTTTACTCTCTTCTCTGACTGAAGGTTTGGCTGAGTTGATTTTCAAGATGGCTGTAAAGGTGGATAACTCGTTGGTCCAGGGAGACATGTAATATATCATATCACATTTTATAGGAGAGCTGTCTGATGAAAACAGATGTGCAAATCAAATATGTGATGTAATGTACATAAGTATTCATTTGGTTTCAAATCCCTTAGTTATCACAATTTGAATCATGACTTAGTCTAATCTTGGCCTGCTGCCGAATTAAGAAAATGCTGTAAAAAAAATAAAAAGGTTGGGGTTTGTACCGTCTTTGTGGTTAATGTTCAGATTTCTCCTCTTCTCTAATGGCTTGTTGGTTTGAGGGCTTTTTAGTACTTCTTGTCTGCGCTCCAGCAATATCCAAGGGGACAAGTGTGTGTTTTTTTCTGCTAGGTTTACACGTCCTTTGAGAACATTGCCAACTCTGGAGCACTCTTGTTCAGGTTAACTGAGTCTGGCAAATCATCAATAGACATTCCACATAAATGCCTGTGGTAACCTCTGTTAGTATATTTTATATGTAAAGAGATATTAATCTCTTATGTTAGCTTTTTTATGAAGTTGAATCACTTAAGTAGATCAGATTTTGCTAAAGGCGAAGCCCGCAGAGCATGAGGAAGGGTAGCTGGCTGGTGTTACTGATCCCTCCTTTATTTCAATGGCAGGTGCTGCTCCTATGTGGGGAGACGAGGAAATGGTCCTCAGGCCATTTCTATCGGCAAGAACTGTGATAAGTTTGGAATTGTTGTGCACGAACTGGGACATGTGATCGGGTTTTGGCATGAACATACACGACCAGACCGGGAGGATCATGTAACCATTATTAGAGAAAACATCCAACCAGGTGAGATTCTGCAAAAGGACACCCAGCTGAGTGCCACTCCTGTTTGGCTCTTTGTCTGGAGTGATTATCAAATTTATAAAATGTGTGCAGACATATCATATGTTATCCTTGGCACCGTACACCTTACAAACCAAAGGAAAAAAGAATGTACTGGAGCGTATCACAGTTTAGAAAACACATTTTTGAAAATGTAAGCATTTTGACAGTGACAGTATAGTATGTCTTGTATAGTGTGTGGGTGAAGTAATTTATGGTAATTGAACAGCAGCACACAATATAAATGTGATCTCTCTGAAATGTTATGCATTAAAAATGAGCAGTTTAGGTGCCTGTTTGTAATTTTAAATATTACGCAGTAATAAATATATATATATATATATATATATATATATATATATATATATATATATATATATATATATATATATATATATATATACTGTATATATATATTATAACTTTAATTGATTCACAAATAAGGGCATTCTGAAGCTTAGCAAGTTAGATGATTAAACAGCATCTTTGGTTATGATTTGTTTACAGGTCAGGAATACAACTTCCTGAAGATGGAACCTGGAGAAGTGAATTCTCTTGGGGAACAATATGACTTTGATAGCATCATGCACTATGCCAGGAATACCTTCTCAAGGTTGGAGTCTAAGGTTCCACATCTCTGAGCTTTAACATAATATTATATTGTCTAAAAAAATGCTAGAAGTGACAGTCAACCTGAAAAGAAATCCCTGGGTTTAAATAATCAAGACATGTGTTTCCTTTGAAGGTTACCCTATGAACTTTACACTAGGCTCCAGAAAATCTTACCCATCAAAGTCTGACTGATCAATTGTCCGTTGTGGGTGTTTCCAGTCTGTTGCCACCAAACTGAAATATTCTTAATGACCTTTTTCACAAATTCCATTCAAATGTGTTGTAAGACAAATTAAATGTTGTTGTGGATCTATCATGTTTACCCTTTAACTGATTTTTTCCCCTAAAACCAACAACAATGACAAACCGTCAGAAAGGCCTATATTGGGATCCTGCACCATAGAATAAAATAAAAGTATTATGTACAGTACTGTGCAAAAGTTTTAGGCAGGTGTGAAAAAATGCTGTAAAGTAAGAATGCTTTCAAAAATAGACATGTTAATAGATTATATTTATCAATTAACTAAATGCAAAGTGAGTGAACAGAAGAAAAATCTAAATCAAATCCATATTTGGTGTGACAACCCTTTGCCTTCAAAACAGCATCAATTCTTCTAGGTACACTTGCACAAAGTCAGGGATTTTGTAGGCATATAGTCAGGTGTATGATTAAACAATTATACCAAACAGGTGCTAATGATCATCAATTCAATATGTAGGTTGAAACACAATCATTAACTGAAACAGAAACAGCTGTGTAGGAGGAATAAAACTGGGTGAGGAACAGCCAAACTCAGCTAACAAGGTGAGGTTGCTGAAGACAGTTTACTGTCAAAAGTCATACACCATGGCAAGACTGAGCACAGCAACAAGACACAAGGTAGTTATACTGCATCCCAGGCAGAAATTTCAAGGCAGACAGGGGTTTCCAGATGTGCTGTCCAAGCTCTTTTGAAGAAGCACAAAGAAACGGGCAACGTTGAGGACCGTAGACGCAGTGGTCGGCCAAGGAAACTTACTGCAGCAGATGAAAGACACATCATGCTTACTTCCCTTCGCAATCGGAAGATGTCCAGCAGTGCCATCAGCTCAGAACTGGCACAAAACAGTGGGACCCTGGTACACCCATCTACTGTCCGGAGAAGTCTGGTCAGAAGTGGCCTTCATGGAAGACTTGCGGCCAAAAAGCCATACCTCCGGCGTGGAAACAAGGCCAGCGACTCAACTATGCACGAAAACACAGGAACTGGGGTGCAGAAAAATGGCAGCAGGTGCTCTGGACTGATGAGTCAAAATTTGAAATATTTGGCTGTAACAGAAGGCAGTTTGTTCAGCCGAAGGGCTGGACAGCGCATACCGAATGAGTGTCTGCAGGCAACAGTGAAGCATGGTGGAGGTTCCTTGCAAGTTTGGGGCTGCATTTCTGCAAAATGGAGTTGGGGATTTGGTCAGAATTAATGGTCTCCTCAATGCTGAGAAGTACAGGCAGATACTTATCCATCATGCAATACCATCAGGGAGGCATCTGATTGGCCCCAAATTTATTCTGCAGCATGACAACGACCCCAAACATACAGCGAAAGTCATTAAGAACTATCTTCAGCGTAAAGAAGAACAAGGAGTCCTGGAAGTGATGGTATGGCCCCCACAGAGCCCTGATCTCAACATCATCGAGTCTGTCTGGGATTACATGAAGAGAGAGAAGCAACTGAGGCTGCCTAAATCCACAGAAGAACTGTGGTTAGTTCTCCAAGATGTTTGGGCCAACCTACCTGCCGAGTTCCTTCAAAAACTGTGTGTAAGTGTACCTAGAAGAACTGATGCTTGATGCTGTTTTGAAGGCAAAGGGTGGTCACACCAAATATGGATTTGATTTAGATTTTTCTTCTGTTCACTCACTTTGCATTTAGTTAATTGATAAATATAATCTATTAACATGCCTATTTTTGAAAGCATTCTTACTTTACAGCATTTTTTCACACCTGCCTAAAACTTTTGCACAGTACTGTACATGTAACCAGTTTGTGCATACCGGTATTTTAAAAAGATGTTGACAGAAGGCCTGATGTATAAGGGATTTTCTGAATTGCAGCAAAAATGTTAACAAAAAATATATAAATCAATATGTAACTAGAGCACAAAATGAGATGTTGTGTGTTTTTGTTCTAGGGGCATGTTTCTGGATACTATTCGTCCCTCCCGCGATGAAAATGGTATAAGACCTGCCATTGGCCAGAGAACACGTTTAAGTAAAGGAGACATTGCACAGGCAAGGAAGCTGTATAGATGTCCAGGTATTGCCATGTAAAAGTACACAAATAAGGATCAGTCTCTTAAGACATTTAATTTTTACATTCAACTTTGAAGAACTCCATCATACTCAACCCAGGGCTTACAGCTTATCCAGCATTCGTTAGCGTAGAACAAAAAAAATCTTCCAGTCGTGTGCTGACTGCTTTTGGTTCTTGATGTATAATTGAATTATTAAAGCTGTCCTTAAACAAGGAAGGTTAAGAATTGCTATTCTGCATGCCATTATTTTCTCTGACAGACCTCCCCCATAGCATTTCAGTAACACATGTAGCAATCTGACAGCCATTTCCCTTCAGCTAATGTTAGTCAAGTTCACTCGAGCAATGAGAATGTCAGATGTACCTTTGATTTCCATTTCAGTCAGTACAATCAGTCTAACGAGTGCTTGTTAGTCAAGCCCCTCTCAAGAACACAAAAAATATACAATGACCTTGTTCTGATTTATACATAGAACCCTTTTACATATGAGTCAATGCTTTTCATTTGAGCATTTGAACCCTTGGGCATTCAATTTAACCACACAAAAATATTAAGAAAGCTGATGGGAATTATAGTATTTCTTTTATTTGGAGGACAATTTTTTGGAAAAAAACAAACAAAACAAAACTAAATTTTGATTAAAATCCTGAGATGTTGAATTGCCTCCATTGGTTTAACAGTGTGTGAAAAGCGGGTGTCATGGCACAGTAAACCTGTTCCATTCCATTTGTTCAAAAATCTCCATTTGGTAAATGAGGTTTAATGTGTTTGTAGCAAATGTGAGACCCTGTTTCCCCTTTATGCATTCATTTATGATGCTTATCTTCAAAATAAGTTTTCGGATCGTGACAGTCTTTTTCCAACCTCCTGTTAATTGTGAATCTGCACTCAGTGTCCTGTTTATCTCCTGCACAGTAGAGAATCTGCTTTTCTCTGGGTTTACCTGATAGTCTGCCGCATGTTGAAATGCCATATTTAGTGCTCAGCGTGAAGATTCCTCCACTGTTTCAGAGCCCTTGTCAGATCTAATCTCTCATTCAGTCTAACAAGGCAGCCTCCATTTTAAAGACGTATTGTCTTCCCTTTAAAAGCAGAGCCTCATCACTTGTCCCCTTTTATCTGAAGATATTCTCATCATCTATAATTCATTGAGATTATGATGATGCCTTGATTGCCAGCTGACTGTTGATGCTCTGTAATTACAAGGTACTTCAGCTCTGATTACATTTTCATGGGGGAAAGGTTGGCCTTGTTCACGATCGGGCCAGCAATTCATCAGGTGAAATAACTTGTTGATCGAAAGCCATAAGGGTGGGTGGCTGCTGAGTGGCGGTCTAATTGAAGCTGTCATTAATTGATAGGAAAATGACAGCAGCTGATGCACCGCGGGTAGGAAAAGTATTAATCAGTCTCCCAGGAGCTGGCAAAGTGATTGACAGGTGAAACTACAAGTGATAGGCTAATCACTCCAAACAGAATTGTATTTTTCAAGCTCACTTAAGCACCCTAAATAAATGTGTATACTGCTAAGCTGTCTATCATAAGCAATTCCATACTACCAGTTGTATTGCTGTCCCATTTTTTGTTCATTCCTAAACAAGTTACACAGGTCAGCTCTCTAAAACTGCACTGTGTTTTAAAATATATATTTTTTAATGCATGGGTGTTTTATTGTACATTTGTAGTAGAAACTCTGGATGTTAGTTGTCTCAATGGAATTATTATTATTATTATTATTATTATTATTATTATTATTATTATTATTATTATTATTATTATTATTATTAGTAGTAGTAGTAGTAGTCGTAGTCGTAGTAGTCGTAGTCGTCGTAGTCATAGTAGTAGTATTAGTAAAGGATGTATTAGAAAATAAGGCACACTGAGATCATGACAGTATAGATAAGATTAAATGTTTTGGAATACATCTACCATAATTTCAACATCATTTAAAATTGCATCTGCTCAGCAATATTACCTATAAGACAAACAAAATGAGTTCATATCAATTTCAGTGGTGTAATGATAAATGGTTTGTTGCATGACACTGTATATTTTAAAGAATATGCAGTGCCCAATATAGACAATATGACAGCCACATTTTCCAATTTTTAGAAACTAAATTCTGTAGATAATCAAGATTTATGAATGCCAGTTTGCAATATCAATCTAGGCAAAGAAGTTAATTTCTTTATCAAAAATCATCAATCCAGCAACTGACAAATAAATGAAACAAATTATTGTGTATGTTACAGCATGTGGAGAAACATTACAGGAGTCAACTGGTAATTTCTCATCCCCTGGATTCCCTAATGGATACCCCTCTTACACTCACTGTGTTTGGAGAATCTCAGTTACCCCAGGAGAAAAGGTAATCCTTCCTTCATTTGTGGTGTTTCAGAGATGCTTATTATGATCTGAAAAAAGATACTTTGTCTAAAGACATTTGTATAAAGGCATTTATACAAATGTATTCATCAAATTCCTATACCGTATATGCATATATGGGTGGTTGATTAGTTTACCATTAGTTAAACTAATCAATTAGCATTAACTGAGATAAGCCCATAGCTTTTTGCCTGCCACTTGTCGTAAGGATCACTTTTATCTTCTGCATGGATCTAAGGGAGTATGGATGATATTGTTTAATCTGCAATGCATCAGTGGGGGTAGAGGCAAGCTTTGGAGAAACCAACCCTTTAGCACCGGGGGTCCTGCAAGCAGACACTAAAAAAATAAAAGCTTACAGATTGTAGTCAGTGAAAATAGTCTACAAAAATGGTAGTTTGATGGAAATCATGCCTCGTTTTACAAAAAATCTAAAGACAAAATCAAACTGATATTTGCATTGCCAAGGTTGTCAGGCACTAAACATTAAACATGTTTTTTAACCCTGTTTATTGATTTTCCTTGATTTTCTCAAAAAAGACAAAATAATATACACAACTAAAGCATTACTTTGAGGCAGATAGCCAGAGCAGAACAAAACGCAAACACATATGTCTTGTAGTAAATAATAACAAAAACATGATATCCCCTTTAGCAGGTTTAAAGGCTTGTTTATTTAATAACATCACCTTAAAGTGCAGTGTTAGCAGAATTGCCAGGACTATGCTTAGTAGAGCAAATCTGATTGAAAAACCTTGTTGTGAAACAAAATGTTTCATCAAGCTATTGACAAATAAACCCTTTTCCCTATCCAAGCAAATTTCCTTACAGAAAGTCATTGCAACAGTCACTCAGCAATGACCATTTTGGCCGTGAGTCTTGCAGTACGGCAGAGAGGCTTAAAGCGATGCATTCTGTGTGACCCTCTGCTGTCCCAGCCAGAGCCAAACCAATGCATTATTTGCATTCAGCCTTCAATGGCACAGCAGAATGTGCTTACATAGCCAATATTTTCTGAATCTTGCTGACACACATCCATTGATTGTCCTCTCCAGGGAGACTGGGCCATCCTGTCCCCTTGAACTGCAGGCTGCCTCGTCCCTTTGGCTCCAGAATTCTGCAGTGTTGCAGAAGGCTCCTTTTCAAAGCCTGCCCGTCTCCAATAACCCGGGCAATTACTCTTCCTTTGATTTTTGCTACTAATAATCAACATATCCTTTTTCAGCTTTTTTTCTTTTGATCTTATAATTATTGGGAGCAGCATCACCTGCTTATTATTATTATTATTATCATTATTATTATTATTATTATTTCTTAGCTATATATATATATATATATATATATATATATATATATATACACACACACACACACACACACACACACACACACACACACACACACACACACACAAAATTTAAGTCAGAAGATCATGCTTGGCATCTGTAATTGAAGCCCAGTGTGGTGCTCAGTATGCAATCAGCTTATCACTGATTACAAGAGCACTGTAAAAAGACACCCCCCTTCTTCTGAAATAATCTCCCTCAACATACAGGGTAATCAGAAATTAAAGATCAAATATACACTTCTCTCTAGCACAATTTAAGAAAAAAATAAGGACTTCACTATTAGGGGTTATTCAAGTTCAACTCACTTACTGTAACTGAATGAATTAAAGTACTGGAAAAGAAATAGCTATACCATATGCAATGTATTAACGTGAATTCACATGTTTAACAGTTGGCCTGTATATGCCAACAAAATCAGAACCGAGCAACACAATTCACTGTGTATCCCTGTACTGAGAATGTACAATGACGCACCTCTGAGGAGTTCAAATATGTGAAGTGGCGCCTCAGGCATATTTTTCTTTTATATTCCTTTGAAGCTTTTCAATATGAATTTTACACATTCAGCTGTTAACTGTGCAACAGCTGCAGGGAATAAATAAGATATTAGCCTCTTAAAATCCAGATTAAAGAAACGCCTTCTGACTGATACGTTTAACATTTAGAATAAAATAATAAAAGTATGAAGCAATTCGCTTCATACCCAAATAATATATTTTAAAGCTACGAATGGAAAAAAAGTAACGTCATCAAATGATACCTCTAGGATTTAAAATTGTGTATGTGCCTGAAAGATTACGTAAACATACCTCACTGTTAGTTTCTGATGGGTTTACGCAATTCGTTGTCTTTACCCTTGTAAACTGTTCCAGAGGGATTTTTTGGCTACTGAAGAAAATTGCAATGTTTAAATTGCATGGCCAAAAACGTCAGTAAATAATTGCAGTATTTGTATTGCCAAAGACAGACTAAAAAGCTACAAAATCGCTGGGGTGGAGCAGGGGGTGGAGATATTATTTATTATAACATTGACGCTGATGCTATTACTTCTACGTGTGATTTAGTTTGCTGCCCTGGGGTTGAAAGTGTGAAGCAATTGTTTGGAATCATCAACTGTAAATGTAGTAAGACTGGTGTTCAAACTCTTTAACTCTTTTTTTACCATATGTTGTAATTAATGAACTGTTTTAGAAAACGCTGTTTGAAAATGTAGCTTTGGTGACAGAAGTGTTCTGTGCAAGTATTCTCATACTGCCTAGTTACCAGAAGTACCAACATATTTGTGCCAACTGATGGGTTTTTTGGTTTTATTTATGACAGCTGAAAGTCTGCTTCCTTGCTCAGAATAACACTGAATTCAGCGAAGATAGCGTTACAGATTTCAGCTGATAGTCTCTCCTGTCTTTTTCCTTTATTTAATTGTAACCCTGACCGCCAATGTTAGGAATAAAAAACTTAGCAACACATATCGGTTCAAACATTTAAAAGAATGTCAAATATGAGGGTTTGTTTAGGCCTGTGATGTGTGTTCTTGAACAGCAGTACATACAATAAAAGTTCTTTGGACTTTTCACTGGACGCAACTTTCTTTAGGTATATTTATATACCTACTATATTTTGTCTTGGAAACCAACCCACTGAGATGCAACTGGTAGGGGGTCCTGGTGTAGCTGTATGAGTAATTATTGTAAATAAAACACACAAAAAGAAAATGTATTTATTTTTCTATATCTATTTGTGTTCCAGATTGTCCTGAACTTCACAATAATGGATCTTTACAAAAGCAGTTTGTGCTGGTATGACTACATTGAAGTCAGAGACGGCTACTGGAGGAAAGCACCCTTACTTGGTAATACATGTTTTTTTATTTTTTTTTTTTTATTTTGCATTTGTACTAACTTACATATCCTAGAAGGTGTTGTAACTACAACATCCCTAACTGTTATATATGAAACATGCTTTGCAGTTTTGCAAACTTTCATAATGTAAGCCTTAATGGATATGGATATGCAAATCTTATACTAACTTATGCTAATGGTTGAATTATGTTAATGTTTTACTAAATTGTATGGATCTGTAACGTTTGTTTCTTTATTACATTCAAGGAAAGGTGCTTTATTTTTAATTGAAACATTATCAGACAATCAATTAGGTAGTTGGGTAGCCTACATGATTGTTTGAAAATCCCTTCATCATATTCTAATTTATATGTCTAAAAATTGTGAAAAAATAAAATGTGTAAACTTAGTTCATTAGAAATAGTTTGAGAATCAAGCCCTATTTGAATGGAGGCACCTTGACTTGTCTGAAATAGGTTATCTTCTAACTTACAAGCCTAGGCCTAGTCTCTGTAAGTGGCCTTGGATAAAGGCATTTGCTAAATAAACAAATAATAATAACATTTAAGAGGGCATGACTTTCAAAACGAGAACCACTTAAAGAAAAGCTGTGATACTGTTGAGGATCCCTTTAAATGTATCAGTCCCTCTCCATGAAACACTTTTTTGTAAACAAAGAGAATGTGATTTATGTGACTTGAGCTGAAGTAAGGGAACTCATATTGTTTCTTTCTTTTTATTAAAGGTGATTTATTTAGTGTGTCTTTAAACACCATGTTCATTTCATTTGAATTTCATTTCATTTATTGCCATGAAGACCAAATGTAATTTCCTCACAGCAGGAATGAAATTTAAGGTTAATTGGAATCTACAATTGCTTCAATTTTTGAAGTGAAGAGAAGTTCTCACATGTCAGTGTCAAACATATTTGATCTCCACTGGCTAAAAAAAAAAAAGAAAAGTGAAAATTTAAGCAGCCTTTGTCTTTTACAGGTAGATTCTGTGGGGACAAAATCCCTGCGGTTTTGACATCTACAGAGAGTCGGATGTGGATAGAGTTCCGCAGTAGCAGTAACTGGGTGGGGAAAGGCTTTGCTGCTGTCTATGAAGGTATTCTAATGTAGTATGGAGTCATAAAATAAAGCAATACAGAATGACAGCATGCTCACTATAATGTAAAATAGAATTAATAATCTGTTAGTGTAAATCAAACATGAATGTTTTATTTATTTATTGTGTATATCTCCTACAATCCCAATATCTTAAAAAAATAATAAATGGTTATCATTATTTAAATACATTTCAGCATAAAACACATGAGTCCTCTTATATATGTAACTCATCGCTTTATGTCTAACTTTGTGGACCTGAAGGGGATATTGTGCATTAGTATAGTAGCTATATATTTGAAAGTATCAGTAGTGGCTGGTCTTCGCATCATTGAAGTAAATGTTGTAGAGGAAATACATTCGACATATTTGAAAGAGGACAGTCCTCAAAAACTTTGGAGTTTAATGGGAACTATCTGATTTACAAAAAAAAAAAAAAAGAAAGATTCTGGTCCTTGGGAGTTTGTTATAAAGAGAGTTGACTGTAGAAATAGTGTTAACCTCTGACTGCTGTAAAATATCCTAAATACAGGGCCTTGGAGAAGAATGCTTTATTCAGTGCAGTGAGCATATAATATGACTTCTGAACCAGGAAGCCTGTCAACCAGATTTGAGTCTCCTGACAACCATGTTCTAAATTAATTTTTATTAGCCATCTGTGGAGGTGAGATCAGCAAAGACGCGGGCCAGATTCAATCCCCCAACTATCCAGATGACTACAGACCAATGAAGGACTGTGTATGGAAGATAACAGTGTCAGAAAACTACAATGTGGGATTAAGCTTTCAGGCTTTTGAGGTAAAAGCTTTGAATTGTTCTCTTAGGAGCACTGGGTTATTATCAGTTGATTACTTCTTAGCTACTTCCCTCACCTCTCTGGCTTCCTTTTATCAGAGCACCACACACGTACACAAGCACACACACACACACGTTACAATATATTCAAATAAATGGGCCCTCTGCTTCTCTTTGCAACTTGCTTATAAGCAGAGCCTCATCTTAGAACAAGTTTCAAGGAAATCACTGGTGTTTTGTGATATTTTATCTCTGTCTATCAGTTTTCTTCCTTCCCTAAATGGTCAGCAGTGGCAGAGTGAGCAATGAAAAAACAGTACCAGCATGAGACAATGGAAGATGACCATCTCAGCAACAGTAATCCCATTGAGTGGCATAATCTGTAAATCCGATTACTGTGTGTGTCTGTTTAGAGCGTGTTCTAATTACAGAACATCATTCTATTCTTGTTCTTGAATAAAGTGAACAAATAAAAAAATTAGAGCCTCGTGTTTGTGTAGATAAACCATAATTCTATCAAAACCTAGTGTAGGCAGAGCATAATAACTTCTTGTAAAGTTAGGTAAAGCATTGTATTTTATGGTTTACCTTATTCAGCGTATATATTTTGATGTATGTGTTTTCCCAGCACTATTAACCCCATGACCCAAACAACTTTGAACAAAAAATATTGACACATTATAACACATGAAATATGTCATGAATAAGAAATTGTACATATTTGCCTCTAAATGCAAACAAATTAAAATTGATGATTCTAGTCTTTCCCCCCTTAACAGTGACTTTTGGTCTTATGAGGTACCAATTTATGAGGAATCAATTCACAAGGGCCTTTTGATTACTGTGCAAAGCAACCCAGTCGCAGGTGACTGCCTTTTTGCTTTTTTGCCACTGTACACATCTATTACTGTCTGCCAAAGATTTTTCAATATGAAAAGTGGTTCAATTACACTAGCTGGCAAACTTTTGTCAACATTCTTGCTGTTGAAAATATGTTAAATTTGTCATGCGTGTTTTTAAATGATCACTTTCCTTGAAACAAATAAGAAACACTAATACCAACCTTACAGAAAGTGCAGGACAGAACTGAAAGTAAAGAGAAGAAAGAACCTTCATAGCTTCCACCGACTTGTGACGCACAGGACTTCCTTAGTGTACACAGTGTAGCGGAACTCCAGGTTCAGTCTCAGTCTATCCAGTGAAACATTGGCAACATTCATAGGAAACACACTGGCAAAGAACCATCGTTTCATTCACACAAATGTAAGGATTTAGAAGAGGGCCGCCTGTAGGCAGAATATGAGATTCCAACCCACACAGTTAGTACTGACACTTAGATGTTCATTTTAAAAGTTATGTGATCTTTAAGACGCTATTTATATTGGACAAGATCCCAGCCTTAAAACTGCTATATAAATGTTTTCATATGTTAATAACAGAGAAATCCACATGCTGTTGAAATAGTATATTGTTTTGAAAAAATCCAGGTGATTAAAGTTTTATTAAGTAAAAATATAAGTAGTATTATTAATATCTCTATTATCATATATTCTCTATAATAATACTGAATTGTGTATTTTTGCAATAGTACTATATTGTCAGTGTTTGAAAACGTACCATTTTCTCATCATTTTAACTGCAATAGTACAGTAATAGTAAAGTAACTAATTTTGTAAAGGATTCCAGAATCCAGCATTTCTTGTTATGCAAGAGTTATTGAATATAAATAAATTGGGGTACATTGGGATTATTATTAAAACCATGAGCGAATATGTTCTGATATAGATCTCTTGTATGTTCTGGCAGATCGAGAGACATGATAACTGTGCCTATGACTATCTGGAGGTGCGAGATGGGAGCACAGAGAACAGCCCTCTGATTGGCCGTTTTTGTGGCTATGATAAACCAGAAGACATCCGATCTACCTCAAATAAATTATGGATGAAATTCATTTCGGATGGAACAGTCAACAAGGCAGGATTTGCTGCAAACTTCTTCAAAGGTATAATCTTCATGAAATGAGACATTTTTGTTTTATCACTTCCACAAAAATATGCTTTTTTATCACCTGATTATACTGTATGATGTAAAACATATGTTTACATAGTTGAAATGTATTTAAATGTATAGATACGTTAAGGAAGATAAATAAATACATAAATGAATAAAAATAAGCACTTAGAAAATAAGCAATAAATAAATAAATAAATAAATAAATAAATAAATAAATAAAATATGCTTTTAATATGTTTATTGTTTATTGGTTTAGTAACTACGGGACTACTGTGTTAAACAGAAAGCCAGTACAATGGTGTTCAGCTGTATGTATTTAGAAATATAACAAATGCAATATGTTTCAGAAACTATGGAAACCTTTGTGGCAGTAGCACATGCATATTAAACCAATAGAGGTCTTGCTCAGATCTCCTATTTTAGGAAGGTTATACACGTTAGTGAGGGAATATTTATTTTTGCCAGAATTATCTTTAGACAGAAACAGATGCTTAGTTGACAGTGTACTGTAGCTGCTATCTGATATAATTAAACTTTAAGAACTGAAATCAGTTGGTTTGGTAGCAATGTCTTTGATGGTTAACTTTAAAGGGCAGTTTTTATTACTATAAGAGCATTCAAACTGCACAGCTATAAAACTGTGAAATTTTGAAACAAAAAAAACCCCCATAAATTACAGCGCTGTGATTCTCTTAATGTTACATAGAAAACACAAATCATTATGAAAAGAAAAAAAATGTATACACTAAGCATTATTTATTTCTTCTTGTGTATTTATTAATTTTAGGACACCTATTGTCTTGAAAAAGCTATGTGAAAAGGGTCCGTTTCCAGAATGCTTTCTATACCACACTACTATTCCCACCTTAATACCCAAACTTTCTGGCTCCAGACAACAGCTCTAATATATATATATATAAAATAAAAGGAATTATAACACAGCCTGGAGAACTAGGCAGGTCTAAATCCCAAATCCTTGGGTTTGATACTGCCATCTTGAAACGAGTTATTAGAAAAGGGTAAGATAACAGATTTCTTCAGTCAGTGCTTTATTGCTTTGTGCTTTAGACAGTAACACCAGAGGTTTAAGAAAAAAAAAGAAAAAAAGGTCATTCCTAACTGTATGATTAATATGTTATACACTTTACAAATCCAAACTACACAAATAATAATGGCCTAATGAAAGTGAATATATCTATTGAATAGTTATTATTATAACCTTATAGAAATACATTATTCATTGTAACTGTAGTAAGGATGTACTGCTTTAACTTACAAGTGATGTTTTTGCTCTGAATAATCCCAGGAGTATTATGGTCTCAATTAGGTAGCCTCATGGATAAACTTTTAATAATAATGTAATAGAAAACCATAAGGTTGCAGATAACATGTCCTACAAAACATGTCCCAGGTCTGGATTTCCAGTCAGTCACGCAGTTATTCTGATTGTTACTGTGTCACAACCTCTCGCAGGTTCTTCTAAATTAGGACTGCAGCTGTCATCAGCTTTTGTTAGAAATGGCCGAATAAGACTTTTCTCAGTTACAGGTCTTCAGTGTTTCTAAAGTGCGCCGCTCAGCAGAAATAAATCATCTCAGACAGTAATAATGGTGTATACACAACTCCTTGTCCCCTTAGGGTAATGCATTTATTCATTTACTGCCTCAGCTCAGGAAAGCGATGGTTCTTAATTAATGTGCTCTGATTTCTTCCCTTCTTCACAGAGGAAGATGAATGTGCCAAACCTGACAATGGTGGGTGCGAACAGCGATGTGTGAACACACTGGGTAGCTACAAGTGTGCCTGTGATCCTGGCTATGAACTTGCTCCAGACAAGAAGAGTTGTGAAGGTACAGTACACATTCAGAACTGTATGCTGGTTCAATGAATACAACAAGGCTAATATATTTTGCCCCTGAAAGTTATTAACCTCATTGTAGTAAACTAGTTGGGTGTTTTTAGTCATGCTTGAAGCAAGCAAGCAGCTGTCAAGACACAAACAGCCCTCCATATATTGCATTTCAAACTAGGTTAAACAGAATGCATTATATGTTATATATTCAAATGAAAGGAAGCTTTTAACATTGTATTTTAATCTCAGCATTCTGATTAGGTAAAACAAACAAACTGGAGCATTTACATTTCTACATCAGACCCCTTTCATGGAATTACAGAATTCTAATACCGATGCTGTCATCTGTTATTCTCTCTCTAAATATTCACTTCCCTGAAATTGCAATTTCCATCATGGTATCATAGGATTGGAAGAGAAAAAGTACCAAATAAATAATGTGTATGACAGAACCTTTATCAACCCAGCTGCAAATGCTAACCTTGTGTAAACCAAGAAAATCTTTGTTATCCCAATTCTTCCTTTCTGTACTACGGTTACAGAAACAGACACCTCTAATCATGCTTGTGTTACAAGCATGCAGGCTTGGGTAGACAAAGGTGTGTGTGTGGGGGGGGTTGTACTTAAATGTTTAAAAGCTAGAAGAGGTATACTTTAAATATGCATGTATCAAATAAAATATAGTTGAGCAACCAAACTATACTGGAATGTCAATGACCAGGCCAGAACTCAATGGACCTTAATTGAGTAGTGTGGAACAAGCAGCCTGTCCACGGAATAGATAGCTCCTAAATGGGACCATCATTAGCAACAATGAACCAGACAGAGAAAGTAAAAGTAGTTGAGGGAAAAGAAACTCTTGAACAGAAAAAGAACCAGCAAACCAGAATGGAAGCTGAACGCTAAGCTGAGTAGTAAATTGATGGCACTAAATAGCATTCTGTGATTTTTTTTCTAATTCCATTTAAGCTGCCTGTGGTGGTCTCCTGACCAAGCTGAATGGAACTATTACAACGCCAGGCTGGCCCAAGGAATATCCTCCCAATAAGAACTGTGTGTGGCAAGTGGTTGCTCCTACTCACTACCGGATCTCCATGCAGTTTGAGTTTTTTGAGCTTGAGGGAAATGAAGTAAGTGATTTCTTAACCTCCCAACACCTCAACCCCCCTCCCCCCACACATACACATAAGTTATTCACAAGTAATATTATTTGCTATTTAACATGACTCTTTCTGCAAGTGCATTTCAAATTAAAACTGGGTTTGGGGCCGGTAGTCTGGGAATTCTTTTACGACTTCTGCTGTGATAGCTTCGAGTGGGATCATAAAATGAGTTTGAATGAAAAGCTTTCATTTACAAGCTTTCATTTAGATTTATAGAGTATGTTTTATTGCATTGTTTCCCCCTCATTTATTATCTTTAGTTGCTATTAGACCAAAACAGCCAGCTATCTACTTCACATATCTTTCAGTCTGAGTAATCGATATACATGCAGTTGCTGCCATTTATTCCTGCTTAGTCCTGACAGAATGATCTTGTTTCTTTTAGCTGATACAACTATCAAAACCCTCCAGACATAATGATTATTACAATATTGAAAGGCCCTTCTAAGGAACTTAGTGGTTTTTGTGTAGGAAGGTTGTAACAAATTGTGTTTAACAAAGAAGGGGATAATCCTTTGGTTTCTGAGAAAAGATTTGTGTTATTTGCAAATGACAACTGTTAAATTTATATCCTGAACAGTGGCCGTCAGTGTGTCTAGGCCATACAGGATCAAAAGGAGAGGGGGTGGGAAGGATGCATATTCCTACTTTCAATAAAATGACTAAAGACTTGACAAAGCTGTCCTTATAAGAATATGAACACTTATTTGTTAATTAACCACTTAATATTTAGATTTTCTACTTAAGACATTATTTGTTTTTTATCATGTACTTTAATTTGCCTTTTACAGTGCTGGAATGTACAATGCATGTTTAGTGTGAAGTCAAGGGATGATGTAACTGATAACGAGAATAACTTTTGCTCTAACTTAGGTTTGCAAGTATGATTATATAGAAGTCCGCAGTGGCCTTTCCTCAGATTCCAAACTGCATGGAAAGTACTGTGGAACAGAAGTGCCAGAAGTCATCACGTCCCAGTACAACAACATGAGAATAGAGTTCAAATCCGACAACACGGTATCAAAGAAGGGCTTCAAGGCACATTTCTTTTCAGGTATGACACTGTCCTTATTTAATTTTTTTTGTTCATTGTGTCCATCAAGAGGTAATTGACACTAATGTAGCAATTACAAGATTTAATGGTTTTCAATGTTTATATTGTTGTTTCAGAGTAAGTATGCAAACGTATTGCATAGTAACCAAATGTCATTGTTTGTGTGCCGTATCATCATTCATTGCATGCAAAGGGCATACATTATGTTCTTTATTATTTTGTTTCCTTTCTGCATTGAGATATACTGCATAAATGGTATTTATAATAAGTGCTAATCAAAAACAGGGTCACTGAAAAGCATTTACTGTAAAAATTGCACTATACTGTACACTTTTCAAACATAGCATTTGCAGGAAGGCTGTTTCAGTGTGCCAGACAACAGATTGTAATGCAAATTTGAACTGTCAATCTCTTTTAATTTGTGGTATAGATGGGGTATAAACAAGTAGTCTAGCAATTAAACCTGTCTACTTATTTTGCGAATTCCAATTACTATACCTAGTAGATATTCTAATCTAAAATGACAGTTTACCGTTTGGTTAAATTATTCTGATTATCATTTTTTTATAAAGCAATGTGCAAATGAGCAATATCTGGTTAAAATAAATGTCAGATATAACTAGGTGTCTGTGTAAATAATGAAGAGGTGAAGCATATCTGACAATTCTGACAAGGTGATGTATTTTTTCTTAGTATGGCAGTTGACAGGTGGTGTATTTTTCCTCAGGTGTCAGGTTAATCTTAATCTTTGTAAAGTATCCTGATCATGGGAGGGTCTATGCTGGTCTAGTCTGATTGCATTTTATTCTTCAATGAAAACTGTGATACAGAGTGTCAAATAATCTAGTGATCTGGTAGTTGCCCCAGATCATTTGTGTGAATGACCACCAGCAATACTTCCATGTTCAGGCACTGTAAGGTTTTGTATTCTGTTATGAATAAGTGACATCAATCTCACAAAAATTTGAAATGGAAACCCATCCAGCTTCTGTCCCTACCCTACTCTACTTAACCCTATTCTTTGAAAAATTCTTCTCAGGAAATGTAACGTTGTGTGCATGTGCACATGTTGAAGTGCATGGGTTGTGTGTGTGTGTTTTTTCTTTGCATGTGTCTGTATGTGTGACTCCAACTTGAGACTATCCAACATCAAGGGATAATAAACACAGCATTATTAACAGCATTATAAATGGTAATGGAACATTGAGCAATATTTACTATGGTTTTCAAATCTTTTTCTCTTTTTTTCTTAATAAAAAGAGGTTCAGACTTTTGCAAAGGCTTAATACATATGGCATTTTCTGTCATTTACTGTCCGAATGTGATAAAGAATATCTGCTGTTCATGTTTCAGTTATTTACTTTGAGAGGCAGGCAGAAGGATGATATGCCTGTTTGGCAAATGTTTCTACGTGAAGTCTATTAAATCATCAGTGTAAAATTGTAAACACTCTTTAAATTGAAAAGCTACAATCTATCTGTTTTTAGCAATGGTTTACCACAACTTGGTGGTCAAAATAACCTTTGGTTGCCATGGTGATAACCAGTCTGCAAACAAGTAAACAGCAAGCCTGCTATTTAAAAGCAGTTAAATATAGTTCACTGAATAACTCGGTAGGGATAATATATATTTAATGTCTGTCAAACAGTGGATCCTACTCAACTAAATTTCACAAGGAAAATAATTTTTTCCCGTTATATCTTTTTTTTTTCAAATGTAAAATAAAATGATTAACTAACAGTGTGTGTATGATTACTGTATGAAAGAGAAATTTGAAGCAACTCATTTCCCCACACTGGTTTCTATTAAAGTATTAAAAATGGTATGTTGCAAAGTAGTAACAACTTTAATTGTGTATAAATAACTACAGCATTATGTTGGTTTATGAGGCTGGGTCCTCTATTTTTAAAATAAAAAGTACAAAATATCAGCTCATTAATTGGCATGGATGTGCCGAGCACACACTCACCTCTGGTGCCATCTTGGTACATTTTCTTTCACAGACAAGGAAGCTTCCTGCAAAGACAAAATGTTTGTTTTTGAATCTTGCAAGGACTTGGTGCAGGTTGCCACTTCAGGCCGAGTACGTATTATTGAGAGACTGGCGGCCTCTGAGGGTCTCAGAGGTACGACCACCTGTCCTCTGACTGGTTCAGAATCTAACACGTACCACTGGGAATGGATCTTTCCTTACTCTGTCGGACTGAAAAAGCATCCATTCAAAACTGGGAGACTGGTTTCCACCTGTCAGCAACAAATGTTTTCTTGCAACCAAACATTTGTTCTCTAATATTAACATGGTTACATTCTAATTCCTTGTTTTTAAATGTTTAAAAATGTAAATCCAGGTTGCCCCTTACTAAATGTTACAGTTTTAAAGGGTGTACATTTTGATGGATATCAGAAAAACCTATCTTATTTAAACTGTGTACCTTTGTTTGTCTCTCCCTAGCCATTTTATTTCCTCAAAATCCTTTTTTTTTACATTTCAGGCATTCTTAATTTTTAACTTTCATTGTAACTCCATTTACAGCACTTATTTATGTGTTTTTGTTTTACATTTCATTATGTTTATTTTACTAGATGCCACATTAATCACCATTAGTAACTGAGAGTGGAACTCAACCTTGTTTTCTCCACCCAGAAAACACTCAAGGTTAATTTCTTAAAGATACGCGCACCTGACTATGAATGCCATGTTACCTGGAACCGTTTACTAACATGGTGGGAAACTGTACCAGCATTCTAGCACAAAAAAGCTTACCAATCAACTGATATAAAAAAAGAACTCCAAATAACCTATACAGAAAGGTGTAGGTATTATGCAGGGCTCAGAAACATACAGGCCCTGCAAGATTAAATGTATTGAGAAGATTCCTTCTAAGTACTGGAGATTTGGACATTTTTTAATACATACTTGGTTTACATATTGACAAAAAAACAAAACAAAACAAACATAAAAGTGTATTCTATTTCAGCCTGTTCATACCCAAAGGATACCAGGAATTTCTTCTAGTAACACATGGGAAAGAGATTGAGCTTCCCTTTCAGTTTCAACATCCTCTGATTTTTAGATGTCTTTGTAACTAGTAACTGTGCTTTCATTTCAATGCATGTTGAAATGACAGGAGCTATTTGCAACATGGCACTACAGTAAGTACATGTCTCAAACAGTCTGACAGTTTTGGTTTAATGGACGGACCAGTCCTGCCTGAAATGACAGCTGATTTAGAATGATAGCATCTGACTACCTCTTTTTGAAATGACTATCTACTAATGTACTTTGGCTTTTCTTCCTGCTGTGGAGAATTAAGTGGCTGTTTTACTCAGGTCATATTTCCTCTGCTTGTCCTCAGCTTCATGTCTAACCCAGTAAAACCTCTCTTAGAGGATTTGTTTGCTAATAAACAGAATGGTCCGCAGTGGTTGCCTTGAACAAGCTAAATCTAATCTGACATTTTTTTTGTGAAAAAATGAGTCTCTTTACTCTAGTTTCTGAAAACTACTGCTGAATTCTTTGTGTGTTTTAATAGGTCCAGATACACCAAGAGCTAAGCACATTGTCAGTAATTTTTTTTTTTAAATGATTTATTTAAATTGTCAGAAGTAAATATCATTAGCAGTGAATAAAAAAGAAGTGACACCTACTTTGATTTTCTATTTTAATTAATCACGTAAAAAAGATATAACTGTACGTTATCATCAACAAGAGGTGATATCACTATATTTCACAATTTGGTTGTGAAAAATAAATTCTTAACATAACAACAAAGGGATATTATTTGAAACATTTCACAATTCTTGTAAACATTTACTGTAGTTATGATGTTGTCAAAAAACGCTGATAGTACTATACCTAATAGTGTAGAATATAGTAATGCATCTACAGTCATCTAGACAAGCTTATGAGTTATGTGACAAAAAAAGTGTAGCACAAACAGTAATACAGAAGAACCATAGCGGGTTGGCAATAGCTGTAAGCTACACAAAGCAATAGGCTAATGAATGGGTACAACTATGGTAAAAGATGGGCTTCTTTTTATAGAGGTCTGCAGAGACTATTGCCATGGCTTACTCTGTCCTGGACAAACACACCAGCATGTTGTCTTGTTTTTCTGCTCACTTCCGAAATAAGCAATTCATGGGTGCATGTTGTGCGTCTCTCACACTCTCCACAGACAAGGATGAGTGCTCCAAGGACAATGGCGGCTGTCAGCATGACTGCATCAACACTATAGGGAGCTATGTATGTCAGTGCCGCAATGGATTTGTGCTACATGAAAACAAACATGACTGCAAAGAAGGTATGTGATACACTTTCATTTGTAGATCTTATAAGCTAAGTTTGTGTCATGTGTTGGTTGAATTGCAATGTTTCTAGTGCGGCCAGACCTCTGAACCCTCTTTTTATATTTTATGTATATATTAATTAGTTTACTTTAATGCCCAGTGGACTGATGCCCGTCTAAAGCCTCCCTTCTCAGATCTATACATTAGAGGTATATACAGTATATTGATGCTGTTATAATTATTTGAACTCCATCCCAGAAATTAATAAAGAATACGAAACATGGTGGAAAGACGTCTGCCATAGAAATGCAAAAACTATAAAATACTAACAGGAATGTTTTGCTGAGAGAGTAAAATAGATATTATAAGGTCATTGGAAATAAATGTAATTGGGCATCCCAAATCAAACCTGAGAAATTAGGGTGTAGGGTTCAGGATACACTATTCAGGGGACAGACAAGGGCTAGTTTATTTTTGTAAAGTTCATCAATGACACTGGGAAATAACTGTTGTTCATGAAACAACATATGGCCTTGGTATTAAGTCTTATGATTTAGTTCAAAACAAAATAACAGGAAAATCAAGTTAAAAAACAGCAATTGATTTTGAACAAGGGTAATGAAAAAAATAATGAGGAGGAATGCATTCATGTACCTCCTTCTGATTTTCTGAAACAAGGTTAATTTAGGAGATGTTTCAAACCAAAAAAAGATATACTTACCATTTAAGTTTGGATATACATTTTTTAGGTTGTGTTCAATAGACCCTCACCAAAATGATTAAAGGAAATACAGTAATTTGGTAATTTAAAATGAAAACAATGCAGACTATAAATACTAACTTCAGTAGACTGTTATGTGCCATTATAGGTAGTTCTAGACATGAATAATACATAATTTTAGAATTGTAATTTATACATTCAAAGGTATAATTCTACTATGGGTGTTGGTGGCCTATTACTTAGTACACTAGCAGATTACATTTTAGTTACATTACAGCTGGATCTGTTCTTAACATAGTTTTCCTAATGGGTACTTCAGGCATTCTCTGAGACTAAAGGGAACAGCAATATTTCCAGGAAGGTTTAGACAATTACTTCTCGATGAGTACAGGAACTCCAATTACAGAAATATTTATAATCTATACAAATTTAGACTGACACACATACTGTATTTATTTAGTTAACTGTGAACGATAAAGTTTTTTGGTCAAAGTAATCTCTGCTTTGAAGAATAAAATAAAGGAGACTTTTATACATTTATAAACACTGTTCTGTAAAATATTAAATTCTATCCTTTGACTAAATGACAGTTCAGCAAAATGTCATTTATGAAATTCAGTATGCTAAATTGATTTTTTTAAAAACATGCATACTACTGAACCAAGCTTAATTGTAAATGTTGTGGCTTAAATGGCTTATGCACTATGTATCAAAGATGTATTGCTCTGGCCAAACGTTTTGCTTCACCCTATAGAATTAAATAACTTTGTTTCATAAAGTCTAATGAAACCTGCAAAAATTGGAAAATGTGACATAATATTATGGCTTCCGGTAGATTTTTGCGATGTCCTTTGTTCTTTGATTACATGTTAAATAAAATATATAAATTATGTTCATATAGTTTTTTTTTTTTTTTTTTAAACTATGTCTCAAACCTAAAATTCTAGGTGATGCAAAACTTTTGGCCATAGCTGTATGTAACACTTTTGAGTCTTCCAATTAATCTGCTTATACAATTGTCGCCCTGGATAAGGGCGTCTGCTAATAAATAAATAATAATAATTGAAATTAAGCATAGTTCATACATTCTTTACTCTCCTTCTGTCTCACTTGTCAACTTTTAATGATACTGATAGATCTAATTTTATATGTACACCCGAGACTAAGGATGTAAATTAGTAGCATAATTGTTATGTATTGGGTTCACATATTACCTAATACCCAAAACCTCTAATATGTTTTTTTTTATATTATTATTATTATTATTATTATTATTATTATTATTATTATTATTATTATTATTATTATTATTATTATTATTATTATTTTAGCTTTATCTTGCATCCTAGTAGTGTTTAGCATTGGGGTTTTAATGTTATTGAGTCTGGTGCTTAACCTTACTTTAGTATGGGAAAAGTTAATCAGTTGTAATGGTATTAGTCTACAATAACCTTGGCAAGCATTTAAAAGCCCCAAGCTGTTGTCTTAGATCAGTACATTCGATTCCAAAATGCCATCAAAGTGGCCTAGAAGGAACCATCATGTCACGAGATATCTAGTCGTATTGGAAAAGGTCAGACATGATTTTTATTTTTAAACTCCTTGGGGTTTTTTTGAATTAATTTTTTAAAATTTATTTTATCTTTTTTTGTAAGAAATGTTAATAACATTTATTTTAATGAACTAAAAAAATACTTTGTGTCAATGTTACACAAAGTGACAAAATAAATGTTTCTTTTATCTAGAGAAATAAAGATTTAATACTAGTCTAAAATAATCCTTAAATGTTACTCATATATATATATATATATTAAGATTAATCTTTGTGCCATAGTGAACAAAATGAACACAATAAAATACCATCTGCAGAAACCATTAGGGGTGTGCTGTTACTCATACTCGTAATTGCTTTATAAGGAGGTATTCAATACATTAATTCATAAGAGTGTTGATTTCAAAACAAATACTAATCTATGGCAATGAACTTCCACATTGAGGGACTGATGTAAGGATACGTGCAAAGTGAGACTTTTGCACCTCCTCTTACAAGGTGCAAGACATTGTAGAAGCGAGTAATTAAGAGCTGTATAAAACCACACGCCTTCAGAGACCTGTCATTGGCCTCAGGGTGGCTGTCGTGGTACACTTCCTGATGTAGCAACGCTTGGCTCTTATTGAGGACTGGCAGGAAAACCTCCGGAGGAGAAGGGCCGGATGGAGAAGACCCAGCATATTTAATCCCAGGGTCACTTTGTTTGGGATGCGGTGGTAAGGCGTTATCGTCTCACTCCACAGGTCATCCTAGACCTAATAGCTGAATTTCACCTTTTCATCACCCGGTTGACTGTCCACCTGGCAACACCGCCAGCATTGACTTTCTCCACTATAGAGGACAATATGGCCTCTTTGGTAGCATACTGGTAACTGATGTTGGCTGAGGCTTTTTCAAATAAATCAATTTCATGCTGAGTGACCTCAGCCGTAAGGACTCTCAGCTCCTCCTCAGAAGACTTTTATTTTCTTTTCTGTGCGCCAAGAGGACTTTGCTGCCCTTTCTCTGACATATTTTTTTGTTTGGTTTGGTTTGATTTTTGTTCTCCACAAATCTCATACAGCACCTACTGCTTTCTGTACTCCAAACTCACCTCACCTCTGGGCTGTAAGTGCAGATGCTAAATAGCCCGATGCACAGGTGGCGCTCATTACAACCCTCATTATCATGACTGCAGCTCATTATTTGTGTGTGTTGTTCTTAAGCTTGCATAGGCTGCAGTGCAAAATAATTGCCTGGCCGCTAGGCAATTTGGATTTTTCAGGTGCAATTGTTTGCACTGCGCCTATCCTTACATCAGCCCGAGTGTTTTAAAAGCTGATATCCGGGGCACTGACACTTTTACTGGTGTACCTGCTGATAAATACTTCTTAAAAGCAATTCTGAGTACAAGTATGAGTAACAGCAAACCTCTAGAAACCATGTTTGTAATAAAAAGTCCCTTTTACAATTCCTGTTACCCGTTACCTGTTGTTATTTCTGTGAACATATTTCTCAAAACATAATCACTTCTGGTGCTTCCTTTTTTAAAAATACTATACATATAAGATATGTGAATTTTTCAAAGCATAGTAAAGCCACCAATTCCGAGAAATTGATTTATTGTAAACCTGAACACCTCCAATGTTATTTCATGGTATGAATAAAAATGTACAGTACAGCTAATTTAATTGACAATAATTGACAAAAATGGAATCTGTATCCCTTTAATTAGAACCTGGTTTGTGGGTATTTTAGGAACAAGTGGTTATTTTCTAATGTATTAAATTATATTTTTTACATTGCCTTGTCCACTCTGGAGCCCTAACAAAGAATGCACTACTTCCATTTGCACTTGGTTTTTGCAAGACTCTATTTCATTATTAAAATATTTTACGTCCTCAAACTCTGTAAAGCAATTCCAGTGGTCTTCATTACCAAACCAAATGATGTAGTAGCTGGCAGATTGGGAGGTTGTTGGTTTGATCCTCAGTCAGTGTTAACTCAGCCTGAATACACTGCAGGTCTGAAGTGAGCACTTAGGGGTGGGATGTTTATCTCTCCTAAGGGTAAGTAAAACATACATGGACAAGAGAGTCAGCTGCCAGGTTCGACATACGTCCCTTTGAGGAGGATGAGATCTGTGTTTGAAATAGAAAAGACCTACCTTAGACACTTGGTTTTAAGCAACTGTAAAATAATGATTAATAATAAACTGTAACATTTGGGGACTAGCATTATACATTTTCTAGATATTGTCATATAAATGTATTTCCCAGGCATTGGCCCTGTTTTGTCTGATAACAAGTTTGCTTGATGTTCACAATACTGTTAACCAGTAGTATTAGCAAAAAATAGTTAATCCACAACTCAAGATCCACTTTAGAGAATTTTTTTTTAATTTGTATTTTTATTGCCTTTGTATATTTATGGTAACTATCAGGCATCTATCATTTGTTACCACAGCTGAATGCGAACACAGTGTCCACAGTCCCAATGGAGTGATCACCAGCCCCAACTGGCCAGACAAGTACCCAAGCCGTAAGGAATGCACATGGGCAGTTACAGCTACTCCTGGGCACCGTGTGAAAGTGGTGAGTACTGTGCAGTGCAGATACACACACCACATTATAATCAACTGTCTCCTTCATCTGGAATTATGTAATAAGAAAAGCCTGCCCAGCAAATACATTTTCAAAATACCTAGTTTAAAAAAAAAATTATAATCTCAGAACCTTTACAATGGGTGAGAAAAAACTCATTACTGATAGAGATTTTGCAATATTCTAGAATCTCCACAGGAAGACTCGGCCACAAAAATCTAGGTTACTGTAGGGGCTCCCACGGGATAGATATGTATTCCAAGATTTAGAACTCCTTGAGGGAGTTTTGAAGGTTATTCATCATTTTAATATCTATATTTTTAGGTCATTTTATATACAGCTATTTTCTTATGTTTTGGCTTCATAACTTCTGGTTTTAAGGTGGATATGGTGCCTTTTTAGCTGCAATATTATTCATAATAAATTAACTACTGAATATCACTGCCATGATAAAGCTAACAGGGGTGATGTGTATTGTAATGGTTAAAAATGCTCACGCGCAGATTCAAAAAGGCTTGTGCTTTTCTAGCCTAATGATATTTGCCTCTTTTTATCTCAGCTTTTTACTTAACCCTTTGAGTAGTACGAACGTACTGGTACGTTCGCTGCTGTCTGGTCCCCAGGGAGTACGAATGTACCGGTACGTTCTGCAACTTTAAACTTGAATTACTGAGCCTACAAAACCCCTGATGACATAATATTGTAACACTAGGTTTCTGTAACACCTTTTATTGGTCTCTTGCGCCCTCTGCCAGATATTGACTGAATTACATTTAATAAACCCAGTGAAAAAATGTCAACAGTGTTTGTAACCGGCAAAAATCGCTCAGTGAGAAAGAAGTATTAGTAATAATACTGAATTCAGATTCCGATTTAAATTGAAATACATACAATTCTTCCACTGAATCGGATGTCAGCGAGTGTGTCAGTGAAGACATAAGTGAAGAATATTTACCATCAACATCAAGTGACAGAGGAGAGGCGGCGCCAAGCTCTGTGCATTGCTCCATGCTTCAAGGAGTATCATACGCTGAAGCATTAGACACTCTCACTCCCTCCGCTCCCAAACCCTTTTTACCCGGTTATGATTTATTCATGTCTCTCTCTCACCTTTTTTTTGTTGTTAGGACCTGTTGTTGTGGTTGTTCCACCCCGTTGTTTATTGTTTATTTCCTACATGTTATTTTTTAGTCAAAAACTTTCCCTATGACTAAATAAAAAATATATATTTATTAGTTTATTTATTTATGGTAAAATGATTTGTCTGTATTTCGTCAGTATTCATTACATTCTTACAAACATATGGCTTTCAGATTGTTTGTACACTGTACTCATAATAATCAAGCACACGCAGAAGACAGAAAAAAAAAATCACTCTCGTAGGTCCGGCAGTGCTTTTTGGAACTCACTACTCAAAGGGTTAAGTGAGAAATTACAAAAGAAATAAGAAAACTACTTACCTGAAGTTTTTCTAGCATGAGTTTTCCTTGTATCACTTTCACTAAAAATCACAATATTAAACTGGATGCACTTAATAGATTGAGTAAAACTATGTATTTATTTATTTATGTATTTATTTATTTATTTATTTAATGTTTTTGATAAAAAGTGGATTATTTCACGGGCGGGAGCTAGGGCTGCTTGAAGAATATGGGTTAGTGTTTAGAGCAGGTTAAACTGGTCCTGGGGTTCCCTGTGTCTGCTGGTTTTCATTCCAATCGAGCTCTGAGTAACTTAACTAGACCCTTAATTGAACTGATAATTTGATTAATTAAACCTTTTTACTTGTTTTCTGCTCATGAACAGTTGCATATTTCAAGTTAGCTATAACATTTGATAAGTAACTTGAACTGCAACTGTTTAAGAGCTGAAAACAAGTACAAATGTCTAATTAAATAAATTATTAGTTCAATTAAGGGTATAGTTAAGTAATTGAGAGCTCAGTTTGGAATGAAAACCAGCATACACAGGGGGTCCCCAGGACCGAGTTTGAGAAGCCCTGGTTCAGAGGCTTAGCTTCGAGGGAATGATGATGGCCTGTGGGCCAGGAGTGCTTGTTTTTGAACTGTTAGTGGCCTGCAGGCCAGGGCAAAGGACGGGGTCCAGACTTTATACAGCAAGAACCTTGTACTGCAGAGATTGGCCCCATGGGCCCCGGGACCCCCTAAAAAACATAGAAATCCTCTGACTCTGCGGAGAATCCTTGGAGGCGCTGCCTCACGGATCGGACCACGCCCCCAGAGGATGGAAAGGTTCATAACCTGGAAAGAAGGAAGGAAAGAGAATCCCTGTCTCCAGGAGCCACCTTAAAGAGGTGAGGCAAGTCCTCCAAGGCCAGGCACTGGAGTGCGCCTGCAGGGGTATCTGAAAAATAGAGTTTGTTAGTATTTGGTTTTAGTATTTAAGGATTGTAGATGACTACAGCTCTTACTGGTACATTGAGAGAGATACAACAGAGTCTCTGAGTGAGGCAAGAAAAAGTGCATGAGCTGTGAAAGAACAGTGTGGCCGGTGGTCCCCTCTGACTCGCTGTGGCGAGGACCCCCCTTTTTGAATGAAAGCATGAGTAGCTGCGGCTGACTCGAGGCCGGGGAAGTGAGACTCACTAACCCCCCAAAAGGATGGCCAACCGGCTCCCTGCAAGGACCGCACCTGTGAAGACAAACAAAAGACCGGGAAGAAGGACAAACAGGACAAAGAGAGAGATGGTTAGTAAGACCCGCTCGGTGGAGATAAAAACCCTCTGTTAGGAGGAAACCTCTGGTGGTCCAGATGGGAAGGGTGCCCCCACTTCAGGCATACTAGCAATTGATTGGTAAGCTGCTGAGATGTCTGTAGGAAGAGAACAAATGTAGGAATGGACTGCTGCTGATGCCCAGCAGCCCATAGTTTTTATAAGCTTATGATTACCATTATTTTGCTGATGAGGCTGCGCTGATCCTGAATGAGTGTGGGGTATAGAACTGGGAAGATAGACTTGTTTTGGAGATGAGAGAAATAAGGTGAGTTGCAAAACAGTGGCTTGTAATAACATTACAGGAACAATCAATAAACAGTGGATCTAGGGGACTGAAGGGTCGCAAGAACTAATACCTGGGGCTGGGAAAGTGGATAGTGATGCTATCACTACTGTGAACTCTGCACTTCTTAGAAATCCAAAGAAAGCTGGCAGGCGCATAGCTTCCATTACCAGGTCGTCAAATGGGTTAAAACATCCTGAGCACAAAATTGAAATTAGTTGGGAAAGGTTATCTGTAGATATGGGTAATCTGGATGGAGATGACAGGGGAAGGCTCTTGGAAATTCCTCTGAGTGTGAGGCACACTGCTGGGATGGAGAGAATTGTCAGCGAGGGGATGGACAAGCTACGATAATGAAATTATCGAGAGATGTACAATGGTGTAGGGGATATTCAGTTCTGGGAGCAGAATGATGACCAACCTGTAGTGTAAGAGGATCTGGTAGATGGAGAGAGAGCTAATGACATATATTCTCTTGCTGATGAGAGTAGATTGGAGGTTGATGCATTAAATTGAATATGAGATAATGGAACTGGGGGACCTGCAGAGGGATTGGAGCTGCTGAAGGAACTAGACTGCAAAACTTTGTGATCTGTAAACGAGATAAAGCATCAGCTGCATTATTGAAAATACCTGGAAGATGATGAGCTTGAATTATGAAGTAAGAAACTGAAATCCTTATGAGACGGTGGAGAAGTTGCATAATGAGGAGGGAGGAGGATCTGAGGATGTGCACAGTAGATTGATTGTCGCTGAAATATATAATTGATTTCCTAGACCAGACGTGCCCCCAGAGGAGAGCTGCTGTGACTATAGGGTAGATTTCGAGGAGAGCTGATGATTTGAGATGTGGGGAGAGATTTTGAATTTCATGAGGCCAGCTGTCATAAAACCATTCATTGCCTTGGACACCTCTTTTTACTGTTGAGGAAAGGGCGAGAAGGAGAGAAATGAGAATAATACAGATTGTTTGTGTAGTTGAAATGGCCCAGTAGAGATAGAAGGTTGCGCTTAGAGTGATTTTGATGCTTGAAATTTATTGATGAGATGGCAGATGGTGGCTATTTTTTTAGAAGGAAGGCTGGCTTCAAATTTAAGTTTATCGAAAGTGATTCCATGAAACTCGAGTCGGGAAACTGGACCAATGGTTTTGTCTTCTGAAAGAGGGACTCCTAGAGAAGAAAATAGGGTTTGAAGACTGGAAATTGATTGAGCTGGTCGGGGGGGGGGGATATAAGGAGAAAATCATCAAGGAGATGGAGCAGGAAGGGGACCCAATATGTTAAGAAGAATCCAGCAGTGCTTCGGAGAGAGAATCAAAAATCTTTGGGCTGCTGCAGCAGTCGAAAGTGAGTTGAGTGGCGTATAGTCATAACTTTGAATACATCAGATATGCCGGCTTTTATGCAGCCAGGCCATGACCTGCTATTTTTATGAATTTGATGGCATCTAAAACTGTAATATAATAAAGGGAGAAATGCTCCTGAGGAATTAGGACTTTGATACTGCTTGTAGGACTGCCTCTTGGGGCTGAGAGGTCGATAATTAAACACTTTTTTCCAGAGATTTTCCGGGTGGCAATTCCAGTGGGATTGATTCTAAAGGAAAGGAAGGGTGGAGGTAAAGAATTGCTGCTGCTTTGGCTGATGATGCTTTATGATATTCAAAGAACATGATTCCCCCATATCTCACTGATAACTCTACAATGTAATAAAGATACTGATCCAATTCAGAACGGCGATGAGGATAGGCAGAGCAGAGGACATCCCGGAAGATGGCGAAAGCGAGAACAAACTCACCAACAGAAAGATTTTTGAGCAGGCAGGGGTCACGGGATTTTAATGTGACTGATAAATCTCCACAATCAACAACTCTATGATCAATAAATTCTGATGATGCAATAAGAATGGTAATGGGATTGACATCCTATCCTTCAATTATTTGACTGCGTAATTGAGGGAAAGAGCATGGCAGCGAATAGCTGCTGCAGACTGAGGAGAAGCTGATGCGAGGTTGAACTCTGGGATGTTGATGGTTGGAATTGAAGTTAAAGCAGGGGCTGGCTGATTTGCTATGGCAGTGGGGGCAGAGACTGAAATGCTTGAGGAGGAAGTATGGGCAGATACAGAAAAATCTGCTGCGGCGGCTGATGTTCCTGCTGAAGCGAATCTGCTATCTATGCCATCCAGATGGGTGTTTATGGTTCATAGAGCATCTGCGAAAGGTCCTGGAAGATTTTTGACTGCAGTTCTGACATGGCTGTTTCGGCTGCTGGCAGCTGATGATCTGACTCTGAGGCTTCAGGCGGAGCTGAAGTGATGACATGAGCAGAGCTGGCAGCTTGAGATGGGGCTAGCGCTGTAGAGTGAGACTGGGCAGAGCGAAAAACAGGCTTGGCTGAAAGAGACTGTCAGAGCAAATGAAAAAGATAAATTCTACTAAAAGCAGATGGAATATGCATTCCCTTGTCAAAAAGGGCTTTGAGCAGTTTGGATATCAGCCAGTCTTTGAAGAAAAGTCGTTCGGGGTTTGGGTTCTGACGGCATTTCCTTTTTGAGCAACATGGCTGGGAAAGCTCTCGGTCAGGGGCTGCAACAAAGAAGACGAGGTAAGTAAATCCGTGTTCGGTGTCGGGTCCAGTCTTGGGTCGTTCATGAAATCGGGTAGTCGTGCTGGAACTAGGTCAAAGTCAAATCGGGAAGTCGTACAAAAAAAGGGTCAAAAAGCCAGATCGGGAAGTCAAACAAGTCGAAATTGGAATCAGGGAAGTCAGACAGGCAAGGTATCGTTCACGTTAATGAACCCTTTGCGGTCCATTTATTCAGCGTGTCTTAGGCGCGTCAGGTCCAATTTATTTTCACATGCGCAGTATATTTTAGACGCGCTGTTTAAAAGTTTTTTTTCACAGTAAAACAGGTTTAAAAGGCACTGCATATTAACAGGACACTCAGTACTGCATCTCCAGCCCCGCCCCACCCCTTGTTCGCTGTATTTTCCACATACCTCTTCATAGTCGTGCATACCGATAAATCATCTCCTAATCACTCGTTTTATCACCAAACTCCTCAATAAGGCGATCCAAGTCATTATTTTATTATTATAACATCTCAAAAAACTCTGCAAATGTCAGTGATATTCTTTGAGCGCTGGCTGCAGAAGCAGCTACTGTATCTTGTTTGTTTATGTCTGTGTTATCTCTGTGGTGCCGGGGCTATGTGTATTGCTCAGATCGCCCCCCCCCCTTTTTTCGGCTTCTCTCGTCTCCTATCGATCTCACTCTGCCATTGAATGGTTTTCTTTGGTTTTTTCCAGAGAAAAAAACGACTAGAGACCTGTTTTTTTGCATCTTTTTGATGATGTCGGACAGGGTCCGACATAGGACCGCAAAGGGTTAATTTAATATTCTTTTCTCTTCTCTCTCTCTCTCTGTCTCTCTCTATATGGGCAAAAAGCAAAACGCAAGAGAGAGAACAAAGATTGTGAAGTGTGTTTAAATAGGCAGATAGCTTTGATAGGCATGAGAAAAATAGGAAGAGAGGAGCCCTAGCTTCCACCACCGAACTCCACTTTAAAGTTAACTTTTAAAATCAAGAATAACACTGATTTTTAAAAACAAACAATTAAATAAAACATAATTGTACACTGTCAGGGTCAGGCCATGGATTTTGTGACTTGAAGTGTTTTTATTATACCATAGGTACATTTATAGTGAGGATTATAGGTCAGATTAAGGAAATCCCTTTCACTCCTCTGCATTGCCTGTGATTGAAAAAAGCTATTATGAAGTTATTCATTCAAATCCCAATATTTTCTTCTTAGGTTTGAGTATGTGCTTGTCTTCAAGGACAGCTGTTAATGTAAAGTGCATTCACATTCAGGCCAGGTTCCAGCAGGGATTAGGTAGATTAAGGCAGCTTTGCTGTACTAGACAGAACACTCACTATTATTTGTACAATGTTTTACTGTTTTCCATTTATTCATTACAAAAGCTGATGCTTAATCTTTCAGCCTGCTGCATTTGAGAATGAAATTCATTCCCAAGTTTTAGACATGGAAAATATCTCCTTGGAAATACATACATTATGATACGTTGTTTCAGTCTGATGATTTATTAAGAAAGGAAGGGGTGATGCAGATATTGCATACTGTTTTCCCAATATTGTTAAGCAGGTGTGCAAAAACAAAGTTTATCCACAATACTTCTGTTATTCAGGCTAAGGTAGTAGTATGTCCTAAATTTTAGAGGGACACCACTTATGTCAAATGAGGTAATCCTATCAGATTTAATGCATGTTAAGGCAAATAGTCTCATAGCTGTGTGTGTGACACACACTGCACTACAGTCAACATATCCCAGAAGCTGTATATATGTTACAGCCACTAGCCACATAGTAGACCATTTGTACCATATTCCTCACCACGTAAAGCCTGCTTATTCCTCATATTCATATGCCTTATATTCATAGTTAATTGGTATTAGTGTTCTTCAGTGACTAACAGAACCAATATCTGCATGCGACATGCATACTCATACATATTTTGGTGACACTCCCCTTTAAAATTATATCACTTTATTTTTTGACAAACGTTTCAGTACTGGTAGTAGAGATATATCTTGGATATTTAAATAATTGTTCTTATTAAAAAAGAAGTAGAAAAATGTTGGAGCCTATTCATTCTCAAATGGCTTTACCATGGCACTGGCCAGAATCCTCTAGTTCATTTACCATTGCACTTCTATGAACAAAGAAATAGCTGTTCCGAAAGTACAGTACAGATACTGTAACATAGCTAAGTCTTTGAAATCCAGATCTGGTGTTTATTACTACATATTTTATACACACTCGCACACATTAGGTCAATGTGGCAGGAAATAGTTTCAGAACTATAGCAATGAAGTGAAATTGGATCAGCCAGTCGTGGCCAAGTTCTTTGTACATTAACATAGAAGGCAGTAGTCCAGTTGCATGAATTTGTAGAGATTATCCAAATAGTATTATCCCAGCCATAAAGATACTGGTAATATTTTCTGTGTCAAAAGACTAATTATGTTGTTTATACAATTTGTTGCTGTATTTTAACAAAACACAAATTATAATGAAAATCACGCTTTGTACGTAAATAATAAACCTGTTCTTCACATGATGTTAACACATGATGTTATTTATGTATTCCACATCACTGTTGCCTTAATATCATAAACCATGTGTTTCTGTTTTTTGTCATACCAACCCTTACTGTACAGAATGTACATAAGAACCCTCTAGGACCGTATTCAAAAACAGCCCTTTAAGTTTTATGAATATGGTCCATAATGTCTTCAGTCAGTCCTCCAAATATTCACTTTAGGCTAAATAAGTTCCAGACATTTTATACTTGTCAACAAGATGATGTAGATGTCTCCCAAACCTCCTGTTTTGTTTGATTTTTTCAGTCTTTTAATGAGTTTGAGATCGAGCAGCATCAGGAATGCGCCTACGACCATCTGGAGGTGTATGACGGAGAGAGTGACAAAGCTGCAATTCTTGGGCGGTTATGTGGCAGCAAAATACCAGATCCTGTTATCTCCAATGGCAACAAGATGTATCTCAGGTTCATTTCAGATGCCTCAGTACAAAGGAAGGGCTTTCAGGCCACCCACTCCACAGGTTAGTAAAGCACAACAACACCAATTAACATGCTTGATATGTTTACTGAGGCGGCTCTTCCTCCTACATATTTTACGTCTCATAGTCGCTTAAAATACATTTAGACAATATAATGGGATAGAGAAAACAAGCAAATTAAGGTCTTGTTATTTTGTGATAGGGCTTAAGCAGTCAAAGAGATTCTAACATGCTATTCCTAAAATGCTCTTAGATTTATTTTTTCACAACAGGATAAACTAGGCCATGATACTGATATTTGTAATTTTGTGAGATTTAAATGCAGTGCACACTAGAATATAACAAGTAAACCAAAACAACTTTAAAGTAATAGTGAAGGTGCACAAAGTACAACATAAATACAAAATTAGTTGTACTTTGTGCACTTTTACTATTACTTTAAAGTTTATATATCTGATAGCATAAGGATTCAGATGCCACCTAGTGGTACTAATGCTGACACATGTTTTTTTCATGTTTCTGCTCTGGATTTTTCTATTTTTTAATACTTATAAAATGTTAAATCTCACACAATACAGAATCCATGCAATAGTGGCTATTAACTAACTAGTGGAAAGAACACTTTACCCTTACAGAATAACTATGTTAAATATGTTGGTTGCGTAAGTAAAGCATGATAGAAAACAATTGCATTTTAAGAATACCCTAGCCCAGTGATTCCCAACCTTTTTCAATGTAGGGACCACCTTGTGATTTTGCCATACATTTTTTCACAGCAGCATTTTTAAAGTAATTTGTATGTGTATATGTATAAGTACATGTAGAAAGTAAAGTGCAGTAGTACAGTGGAACCTCAATTATCCACAGCTCACTGACAAGTTTTATCTCTGAAATACAGTACATTATTGCCATTGTAGGTTTACCGACCACAGTGTGCGCCGCACACACACACACACACACACACACACACAACAAAGCATGCGTCAGTCTGAAACCTGTGCAGAAGATGCGAAGATAGAAGCACTACAAAAGGGAGGAATCATTTCTTAGTAATATGAACAGCAGAATTCTGTAAAATGAGTTGTCCTGAGAGTTAATTAGTGAATCCCAGCAAACATATTTTGCCTCACTGAAACAAAACACTATGATGGACTTTATCAATGTTCAAAAGAACAACTTGCAGCAGTGAATTGTTTAAAAAAGTTGTTATGAAAAAATCAAAAACACTTCTGTTGGGAAGTATTTTGTTGAAATGTAAGAAAACTTAAAATTACACAGCTATTGTTTATTTATTATTTAATATTAATGCGTGGAATAAATTAGCGATGCAGTAATATTTCTAGCTACTAGACACACGACTAACGCTCCTTTCACACTAGCACTCCTACCCGGGTCCTGGCTACACAGCCCAGTGACCCACCTCAGGATGTAGGTCTACACGCTTTGACCTGAGTTGAGAGAGACAAAATGCTTGATGGCCGTTTGTGAGCTGACGCAATAACAAACAGCTGCACCTGCGTGAAAGTTTCACTTCCGCAAGGAACGTGTCTGTTTATTCTGTTTAGTCATATTATTGTTGCTTGAGACACACCATGAGCCAGATTGCAGCAGGGATGAAGAAACATTTGCTCTAATGAACATTTGGGTCAACAGTTCAATCCAGTGAAGCTTGGATGGAAGTGTCTGTAACAAGCTGCTTCCGGGGCATTGATATGCGTATTGTTTACTTGCGGCTGTCACCCAGGTCAACCCTGCTTTAGCAAAAGCAGTGTGAAATCACGTACCCGACCCGCATGACACCGGGTCCTGCACGGGTAGGTTATGACCCGTTTAGATCATGCCAGTGTGAAAGGGGCTTTAGTTTATAGTTTAGTTTATTTATGTTTGTTTTTTTGGTAACAAAAAAAAAACTAGGGAAATGGGGTTTGGGTTTGGAGGCATATCACATTTTGATTTTGCTAGGAGTAACACTGTCAAGCTAAACTCATTTTAAAACATTCTTCTGCAATATATTATTATTATTATTATTATTATTATTATTATTATTATTATTATTATTATTATTATTATTATTATTATCTATTTCTTAGCAGACGCCCTTACCCAGGGTGACTTACAGTTGTATACAAAAAATACATATCAAGAATTACAGTACAAATAAGAGCAAATACAAAACACAGTACAATTAGATATCAGGGCAGTTCAAGAGCAGATAACAGTGTTGATAGTTACATCAGTTACATATTGTATTGCATACATCTTCAGTAAACGTTAATTTGGTTTACATTACTAGTTTCTGTATTTTATTCATGCATTCTAGTCATTAGCAATCACACCTCATTTATCTGCAGATTTCACACATCCATGTCCCCCACCCCAAGCATGCGGATAAACAGAGTTCCACTGTATTTATATAGCGTACCTAACTTGATGAGATTCCTGGGCTTGAATCTTAGCTAGTACCAGGTTGTCATTTTGTGCATTGAAAGTTGCTGATGGCAATGTTCCTGTTTCTTTTGTTAAAAATTGTTTATTTTTTCACATTTTGAATGCTGTGTAGATAAATGACGTTTCAATTTTGCAGTTTAAGAGTTTTGTTTGAGAAAACCTTCTGAGAAATAATGCTCTGGGGCTTGGGTCATCCTCAGATCCAATAACTCACTGGTCCCTGCAACCGTTAACTCGTGTAGCAAATGAATCTATTAATTTCTAACGTAATTTACTGCACTCACTGATTGTCAACTTCGCTCGATGTACATATAAAAAACACTAGAATACGAAGACAAGGTGGGTGGGAAGCAATTTGAAAAATTAAAAAAATGATTGGAGAGTGTACAGAATGTTACATACTGTACCACTTCTGGTGGGCTGTGATGTGTAAATTAAAAAGCTGTTTGTTGTTTTGCTTAGTAATATTAGCACAACGTGTGATTGTGTAAAAACAGGTTTTTGCAAGAATTGCGTAACCAAATTTGGGGAGTTGTTTGCGGACCACCTGGAGTTTACTTACGGACCACGAGTGGTCTGCGCACCATAAGTTTGGAATCACTGCCCTAGCCCACTGGCCCACTTCCATCTCTATTACTTGTGCGGTTTTTTATTACTCACTATTTTTTATATCATATTTTCTGAGATTGCATTTTGCATGAATGGGAGGATAAAAATAAACTGTAAGAAATTATAGGCATACCTAAATAATCTTATTAAATTTTTATTTTTTGGTTCTTTCTGCTCCATACAAAAGATAATACTGAGAAGGTTTGACCTTCTGCTTCCCAGCTCTTTGTTTTGTCTGATGAGGTTTTGATTGGGGTTTCTACTCTAATCTTCATCAGGAAGCTCAGGGTTTCTCTTGGCAGCTATTTTGAGAGGGATCTTAATTACGGACAGATTCTTTAAATAGAAACAGACTTGGCTAATGCATTTCAAAAAAGTTTTCAACATAAGGACTTCAGCACCATTCTTGCTAGTGTTATCACTTTCAAATGGTGGGGTTTTAACAGTGCATTTTGTAATAATAATAAAGTGCAGCAAACATGGTCGGTATCATCACATGGCATTTATTTATCCCAAAATACTAAAATGATATTCAAATCACAATATAGCATCTCCACTCACTACCACAGACCGCACACACACATACAGATGCAACCCTTCTAATCCAACCTTATGGGTGGCATTGAAAGATTTCAGTCTCCTGTTTTGCTTTGGGAAACAGAATAAATCTGTTTAATGGCAGATGTGCTTTGATATGCTGAAGTGGCTTCATCAGTGCACCCTTTTTTTTTGGATTACTACAGAATGTGGAGGCAGGCTGAAAGCTGAGACCAGACTAAAAGACCTGTATTCACATGCACAATTTGGAGACAATAACTACCCAGGACAGGTGGATTGTGAGTGGATGATAACTGCAGAGAAGGGATATGGAATAGAGCTGACCTTCCAGACATTCGAGGTGGAAGAAGAAGCAGACTGTGGCTATGACTACATGGAACTATTCAATGGTTACGACAGCACATCTCAGAGACTAGGACGGTTCTGTGGATCAGGGGTAAGGGCACTGGGGGGTGGGATAATTGACACAGTTTATTTGTACATTGAGCCCTATTAATACAATACTGTACAGTTCCAGTCCATACAATTATGTTTTGTGAAACTGGCAAACAGGTTTGGCTAAAACTGTAAAACTCTCTCAAAATGCCATAAAGCTTCCAACAGGCACCATAAATATATTTAACGTTCACTGCTAGACAAGTGCTTCTCGTTCATGGCTACCATACATGAAAAGCCTGCAAACTATTTATCCTACATATTCCATATTACCTGGTCCGCAAGTTTTTAATGAGAAAGAATCTCTGAACAAAAAATGTTTAGGGCAAACACATAGTAGAAAAAAAAACATTCTGAAGGTAAACAACAATAACAAGTTCCAGAAATAAAACTAGAGAGAGAGATGAATGTAGGTATACAGTGAGACATGTTTTTTTTTTTTTTCTGAAACGACATGCCTTCTAAAACATATAGGAAACAACTTATTACTACTTGCAGGCCACACAATTAAATGTCTTCTGTTGTTTATATCTGGGTTAGCAGCTTTATTTGGCACATTATTCTTTCCTTTTTTTCATGCTACTAACAATTTAGAATACAGAACTTTGACTATCTAATCTGGAATGTACTGTATACATTTATTCAGCATAAATGTTATATAAACATGTTATTTCCTCTTTTAGCCACCTGAAGAAATCTACACTGCAGGAGATGCTGTGCTGCTTCACTTCCACTCCGATGACACGATCAGCAAGAAAGGGTTCCATATACGATACACAAGCACAAAGTTTCAAGAGGTTCTCCATACCAAAAAATAATCTGGGAATATCATCACACAGAAACTTTTTATTTTTTATTTTATTTTTTTTTATAAAAAGAAACCAAAACATTTTTCTATCATTCAAAACAAAAGTCAGAAAAGGCAGAATGAAAGTTTTGTATCCCAGTGGAGTAGACAATAAATAAGATTTGTTCTGTGTTGGAGGTCAGCTGAGGATCTTGTGAAAGCAGCATCCACCCACGCCATAGACTGTACAGACTGTTATCAGTGGCTGGCATTTATTGTGGATGCCTGCAAATTTAAAATGGGAGGAAGGCGCCCATATGGACCATGGTTAATTGGACAGGCGTTATGTCGTTGTGAAAGAGATACTTGAGTCCACTGTTAAATTCATACTTTCTTCACAGATTACTGAGCAAATTAAAGTGGTTCTGCTTGATGTAAAACCATACATATATTTATGGTGACAGAAACATTACAGTTACAAGTATTTTAAAATAAACCACTGAGGACATTATTTTGTTTTACTGTATTTGTAATATTTCTTTATTTCTCACTAACTCGGTAAGCTTTTTCAGTACAGTCACATAAAAGCTTTTTTTCTTGTTTTTATCACTAAAATAAGCTGCATCCCCATTAATGCTTACAGTTTACCAAGCTACAGTTAAGTCTATTAGTTTTAAAAACATATACTCCATAGCTGAAATTGCTTTGAAATAAAGCTCAGCTGGTCTGACAAAGCACAAGTAGTCAAAAACTGCAGGATTTCTGTCTTTTAAAAATGTACTGTGTCTAATTAAATATCTAACTTGCCATTCCTCAATGATTAGAGGGTTACAGATAAAGTAAAGTATGTCTGTTAGCACTCTCTACTGGTGAAAACAGTCTTGCACCTCAACATTTATTTTATTCAGAGATTCACACTAAAGTTGATTCTGTTCTTGGCATCTGCATTTTTTGGTCAACTGCTTTAAGCCAAAATAATGTGTTTGTGCTTTGAATGAAGAGTGCAGAACCAGGCTAAAGAAATATAACAATGTAATACTGGTGATCTTGAATTTAAGCTTTTGGTATATTCAGACTTGTTTACTGTAACTGACTTTTACATCTCGAAACTAGTATTTTTGTCTTAACTGGTTACAGTGTGCGTGTGCATGCATGAATGTGTGTACGTGTATGTGTATGTGCGTGTGATGCTGTCTGTGTCATTCTTAGGGCTTTGTGCAAATGTCCACCTAAAAAAAAAAAAAAAAAAAAACATCAACTGTGAAGCCTTGCGTATCGTATTTGTTTAAAATCAAAGTGTTCTACCATAGTATTGTGCTCTTGTTTTGCACTTAAATTATAAAGGAAATTAATGTGTGGCCAACATCTCTAAGCTGTTATAGCAAGGGCCCTGTTAAACTAGCAAGGAATCAGATCTTTAATCACCAAACCACCAAAACTTAGTGTATACAGCTGTGCATGGAGCAGTTATAAGTGAAATATTCCATAGTTATAGTTAAAGAATTGTCTACATTGATATGAATGGTAAATGGACAAGCCACCCCTTAGATGTTTTTGCTCTGTTTCTAGCCTAGTGAATAGAATGGTTTAGGAGTATGAAACCAAGTTTCTGGAAGCAAAACAATTGCTGTTGAAGGGATTTCCTACGGTGCTATTCCATGTATAAATAACTTTTTGGATTTAATGAGCCAACAACCTGCAAAAACATGTATGAATGTTGAATTATGTCTGGCTGCAACTGAAGAACAAAGACTATTAATGTCATTGCATTGACAGCACTAGTCCTGTGGAACAACAACTATTGCCTTAGAACAAAAATGTATATTCTTGCACATAATCTTTCTGTAGATATTTGTGTTTTGTTTTTGCTTTTCAGTTAAAGAACTTGAAGATTTTATTGTAAAACAAATTCAGTCTTTCTAGAGTATATTGTGGCAGAAGGTGATATTTCAACAAAGAACCATTGATGTATGTTATGTAAACAGGGCCATATCCAAGCTTTAGTCAAGGTGTATATGCATTGTGTGTTATAAGGGGAGAGGGTAAAATGAATTTATGTGGTATGGTCAAACAGTTTAGTTGTTACTGTATGTGCCAAGTTCCATTTGAACCTATTCACTGTAGTTTATGTTATTTTCTGATGTTTGTAGCCTGGTATTAGTGGCTTTTAAAGTCATTAAAACCTGTGTCAGGTTGATATTAAATATTTATGTGTCTTCAATGTCAGCTGCATCTTATTACAAAACTTTTCAACCTGTAATTTACCAAATGGCTGAATTCATTTATGGTTTGACTAGACTACTATAAGTTGAGTGCTGCTCATCCTAAAATCAAGTATAACATTGGACCTTTTGCCACTTGTCCGGAGGTAGGTTTTTATTAATTACACCATAGGGGGAAACACTGACAACAGTGAGATAATATAATAATTTAAATATGTTGTCACTGGTGACTGAAGTATTATTATCTTTGCTTATTTGTTGTGCTTACAAATGTGGTGGTTATCCATTAATGCAACTTAAGACACCACATATTAATTTAACCAATATATTGTTAATCCAGTCATGTGCATTCTAATGAGAACAACATACAACAACATGTGTTATATTTGTTTCACCAAATGATGACTGTCAGGTTCTGTTATGATTAATGTCATAACAAAACCTGCTGAATGCTGTTCTGTGTTTGTATATAGCTGTTCATATAGCTTTTCTAAGTTTAGGGTTAAGGTGGGGGTCAAGCAATCAAAAAAAAGCCTGGTAAGAAAATTGGCATAGCATTGTAGATACAATATCTTCCAAAGCCTGCATGCATCCTGATGAACTGGTGTAATGTTATATAAATGTGTTACCACCAGGGAGCGCTGCTGTTCATTTAATGAAATACTCTTGTGGGCTTTCTTTTGTCACGTGACTGTTTCTTAATATGTTTAAAACCTCTGTGTTAAGGAGGTTACATAACTTAGAACTCCAGTCTTCATCCGAACCAAAGGCTGAGCAGAGAACTTCATATATGGTCTATTCTATTGCAGGTTTAATTTCTTTTTTTTTTTTTAATCATGGCCCCAAGGAGATTTGTAATTTATTTCAGATTTAAAGGTTAATGAGGGTTACACTTAAAAAAAAAAAAAAAATGTAACTGTCCTTTGTTGAAAAATCTACACTGGGTTTAAATGCATTTACCCTCTAGGCTGTTGTAAAGAGTTTACAGATCAGGTATTAAATCTTGGTGAAGTCAGAGCCTGGTGTGCTGATCTGGATTTGCTCGGACCATGCTCTTCACAATCAATACCTTTCATCTGCTTGGACTAATTTCTTGTTGGCAGTGTAGTTTATCAGGGTAAATGATTAATTGAAGAATAATATACATTTAAAAATCTATTGTGACAAAATGTCCAGATGCACACTGCACAATCAAAAATAAATACTGTAACTGTAGGTATTCATTTAAGAATACACTCAACACACTTATTATTTCTATATAAATACCTGGAAAGAGCACATTTTCTACTGTGAACAACTATTGAAAAGCTTGAACTGACAGAAATGAACTGAAAATACCTCCTACACGGCCGTCTTTATACCTGATAACAAAAACTAATTCCAAGAAACAAGTACGCTTTCACCTGGATATGATTTTGGCAGTGCAACACTATAATAAGCCACTTATAGTGCTGTACTTTAAGTGTTTCCTGGAACTATTTAACCTTCAGTTCAGGAAGCATAAACTAATCTTCACTCAGGCGTTAAGCATGCATGTGGAAATCTATTGTATATATCACAAATCAACTGTATATTTATTATCAAATGTAAGGTTCATGATATTATATTATACTATATTTGTTACCAGTTTAATATTTTGTGGCATAGTGTACAAAATTACCATAGGGCAATTTACATAGCCAAAATATACTAATGACAAACATATAGAGAGAGAGAGAGAGAGAGAGAGAGAGAGAGAGAGAGAGAGAGAGAGAGAGAGAGAGAGAGAGAGAGAGAGACACACACACACGTGGTTGTTGTTTCTGATTACTAAAGTATGCTGTCACATATAAATACAAGGCACACAATACGACATAATAATAAACTGGGGAGCAGCATAAAAGTTCCTTTTATTTCCCAAATATGAACTCAGCCTTAAAATCTTTGAAAGAATAAAACCCAATGTGTGTGTACAGTAAATAATTGTAAATAGCTATGCTCTTTGTGAGCTTCTGAAGATATACTCCATAAAAACCCTGTCTTGGAAGTACGATGTCATACTGCTGGAAGTTACCTATGAAAACCTGGCCCTAATGTATGCCCCCTCGAGCATGAATACAGAAGGCTCTGGTACAGATGCAATTTCACGTTCAAATTAAATTAAAACTGATGAAAATAAATCCAATAAAAGGATAAAAAGTTCATTACTGTGAAATGAAAAAAAAATATGTTAACTGTTGATTGGACAATCTGAGTTTCATTAAAGTATAACACATTATCACCAACCACTGTAACAACTGTGAACTGTAGGAACTAATCTTGTGTGATAAATGCACATTGCTTAGAAGACTGCTGGATTATGTGGGGAAAAATACAGCTGTACCATATGTCCTAAGCCTGGGTTTGCTTGGTACAGTATGAGCTGGCTCAACTGGCTATACTTTGACAAACAAAGGGTTTGGATAGCTAATACAGAAATACTTTGCCAACAGAATGTTGCACCAGCATATAAAAAAAAAGTTCCACTGACAGCACTGATGCATCGACCTACCTCATCTGCTCCCCCCTCCCTAAAAAGAAACTGTTGGAGTTGCCCTTCAGAACTGTCTTAACTTGAAGTGAACAATGTTATCCAATATGTCTATGTATAAGCAACAAGTCTATATTATACAGTTGAGATGGTTCCTGATTTTTGCAACTAAAGATTTCAGTGCACACTGCTAGCACATTGGTAATAATACCTACAGCACTAATAGACAGTAACAGGGCAATACACCTTAATTTATCTTGCTTCTGTGGAGTTTTTAAAAGTTTTTACCACCAAAAGTTTTACAGACATATTTGGAATTCCAAAAAACATAATTGAAACATCAGGGACGGATGATCAGACATGATCAGAATTGTGTCTGTTGTGATTCAATTAAACTGATTGGATTTAGATTGCTTTATTAGTCAAAAAGGCAGATCATTATTGCAGATCATAAAATGCCAGGTCTACCAGATGCAAACTATGGCTCAAATGGGAGCCATTCAGAACCCATTTTAGATGTAATAAGTGCCACACTATTCACTAATGTTAAAATATTTTTTCTTAATTAAACTCGCTTAACATATCAGGTTTATGGATGTTGGAAGTGTTCAACAATGATGTTAGTAACGTCTTTTAAGTTATAAAAATACCTGTGAGATGTATTGGACTATTGGACCTTGCTGTGCTGCTGTTTACTATCATGTTGCATACTTAATAAAATAACATTCAGCACTTTTGGCAATTATGAACAGCTTTGGGCAACTTTGATCTATCCCAAAGCATAGTTACAGGGTTACATTCCTCTGCTTGTCCTGGAATTAGCATCTTTATTCTGTCTATATATATACCATTTGTATGTACTTTTCCAAATGCAAAAAATATAATTTTTTTTCATTCTTAAAAATAACTTTTTTAAAGGCACTTTCTCATACATTTTTTGTTTCTATTTTTTTTAACAAATGTTTTGTTTATGTTGTATGTGTAACTAAATCTACCTTGCCAATCCTCATTTTGGTCAACAACTTAGATTGAATCCAGGCACACCATCCTAATTGTGGGCAAGACCACAACAGAAATTAGGAGAACAAAGACCACCTTGTTTTTAATGGCACCAACATGGTACAAAAACTAATTGTATAATGTAAATAAACTACAGTTACTAACCAAATCACATTGCTAGTTAGAAGACAGCTTTAGGTAAGTGGATATTGTAATTATAGATTCGTAGTGAACAATATTTTAAATATATATATATATATATATATATATATATATATATATATATCAGTGCTGGGACGAACACAGGATTTTCATGTTCGGATATTCGCTCATAATTTTAAAATTCGTTCAGATATTCATTCGTTTTTCAAAGAGTAATATAAGCCATTATATTGCTCTGAACGCAGGCAGACAGCATAGCAGCAAGGGCAGGGGGCGTGGCTGTGGCCCCTGTGTGTGAGCCTTTATTTTACAGCAAGACCTTACAATATGTAACACATTAAAATAGAAAAATATCCCAGGAGTAAAGAATAAATTGTGTAGGACTTACTTTACCCCAGTGAATAAACTACAAAACAAAGGATGCCAAATAGCAGTTCAAGATAAGCATTGTTTTGTTTATTCAGTTGACAGCGCATTTTATTTATTATTTTCTTTTTTTACTTTCCTTGCCATTGTCGTTTCTTCACAGTAAACAGTGGCCAGTGACACATTTTCATAAAGTAATAATATGAGGTTTACTTGTGCCTTTTTGTAGCTGAAGAAGCAAACAAAAACTGAAATTTCACTTTAAACACTTAAAACAAAATAAAACAAACGTGGAAATGGTGTTGTAAAGTGAAGGGCGAAAAAAAACACTGTTTTGGTTCTTGTTTATTACATTCCACATAACAGAAAGTCGCAACAAAATATATATAATATATACAGTCTATATAAAAAGCACTACACAACATTTTCAGGAAGTTGGGTACTGTTTAAGCAAGGCATTGCAGAATGATGTGCTTGCCTTTTTCTGTCCCATGAGATTCTGGCTGCATTTCTGGTTCTTGAACACAATCCAAACCCATTTTCAGGAAGTTGAACAATATCAGTAGTCACCATGTTGTAATCAACAGAATCATTTAAATATCCCCTCCCATATTTTATTATTAATTAGGTAATTTGAATTATGCAGAACAGGTATTACCAAAATGGGATGGCAAAAATGTGAGCCTTTTTATTTTTGCATGTAAACCAAGCTAATGTGGAACCCACATACAATGCATCCTATGTTAACACCTTCCACAGGATGGCACTAAATCATTGATATAGTTGTATTTTTTCACTTAAGAGTACAATTTGAGTCTTTATAGTTATATTATATTATATTATATTATATTATATTATATTATATTATATTATATTATATTATAGGAGCATTGCAGGCTATATACAGTAAACCCAAGTTTCTATACATGTCTCCCATTTCCCTGTCCAATTGGTTGAGTGTTTTATTACACTTGATTGCTACCACATTTTAAAGTGCAACACCAGGGGGCAACTAAATAATGTGCCTTCTCCAAAGAATGGGCTTATTCTGAATTTTTGGATAGCGTGGTTTCAATGCTAGCAGCTAAAACTTCTGCTACACATCAAAGAATCTTAACTACGCATGAAAAAAAAAAAATAAATAAACAAGAAAGGCAGATTTCCCTGTGGGCAACACAGGCACTTCTACTGTCAGTATGTATTAAGTACAATGTTATACTGCTGTCTGTTAATCTTCTAGAAATGTTTGATAGTTATTCACCAGCTGATGGGCCCAAATGTACTTTATCAACCTGAAAGATACTGTTGTTTCAACCATTTATTAATAGGACATGTTGTGCTATATGTCCAAGATAGACTCCCAAAGACTTCTGGCACCCAGAATAGAATGTTTTATTTGTAGGATCTTCTAAGATCATAAAATCGAATTCCGCTGCTGGAAAGTATTTTAATACAAAACTACTTCCTCTCTTATTATAATTATGGTAGTTATAGCATTTCTTTTAAAACTGAATTAGCTTGGAGTTAAGAATCGTAACTAGACACATTTTGAAGATCAATTACAATGAATCTATTGATACTGATGGTCACATTTCTGAGTGAGGAGGAGTAACCATACTGTAAAAGACACTATTTCTCAATTCCACTTAAGTCCTCACACTTTTTACGATCTTCCCCACCCTCTCATCTTTGATGATTTTTTCCCCTATTGTTCTAATGCCTTTATTTTAAGTTTTTATTTCTTCATTTAGTTAGTTTGTACTCTACAGTCCATTTTGACTGGATATTTTTTATATCATTTAGTTAAATTGATTTTAGCTTTGTTCATAGTCTACCATAAGTATCAGAATTTTTACGATCCTCCCCACCCTCTCATCTTTGATGTTTTTTCCCTATTGTTCCAATGCCTTCATTCTTTCACAGGGCGGGAGCCAGGTTACCTGTAGTGACGTCGCCTGACTTCTCAGAGAGCCGCCACAGTTAGGTGAGGCGGCTTCATGGTGAGGCAACCTCCAAGACTGGGCGCACGGTACCCTCAGGGACATAGAGTAAAGATTGCATACATATAGAAAAGGGATCCCCGTCTCTTGGGGGACCCGACAAACACAAGGGATCCGACATACGAAAGAGGGGTCCCCGTCTCTTGGGGGGCCTTGTATATAAATAGGGGCTCCAGCACCTGAAAGGAAGAAAAGAAGGAACTCTGGCTCAGAGAGCTGTCCTCAATGAGGTGAATTATAGAATTCCAAAGCTGGGATGGAGACGCACCGCCAGAGAACCTGAAATGAGAAGAGAGCCTCGTGTTACGAAGGGAGAGCTCCTACAGTGAGGTTTAGCAAGAATAAGTTTAGCCCCTCATATTGCGAGGGTTGTGATAGATCATGAGATGCTAAAAGGTTGGGTTTGGCTGGGGGTCCCCTCTGACTCATGGAGAACCCTCCTGCTGAGGTAAAGGAAGTGGAGTTTAACCAAGGGTTGGAGAAAGTGAGATCACTAACCCCCCAAAGAATGGACACCCGAATCCCTGCTAAAGAATCCTATATGTGCAGACAAACAAAAGAACCGCCAAAGCATATACAAAGAAATAAAGAAAAAGAAAACATTTTAACACAATAAAGAAGGTTAGTTACTGGCTCCCTACTGACTATGTGAAGACCCTCCGCTCAGCAGAAAGGAAAAAAAAAAGCTTTCTTGGTCCCGGTGAAAGGGTCGTCCCCACTCCGGATATGCTAGCAATAGACTATTGTGCAGAAGATATCTCAGATGGGGAAGAACGTACTGTATGTGTGATTCAATTGCTGATGAGGTCCAGCGCCCCACATTTTTACTTAGATGCTGGTTAATCTTTGCTCTTGCTGCTTATGTGGCTGCCCCGATTCTGAATGAATGAGGAGTATAGAATTGCGGTGGAAGGTCCTGCTCTGGAAACCAATGTAGTCCTACAACTTTAAACTGCAAGCTGTTCAGCTCACAGGTCGCATACTAGTGTAGCATGGAGAGGGAAATAATAATGAGAATGTCAATTCAACACCAAGGAGGTCAGTTTATTTTCCCTTTCTTTTCTTACTGCAGTTTCTAAGTCGCTGAACTCTTTAATATATCGTGCGTTTCTTTCTCCTGATTCAGGCAGTGCTTCGGTGAGGAAAATGAGTTGATCTTGTGGCTATCCCCTAAACAGCAACGCCACAGCGAGCTACACTATGCTTCTGCTCCCCATTGACACTCCAAAACGCCACTCTCCAAACTTCCTGTCTGGATCAGAATTCTACTGCATCTCTTCTTAGACAAAATACTGTGCATACAACCAAAACAGAAATGCATTTAAGAAACTTAAACAATAATCATACCATTTCACCCTTGGCTATGTGGATATTTGTTTTAGATACTTGTGATTATGCCTAATGCAGGGCTTAACAGGGTTTGCAGGACAGTTTTAGCCAAATAAAATTATATGTTTTCATCCCTGTGATGTGATTATATATATTATTGGTTTTGAATCTACCTAAATCCCAGTGCTTTTTTATGGCACGAAAGGAGGAACATTAAAATTAATGAACTTATGTAGTGTATGTTCTGTAAAACAATTGGAGATATAGAAACCCCAGATCAACACCCTTTATATGGATTTTAGCTTTCCAAGAGGAAAAAAGCACATACTGTACAATCACCACATATCAAATAATATTTCAAAGGACAGTTAATTCTGAAGCAACAACAGTAATCACTTTAGATTTCCACTGACTGTATCGCTTCATTATGCTCAAACCTGCACAGAAAGCAATTCATATAGATACAAATGGGCATTCATGCTAAGCCTAGGTGAACAAATCTATTTCTTCATCATTACTTTGTGTTTCAGTGCCATGAAGTACTGCCTTTAATTTCTGTTGATGTGTAGAAGTGTAGTAACCTTCATGGTCGGATGTCAAATTTTGGAAGAAGACACTACAGTATTATAAGAAGGAAGACTCAATTTCAGCAGTGACTATCCAAATCAGTGGGTGGTAGCATCATATGAAGCTGTCATTAAAATTCCAATTGATTCAATATGTAGTACACACTTGTGTAAATCGGTTAACACATGACTGATCACAAATTACATCACTGACATGTATTCTGTAAGACTGCACCTCCTTGGTAGAGATCTGTTTCGGTGCAAATTAGAAAGCAAAAGATCTGATAGACGTCGAGGGCTAATTGTAAATGGGTGTTTCTGTACTGCACCAATGACTGTTATTTTAAAAGGAACAATCTCAGAACAGAGGACTACAGGTCATTCTGGATAAGAGACTTTTCTGCAAATTTCCACCAGCAAATTGGCCTGAAGGAATTATCATTTGCTTTCATGTAGGAATTGTCAAGTACCCCTCCTGAGCAATTTAAAAAAAACTTGCACTTTGTAGACTTATCACATCTCATCAATGGCATCCAAGATGCCCACTCTGGCCGTACACCCCAGATGTTTCTAATGTGTTGTCCAAGCCATGTACATAATAATAATAAAACTGTATGACATTTAATGTTCATTGCAGTTTCTGCATTTCTGAAACTGAAGTTGTTTACAATACACTTATTCTCTTTCTTTATCCAACATCTTATCTTTTGTGAAATAGGCAAATTGCATTTTTTTTTCTTCCCACAAATCAATGATCTTGTGGTTTTCAAAAATGTTCGCACTTTAACCATTGTACTGCAGCCAAAATCAATCCACTAATCCCACCCACAGTGGTCAGCAGTATCTATAAGAGCAGGGCAGAGCACGAAGCAGCACTTCCCTTTTACACAGTAAGAGTTTGGAAAATCCTAATTGCAGCCCATGGCTTCAACTAACGGAAAACAACACATCTGTGCAATGTTACAGAACAGTTAGGTAATCAGAACAGTTAAACTAGAGTTATAATAACTACCAGGATCAAATTGTATGAGCCATTTATAAATAAACTAAGTGGTTTGGCTGGAGGGGATAGCTACACAGGCAAATAAAACTGAAATAATGTTATATGTGCTTTTTAATTAAAATTACTGTCAACAACTCCTTCTGGTGCCATATTTTATTAGGTATGTTTTGTGGTTTTGTGACTAAATATAAGAAACATGTTTGTAATTTAGTAAGCAATGGTTTATCATCACTGTTATTCAGAATATCATAAATGTTTTTATTCCTTTTCAAAATGTGAATGTTTGAGTTTGATTAGATTGGTATACATTTCCTCTTCAAATATAATGTTTTATTTCAGTCAGATGTTATACTGGCAGCTGCCTGGGCTGTTCGTCAACTGCCCACAGCCACCCGGGCTGATGGCAAAAAAAGACTTTAGTGCGCCCTGTTGTAACAAATGAAAGGCTAATGGAAAGTAACACAGCAGTGTTCATCCTCTGGGTATCTACTGCAGTTCTCAATAATAGTTTGTTAGTCGAATAACTTTATTTAATCATTAGACCGACTGAAACGTTTATATTTATTTTTATTTATTTATTTTAATGAAATGCTGAAGCAACTGTCTAATTGTCTGATATCTGATGTCAACTAATGTTAGACATGAAATAATATTGTTTGAATCTGTAAAAAATATTTTCTACAGAACAAAAACTAAACTTTTTATAGTCAAATTGTCGTTCATATTTCTACATAAGAAAAATACAAACTTTATTCTGTTGATTAATGATTAATTAATATTGCTGTGATAAATTAGTTTTGGCACTGCGTTCTTCCTGAGTTTCAGGTAACTATATTTAACTGAGTGGCTTTTACACATTTAAACTGAACTGTAATTACTAGTCTCTTGCTGATATTGAATGATCTCTCATTCAAACAACGCAACTCTGCTCAGAAATGTGTACTGTATTACTGCAATAAGAATAAAATAAAACATTGCTGCATTTTATTCTGGACTCGTTCCCCCCCACACACACACTTACTCTAACCTCTATATCTAACTGTGGCAAAGTGGTTTATTGCAGAAAGGTGCAGGGGTGATGCAGTGCGTAAAAGAAGTAGACAGAGATAATTGTGATCCAGTTTTAGGAATGTTTTTATTTTATTTCCAGGTTCCCCAGTAGTACACACCAATGTGTACAGCCCGGGGTATATAATAAGAACAAAACAGTCCCAAATTATAACGTCCCAATAATACAAACACGGTCACCAGTCTGCAGTAGTGCTTGTAGGTGACAGGTTTATATTGTGACAAAGGTGCAGTGTTGTCCGTTCCTGGCTAACAACTCCGGAACTGTGTTAACTGTCTGGTAATGTACAAGGCAAGACGAGACAATTACAAACAAGCAAAAACACAACACTCACAATTTCTGTTTTATACATAGTGTACCGTCCTTCTGGCTCTTACTCACAACAAACCAATGCGAAGGACTAGATTACGATTCTTCGTCCCCCTTACATGCTGACCCCTTGGTAAACGAGTGCAGCTGCCTTTACAATCTGCGGCTGCTACATCGTTTCCCTTCCGGGTCAATACCTTCTTGCAACAGTCTCGCCTTCTTCCAGACTGACCGACTTCCCGACCCGGGGAAAGAACTGTCAGGTCAGCCCGTCCAAAGGACCTTGCTGCTTAGCGCCCTCACAGGTCGGGAGGGAGATTTACAACCAAGATTCATTGTATTTCTGTCACACTAACCCATGATGAAAATAAACTGTGCATTGATATTTTGTTTATTTCCATTGCTATAGCATTGTCAGAAAGTATTTAAGTTTTGCGCTTAAAGGCAACAAAGGTAATTCACTCTCTATTTGTATTATACTGTATCTGTTAAAAATCTTTCTCTACCCGGGTGGCTGTGGGCAGTTGACTAGCCAGGGCAGATGCTGAAAATTCAAAGCTAATTCAGCATATGCCTGCTGCAGCTGGGCACTTCGCCAACTGCTCAGGCATTACGGCAACTGTCCGATTTCGGCAACGGTCCATAACATATATATAAGACGGGAAAAAAAATTGTAGTATAGTGTGGTGTAACTTCTTTCTCAGAAAACAGTATAACAAAATAATGTAATCATTTTCCAGGCTATGCACATCTATTATTTTTGGTACTACATGAGGCCTTCCTTTCTGATAGACTTGGTTACTTCATCGCCCCCACCCCTTCTTTGCTGTCATTAACCAACTAATTGCTTCCCTTATTGACAAACATACTGTAGGCCAGTTACATGCTTTGATCCAGAAAACACTGATGATGTGAATTCTTTTACATGAGGGTTACCAGACATCCTGTGAAAATTGGGATTGTCACAGTTTCAGCCTTAATTTCTTGTCCCCTGTTGGAAACACTAAAATTGTTAATCATCCCGGTTTTTGCTATTGTATTGTAGTGACCCGGGCACTGTTCTGTGTCCACTGGACTTGTGTGTTGTCCCATTTCTTTGTCCTGTCTGTTTTGTCCTGTGTATGTGTTGCATGTATTGTAAGGGTACCACCACGCCACCTAGAATGGGGAGAGAGGCAAGGGATGGATCTGGTTGGTCGGTCCGGGTGGAGTGGGCGGGAGCAGCATGGAGGGGTATAAGTACCACCTGTGCAGGAGAATGGGTGTGGAAACTGAGAGGTTAAAATGTTGAGCGTTTGAATGAACCGAGCCATCAGAATTCTAGTAAGAGACAGCCAGAGAAATTGAGCCTGTGCGCGACTGAGAGAAACTGAAGCTGGGGAGTGATGTGGAGCGAGAGCCTGAGGTACAGCAAGAGTGTGAGACAGTGCAAGTGAGGGTCAGTAGGTGAAGGAAGGAATATGGTCTTTTTATTGTTTTTGTTGCATGGTCTTGGCCCAAACAGGGACTGTGTTATTATAATGAATAGATTGATTATTAATTCTACCTAGTAACGCTCTCTGTCTGCTGACTCATCATCAAGAGGGCATGGGTCATTACATTGGTGTTAGCAATGGGATCATGGAATCCATGCCGTGGAAGGTGAAGCAGAGAGAGCGAATTGACCAGGAGGAGCTGCAGGGGGCTGTGTCTGGGTCCACAGACGGCAAGGAGAAGCGGGAGGTAGAAGGAGCAAAATGGAGGACGCTATGAGGAACGAAGAGGGGTGGAGGAACATCGTTGTGAAGACGGAGGTGACGTCACCGTGCACCACACCAACGAGAGAGCCAGCACTCAAACAGGAGGAAGCGACGTCACTTCAAAATGCAACAGGTCAGCAAAACAACAACAAAGTGGCCTACACACCTCTCCCCCTGCAATACAGTGGTAAGGCCAACTGGCAATTGTTTAAAATGCAGTTTGAAATGATAGCAACCATAGAGGGCTAGACAGATAAAGAGAAAGCAATTAATCTGATCGCCTGCTTGCAGGAAGATGCTATGTATAAATTACAAGCCACCACTGTATTAAAAGGCACTGATTACGGGACAATGTTAACAGAACTGGATGCATGCTTTGGGGAAATGTGTATAGATAAGCCGCGTCAATCGCGGACATGTGGGTGAAGAGTGTGTGATGGGGAGGAAGTCCAGGCCGGGGCTGAGCACCATCAAGGCGGGCCGCTATGATGGCCAGGCCCCATGGGAGGCCTATCAAGCCAAATTTAAGATGGCAGCACTCGCTAATGAATGGGGGCCGATAGAGAAAGCCTGCCAGCTAGCAGCAGCACTAGAAGGGGAAGAGCTGCAGGTATATACTGTATATGAAATGCCTGAAAATAGTAGTTAGGCATTACGTGAAATGCCTAATCCCTGGTAATTTGGTAATATTAACTCAAACATTTTTGCTGCATTTAGTTGTATCCAGTATGGTGTTAAAGTTGTTCCCACATCTTCCCGATTCCAAATTTAATTTAAAAATGGTGCTATGCATCCATTAATTATAGTTCCTAAAATTAAAAAAATGTTTAAAGCACAAAATGCTTTGCTTTGTACCAGTTCAAGTGAGAGAAAAACAGTGTTACAATAATGCATAAAATAATTTATTAAAGTATTCTGTGCTAAAATATTGATTATTATGACATTCTTTTGTTGAAGTTTATTGCAGTGCTTCTAAGTAAGTTCCTGTGCTGTTCATTGGTTTTAAGAGCAATTAATGCTATACATAAATGTTCGGAGTCCTTACACAAAAGAGAAGCATCTCTCATTATAATCAGGGGTTCACATAACTGGTACGCATCTGTACAAATAAAATAAAAATGCAGACTTCCATATTGTTGTTAACACGTAAATTCTTACCGTCACCACATTTTTCATATCAGCAGCGAGGGTGCTCACGCTTACAAGGCCAAGCATATTCTCTGGGTGTGACCTCCCGATTTTCAATTGAGTCTCAAGATCTCTGGGATCTGTGAACCACCTCCGGGTAACTGAGCTGCTTATCGCTGACCATAATTAAATACCAGTCCCCATATTTCACTTCAGGCCAGAGGGTTCCAATTCAATAAAAAGTCCATCCCTGCTAGCGCTATCATTGGCTACTTCAAGGTTTTATATAAGAAAATGGAGAGCAATAAGTGGAATCACTCCAGTTCATAATCATAACATCAACCACTTTCTTTTAATGGAGACCTGAAACAACCAGAGAGAGCAAGGAGCTTGATTTAGCTGTCCATTCCGAGAAGAGGGATGTAGTTAGTTATGTAGGGGCAGCAGTGTGGAGTAGTGGTTAGGGCTCTGGACTCTTGACCGGAGGGTCGTGGGTTCAATCCCTGCTGGGGGACACTGCTGCTGTACCCTTGAGAAAGGTACTTTACCTAGATTGCTCCAGTAAAAAAAACCCAACTGTATAAATGAGTAATTGTATGTAAAAATAATGTGATATCTTGTAACAATTGTAAGTCGCCCTGGATAAGGGCGTCTGCTAAGAAATAAATAATAATAATAATAATAGTTACTGGGAGAGGCATCCAAGTGTGGATGAGAGGAGGTGTCGATGTTTGAGAGCCATTACATTAAAATGTGAGTTTAAAAAATACATTTACTTAAGCATTTTACTTAAAATATTTTTTCCCTCCAGTTATATCCTTCTATAAATACAGTTGTGCCGTCAAGCTAACGTGTTCAACAACACTAATAAAGTGAAAAAGTTATTTTGTTTTTTGCTTTTAAATCCCCAGGGCTGGAATTTGGTGGTAGGCTATTGAAATAAACAGAGAATGTGATTTGTTAAATATTGTAATAACCAGCAATCAGGACTCCTACTTAAACATTCATAAACTATTGTTGTCTCTAACACTGCCATTAAGCAGTGCTGCTTGTGAGCGTGGGGTTTTCATATGTCAACATTTTAATCAACCTCATGCTTTTCTGTCCTGATGCATATTCATACATTGGCTCTCAAAAGTATTCACCCCCCTTGGACTTTTCCACATTTTATTGTGTTACAACATGGAATCAAAATGGATTTAATTAGGAGTTTTTGCCACTGATCAACACAAAAAAGTCCATAATGTCAAAGTGAAAAATAAAATCAACAAATTGTTCTGAATTAATTACAAATACAAAACAGAAAATAATTGATTGCATAAGTATTCACCCCCTTGAGTCAATATTTGGTAGAGGCACCTTTGGCAGCAATTACAGCCATGTGTCTATTTGGATAAGTCTCTACCAGCTTTGCACATCTGGACACTGCAATTTTTGCCAATTCTTCTTTGCAAAATTGCTCAAGCTCCGTCAAGTTGGATGGGGACCTTTGGTGAACAGCAATTTTCAACTCTTTCCACATATTCTCAATTGGATTGAGGTCCGGGCTTTGACTGGGCCACTCCAGAACATTGACCTTTTTGTTTTTAAGCCACTCCAGTGTGGCTTTGGCTGTATGTTTGGGGGCATTGTCCTGCTGGAAGATGAATCTTCTCCCAAGTCCCAGGTCTCTTGCAGAGTTCAGCAGGTTTTCCTCAAGGATTTCCCTGTACTTTGCTGCATCCATTTTGACCTCTATCTTCACGAGCTTTCCAGGCCCTGACGTAGAGAAGCATCCCCATAGCATGATGCTGCCACCACCATGCTTAACGGTAGGGATGGTGTTCTCAGGATGATGTGCGGTGTTAGGCTTGCGCCAAACATAGCGCTTAGTGTTGAGGCCAAAAAGCTCTATTTTGGTCTCTATTCTGCATTATCATATTTAAATTTCTAGCACCTTGTAGACAATACTATCATAGCATCAAAGGGTATGAATACTTTTGAATGAGCATTTTTGGAGTTTTGCTGAAATAAATAATCTATTTCTTGTAAGTTTTTTTTTCCTCATCCACAAAAGCAAAACTTTTGCTTCAAAAGATTTTTCCTAAAATGTTGTTTTCGAGAAATTTCTAGAAATTATAAATTTCAATTCGGGTATGTAAACGTTTGACTACAACTGTGTATATATATATATATATATATATATATATATATATATATATATATATATAATTTATTTGTTCCTCCTAATTGTAAAGCTCCTTTCAGCCTGGAGAAATAGACATACTTCTTTCTATTTTACAATTCCAAAGAGGCACTTAGTGCACTTAGGCTCTAAACTGGACATACAGAACTGTATTAGTAAAGTGATCCTCGTTGTTTCTTGTTTTGCACAGTAGCCCACAGAAAATACAGGGCAAATTGCCACAATTGGTATTACAGCATTTTCAATGCAACACAAAATTATACTAATCATAACTGTTTACAGGTACCTGATGATGTAAGTTGGCAGGTTTGGACAGTAATGTGTTTTTCTACTCTTATATATAGTATAACAGTAGTTTGCTTTGTTTGCCTGGTGGTTCTTTTAGTGATACTGGAAATTGCATATAAATATAACTACTAATTTACAGTAGAGAAAGAAAAAATATTGGGACAATACAGAACTGTGACTGGAAATGTCTTTAAAGCATTTACAGTGGAGCTCCAGTAACCTTGAACTGCACTTGCAATGTTATTATTGTGCATAGTGATTTGTTGAAAGACTGCAATAACTTTCTATTGACAAAAAAAAAACTTATGCCTTATATTGTCAAATCAAATAGCTTTAAGAAAATTACAAAAATCTTTCATTCTGATTTTACAATTGTCATTTCCTACTCATGAATATCTTACAATGAGTTCACGTAAGAAAATGAAAAGCCTTGGTTGTCATTCAGCGGCAGTGAAGTGTGAAGAGGTTATTCTTGTGATTCATGCCTGCTACATGGTCAATCTCAGGAGTATAAATTGACAGTTTAGTGGGAGGTGGATTTCCAGAAAACAACACAACTGATGATTAGCTATGGTAGCTGTCATTGGGAGATAATTAATCTTCTCCAACAAAAGCAGCCTCAAATTCTGGGAAGAAAGACTAGAAATGTGTAATACAGAGCTAAGCACTGGATAAAGGCGCACTGCACACATATTTTGTGTTTTTATAACACTGTCACTTCCAATGTAAATCATCAGTCTCCATTGGAAATAATGAGGGTTAATTATAGTGCTTTACTTACTACAGATGAACAATTATAGTATGACAGGGTGTTTTCATATGCTGAAATATCACAACGGCTGTGGGTGTTGTTAGTTTTTTTCTGCCATTATGTATGCAATCCTTTATGAACATTTTCGGTACTAGCTTTTCACACCAGAAGGGTACCCGACAAATCATTACAAGGTAAATCGGGACGCATAACTCCTGAAATGTTCAATTCCCACACTGTAGAGCCTTCCTTCACCGATGGACATTGTCACTTAATTAATCCCATGTACATTTGTAATAGATGTAAATTTTACTGGAGAATATTGGAGTTGCTAAAAATGTGATTACTTTAATGTTATTGAAGAGGACAATGCAGTTGCTTGTGTAGAGGGAGCCACTGTTATCTTTTTTTTGCTCCGGGTCATTTCTACTTGTGTGGACAAATGTGGATGGTTTGTTGCCATTGCCAGTAAGAATATAGGACCATGTATTTCTTTTTTGATGGCTTGCTTGTCAGTAGCTTCTGATGGATGCCTTATTTACCATGTTTTAATTATTTACTGTTTCAAGCCCAGCTTTGGTGAGAATAGTGTGACGGTCCAGGCAGCGCTGTGGGACCACCTTTTACCCTTATCCCAGTTGCCATCGTGCCAGCCCACCGTTTGGGTCTAGATGGTGTTCCAACCAGGTGGGGATGTATATACATTGCGCAGTGAGCACCTTTTGTTGTTCTTGAATGTTGCTTTATTCTGGAAGTGCCTGCCAGTATAAAGAGTCTTCTTTTCCTGCATCTCTGTGCATTATTCCGTGAATACCCACAGAATTCGCACATTGGTGTCTGAGTGGCACGCAAGATGAGCAGAGAGGAAAACCACTTGCCGCTGACCCCGTATTGGGGCGAGGGCTTTCTCATTGGGGGTTGCTTCGCTTCAAGGAGCAAGAGGGACAAGTAGCCTGGTGGATTGAAATACTGCAAGGCTATGACTTTAAAAAAGAACATCGAGCCAGGTGGAGCCATAACAATGCTGATGCTGTGACCCGCAGGGCTGTGCAGAGCTGCAGTGCCGTTATTGGGCAAGACTGGAGGAACGTGAGGCACAGTGGCAGCAGAACCTCCAGGTGGAGGTGGCAGCCATCATGTTAGAGGTTTCCAGTGAGGTGACGGAGGCAGAGTTTAAACAGCAGCAAGCCCAGGACAAAGAGCAAGCTGCTGTCATGGGGTGGCAGGCTGCTGGGCAGCGCCCGGTTTGGAGCAAGGTGTCTGCCCTTTCCCCTGAACAAAAAAGACAGTATTCACAGTGGGACTCCCTGGCGCACCAGAATGGGCTGCTGTACCTCGCATGGTTTTGAGGTCCGTGCAGAGAAAGCCTGGCACCAGACACTTTGGGGTGGCAAAGACTGCGGGAAAGATTCTACTAGGGGTTGGTCAGGAGAGATGTGTAGACCATCTGCCACAGCTGTGAAGCCTGCACCACCCAGAAGGCTCCTACTGGACACTCTAGGGCACCTCTGCAACAGTATCAAGTGGGGGCGTCCTTGGAGCGGATCAGTGTGGACATTCTTGGCCACTTTTCAAGCACAAACCAAAGCAATCGGAGAGCATGGACTATTTTACAAAGTGACCTGAAGCTTACGCCATTTCCGATCAAAGTAGCATTACCTGGTTTAATGTCTTTTTCCATGTGGAAAATTAAGATTGAATTTCATTTCACTGCCATAGTTGTTTTATACTGTGAATACAGAGGGTGATACAGATTTAAAATTAACTTTTGTGTGTATATTAGCCGACACCCTTTTATATGGAAACATTTTTTTTGCTGCATAAACCACAGGAGACCCATCATTTTTCCAGATTTCACTATTTTGGGATCTTATCCAGAATAACTTCAATGCTAACGTTTATAGCAGTTTTCCTTAAACACTGCCTTAAAGGGCCACTTCTGTTTCCAATTGACATTTTATTTCTAGGACCAGACCAAATATGTTTAGTATGGTTGTCTTATTTTAATCAACACTTAATGCAAGTCTAATTTCCTCCTCTTATTCTTGCAGTTTACCAAAAGATAATGCAGAATGTATTAACTTCATGGATATTGAAGAGTAAGATTTTAAGGGTTTTTTTTGTTTTGTTTTTTAAGTTGGTATTGTATTGTATATGATAGTAAAATATTAATTGCTGAAAAAAGTTATTCAGATAGTTCAGTCACAGCCATCCTTTGTTGTTCTAATGGTATGTTAGTTAACTTTGGTATAAAGACTACCAGTTTCTTCTCATTACTGTATGGGTTTAGAATTTCTAGTTGGGTTTGTAGAAAATGTAGATTAAAAAAAACATATATTTTACAAGCTATTGTACACCTCTGGTATGGCTCAGTAATCAGGGCCCAAAGATCAGCTTATCAAATCACCTGAATATTTCTAAAGGGACTATCCCCCCAGGCTTTTTACAATATGGAACACTGAAGACATTGAGAAAGACTTCTACTTGAAACATTTGTCAAAAAAAAAAAACTTATTTTAGTATTACAATATTATAGTTCCCAGTATCCAACCTTAAGACATTTGACCAATATTGAACATAAATAAAATATAAATTATGAATACTATTTACACTTAACCCTTTTCCCAATTACATCACCTAATGCATTCAGGATTTTAGTGGAGCAGGCTGACTGGAAATTCCACAATGCACCTATCAAAACAAAATTATCATTCATTAAGTCCACAATATTAACTAAAAAAAAAATCATTCAGGGGTATTCCTAAACTAGTGTGAAGGTAGTCATTGGTATAATTAAATAACATGTCTGTTTATGTGGTGTTTCAAAAATGTAGAATACACGAGCAAGAAGGCAAGGTGTAGTAAAATACAGGAGACAACCACTTGATAAGGAGAATCGTGTTGTACACACGTGTCAGAATACTTTTTGGTGTCTCTAAAAAGCTATTTGCAAAATATGGCCAACATATTTTAAAATCTACTTAAAAAGAAGTGACTTTAGGCATAGAATTCTGTTTCTTTCTGTACACACATGGGAGACAGACAGGCAGCAGCTAAAATGTAATGAGAGAAGTTGAATAATTTAATATATTTGTTCTGTTCAAAAGAACATCACACTAGAACCTCAATGCATTAGGTTGCATGCATTAGGTTGAATATGTTTGGAATGTAGAATCAAGCTTAAACACCTATATGACCTTGAAATAACTGAAAGATTAGAAAGTAAGTAGCTGGGTTCTGAAAAATATAGCGTTATACATCCTTGCGTGTTGCTGCAACTGTTTAAATAACATATCTGCTCTGTTTCAAAACTCTAGTGCTTTGGGGGTTGAGATCTGTCCTCTAAATCACTGCAGGAAAAGCGATTTAAAAAAAAAAAAAAGAAATAACATAACAAGTACACATCACGGATCATATTGCTGTGTTATCTGTTTGACAATGTGGAAATTAAAATGTGTTATGGGCTATCAGTTGAGCTGGCCAAATGAATTTTGGGCTCTCTTTTAGAAAAGTCAAAAGTGATAAGATTTAAGTTTTTCGAGCAATAATAATTGAAATTTAATTTTTGACCCAATTAGCAATTACAGGCATGCTGTGGATGAGCTACAAGAGTGCGTGGGTGAGTTCCTCTTGAAGAGATTTTTTTTTCATCAGCAGATTTTTTGTATTTGTGTCAGGTAGAAGCCCTGTGGTTATAAGGTGTGTGTCTGTGGGGAATATTGGGTTGGCAGTGAGGGGGTTAAATTCTTCCTTGCAGAAACACGTGGACATGTGTCTGGAGCCGTTAATTGAATAAGTGATGATTAATGAGGCTCCAGTCACAGGTGTATAAAAAGGGTATTCACATCATTAATGTTAGAGTTAATGTCGGTGTTGCTGTGCGGGAGTTTTGTGTAGACCTTTTGTTTTGGCCCTTGTGTCGTTTTGTTTGTTAATGTGTTTTTTGTCTGTGCTTTCATTTGTAAATAAACATGCGCGATAGTGCTTAAACTGCAGCTTTCTGTGTTGTGAGTCTGTCTACCCTCACAGTATTATTAATGTGTTTTTTCATTCATTTACTATTTGTTACTGGTATAGTAATAATTATGCTGTAATATGTAGTTGTAATAAGTAGTTAGTTAAATGTAAAAAAAGATGCATTATTTTTTCCTTCTTCAACCTTCTAGCAAGTACACACATTTACCCATGGCCAAAAAACTTTAAGGACCCCTGCTCTAAAGCGTCGAAAGCAAAGGTGGGGGGCAGTGTCACAATGCTGAATTACAAGGAGCTTGTTATATACTCTCCTACTTGTAGTTTGCGTCTGTGGTCCAGGAAAATCACTTTCTCTCTCCCAGACTTTTTCTTTTTCTTTTCGTATGGGTTTATTTATGACCCAAATGTATAAAATCTTACTAATGTTTCTGAGGGCACTTAACTGGAATGTTTTAAATTAAGACAGAATAATATAAGAAATAAATGAACCAATTTGAAATATAAAGTCAATGGGGTGAACTAAAACACATGCACAACATTACTTATTTTATTTTCATGGTAAATTACCCATATGTAGCTCCTATTTTAGATTACATGTCTGTACACATCTAATACCATGCATGGTTGACATCAGTGATATTTTACCAAACATTCCTTCTGTACCTTGAAGCAACTCCAAGTTTTGCTGCTTTTTGTTATTAGGGGCTATTAAGGCTTAAGGTTGCTCACACACCCTATATGCTGTATTTTTCCACAGTTTTAAGCAATGTGCAAAGACTCAATAAACCCAAGTTAATTATGCTTGGCCATTGAACACTTGACTTATTGTGTGTTTTCTTGTTTTAATTATTTGTAGATTGCTTAAAATGCACCAAAGGGTTTAAATCATATCTTGCTGAACAACTTTCTGTTTCATAAATTTCATTTTTGCTACAACAATACCAAAGAGGGGTACAACCAATACTGTACACAAATCAATAACATTAATATCCATCTCAGATGGCATTTCTGCTGCATAATTGTTATTGGCAAGCCAAAGGCAGATATTAATGCTTATTAAATAGAGATTTATGTAGTCTGTTATGCTAAAATTGATAAACATAAACATCCTGTTTTTATTGTGTCTTATGTGTGATGGATCTATGAAGGAACATCTCTGATTTAGTGACAGAGCTACCACCAAAATCAGAGGCCAGCTTAAAAGGCTTCATTTGACCCAGCTCTCAAAAGACATAATATCAAGACATCTTGTGACTTTCATGCATAAAACTTAATATGAACGCCCCCACTAGTGTTACTTTTTAGGCCCTGTCCATTGTTTAAATGTTGCTGTTCAGTTTACTGCAAGTGGTTTACAAAAAAAATGTCAACCTGGCAATCTAATTTATGAAACTCAGGTCACACGTAGTTAAATATGTCTGACAAACTGGATCGTTGTTAAAAGAATGTTCTACACAGTCTCTCCAAGTGTGAACTCAACATCTTGAGCTATTAAGTTGTTTCCTGATGGAAAATTAGGAATGTTTCCTTTAAAATCCTTAAATGAACAGTGGTGGATACACAAGGTTACTATGTGACTATGCATGCAGCTTGCTAAATAGAAACATGTGGAGATATGTAAGTAAATGTAAACCTGCCCTTGGTTGTTAGCAGTAATAGAGCAAATACCTCAATTATTCAATAATTTATTACAGTCATCATTAATAAATAAAAACTATGGTCAGTGATTTATTTGTATGTACCTATTTTGGTTTGTGACTAGAGTCAATTGATGTGACTGATGTGACGTCTGGGATACTCTGGATGAGTTAAGCTAGTTGTGAGTTATTACTTACGTAACAATAATACCCATGTAGAGTTAATAAATGAAAAAATGTAAATGAAAAATTACAGTTTCAGAAGGAACATAAATTACAGATGCACACCTCTTTATATCCCTATTAAACATGCAAGACATAGAATTTTGTAGCAGTCTACTAACTATGTGACTGATTTTAGGAGTCACCAGTCACACCAGCCTCTATAGATTGGGCAGCCTGGTCCAGGAGGAATCCGCAGCTAGCTAGGGTAGTTTGTTGGGCATACATAACACCCACCCCCATGCCATGATAATACTGTACTATGGAAATGTATATTACAGATAGTATACCCATTTATTTGTTTGATTAATACAAAAAGTGTGGGTGCTGCACTTTATTTTTAGTGAACACATAAATAAACCCATATATATATATATATATATATATATATATATATATATATATATATATATATATATATATATATATATATACACACACATACATTATGGCAGAATCTACCGATATGCTTTTGCAGTACTGATTGTATATCACTGCTTAAGACATGTAATATTTTTCTTTACTCCCCTCTACATTTTGTATTTTGGTGCTTTAGGTCATTATGAATGGTTATGAGTAAACAGAATTAAAAAAAGGTATAAAGGAGCCATAACTTGGAACGATTTCGAATGATAGCAAAGATCACAATAGTAGATAAAACTATTGGCATTTGTATTTATATGTATTACATTTTTACTTTTGTGTGATAACTAAACAAATTATTAATTTATTAGAATAACGAAGGTAGTTAAATCTGATTACATGTACTAGAAAATACTCACCTATTGATGCATCCCAGTTGTTACTTTATCAGCCACCTCCCCAACCTCCACTATTGGTAGGCAGTCCCTTGATTGGGGGTGGGGGGTGTGTGGCGTTGTCATGTCCATCCTACTGACCTGGCGCTGCCCAAGTGCTTTCTGTCATTAATTTATCCACATGCCTATATATTTGTGATAGTATTTTCAAGTCTAGATTTGCAGCCCACATATGAACATTTTCCCAGAAAGGAAATTTGAGTAACATTTTCTGAATATAATATAATGGACAATATTACTGTACCAGCGACAGGTCTTACACCAAGGCCATTGTGATCGTAGATACATGTAAGTACAGTAGTCCTTTCTAGTACTAAACTGGTAACTTTTTTATATAAAGAATCTAACCTGGATACTGTACATATTCCTTATAGCCAATATTGACAGTGATGTTTAAATGTATGGTAATTAGGTAGGTAAATTAACTAATGCAAGTGAAAATGCAAGTGAAGTATTGCAACAGGGCGAGCAGACCTGTACATATTATTTATTTATTTATTTTTAGAACGGGGTTTCCCTCTCCACCCCTGTGCAGATTATTGTTTTGTGTTTGTGTTTGTTTTATGATTTATTATTGTAGTTGTATTTATTGACGGTGAAGCGGCGTGTGTTTTGTTTTTATTTTAAAAATACCTTGTGGGAATGCATGACTGTCAGCTAGTTATTACTGAATTAGCTGGCAGTCACGCATAATAATTGTACCCGTGCAGATTGTGGCCGAGTGGTAATAGAATAATTGCCAGCTAGTTAAACCCCTTGGCCACGGTATATAAGCCTGCAGCTCTCTGCGCTCGGGGTGTGGGTGTATGAGAGGAGCGGAGAGAGAGAGAGGGAGAAAATGAAACTAAAAGAAAAACACCAGTGAAGGCTATTGCCCAGCCTGACTTTTGTTATTTTTGTGTTCGAGATTTGTTTTGTTAACCTTTTTTATTTCGCTCTGTGAGCAAGTTTCTTTTTGCTAAAACCTTTTATTTATTTTTGTATTTAAATAAACGGCGCCGCGGCGTCGTTATTATTTTGAAATCTGCAGTATTTTGTGTCAGTTTGTTTAGTTCCTGCTTCACCCTGTCACACGTGGTGTCCTGCGTGGAATCGCAGCACCTCCTGGACGCAGGCAGAAGAGGCTACTGCAGTTTCTGGTTTTTTTTTTCGTTTTTGCTATTTTTCTATTTTGTTTTTTACTTGTGGAGAAAAGGCTGCCTGCTGCTCCGCACCACCCCGGGAGTGCCTGCTGCGCCGCACTGCCGGGGCTGCCTGCTGCTCCACACAGGGTACAGGTGTCGAGGGAGAAGTGGAGCTCCCGCTGCCGCCTCCATGGCCAGGGCTCCCCTCCCGAGTTCGCCTCCGAGTCGCTGCTGCTGCCGTCGCCTCCCGAGGGTCCGCTGCTGCTGCCGTCGCCTCCCTAGAGTCCGCTGCTGCTTCCATCGCCTCCCGAGGGTCCGCTGCTGCTGCCGTCGCCTCCCGAGGGTCCGCTGCTGCTACCGTCGCCTCCCGAGGGTCCGCTGCTGCTGCCGTCGCCTGGGGTCGTCGAGGGTCCTGCTTCGCCTGGGGTCGCTACCAGTCCTGCCATGCGGCAGGAAATAATGTGGCTGAAGCCCCATGGAAGGAGCTGCCGGCCATAAAGAAGGGGAGGTCAGGAGACCACCTCCCCAGTCGCACATTCGCGGCAGGAGAAATTGTGGTTGGAGCCCACGGAGGGGAGCTGCCGGCCATGAAGAAGTGGGGGGAAGTCTGGAGACCACCCCCAAAATTTCCTAGGCCGGAGGAGCCGGCCTGTGCGCGGTCCACTGGGGCGCTACAGTTGATTGGGTGGGAAGAGGACATCTCGCCATGGCTGCCCGCGGAGACACCTTGCTTCCCCTGTTCCTGGGCCGGGACTGTTAGCCGGGACTTTGGGACTAAGGGGGGAGGTGGCCATTGGGCCATGTGTGCTGAGCACAAGGGGGGGGGATATGTAACAGGGCGAGCAGCCCTGTACGTATTATTTATTTATTTATTTTTAGAACGGGGTTTCCCCCTCCGCCCCTGTGCAGATTATTGTTTTGTGTTTGTTTTATGATTTATTATTGTAGTTGTATTTATTGACGGCGAAGCGTCGTGTGTTTTGTTTTTATTTTAAAAATATCTCGGACAGCAGGACAGCACAGGTAAGTAGAGATGAGCTCCCTTTCACTGGAAAGCAGGACTGCACAGGTGGGAGGTGGTGAGGCCCCTTCACTGGAAAGCGGGAGCAGCACAGGTAAGTAGAGATGAGCTTCCTTCACTGGAAAGCGGAAGCAGCCCAGGTAGGTGTAGGGAAAACTCCTTGGCCAGGAAATCGGTGCCACACTGGTAAGTAGAACAACGCTGCCTCCTTTGGAAAGTAGGAGCAACACAGCGTTCCCACCTTTGGAACACAGGAACCATACAGGTAAGTCAAACAGCGTTCCCTCCTTTGGAAAGCAAGAGCAACACAGGTAAGTAGAACAGCGTTTCCTGCCGTGGTGTATCACCCGGGTCACGTGATCGACTCTACCAGAGCCGTGTGCACAAACAACAGAGTTCATAAACAACTAAAAGATTTCCCCTTTTGTTGTCCTGTGTACAGTTAGTGTCTGATGTTCTTTATAAACACATGGCCCTCTACGTCGTGAAAGAGTATTCCTTGGTGCAGCGAACCAAAATAAAAAGAACCAACTCAAAACAAACCGCGCTGGTGCAGGAAACAAACAAACAAACCTGCAGCAAAACGCGAAATAAATCTTTTAAACTAACTTTTTCTAAATATCAAAGCTTCTATTATACATTCATGTGTTGCAATCTGTATTTACTAAAACGCAGATTTTCTTCAGGCAAAAAAAAAACGGCAAACAGGACAAGCCCGGGATTGTCTCCCCATTGCAACACCCCTGGCTTGTTCTGCCTGCTTCCTTTTATGTCCCCAGCCCCACCCCTTCCTGACTACGACACTGTGTATTCCGGGATATGTAGTTTTTGTTTTTTACTTCAACGTGGCTGTTTTCTTAAAGGGCCCCTGCCCCTTTCCCTCACAATATATATATATATATATATATATATATATATATATATATATATATATATATAGTCTGTTTTGGTGTGTGTGTGTATATATATATATATATATATATATATATATATATATATATATATGCAGTGCCTTGCAAAAGCATTCAGACCCCTGACCAATTCTCTCATATTACTGAATTACAAATGGTACATTGAAATTTCGTTCTGTTTGATATTTTATTTTAAAACACTGAAACTCAAAATCAATTATTGGAAGGTGACATTGGTTTTATGTTGGGAACTATTTTTAAGAAAAATAAAAAACTGAAATATCTTGCTTGCATAAGTATTCAACCCCCACACATTAATATTTGGTAGAGCCACCTTTCGCTGCAATAACAACTTTAAGTTTTTTGGGGTAAGTATGTACCAGCTTTACCTACAGTGTCGGAGTGATTTTGGCCCATTCTTCTTGGCAGATTTGCTCCAGGTTGCTCAGGTTGGTTGGACAACGCTTGTGGACCATAATTTTCAAATAGTGCCACAGATTATCAATGGGATTGAGATTGGGACTTTGACTGGGCCACTGTAGGACATTCACCTTTTTGTTCTTGAGCCACTCCAATGTTGCTTTGGCCTTGTGCTTGGGATCATTGTCCTGCTGAAAGGTGAATTTCCTCCCAATCTTCAGTTTTTTAGTGGACTGAAGCAGGTTCTCTTGCAGTATTTCCCTGTATTTTGCTCTATCCATTCTTCCTTCAATTTTAACAAGATCCCCAGTCCCTGCTGATGAGAAGCATCCCCACAGCATGATGCTGCCACCACCATACTTCACTGTAGGGATGGTGTGTCTTGAAGCATGGGCAGTGTTAGGTTTGCGCCACACATAGCACTTTGAGTTTTGGCCAAAAAGCTCTATCTTGGTCTCATCTGACCACAAAACCTTTTCCCACATTGCAGCTGGGTCACTCTCATGCTTTCTGGCAAACTCTAGACGTGCTTTCAGATGGTACTTTTTGAGTAACAGCTTCTTTCTTGCCACCCTCCCATACAGGCCAGTGTTATGCAGAGCTCTTGATATGGTTTACTGGTGCACCATTACTCCACTCCCAGCCACTGAACTCTGTAGCTCCTTCAAAGTGATTGTTGGCCTCTCTGTGGCTTCTCTCACAAGTTTCCTTCTTGTTTGAGCGCTGAGTTTTGAGGGATGGCCTTTTCTTGGCAGTGCCTGGGTGGTGTGATGCAGCTTCCACTTCCTAATTATTGATCCAAATGTGCTCACTGGGATATCCAAACACTTGGATATTATTTTGTACCCTTTCCCTAATCTATGCATTTGTATTACTTTATCTCTAACTTCTGTAGAATGCTCTTTGGTCTTCATTTTCCTTCAGATTCACAGCCTGACCAATGATCCTTCAACAGTGGGGTTTTTATCAGGTGGAGGCCAATGTTAAGGTAATTGTGTCCTCGTTAGGGCAATTTCTTTCATCGGTGTAAACTGGGAGCTTCCACAGCACAGGGGTTGAATACCAATGCAAGCAAGATATTTCAGTTTTTTATTTTTCTTAAAAATATTTCCCAACATAAAACCAATGTCACCTTACAATAATTGATTTTGAGTTTCAGTTTTTTAAAATAAAATATCAAACAGAACGAAATTTCAATGTACCATTTGTAATTCAGTAATATGAGAGAATTGGTCAGGGGTCTGAATACTTTTGCAAGGCACTGTCTATATATATATATAATTTCCAATGAATATTTTATGTTACCACAATGGAATCTGGGCATATGTTAGTGTCACAAAGACGGCCGGAGTGGGTGGCGTCAGACCAGAGCCAGGAAATAAAACAACAAGAGAGGTGGAGTTTGGTGGAGCTGAGCGAATGGTTTCGCTCAGCATTTAATAAATAAACCGAACAGAAAATAAAAGGTTTGAACACAAAACAGAAACAGGACACGGCACTTGAGCCAAAATAAACAGACAAACAAAACGAACAGACACTAACAAACAGGGACGAACAAACACGGTGACCACAAACAACTAGTATTATTATTCTTTATCTTTCTATTTTATTCTACCTCCTTCTCCTCACCCGTTCTCCACTCACCAAACACACAACCCCCAGTGAGTGAAAACATGCTGTTTTTATGCAGTTGTACCGAGACTCAATTGCTAGTCAATCATTCAATTGGAATCTCGGTACAACTGCACGTGAATTAATTAAGTGCACTCCCGTGACACACATTATACACATTTTATCTGCACGTGAAGTGATGTGCAATCCTCGTGCCTAACTACAATTATACATTTTAAACACACGTGAAACACAGACCCGTTTATATCCCGTGTACCGATGACTATACACCAACATTTACACACAACACGTAACATATAAACATGTGCTTATGTACACTACCGTACCTCTCCAATAAAACCCTGGTTAACTCCAGGTAACTCATTGAATGTTGTTTTTTTGGCAGGAAACCACAGTTTGAATGCATATAAATTGCACATACAAACGTGTACTGAATACATTTAATTAAAAATGCATTTGAAGAAAATCTGAAGTCCAGTGACATGAATGTCAATAGCAGAAACTGCCAGAAAAACATGCTGATTTTATGTTGTTGATATTGACTGGACACAAGTGGATTTTTTAAATATGCTAATGTTTATGGAGTATTATGCAGCAATATCCTCTTTTTAATGTACTTAATAACATTATTAACTGTACTTTCAAGCCAATGAACTCATCAAGCATTAAGGCTTTTTATTTCTGTTTATAAATGAAGATGAAAATTAGTTTAGAATGCTAATTAACGATTGCAAGCATTAGCTGTTACTCATAATTAAGGTTATTTTAAGGTTGATTTAACTGGAAAACTGGTCAGCCTAAAATATTACCACCTTGAAGATTTTAAAACATGGAGGGTTTATGTAAAACAACTGTATGCAATTATTTTAACAAACTGCAAAGCAGTTTTAAAATAACAACTGCCCTAAGGATTTCTTGCTTATCTCTACATGTAGCAAAGCTTAAGAACAGTGGTTTGGTACATATTTACCTATGTAAATGAAGGTGTGGGTAGGTATATTGTAATATATTGTTCATGGCATGTACAGTCCTAACTCAAACTATCTTCAGTGGGCCCTATTTACAAAACTTCCTAAAACAGTTGTCAAAATTTTGTGAATAGGCATCAATAATACTAAAATGAATTCTAAGAAATAATGAAATATGATGGGTTCACCCAGAGTTCTTTTTTTAATCAAGTGAACTTAAATTCTATATTTTGTCTGTAATGGGCTAAATCTGAAGGAGGCTATACTGTTGTGTCTTTCTTTGAAAACAATCTCAACATTTGAAAATTGGCCGTAAAGTAGTAGTCTTTTTTCCAATGACATTTTTGCAATGAAATGTAGAATTCTCTTAGGCACCTTAGGTTGGGGTCCAAAATGCCATTACTGAAGCCGACCCAGTACGACCTGGTAAAGCAAGCCATTCTGTGCCGTCTCAACATCACAGGGAAACACACCGTGTACACTTCCGGGAGTCCCCAGATACACACCCCAGGATTGTCGCACAGAAGCTGTGCGATCATATGGTGCACTGGCTCAACCCTGCCCAGAAAACAAGCTTGGAGATGGGAGAGGCAATCATGGTTGAGCAGTTTTGCCATGTGGTCGGTGCTGATACACAGGTATGGATACGGCACCACAAGCTTGGCACCCTGGAAGAGGCAGTGAAACTCGCTGAGGACTTGAGGACCCCCTGGTTTCCGCCCAGGCCGGCCTACTCACTGCTCCAGTACAATGGAACAGCCGAGTACTACCTCCTCTCTCCATTCCACCATCACTGGGACCGGGTCCGAGACCTCCTAGACTGCCGACCCCAATGGGCAACCTTGCCAAGGTTGACCCCCAGCTGGGGTAGCGTTGCTGCCCCTGCCCCTTTGCCATACCAGCAACGTGACAAATATTTAACCTCTGCTCCCTCCTTCCCCCATACCTGTTTTAAATACCACCAGCCAGGACACCAGGCCAGGTCATGCCCATCTGCGATGGAGTGTGACGTGGCAGCTTGCAATTGGGCATCAGAAGCGGGTAAGAGAGGGGAAAATGGTTGGTTGGGGGGCCTTGTATTGTTAATGTGGTTTTAGGGAATGTGAAAACCCATGCATTAGTGGACACAGGGTGTGAGCAGGCCTTAATTCGGAAAGCTCTCTTGGGCGGTGTGTCGTGGCAGCCACAAAGTCAGGTGGCTATCTCCTGTATCCATGGAAACACGGCAACATACCCCACAGTAAAAACATATTTATTGGTAGGACGGATAAAACGTCACCTAGCAGTTGGGGTGGCGGAAAGGCTACCACACCCAGTTATTCGGGGCCGAGTCTCTGCCACACACATAAACATGGCAGATGAAAAGAAAAGGGAACGAATTGGTGATGTGTTTCCTTTTCAAGCTGAAATGTTTTCTCCTATTTTCCGTTCTAGAAAAACAAATAAAGAGAGACGGACCACAAAATGGGAGGAAGCATCACTGAGAGAAGGCTGGGGTCTGGTGGGAGAGTGCTTGAATGGTAACAAACGCCAGTCAAAGGGAGTCGGAACGCAGTGTGACCGAGAGGGCGAGTTTACTGGGCCATCCAGGGCAGATGCTACTCCGGCTCCTCTTAATATACCGGACATGTGGTACTCAAGCGCGGCCATAGTGTGGGGCCAACATAATGACCCATCACTAGTGCACACTTGGTGGCAGGTCCGGTCTATTGAAGGTAAGGATGTTGACTGCGCTGGGGTGCTAGTATTTCTACATTTCATTATCAAGGGGCAATTACTGTATAGGGTAAACCTTGCCACGGGCACAGGACAGCCTGTAACACAATTATTAGTTCCCCCATCTTGTCGGCCCGAGGTCATGAGGCCGGCGCATGATATCCTTTTTGTGGGGCACCTCAGAGCTGGCAAAACAAGGGAACAAATATTGGCTTGATTTTATTGGGTAGGACTTCATACTGATGGGCCAAAATTTGTAGCCACATGCCCAGACTGCCAGCGAGTAGCGCCAGGTCGAGTGCGCCCCACCCCTTTGGTCCCATTGCAATGGACATAGTGGGTCCTTTGCTACCTTCTGATTCTGGGTATACGCATACATTAGTGGTGATAGGTTATGCAATGCGATACCAGGAAGCAGTTCCATTGAGGTCCACTAGTGCAGCTGCGATAGACAAATAATTATTGCAGATTATGGCTAGAGTAGGGATTCCCAAGAAAATCCTGACTGATCATAGAACTAACTTTCTGTCTAACACTTTACAGCGTTTTTACAAAAAAAACGTCGCATCAGGACATATGTTTATCATCCACGGATGGTTTGGTGGAACGTTTTAATCAGACCCTGAAGCAGATGCTGAGACGATTTGTGAACCAACAGCAAAAACATTGGGCTTCTTCCCTACCTCCTTTTTGCAGTGAGAGAGGTGCCACAGAGTTCGACAGGGTTCTCCCCCTTCGAGCTCTTGTACGGTCAACAGCCTTGCGGCATCCTCTATCTGCTGAGAGAGGGGTGGGAGGAGCACAAAGGCTCGTCCAAATATGTAGTGCAGCATGTGCGTCTACTAAGAGATCGCCTAAATTTAGGAGGTCGTTTGGCCCACAACAACCTCAAATCAGCTCAGCACTGGCAACAGCAGCATTACAACAAAAATGCATGAATTTGAACCTTTTGACCAGGAGACAAAGTAATGCTGCTGCTTCCCTCCTCAGAATCGAAACTATGTGCTAAATGGCACGGGCCAAAAGAAGTGATTCGGAAATATATAGAAAGGTGAATTATTAACCCTTTCCAGCCGACGTGCTCTAATTTCATTGAAAAATTCATGATAACAAAAAGGTCATTTCTCAGCCGTCCAACCAGCTATCTTGTTTTTTTTGTGTGTTTGGGTCATTGCCATGACCACGGGCCATGTCATTATTCCATTGGTTGAAGGCTAGGATGGGTGACTAAAAGGAGAACTGTGCTGTGATAATCGTGAGTGTTTGTTTTGTCGGTATTAAAATACTGTTTGTTGTTATTTAGACAGCTAACATGACCCAGAGCTGTCACCAAAGGCCAGCACTAAACCCGGATCAACATCGCTGCACTTTGTTTCACCAAGGACTGTATATTCACAACGAGCAATCAAGCACTACGTGTGGGTGAATAAGAACGAGACCATGGATTTAAACAGAGCAATACACACCATTGTATTGCCTGTTAACATTGTTTGTTATTTACTGTTGTTACGCCATCAGGCAATTGGATTACAAACAATTAAACACCATTGCACCTGGATTATCGTTGTCTGTCTGTCTGTGTGTATATATATATATATATATATATATATATATAAGCTACAGCTGTGTGGGAGTTACTATTAAAGGTTATGGTCTGAACAGACTAAACACTACTTATCTCAGTTCCAACACATTTACAGTACCAGCTTAATGAAATGATTATTTTTTCAACTGCATTCAAAACAGAGGATAAAGACAATAATCATCCTGCCTTGCTCAATTCAGTTGTCAATTTCTATCACTTATTTGCTACATTTAGCGGACTCTTGTGCTCATTCTTTGTACATCAGCAAAGACAATTGATAACAACTTGTGTTTAGTTTAGCTTTTTTTGGGTTTGATTTTACCAGGATTCCATTGTCAAGTTATGTGTGTCAGTATAGCTAACTGGTATAAATATATAGATTGGGTTGGATTTAGTGACTGGATGTTGCAGGACCTGCTGTGGGTAGGATATGCAGACCACTAGCCATGATAGATTAAGAAATTACAGTTCACATGCAATAAGAAGAGATAATTATTAGGAGACCTTATTTAAATCAAAAGTTAGCTTGTCTTTTTCCTTAACTGTAATTTTAGTCATTGGCACACTAGTGTATGGAAGCAATATGACAGCGCATTATTTTAAAGATTGGTCTTGGTACCTAAATCGCAGAAAAAAGTACAGGCTACAAAACTTAACAGTCACTTGCTACGTTCATACTTACTCCACTCAATCAGTACCACACAGTGGGAAATTGGTCTTTGCAGTTCGCACACCAATGTTTTCTATGACCGTTTTAGTCAAGATTCATTCCTGGTGTTGTCCAGTAAAAATGAAATGTTTCATTGCCACCTTATTGTAAACAATGCCCTCGAACAACTAAGACCCTTTTCACATATTCATTTTACTTCCTGCTTACAAACTATTCTTCCATCCCCTTCAATTATCCCCCCTTATTTCTAGTCTTCAATACATATTTAATACAGTTATTGGAGTAAATTCAACTGTAATTTGTAAACATACATCTGGTCCTTATAAATGAGCATTATGGATATTTTAGCAACTGAAGAAGCAAACACATATTTGCAAACAAGTTTCCCTATACTAGTATTTTTGAAGAAAGGGGTTACTGCTAAACTGAGCTCGAAAGTTTCACTCTTTTACAAAATTTGTTTGAAGGTTTTTCTCCCCATCACAGTGTCAATTTCAAGATAAGAGATGACACCTGAGATAATTGAATGCACCAATTTGAAGTTTCATTCACTTTGCTCTGTGCAGCTATGATGTAATGGCAAATACATTTGGAAATATTAATGTTGCTACTTTTGCTTAGGCTGGATTTAATATACCCACAGTGATGATATTTTAATCAAATTAACCAAAGCTATTCAGACTTGGTAAACTGTTGAAACCCATGGGATTTTTAAATGTGTATAATTTTCTAATTTCTCCAAATTAAAAAAAAAAAAAAAAACAGTCAAAAATAAAATCTGCATTGAAATCTTGTCTGTCTGACTCAATACTTATCACTTTAAGTTTATATGAAACCGACTCAGTATGTGTTTCTCATTTTACCATATTTTCTTAACAATACTGCAGTCTATTCAGTGGGCCACCCAGAAGCAGTTGTGGTTCTAGACACTAAAGACACTCATATGCACTGTTGAAGATGTAGGTTTTCATAAATATAGAACCTTAATGACCTTAGAAAAAGGTTCTAGAACAACTTCATAGAAATCTCTTGATTTGTTTTACAGGATGCATTATTATTTCAAAAATCCCAAATCCAAGGGAATAAATAATTTTTCTTAGCAGTAGCAGTAATTTGTCAAGATATTTGGGGTGCTATTTTACATTGCAAAGTTTGTTCTTAGGTCTGTTTTGTCGCCTGTGGTTGAGTTGAGCAAACAAAACTGAAGCTGCTGCATAGAAACAAAAAGACTTGATCAGACAGACTCATGTTTTTGTTAATTTCAAGATGACCACAGAAAACAGGCATTTTTTAAAATGTATTATTTAAAAAATAATTAAAAAAATGGCAGCTACTAATTTGCAAATTCTAAAACAAAATAATGTAAATGGTGACATACTGCAGACATATATCCCTGGTGAATATTATGTTCAGACCATTTTAATTGGTCATTACTAGCTACAGAATGCAAAGTACAAGCGGAATAGGAAAAATCAATGCTCATTAGCTTCCGGACAATAAAGACTGTTTGAAGCCCTTTTAGCTATATGGGAGCTGAAAAAAATCCCTCAAGGCAGTCACAGGGTCAACTCATCACAAGCAAGTAATAAACGAAAGCAAACCACATTTAAAAATGTAATTAAAACTGTAATAGCAACATTCCGCTCTAAAACAAACAGGAAGTAAATACTAGAACTTTAATCAGCACAACCTTCCATCTTGGGTAATTATCCTACTCATAGATTACACGAATCAGCCAGTTTCATGAATATCACCCTTTATTTCAGCAGTTCTCAAACTGTAGGTTACGACCTCAAAGTGGGTTGCAAATGCCATTCAACGGTTTCCATTATGTTGGGGCAAAGTGCAGCCAGTTAACTTGATTTGATTCCCATCTAACAACACTGTTGCCAGGCATATTCACAGTATGGCTATTGATGTCTACGAGCAAGTAATTGTCAAGGTAAAGCAAAGTTTTTTTTTGTGATGTGTCAGGTGCTGCTCAAAAGTTGACCTACATTAGATTTGAGAATGATGGAAAACTCGAAGAGGAATTTCTATTTTGCCAGCCATTACCTCAGTGGGGTGCAGGGGAACAGCTCTCTCCTGTTGTGGCTTGTTTTGTCTTTGATGCTGGTTTGGGATGGCAGTGCTTTGTAGGCATTTGCAGTGATGGTGCTCATGCAATGTCTGGAAAAAACAGCGGGTTAGTCACCAGAGTGTAGACAATTGCACCACAAGCCGTTTGGATCACTGCATTGTATACAGGTAAGCCCTTGTTGCAAAAATAAAATGCCACCCGTTCTGAAACAGGTTCTTGATGAAGCTGTTCACATTGTCGAGTTCATCAAGAGTCATCCAACAAATGCATGCCTGTTTGGAGTTTTGTGTGATGAGATGGCAGCAGAACACCTTCAGCTACTCTACCACACAGATGTTCAACTGGCTGTCTAGGGGCAAGGTGCTCAATCGTTTGTGTGAGCTCAGAGAGGAAGTGAGAATTTTTCTTTCTGACAATTCTGTTAGCAGAAAAGTTTGTAGGTGCTAAATAACATGCTTTGCTATCCTACCCGGCAGATATTTTTCATTGCTTACATATTCTTAGCACGTCACCAAGGATGAGATATGTCTGTCCTTTCTCTCACAGAAAAAACTGAAAGCTGAATCAAGAAGATGTCCTTGTGGTATGCTCATGTGAACCGTGGCAATTTGGAAACATTTTCTTGAGTTTTTAGATGAGAGTTCCTTGTCAAAGAATGACTTAAACTCCATCATCACCAGCCACTTGGACAGCCTTCTGTTGCAGTTTTGATAGTACCCTGAAAATCAGAAAGCAGAGGGGTTGGTTAGAAGCCCCTTTATTGCAGAAATGACTGCAGGTGCTAATTTGCCACTTACAGCAGAAGCAGCATTGGCAGACCTTTTGTGAGAAGACATTGAAGCTCAGATTTTCTCAATAACCTCTTGCTAATTTTGGATTTCTGTGCAACAAGAGTACCCCAGAGCTCTCATCTCCAGCATTGAAGAGGCTCATGTCTTCTTTATCTACCTACCTTTGTGTAGCAGGTTTTTTTTTAGCAGCACTCGAAAAACAAGTACAGGGCCCACCTTACAGTTGAAGAAGACCTCCCAGCAGCACAGAGCCCTGTTTGAAGGATTTTTTGTTCATCCAAACAAGCTCATCCTTCCCATTAAGTGAGCAATGTAATTTTTTTTTTTCGTTTTACTGCCGGGTATAAAACATTCTCTTCCAGGACTGTTTGAAGTCAGCTAAAGGCCTTTACCAGAAGCCCATTTAGTTATATGGGAGCTGCAAACAATCCCTCAAGGCAGTCACAGGGTCAACTCATCACAAGAAAGTAACAAACAAAAAGCAAACCATTTTTAAAAATGTCATTAAAACTGTAACAGCAAACTTCCACTATTCAACATACAGGAAGTAAATACTAGAACCTTAATCAGCGCAACCTTCCATCTTTGGAAATTATCCCACTCATACATTATATAAGTCAGCCAATTTCATGAATATCAAACCTTATTTTAGTCATAAAAAACAGACTTTAAAATGCAATTCTTTAAATAACTCATGAGTTAGTGAGCTGTAAAAAGTGCGGCAAAAAAACAAGAATTCATGGAAAGTTCACCAAATAAGATTTTAGCTACATCAACATACACAAGAGCTTTTAAATAGCACACCAAAACCAATAATATAAAGACCAGTGCATGTTTGGCTCCTGACAAGTTTAAATGTTATTTTAGAGTACAAAACGTACAGTACATACTTCAGACTCCGACAATTTCTGGTCGGAGTCAAGGGTCTCCAACCTTGTGCAAAAATTGAGAATTACATCATCTATAGTCTTGCAATGTGCATCTTTTTTGGAAAGGTGTACAGCCTTAACAGATCATCAAACCTTTCACCTGTCATTCTAAAATACTTAAAATATCTCTCACTGTCACATACCCGCATCTCTCCAATTAATGTTTGAAAATCTCCCTTTTGGGTTCTCTGTTGGTTGAGAGGACGAATGTACCAACAACGTTGCTTTTGATTGTTTTTAATCCTCTTGTATAGAGGTACAAATTCAGCTCATCTACTTAAATGTAAATGTATCCAATTTCGTGAATGCAGTCTTGTGACCGAGCTGTTGTTGCAGTTACGTGTGGGTAGTGACGTCACGGACCAGGAAGTACCAGTAAACAAAGGCAATGGATGGCGATGGTGAAGCGGAACGCAACGGCGCTCAGCGTTTTAATAAATAATAAACAAAAGATTTAAACAAACAACACAAAACACAACAAACAAAAAGGCGCATTGGCCAAACAAATAAACAAACAAATAAGCGTGCTGGTTTTACCACCAGCACGATACTTAGCATTTGTTTTTAAATGTAGTTTCCTATCTCCTCTCTCACTCCTAATACACCCTCCGCGAGAGAGCTGCAGGTTTATATACAGTGACCATCTCCCGATTAGCAACAATTAATCAATGAATTAACTCAGGAGATGGTCACCGTCTGCACGAGTTTAATAAGGATGCGTGACTGTCAGCTAGCTAAATAAATCACTAGCTAATCAGTCACGCATCCTCACGAGATTTTAAAAATATAAAAACAATAACAAATACAGCAGCGCTTTTATCCGCGCCGCAAAAAATAATACAAATAATAATAAACCGTGCACATATAAATATAGGGGCGGGACACTCCTCCACAAGTCTGTATTTAAAGTATTGTATTTATATCAACAACAGCTGCGACCACTTTGTGCAGTCAAAAAGAATGCGACATGATGCGTCCCCTACAGCAAATAGTGAAGCTGCACAGCTTTTAGCTGTCTGCGCCTGACGAATCACATTCATCTGCAAAAGAAGTGCTGTATGAACCAGACTTTAATAGAGTTTTCCACAATTTGGAAATAACAGCATGTTGTAAAGAAAGACTCTGTAAGTAGGTAAAATTCTGTTCTTCAATGCATTTGTTCTTCTGTCTTTAGAGAAAACAGCTCACTCACAATTTATTTTTTATTTCAGCTGTCATCCATCTACATGCTTGCTAGCTCAGCTATCTCATTCGCTGACCTACATAGCTACATGTAAATGCTGCATGCATACACAACCAAACAATTTACAGATACTCGCAGATTTGTATTTTCAGTGCATGACATACCACATTTTTTAAAGGAAATAAAGGAAGCGCCTAATCAAAGGTGTTTTTACATCCATTTCCAAGATTTCACTGACTTTTTTTTTCAAATTCACAATTTTCATGATTTCCATGACCTCTGTGACAAACTCATAGCCTTAGTCATTGTATCTAGTACAAATCAAGTTTTCACACATTGCAGAAAAAAAAGTATGGGCCAGGGATTTCATAATTTTTTAAACCAAAATGCATTTGCTTCATTTTAGTGAAATTAAAATATGACTGTAAACGTTACAAAACCAGTAAATGATACTACAATGATAAATAACTCCGAAGTGGAGTTTAATTTTACAAAAAAAAGATGGAAATTGTAATTTGGTGTAAAAATAGTGTGTGGTTTACTGCAAGTGCCATAAGGTAAATCGCATGACACAGTGCCTTTTACATGAAGGGGATCAAATTATTATAGAAACTATTGTTTCTATAAGTAGATCATTTATAGTGGGAATTTACAGTAACTACATATTTCCATGTAGCAGCTGTTTTAAATCTGTTGACACTTCATGTTTGCCAGGGTATTTAAAGCAGATCCATTGTAGTATGTAAAATGTTTCTTACCTTAAACTAAGCTATTGTTTCAAATACAAGTTGCTTTAAACTGCAGCTCCAGAACATTGCATGAAGAATATCAATTGTTTTCTTGCTATATCCTGTCTAGTAAAGAAGAAGGGTAATTTAAAGGACCACAGTGCTACAACTTTTTTCTCGATTATTACCTTTACGGTCATTAAAACCTTGTTTATGCGGTAAATGGGACAGTAACAGAGGTAAAGTGGCTAGTTTGTATAGTGCTGAAAATGCTTTATTACTTCACTAATGCACAAGTCATTACACATCAATATACAGTGCAGTGCAGTAGCTGCCTTTTATCAACTATAATTTGTAATTATTCAATAAAAGAACTGAAGAGATCGGCATTACTGTAGCATCCAGACAACATAAATGCTCTTTGAAGAGAAATACATTTTGGATAGATAAACACTAATGACAACAAGGGCTTAGTCTAATGTTCATAAAAAACACACAGTCATGAGCAAGACAGCTAAACTCCTCTTTGCTTTGGAACAGATAGAAGACCCACTCTTTTTGATTGGTAAATATGTGTCAATGGCAGACTTGTAGGACTCAAGTCAGGGACTCTGACTCAAGTCGCAGAAGACTCGGACTCCACCTTGTGTGACTCAGACTCTGACATTCAGGCTTCGTGACTCGGACATATTAATGTCATGTCCTTTTTTATTTTCTATTATAGTCCCACTTCCCCTAAAACTGACCAACAACTACATCTCTCAGAATGCAATGTCTTCAGTTACTAGGAAGTTGTGAATATGTAACCAGTTGCTGAAATGATAAATTTCAGTGATTTTTTTTGCAATAGCTAAATAAATAAATAAATATTTCTCTGTCTAATCTACTGGTATATTTTTTGAATATTCCTGGTCAAAAGCTGGTTGCATAAACTGTAGAACAACCAAGGTGGACACTACTTTGAAAAAAGCTGGAAACCACTTTCTTGCTCTAATCTGTAGGATTGGTTTTGTAGAATTTTTCTTACATGGTGTACTGCCAGCATTATTTAACAACTACATTTGTTTATGGCAGTCTTTAATTTATGCTGTGGTTTTAGAAAATTGATTTTGCTGCCAGATATGTCTGTTCCTTCAGTCAAAGTTTTTAATTGTAATTGCACCTTAAAAGTCTGCAATATAATGTACTAATGTATTGTGTTTAAGGGTTAATGCTATAGTTTCTACAGAATTTGACACTTTGAATTCTGATAATGTAAAGTCAAGTAGTTGCTTTTTATTATGGATTATTCTATAAATGCAGTGGCTCATGAAGTACATGGACTAAAATAAAAATATGTTATGTCAAGTTCATAAGATACATTATCTCACCATCTAGACACTTCAACCATTATGTTGAAAGCACAGGATAATTGATGATAATTATTGTGGTCTCTGCATAACATTTTCTCCCTCTCCTTAATGAGCCAATATAGGGAAAGGACTAAAGCTCCAGAAATCCTATTAATATTTTTATTAATAGGCAATATTTTAATGATTTTCTTGCAGAACTTCTAAGTAACAGGAATCAAACCATAGACCTTTTTCAGAGAATGCACCAAAAGTCCTGACAGTTTTAAGATTTTATTCAAAATAATAATTAAAAAACAAAAAAACCACGAAACACAGATGAAACCTCAAGAAGCCAAAGTTGTTTTTCATTATTAAAGAAAGAAAACCACATCGAACTACAATCAGATACATGTTATAAGCAGATGGTGTTTTTTTAAGCTCAGTTGGCTCTTACCAGGCTAATCTTAAAGCTAGTGTCTGGATTTATCAGGGTATCTTAGTTAATGATGTTTGTTGTCTGTAGAAATTATTTTGGTGATGTCAATATCATGCATGTTGGCAAAAAGTGGCTTCAAAGAAAATAGTCTAACCCCCATGTAACAGGGAGATCCTGTCGCTGGTTCTTGAGTACATGTGTGCTTTTGTGGAAGCAGCTGGGACGCGCAACAGGAGACGCGTTGCTAAGTAATTAATTAAGCAGGTAGGCTCGCCCCGGCTCTGAGCTGATTGGGAGGTCCTGATTGGCTGGGGGATGTACCCTGGGAGGCTGTGCAGAGCTCAAAAAGCATCTGCACCACAGCTCAAGGCAACTGCATGTCCATTGCTACACAGATGGGTGCTAAGTGAAAGCTTGTGTTTGTTTACATTGAGATGGAGAACGTCCACACTACAGGAACTACTACACGAAACCCTTCCACTCCAAGACAGTGCTCGTGAAGGCTGTTTGAAGAGGCAGGACTCGCCGTGAGAATGCTGGGACTTCAGGAGCCCTGAAGTAGGTCAGTTTAGGGGAGGCTGATCCCAAACAGTATAGAGAGGATTTGCGTACAGTAGTAGGTTCCTGGAGCAGGACATTCCTATAAGTGGGACTAGTGATCGCAATTTGATCTAGTCATTGTATTTATCTTGCTCTTATTGTATTATTACCTGTACTGTAACACTTGAAATGTATTTGCTTACGATTGTAAGTCGCCCTGGATAAGGGCGTCTGCTAAGAAATAAATAATAATAATAATAATAATAATAATAATAATAATAATAATAATAATAACAATAATTTGTGTGGCAAACTTTTATTTTTAGCTTTCTTTCTTTTCTTTATTAAATTTACACTAAGGCTACCATTTTTTGGCCCCTAGTGTCAGCACTCCTGTTAATTAAATCTGCGTGCTGTGTGGCATGTCAACACCCAGTACGCTGTGTCTGCCTCAGTACATTTCAGTGACGACTCACACACGTAACACTTCCCCCTGTTGCACCACAAATGACAGGTGAATACAGTTGATATTTAAAGTCCCATATACTTGTAATAACAGGTTCAAGAATAATTGGGTTTCACAATTAAAAAATTATATTGTTAAGTATTAACTGAGACACAATTAATTTTCTTGAACAAAAATGTTAATGTTCAAACTATCATGTTTTCGGTTACAAAGTTAAAACACTGACGTTGATATTTATACAAAAAAATATACGGTTTAATTAACTCTAATCACAATAGAAACTTACCTGCGTTCACACTTGAAGCAATAATCAATCTTAATTTTTTTGTTTTAATCTTGGTTTGTATACAAGCAGTATATATCTCTATTACTGACACAGAGAGGCTCCAGAAATTTTGGAGTTCTGCTTATTCGCATGATGTTATCAAATCCTCCCCCTTCCTGATGTCTGTTGTATTTACAGGAGCACGGAAACAACTTGTTTGTAAAATACAAACAGAGAAAAAAAACATGTAAACAGTATTTTTTTATGCAATGGATTTTGCATTATCTAGTGAAGTATAAAATAAATTAAATATTTTAAATAAAGACTTTATTTACAGGAATAAATTAGCCAGCAGTGTATCATTATTAGTTCAGTGAACAAAGCTAGAGTAGGACTAGTATCTAGGCTATTTAGTTTATCCAATGTCAGTGTAAAGTGACTAATTATAATAGCGAAATAACAGTTTTTCTATTACCAATTTTTGGTTTTAAGAAATATGAATGTAGTCGAAGTTGGCAGATGATTTCAAAAACTATTTTTCTTGACCATGTTTGTTGTTGCTAAGCCCATATCATACGACCCGCCAACCGATTCATGCAGTAACGTCATATTCATACATCTACGTGTATACCTTATATATAGTACACTGGCAGACACAACCAAGTTTTGAATTCTGTAAAATATAGGCCATGAATGGAGATGAGACCAACTAATTAGATTTCAGTTTTCTTGTCGTGTGTCACAAGGGTTGTTTCAAAGATATAATTGTAAAAATTACTGAAATTACTGTCTCCATAAATATTTACGTACAAAATATTTGATGAATTGATTAAAAAAGTAATATTAGCGCTTTGTCGTACTGATAAGCTATTTTTGCTGCTATACACATAATCTCAAATACTGGTGTTTCGTAGACCACACGGGGAGGCATGGTTCTGTAGTGAATTAGGTATACAATTTATTTAAATATAAATTAGTCTCAACATCTTATGTTGCTTTTATGTTACATTTAGGTTTTATGTAACAACACCATCTGGCGTACAGCCAAGAGTTTTTTAAAGTTCTAAAGAAGAACACACCACCTGCCAGTTCTTCAGGGCACACTGCATGATCACATACCACACAAACTTCAAAACCAGGGAAGTTTTCCATGGAACCCGCTGTAGATATGTTCATACTTTTGTTATCATTCAGTGACTAATCCCCAACCAGCCTGCTTGCTTTAATGTGAACTCTCCCTTGCATAAACAGATGTTATTTTCATCTATTTACCAATTTAACAGTAAATCACAGTTGTGAATTAATTTACTGTTACCAAGTTATCAATTATATGCATTTTCAGTTTTATGCATTGGCTTCCCCCTTAATAAGCAGGATAGGCTGAGTAACAAATGTGAATGTGTACTCATAACGAGCACGGCAATTTTCCAGAATATGAATAGCCCTTTGCAGTCCGTTTATTAAGTGCGTGTCAGGCGCGTCAGGTCCAATTTATATTCACACGCGCAGTTAATTTTAGAAGCGCTGTTTAAAAGTATTTTTTTTCCACAGTCAAACGGGTTTAAAAGGCCCTGCATATCAACAAAGCACTCACTAGGCATCTCCAGCCCCGCCCCACCCTTTCGTTCGCTATAGCTTTCACATATGCTAAGAAATAAATAATAATAATAATAATAGTCGTACATACCGATCAATCATCTCCTGATCACTCGTTTTAACACCAAACTCCTCAATAATGCGATCCAAGACATTATTTTATTACTATAACATCTCAAAAAAGCTCTGCAAATGTCTGTGATATTCTCTGTGCGCTGATTCAGTAACAGCCAGCTTGTTTCCTTATGGCCGCTGTTATCTGATGCCAGGGGCAAGTATGACTATTCATGAGATACGCCCTTTTTTTTCGGCTTGTCTCGGCTCCTGTCACTCCCACTCAGCCAGTGAATGGTTTTCTCGGCTTTTTCCGGAGAAAAAACGACTAGAAACACGTTTTTTGCGTTTTTTTGATGATGTCGGACAGGGTCCGACATTGGACCGGATAGGAATAATTGCAATGTCGGACCAGGTCCGACATAGGACCACAGAGGGTTAATAGTACTACAGCAGTTTCTATGTAACAAATTGCATTAAATCCACTCCCGATTCCAACAGTGCAATGGTGACTGTCAATCTGAAGTCTAGAGATTAAGAGCCAATCTAAGGGGGAAGGAGGAGGAACCATCCAAGACATTGAACTATGTCTGTGTTGTGAAGGACGCTTCTCTCCGATCAAACTCTTTTCAGTTACATACTTTCACTTTGAATAGGAGATTTCCCAACAACTTTCTATAGGATATTAAAAAAGACATTGTTGTTTTGAGTTCTATTGGGTTTATTTTGGGGATTTAAGTCCCTTTTGGGGCACCCTATGTGTCCACGAATGTGCAATAAATGATATAAGAATATCTTTTTTTTTTTTTAAAGGTGGCCGAGTACCAATATGAGTATTTGTTTCCGAGTATAAGTACCCGTACAAATATCAAGGGCTTGGCTTGGAGAGACCATGAGTTTCCCTTCTCTTCCCTGTGACAACAACTTCAGTGTGCAAAGAAAAATTACTCCCACACTTAGCACAATTATTTCCTTTACACAAAACTACACAGTAAAGGTAAGGTTAAGTGACCATATTGTGTTTCATACTTTGGTTAGTAGTAGTTCTGTGAAGAGGGTATCACCAAATAATTACATTCATGTTTTCCTTTTTTGATTTTCTTGCAAGATGACATTTTCTGAAGCATTGTATTAAACCTCATTGGCCTTTTAAAATAAACTGACATTAATAGGTCTTAAACAAACAGAGCATGGGAAGCTTAGAGGACAGAGAGTTAGAGCAAAAGGAAATGGTGTAAAGGCAAGCTCAATTAAACACCTGATGCCCATTTACAGTAGGCTCATAATTCATGCAACATTGCATCTGTGGTAGTCAAAATGATACCAGAAGCCTGTACATCGTCACTTTACAAATAAAATACACACACAGTTATTCCCTAGTTTTTCATCCACCTTTGCAGTGTGTTGGTTAGCAGACATTTCTCCAGGTACAGCTGGGGATTGATGCACATTCAGGGGGTGGACAAAGGGGCTTTGAAAATTGACATAAGATTTTCCTTTGTGCATATGAAATAATGGGCATTGTGCAACACAATGTGGAATTTGTTTTTTTTTTTTTGTTTGCTGTAACTAGATGCATGCTGAAAGTTTTAGTAATTATGTTAGGATCATCATATTCTAAAGTCTATCTTGATGATTATAAACATACCATTAGTTATTAAGTAATTCTATAAATTGGGAGTATAAATACGTATTAAGTAGGCAATGAGTTGTATGAATTGAGTTGGATACTTGTTTAATTTATGTACCAACAAAAGCTTTTAATACTTAAGTTTAAACAGGGAAATTGGGTTACATTATTATTATTATTATTATTATTATTATTATTATTATTATTATTATTAGGCTCTGTTAAACACAGACTAATCTTACCAAAGTTTATTTAGTTTATGAATGGAGAAGGTTCCTGAAGTTTTCTTAATTGTTTTTGTACAGTGTTTGTTTTTGCCTTTTTGTATATATTCATGTACTGCATTATATATCTCCTCTCGCACTGGGGCTACCATTACTGGTACCCAAGTGGCAGCCACCAACCACTGCACCTGACAGCCTGTGATTCAATAAAACCTGGATGACTGAACGGCATTTCAACTTCAAACCCTCTGTGTCTCTCTCATCTCTCATTAGATACCGACACAGTAACAAACGCTACAGGGGCGGAGGGGTACCCCATTCTAAAAATAAATAAATGTACAGGGCTTTCTACCGCCCTGCTACAGTCTCCCATTGATCTGATGTTGGCTGCACTCTTTTAAAGATATAATCTTTCTGGAGTGGACCACAGCAAATAACCCTGCAGAGATGTGTGCTGTGGCTTCAGTGGACAAACTGATACTACTGAAGACAATATAATTTTATGCTGAGCTTAACTTTGTGTGTTGTTGTGTATGATACATTTTGGCATTTTCATTTTTATTATAATTTCATAACAAAGATTTACTAGTTATTTGGTATTAGAACATTTATATTTTCCATCAATAACTATAAAACATTCAGTGGTAATATTTCAACTTGTCTTGAAAAGTGGAGTCAGTTGTAAAAATAAGCTTTCAAAATTCTTATTTTAAGAGAAGTGGCACCCAGCATTACTTTCCTTTCACTGTTGTTAGCATTGGTGTTAGGCCAGGAAACTGAGGGAAATAGTCTGCAGTACATTTACTTTGATTTATCATTATCATTAAGAAGAAAACATAAGTGTGCTAATAGATTAAGCTTTTTTATGTCTCTGGCAAACAGAACAGCAGCAACTCATATCTTATGATGTGCTGAAGTACTCATCTATTTAATGACTGCAGTTACACCAGAGAAACATATTTTTAAAAAAGAATGAAAAGAAAGCAGGATAGCAGTGCAGTCCTTCCTTTTATTTAAGATGGAGAGTGCTCTGGGTGTAATGGATGGGGCAGTACTAGCGTGGTTCTTGATAGTTGAGTTAAAAGCCTCTTTGGATAGTTAATTCACTTCTCCTTCCACACATAGGGACTTATCTCAATCGTGTAAGTCATTTTTTAATTGTAATATATAGATTTATTGAGTAAATTAATTGATATCTAGTAGTCCACATGCCCTGGTGTTGAGTTTGGGTGTGTCATGCTTACAGTAATTTTATTAGAGATAATGGGACAGCAGTGGCTAGAGGAGTCTCCATGGACAAGGACAATACAGTTCTCTACAACTGCATCACAGGAAATGTGATATATCACTCCACAAGCGGTCACGGCACCTTTTTCTATATTTTATACAAGCCATCTTACATGAGCAATTTCAATTACCTGTATTACAGCAATGCAGAGATCTAGCTTTGAAAAACTTTTTTTTTGTTGTCATTTTGGAATCTATCTTGCATTTATTCAAATCCAACAACTGAATTTCCACAATTGACCAAATTACACCACATTGCTAAAGAGATGCAGAGCTTGATCTAAGGAAATGAATACTTCAGATTAAGATGCTTAATCTAGGTTTAAATCCTTGTTATTTAAATGGAATATTTCAAACTTTTGCCATGTATACTTTTTAAAAGTCCACTTACAACTGTATTTTAAATAAAACATGTACTGTAATTTAATTTTGATTTCAGTATTACCAAGACTTCAATATAATTATTATTATTTATTATTATTTATTTCTTAGCAGACTTATAAACCGATAGTATGCATTTGGCTTAGACTCCTGACAATAAGAATTGCTGATAAGACCCTTTTTTTTAATGAGAGTTAACTGTAGTAACACTGCACAGTAATTTTTTCAACTTAAACAATAACTTTAGAGCTGTTTGAGAACAGGAAATAACCAACCTATTCAGTGGTTTTCAACTTTTTTTTTTCAAACTGTACCCCTTCTGTCTGACTTTGCTTGTGTGTATTACACTTGTCTATGCTTTTGCCATAGTTAAGCTAGTAGTTGCCTTTCATATATTGATTTTAGTTTCAAGCTTGCATCACATTGTAACTGCCTATGCCTCCAAATGTAATTGCCAATAGCTATGTTTCCATTGAAAGGTTTTAATTCGATAAACAAATAGAGCGCAACAAGGTCAATGGAACTTACTTGTATCTTGCTTTTAAATTGTTGATACCAGCTCCTTCACATAAAACAACAGACAACCCATAAAAGAAAACAAATATTAATCAATCATACTGAAAAATAGGGAATGTGTAACAAGCACTATAGCAACCACAGCCTCAGGATCTTTTTCTTAAGGGTGAAGTCAGGACGTTGGCCAGTTGTTTTGCTAGAAAAAAAAAGTATGGAAACCCATTTTTTCTTGATTTTGCGCAATACGTTTTGCCAATTTTTTAGATTTGCATCACTGCTAATTTGCTTTGACATTTTAATGGACACATAGTCACAGTTAGGCATTTTACATTATCAATGCATGTTTAATTGTAAAACATTTTTAGGTGACTATGACATCACATAATGTATTTCAGAAACATATGCTGAAAACAACAGATAAAGTAAATGTTAGATGTATTTATCTAAAACAAATATACCCACAACATAATTTCAATAAATGCAATTGTCAATGAAGAGAGCACTTTTGGTGCCTTTGCTCTACATTCTGTTTTCTTATAGAAGTGTACCATGTGTCAAGGGAAATCTTGGAATGTCATGACTGCTTCTTTATACAGTACATGACATGACTGTTTACCAGACAAGACAGACAGACAATCTCCATATGCCTCTAGAGCAGTGGTTCCCTACCTGTGGTCCGCAAGTAAACTCCAGGAGGTCCGCAAACAACTCCCAAAATCTAGTTCTAAGCAACACAACGAACAGCTTGTGATCATGTAAACACGATCATACTGAAGTGTCATTCTGGGCCCGTGATCGGGTAAACACGATTAAAAAAACAACACTTAGTTTATTTGACTTGCTGGGCCACCATAATTTGCAATACAGCTTGTTAATGCATATCATTGGATAGGGGAGGAATTGAATTTCACTGCCTGCTTGTTTTTTCGGGTGACTTCTGTGAGACGGACATTTAAAGGGCAGAGAAATTTTCAGCAGCACAGAGAAACAAAACATGACACAAGAACTTACTTACAGCGAAGAAAAAAAATTAGAAAACACTGTAAATCTGATGTATTTGACCTTATAGTTATATTAGAACATTTATTCTGTCTCGTGTGTTTTAATATATATGTTTTTACAACATTTATAAATATCAAGAAATGTGTGGCTATAAGCAAATACTATTCCAGGAACTAAATTTGTCAGGTGCATTTTTTCCTTATTACTGATAATAATGGAATGAATAAACTGGTATTTTATTTATAAATATTTATTTTGAGAAAATAACTGAGAGTAGTGGCCATTATTGCTTATAAAGATCCTGAGAATAAACGTGTATTATATCATTGCAATCACTCAGGTCAAATAATGTCTTGTAATCTGCCCAAACATCAATATTTTTCAACAAAACTTTCAGGACATATTGTAAGGTCCCTCGGGTCATAGAATAACACATTTTAATTCATGTATTCCTAAGCAGAAAGCATAATAATAAAATAATACTTAACATTTACCCCCAAGAAAAAATAAACAACAACTAAATATCGTGTTTCTGAAGCACTTTGCAATGTTCCCCAGTGTTCTGAAAATTCCAAGATGCTACTGTAAAAAATGATTTTTGTGAATTTTTATAGGAAGGGAGTCAACTACAGCCAAAAAAAAACTTGGTCTAGGGTGAGCATCCCATTAAAAAACGCTTGGTCCTTAAAGGGTTAACCACATTATCTCTCTCTCTCTCTCTCTCTCTCTCTCTCTCTCTCTCTCTCTCTATATATATATATATATATATATATATATATATATATACAGTATATAGTCTGCATCCTCTCCTTTATGTGTTTTCTTTTATTACTAGTGTGTTTATACATTAATCTATATTACAGCTCCCTTTGATGCAATACCAAGCATCACCTTCAAAACCACCATTAACTGAAACAGCTTTCTTTTTTTAACATCACATTTTTATTTGTTCTTTAGGATTAACATACAGAACTGAATAACATACAGTTTATTATATATCCCCTCCCACGGCAACCTGTCAACTTCCATGGACCGATCGATATAGCAAAAAAAAAAAAAAAGAAAAAAATACAGTGTACAACCAATGCACATAGAGCTCATTCAAACTGTTGCAGAGTCCAACAGCAAGGATACTTCAGCTGCTGCTTCCCCCATGTTACCAGCGTGGATGATTTGGCTTTATTTATTCAGGCTGTAGAACGTTCCAACAGAATAATCTCTTCAAAATTAAACCGCCATTGTCGCAAAGGTAACTGGTGAGGGGGGAGCTGCCGTTAGACCAGCCAGCCAAATTTTACATTGGCGTTCAGATAAATGAAGATCAGAGTCAGTATTCACTAAGTAGCAAATGTAGTGGTTCTAAAGGTAAGTCCCTGCTGATCAGATTATATAAAGTGGAAGCCACCCGACCCCATAACACAAAAACATCTGGGCATTCCCATAAAACATGTAATAAGGTACCAGGAACACCAAGAGACCAAAGCCCACAGTGTGGGTTCAGAATAATACCCATAAGGAAGCTTCTACAGGGGACTAAATAAGATCTATGGCAGATCTTGAAATTAATTAACAGGTGATCAGGGTTTTTTGAAGCTCCAAATATGTTATCCCAAACTGCTTCCCATTCAATTGGTCTATCAACTATAGCCAAATCTCTTTCCCATAAAGCAGTTAAGGACAAAGACTTGTAAGAGGCTTTAAGTAAATGGAAATAAATCTCAGCGACTGAAACAGCTTTCTAATGTGAAACAAATACTAACTAAATAAGGCACATGTGTCTTGTCAAAATTACAGACTTCTTTTTTTAGCCAGCATTATTTAAAAAAAAAAAATCTAACATTCACGTAAATGCACATCTTTATAATCTGTGCTCATTCTACTACTTGTGTTCACTGTTCAGGAAAAAAAAAAAAATGTAATCTGGCTGTCCCAGCATTTTCGCTCCGCATGAAAGTAGCACACTGCATTGACTATTCCTAACTCGCTTGGAATGACTAAATTAAAAACAAACAAACAAAAAAAGAGCCATTAAAACCACAGTTTCAGTACTTTTCATTTTCAACAATATAAAATATGTGCTACAGTGTTGCCAAGGATATAGGAATATCCCTATTATTTCCATATTATACATTTTTAGAGAGGTTAGCTGCATATAGTAACAGTAGTTAATGTGGAACAAAAAGAGGCTGTATTTGTTGCTTGATTTGTGAACTGTACCATAGTGTGAATGATTGATTTCAGCTCCATGTTATTATATGGGTTTATTCAGCCAGGTTTAATATCTCACATGACTATATGCCAAAAGGAAATTCTCTTAACGATAGGCAATAATGTGTACAGTCTGTTCTGATGCCGTCATGTTAACCAACATGCTATAAATCCTATCGATTATGTGTTACCAATCCTGTTTAATTTACACATCACAGCCCACCAGAAGTGGTATGTAACATCCTGTACACGCTCCAATAATTTTTTCATTTTTAAAATTGCTTCCCACCCACCTCTTCTTTGTATTCCAGGGTGTTTTTTTTTATATGTACATCGAGCACTGTTCACAAGGTAACGGTTACGGAGACCAGCACAGGTATTTACATTTACTGGATCCAAAGATGACCCAAGCCCCAGTGCATTATTTGTCAGGAGTTTTTGTCAAACAAAACTCTTAATCCTGCAAAACTGAGACACCGTTTATCTACAAAGGATTCAGAATGTGAACAAAAGAAAACAACCCTTCACAATACCTTCACAATAGCACAACAATTGGCCCAGCATCAATAACAAAAACATGATATATATACCTTTTTGTTTTCTCACAGACATTTATTTTATAACATCATTTTCTTTCAACAAGGCCAAGGTATTCTGAAACATGACTCTTTATATATTTAAAATATACCCCTTTGCCCTTAGTCCAAATAAACAATTCAGTGTGGCAGACAACAGGGAGGTCTTGAATCGATGGCCTTAGTGCTGTAAGCTGAAAGTGTTTAACACCCACATTGTCTTTGCTTATTAAAGCCTGCTTCTCCCTTGCATGATGATGGAGCAAGCAAGCATTTCTGTCCTGCAATCAATGTCAATTAGAGAACTCCTTTGTATTGCTGACAATCTTCTGGGTCTAAAACTGAATCTGAAGGGGCTGGTCAGTGAAAGATAACTGAAAGTCGAAAGATGAGGTGAATATGAATGTTTTCATTCCTTATCTCCAAACTGTAAAGAAAATGTTGCCTTTTACAACAACAAAGAGCACAATTCCCCTTGTTTGTTTTCATTGCCCAATCCATGATTGATTATAACAATGCAGCTTATCAGACTACAATATATCCTATGGGCCTTAGATCAACATAAGCAGTCAAAGACAAGAACACACCAATTGTACCACGTATTTGTTTGGACAACAACAAAACCAATGACACAAATATGTACAAGAGGGTGTAAACACCTTTATTATCCTCCAAAAATATGATTTAAACTGCAGTTTTATGATGAGGGCCCTATTTTGAAGAGAGTGAAAGTTCTATGGTCAAAGGTCAAACCAAAATGCTAGTCTACCTCATTCATTGAATTTGATCATCTTATACAGATTAGAATTCCCTGTTATATCATAACCATACTACAGACTCAACATATGTGCTGTTTCCTATCTTTTGGATCACTTAAAATAACTTGCTGTACTTTTTTCAGAATTATTTATTAGTGTCTTCACTCTTTATGGCCAGGTGGTAGCATGATGCTTCCCGACAACATTAATTGAAATACAAACTCTTGCCAGCAATCGGTGTCATCTGGGATGCAACTGATGAATGAACCCAATGGCCTATTGGTTTTAGACATATTGTATTTTATAAAACCATTAAAGCATAATTTTAAAATGCTGTCTATATTTATCTTTTTATTCTCAGCTGTGGTCAGGACCACAGGTCTTGAAAACGCACCTCTTAATAAATAATTTGCCAATGTTTATAGAAAACATTATTCAAAGATATTATGTCATCACTATTCATTTTAGAAAAATCTAACTTGAGTGTCGCTCTCCTCCATGGAAAAGGTGGCAGTATTTGAATGACAGGTTACTTCTCAGGAATTTGAACCAGATTTTTTTTTCGGATCCGTCTCCGAAAGTTCCAAACGGCTGATTTCGTTCTGTTCCGGTTTGAGCTAAATGAAATACCAGTTAATACCAGTTCCATTTTTTTTTCTAGCCAAATAGGCTATTGTATTCGTGTTCCTAAGTCTTCATTTTCTCAAATTAAACAAAAAAGCATGAAATACATAAACGTAATAACTTAATGCGATGTTTATCTGAAATAAACTGCAGCTAATCAAGATCACGGCTCCATCAAATATGCCACTTGTTTTTTTCTCTGTTCTGTTCCACCTTTCAACTTTGTGGTGTTTTTAACTTAATAAAAAATAATAATAATAATTTTCAGGGCTTTACACATCTGCCATTTGAAAGGTAATACATTTTTTTTGTGACAAACACATCTTCATAGCATTATATATTTACCACCACCTACATATTTCTTACTGCATAAGGAGTGCAGAAAAAAAAATCCTATCCAAGTAATCAATTACATATGAACACTCTTTATTATTAAGCACTAAGGGGGACATTGTTATAATCGGGTATTGTAGTATATTTGGTATATTTGTATTTGGGCTAGTTTAAGTTGTAATCATATAATACCTTATTTTAATTCAAATCATGTAGAACCTACCAATATTGAAATAATCAGACTGGACAACGTTTCTAGTGAATATAAAGGAACAGTTTTATTAGAAATAAAACTAAATAAAGGAAAAATTGAAGGTGCAACAACTAAGCTAAAGTAATACAGAAAGGAAGAATTAACTAAACTAAACTAAACTAAACAGTACAGAAAAGAAAGTTTAAACAACAACACCCCACTCCCGATAAGCGATCCAAAGCAATCTATGGGAGATTCCCTTAAAGGTTACAACCACATTCATGACAGTTATTTAAGACAAAGGTTAGTCTTAAAAGGGGTATCGTTAGTAACACAAATATTTACTTTAGTTAATATTTGATAAACAAAGCACCGTTAAATCATTCTCATATATATGTTTTGGTTTAGAAGGCAATTCGCACTCTTCCGAGATAAAGACGCTCTTTGCGTCCAGACCTATCGAGAATGATCTATTATCAAGACAGCTAAATTTGGATTCTAGCTTAATCACAGAATGCTAATTGCCTTGTAAAACCCACATCAATTTGTATAAATCACATACAAACAATTACTGTAGTGTTCATTAACTCAAAGCATGAATTGAAAGCAATAATACTTTTCTTACATTCTACATCAAACAAAATGTTAATTTTTCTTTAAGGTTGGCTTATTCTCGAGTTCATAACAGCTGTGGCAAAGTGGCTAGTGAAGGGGAACAGGTGTAGCGGTGATGCGATGCAGGAGTGACAAACAGACAACGGTAATTCAGTGAACAAGTGTTTATTGTGCTGTTTCCAGGTCTGGCGACCGTCAAATAATATATCCCCGGCAGTACACAACAATGTGTAAAGCACGGGGAGCGTGAATAACTTTTACAGTTCTGAACAAAACAAAAGGCACGGTCACCAGTCCTGGGTGAATCCAAAGCGTGCAGGTGCTCGGTGCAGTGGTGCTCGGATAGTGCTTTCCTGGCGACAGCTCGGAGGTGTGCTTTAACTGTCTAGTGGTGCAATAAAGACAGACAATTACAGACAGACAGAAATAACACACAACACGTAACACTTATTTCTCTTATTTTCTGAGAGCTCTCTCTCAGTCCTTCTCTCCTAGCGTTTAACCCAAACGAAGGAAAAGATCAGCGTTACCCTGGCCCCTATATGTAATCCTGCATGATATCTAGGTAGCGGTTGCAGCTGCCTTATTACTTGCAGCTGCCCCTCGTTTACCTTTCAAGTCAAAACGGTCTTACAACAGAGTCTCGCTTCTTTCCAGGCTGACCCACTTCCGGTCCGGAAACGAACTGTCAGGCCAGCCCTTCCAGATACTTCTCCTCCCGTTCTTTAGCGCCCTCACAGGTCGGGAGGACGATTTATCACCAGAACTCATTATATTTCTGTCACACAGCATAAAAACACTTAAGTGTTTTTATGTGTTAACACTTAAAAGGCTCTTGGCTTTCCTGTTGGCAGAGAAGTCCAGGTTCTGGGGTCTGTCTTCTTTGCTTCTGTGTCTCCTTACCAGGGGAGTAAAGAAATGTCTTTGCAAAAACAAGAGTCATTAACTAATTCCACTGAAACAGCAATTCCTCCACCAATATGTGCACTCTTCGTCCGGTTATGTCAGGGATAATCCATGGTAAACTCCGGCATTCCTAGCTGAGTAAAAGACTGAATATATTTCAATTTTTGTCGACTTCAAATGTTCATCCAACTCTTTCTCTTTCGGTGATCAATCGGAACTAAGTTAGAGATTTGATTACAAGTAATTTTAGGATTTTAGACATCTTACGCAGTGGACTCCCACACCAAGGCAAACATTAGAGTAGGTATTTTGTATCAGAGTTTCTGAAAATTGTATCTCTGTTTAAGTCAGTCGCAGGCTTTGACTTCAGATTGTCAAAGTTCAGAGACTTGTTTGTCTGTCAACAGCCTTGGGTTTCGTGTCGGGAGCATTGTTTGAATGTCGCACTTTGTCCTTTTCTACTCCTCGCTTCACCCCTGTGATTGGATAGTTTGTTTATTTAGGGCTGTGCCTGAGTCCACGTGGGGTGTTTCTCATTGGTTGTTCTCGTTCCAAGATGGCCCATTGTTCTCAATTGTATTTAAGAGGTGTCCTTTTCTTTCTCCATAGTGTCAAGGCATTCAAAACTGTCTGGTTTTACCTTTTGAAAGACACTGTCGATGCAACAGGATTTATTCAGCACTGGTGAAGACAGACCCCTTTGTCCAGTATTTAGTTTATGACTTTTTAAAAGCATTCTTTGTCAGTGGGGGAGACCAGAAACCAAGTAGACACAGAGAATGGCTTAGGACCCCCCTCTGTATATTCCAATTCTGTTAATTTCATACACAGAATGATATTATGACCCACTCTGATGCTACAGAATGCACATTTCACAGTAAGATATACAACAAATGTAACATGTACACACATGCACATTTTCTACATACTTATTTTGGATATAATAATGAAAATTAAATACTGAACAATGAAATTATGAATCGTTAAATGATTGAGAATACAACTAAATACATCTGTTGTACAACAAACATTGCTGTGTTCTCAAGTTGACAGTAAAATATCTTAACTGTTAATATCCAGGGATATAACTAGCAAACCCCCAATTATTAACAAACCGCTTCACTTGCCACACATACTTCTACAGCTTGTTTTCTGTGTACATAACTTAATAATAAGTTAATAGCAGTAACTGTTTATTTTGAGCGAATACAAGACTTATCACATAACGTGGATCCAGCATGTAGCTGACCGCAAGGTGGTAGCCTGAACTAATAGCAAATATAGTGCTATTTTATTTATTGGCTGCTACGAAAAAGCAAGCTAAATGTAATGATGAATTTCATTAGCTGGCTGTGATGTAATGCTTTGTCGTTGACTCTGAGGTGTAAGACCATGGGAAGAGCATTTTTTTCAAATTATTGTATGTTTGAAAACAAAGGAAAGAGACAGATAGAACAGACTGAAAGGGAATGAAAAAATGTTATTGTAGCGTGCACGGGGGAAGGCAGCAGTAGGGCTGGTAGGTGACGTAATCACACACAAAGACATAAGCATGATATACGCTCCTTACAAGGGAGCCGGCTCCTTTGCCTCCCTCCATCTGTGTGTGGATTACCTCGCCCTGTGTGATGCGCCTGCCTGCGGAAACCAGGATTGCTACTTTGGTGTCAGAAGTGGGCCTTGAGGTACCCAGTGCACGCACTCGTCGGACTGTAGCCTGGTTAGCAAGTTCGGGGAGGACTTGAGGCTGGCAGGGGACAGTGTAGCGTGCACGGGGGAAGGCAGCAGTAGAGCTGGTAGGTGACATAATCACACACAGAGACATAAGCCCGATATACACTCCTTGCAAAGGAGCTGGCTCCTTTGTAAGGAGACTTTAGTAGGATTCCATGTTGCTTTAACACAAGTGCATAATACATTAGCAAACAGAAGCATGAAGGAAAAGCAGTGCTGGAAAGAGGCAGTCTCCTCAAAATACAGGAAGCTTATAGAATTTAACACTTTCCTCCTGCGTATATTCTCCACAGGCGAGGTTTAGTACACCAGCGTCAGTTTCTCCAGCAGAGCAACCTGATCTAAAAGCAGCCAGCTTGAAAAGGTATGTTATTTTGCTGCCCTGAACCGTCTTTTATTTCCTAGGATGGGGGCCGTTCAGGGTCAAACAGAATGCTACTTATAATCTAAATGCAGCACAGATGTGCAAACACTGTGCCCCTTATAATATGATAGTGGGTCTTTAATCTTATTTTAGAGTTTGAGATTCTATTTTCTTTCTTTGTGAGTAAAAAAAAGCCAATGAACTCAACAAAGTATGCAGTTTATACTTCAAAAATTGTGGCCATTATTGATCTTATTAGAAATAAGAAGCTGTTTTACACGCAGCAAGTACCAAATGATGTTGATATTCTATGAGCTCATAGGAGTATTAAAAGACAAGCAGGTACTGCAGAACATCACTCCCATCAAATGACTTGTTCTACAGCAATCCAGGAATAGTCACAGAGCTAAAGATTACATTCTGTGGGTCATACGTTAATCAGATTCAAAGCACAGGGAGTGGAATTCATGAGGTTTAAAGGATAAGTACAGTTTAGTGCCCTCTGTGTGGCAATGAAAGTACAGGCAATGACTATTAATGAGTTGCAGCATATAGTATAAACTGTAGGGTCCAATAATGTAATGTCAGCGACTGGAGAAAATATCCATGAAGACAAATTTGTTGGGTATAAAAGGACCTGAACCATTCAAGGTCTGACACTGTAAGCAGAATTATGGCTAATTTCCTGTAGTGATACAGTTTATATGGCACAATTGAAACATTTTCCCCATATTTAAAATATAACATTGTATATAACAGTTTTTTTTTTTAAATGGTTAATTTAATTTGATTTCGGATTCTCAGTAAGTTGTTATAGGTATATACCAGAGTTGGCCAAACCGCTGCTCCCGGGCAGTTCAAGTGCGGCTCCCGGTGAAATGCCTGGTAACACAAACTTTGCGGCTCGAATGAACTGAAGAAAGAGTAATAAACAAAAACAAAATAAAAGAGAGAAAGTAAAAGTAAACACAAGTTTATTATTTTTGTTCTCTGTATTCATTCGTGTTTATTATTCTTTCTTCTTTCCCCATGTCTTTAGTTTCTTTGAGCCTGCATGTTCACTGCAAGGACATTTCGTCATTTGATGACCTTCGACACGCATATTTCGATCACCTCGGGTGAAAGCCGGATGTGCAGTTGAAAGTGAACTTCATAATTTTCAATTAAGAGCTTGTTCGTTTTGTGGAGACAATGGCATTGAGCAAACCATCCACGAGTAAAACAGGTCACGTGGTGGTGTTGATATTACAGCATATCACCATGGGTCGGCACTTCTTTTCAAAATCACCGGTAGATATCTATACGGCACTAGAATTAAAAAAACAAAAAACAAAACAAAAACGGCAGCCATTTTATCGCAATAAAAATAACTAACCAGGTTTATGTTTATGTTGACTTTTTAGGAAACCGAAGTGTAGATCAGATTTTGAATGAGTCTGAATCGTACATCAAGTAGTGAAAAAAAGCAAAATTAGTTAATGAATTCAAAACTCCCTATTCTAATCTCTCTGCCCCTTCTCCCTGAGCTCAACCAGAACTACAGCGTTTCCCTATCCCATTCTGAAAATGCATGGTTTTAAAAAAAAATCTTAAAACTTTCAGCCTTTTTTAAAAAGATTTGGGTTGCTCTTAAAAGAGCCTTTTGTGGTTAAATGGATGTTTTGTTGCCCCTGGGCTACTGTATGTCTGTACTCCTCCTTTGGTTGGTTGCATCTCCTGACCCGCATGCACAAAAAAAAAATTCAGATACTGTTGCAGATTTTGTGAAGAAGGGTCTGCGTGACTAAAGGCAGACTCATTTGTGCTGTGTCATGATGAAAATGGGCAGTAATATTTTACTTTAAAATGTAATGAACAAACCAAGAAGTACAAGAAGTATAACAAATCAAATAAAGAAAAAATGCACTTTCAATGGCAATGTTCAATTCAACATCTATAAATCGCTTTACTTTTTTTAATTAATGCATTTTTGGTATTTTTTTTTTTTAAAGTTACTGTATATGGAACTATTTTTTCTTAGATCAGTTTTAGGTGGAAGGATATTTAATAAAATTACTTTTTGTTAATTAAAAACTTTTTTTTCATTTCCCCAATTTAGTTAGTTAACCCATTTTATAAGCACAATAAGGCACTTCAGGGTGTGTGATATACTTTAATATCACACACCCTGTCATGCTTTATTGCTTACAATGTCTCGTCATGAGCAGGTACTGTAATCCCTTTAAAAATAAATACAGTGCATTTGTCATCCTTAAAGCTCTCAAAAGTATTTCATACAAGCAGCAGTCATACAAAATATATATATCAAGCATTCAGACCTTCAAGGGAAGAGCTTGTCAAAAATAATCCTTACAAAAATGCGTCTTTTTCAGTTGTGTTTTTAGTGAAATCATGGCATCATATTTTGCTTCATAATAACTGTAAATTTGATTTAAAGTGCATAATACATATAAACAGAAATAATGGAAAAACACCATAGTGTTATATTTAAAGTTTAATACACTGCAGATCTACAGTACAATAAAATTACCCAGAAACTAAGGCTCTGCAATGTTCTCCCTTGTTGTGTATTTTGCTGCCATCAAGAGATAACAGCTACTGTAATGCAGAGAGTAAGTGCAAGATTCAGTTATAATTAGGGGTCTACTTAAATCGTGGAGAATTTATTATTTTTCCCAGGTAGGTTATGGCATAAAATTGTGATTTTCTGGACATTTCACAGATCTGTTTAAACATTAAATAAACCAAAGTAGATAATATTTCAGAGCACTATAAAAGCCTAAAAATAGTGGTACTTGCTTCCTTACTAAAACTGAGTGCTGTCATTTCTTAAAGGCAAGCATGCAACATCCCCCTGTTGGTATGTGGCTTGTAGGGTCAGGAAGTTTGGAGTCTGGCCACCCCTGGTATATATCACTAATGAAAGTTAGGCATTTTATCAAACTGTTATTTTTTAGTGACATACTAAGCTTTATGCATGTTATATTTTTGGTGGGATTTCTCAATCTCAATCATGTTGTAACTCAAAATGATCTAGCAGGACTCCATGATATAATGCAGGTGAAAGACTAATATATTGTGAGGGTATATGGTTATTCGCAGGTCTGCCTATCAGATCTAACTTTACATTTGTTATTCACATATTGACATGATTAATTGTCATAACAAAATGCTGAATATATCTCAAATTAATTCAGTGCATGAACTCACACAGAAATCAATTATCTGTAGCAGTGATTAAGGTAAAGTAGGTGTAGTTAAATTATGAAGCCTCACTTTTATTTATTTTTCATGATTAGAATTAATCATACTGTAGTTATAATTTTGTTTAATTGCCATGATGATGTTTAAAAGGCAAAGGGTTTTAAATGCAGATTGATCATCTGGAGGCAGTGCAATAAGAAACAATTTGTGTGGTAGCTATAATCTACTTTTGTGTTACCCACTTAGAACCAGGGGTGAAATTCCACCGGCCTCATCGGTACTTATTTTAATGCCAGTTTGGGTACAGAGACTTATTTGATCTCTCTTCAACCTTATCTCAGTCAGCGCAGCGTGCATTTTGAGTCCTCATACTGCTTCTGTTTCTGTTAGCTGCTATTGGAAAGCATTACTGCCAGTATAATAACTGCATGTTGACAGGCTGAGCTTTCATTCTGATCAGATTTTAATTTTTAGCCTGCTTCACACATTTCCTCCCATTTTTCTGTCAGTGCTCATTGGTTGATCAACTAGAGAAGACTTTAGCAGTGCAATGTAAAAACAGTGACATGGAGTAATATTATTTCTTTTACTAGTGCAGAGGAACTATCTGAATATTTGAACGACCATTGCTACACATTCATTTGAAGGCAAAAATCCACGTCAGTGTCTGCCATAAATGACATAGTTGATCAATATTAGAATGATTATCATAGTGTTTTGCCTTGCACCGTACCACCTTGTTAGAATTTGTGCTACAGTTTCTAAAAGGCATGTGATGTGAGGGGCAGTAGGGATTAACATAACAAGCAGGATCAACAATGTAAAGTGCTGCTTTAGATTTGACAAGCGAGTCAGATTAAGGGTATACAGGCAGGTACATTACTTGAAAATGCTTCACGCTTTCCAAACACAGGCCCAACTTGCAACGTAAATGTTACATATAGTGCCAATGTTTTGTTTTGTTTTATTGTGATCCTATTTTCTTTAATGAGGACAGTAATACACGAAAAACAAAATTCTTTGTACAATGCCACCTTTTCTACATTTATTTTTTGGAGAGTTTATTTGAGTTTTCACTTGCTTGTACATCTAAAAAAGGCATAAGCAAACCACATTAATGCTATTACTTTATGAACATTTTTTTTTTTTTTTTTTACATTTTATCGTGCAGAAACTACAAGGACAGGGATTAAAACAAAAAAAAATGTGATGCCTATGTTTATACTGTTTCTTCCTGAAATGCAAAAGAAAAACCCTTAAACTACTGTTTATAATTAATTCAGTGGGGCAAAGTAAAGCCTTAACAAACCTATTCCTGGGTATTACAGTTTGCTTATCATTTTATGATATAACATTACAAACCATTATACTGTAGTGTTTCACAAGAGGCAGAAAACAGGAAAGACACTTGGTTCTTTTGAAAGATTTATTCTGACGCTCTCTCAATTATACACTAGAGTCCACAGCTCTGTCAGCAAAACATTGACAAAGTGGCGGTGACCCTCTACAATGCCATCCTTATTCATTGACACTGTTGCCCCGCTTACAACCAGAACCGTCAAGAAAGATCGAAACTGCCCACGGTACACCCTAGAACATCGACTGCTTAAATCTGCCTGCCGCAAGCTCGAGCGCAAGTGGAGATCATCTGGACTAACTGTTCACAGAGAGATCTGGACCGACCATCTCAAAAGCTACAGGCGTGCGCTTGCCGCAGCCAGGGTGAAATACTTCTCTGAAATCATAACTGTGGGACACGATAAACCCAATGTTCTTTTTAAGACCATTGACCAAATCCTACATCCAGCCACCAACAGATCCAACTCCCGTCCATCCTTCTTTCTTACCTGTCATGATTTCTCCTCTTTCTTTCGGAACAAAATCGACAACATCTATTCTACGCTCGCCCACCACAAACCCAGTTTACTACTTGACCACCTCCTCCTTCTCTCCTCTCTCCATTGCTGATGTTTCCGGCTTACTGTTGAAATCAACTACTGCCACATGCCCCCTGGACCCTTGTCCAACTAACCTTGTCCGTCTCTGTGCTTCTAATCTTGCTCCCTCCATTATGCACACTCTCAACCTGTCCCTGGACTCTGGCTCCGTTCCTGCTGCCCTTAAGCTTACTTATTAAGCTGACTTATCTAATTTCTGTCCCATCTCCAATCTCCCTTTTCTCTCAAAAACTCTTGAAAGGGCTGTAGTTAGTCAGCTGATGAATCATCTCACGGACAACAATCTGCTTGAATCTCTACAGTCTGGTTTCCGACTGCATCACAGTACTGAAACTGCTCTGCTCCGGATTGTGAATGGCTCCTGCTCAATGCTGATGCTGGATCTCCCTCTGTGCTTGTCCTCCTTGAACTAACAGCCGCTTTTGACACCATAGATCATGGCATTCTTCTTGACCGCCTTCAGAAGTATGCTGGAATCTCTGGAACCTGTCTCTCCTGGATGTCCTCTTACCTATCTGGACGCATGCAGTCTGTTTTCTATGCTGGACGCAGTGGCGTTGCAAACCCAGTCACTTGTGGTGTCCCCCAAGGATCTGTTCTTGGGCCCCTTCTCTGTCTCCTGTCGACTCGACTACTGCAACTCTCTATATGGTGGTCTCCCGGCACGCACCATAAACCGACTATAGCTAGTTCAGAATACCGCTGCCAGGATCCTTACCAGATGTAAAAAACGTGATCACATCACCCCCACCTGTAGAGTTCAGGATTATTTTCAAAACTCTCCTGCTCACCTACAATGCCCGAGTACCTGCTCAACATGCTGAACCGCTATGTCCCTGCCTGCAAGCTGAGGTTCTCCGACTTTGGACTGCTTGTTGTCCCCAAGCAAAAGTGCACCACACTTGGAGAACGCTCGTTTAACTTCATGGCTCTGACTCTTTGGAACTCTCTCCCAGCTTTGGTGCTTGATGTTCCCACTGTCGCTCGCTTTAAATCAACTCTCAAGACCCACCTGTTCTCTCTTGCTTTCCATGCTCTTTAAGCCTGATATCTGCTATTAGCTGCTGTGTTGCTGCTACAATTTTATGTATTATGTTACTATCATGTATTATGCACTTTCCACTGTATTTAATGTATTATGCTTTTTTTTTTACTGTATATCATGTATTCTGCATTTCTTTGTATTTAAAGTATTATGGATTTTCTTGTTGTTACTGCATCTTGTAAAGCGCTTTGTGATGGTGGTCCACTTTGAAAGGCGCTATATAAAATAAAAATTGATTGATTGATTGATTATACGCTTAGCTCCACCCCTTTATGTAAATCAGGATGTGGCACTTACACACATCCCATTGGTCCTCGGCCGCACACGTTGGACCAATGGGAACACACACACAGACAGGTCCAATCACAGGGGAGACACAGCACACAAACAAGCAGGGCTAGAATTACACATACAGAGGTAAACACAGCGGTGGCGGGAATTCAAAGAGGGAAACACAAATACACAGATCACTACAATGCTTTTATTAGATTTAGCTGGGAAGTGAAAGCAGTTTTTGTTTTATTTAACTTAAATAAGTTAGTAATGTACTTTAGCTTAGGTATTGTATTAAATACCCTTAGGTATTGTATTACCTATTGTATTACCTATAGTTTGACCAGTTGTCAGAGCAATAATAATAAAAAATAATAATTCTAGCAAAACACCTGATTTTTGTCTAAGAGTTTATTATTTGAAGTAATAAGCAAAATGTCTAAATAAAATACAGGGATATATGTTCTAATCCAAGGCTATTATTGTAGCATGGCCAGGTCCTGTTGTAGGTGAGTACCCAGGGTCTGGAAAGTATAGGGATTATTGCTGAGAATACTATGGAGATTAAAATGGCCAAGTCAAGTACATAATGTTTTAAAGAGTAATGCCTATCACATTAAAAATTAGAGGGGTATTTTAGCCCCTATTGTGCATCGTTTGACTTAGACCTAATTCTTTCATAGCACAATTGTATTTTTAGGATATCTGAAACAAAACTCCCTCTACAGCAGTTACTGCACAGTGTAATACTTCTTAATACTTATTTAAGGTTTAACATAAGTGTTATATTACAGTACATGAGTGATACACGCAGAGGGTACAAAGCTTTCAGTATTTTCAGCTTCTTTGTTTATGGTGAAGTGGTTATATTTTATCAGTTCTTTTTGAATGGTTATTTTGTATTCCAAAATGTATTACCGATATGCATACATTTTTAAAAGTATTTATTTATTGTCACTCAAATTGTCTCAATTTTTGAAATGTTTACATGTAGAGGGGGAAAAAACGAACCACAGGTCTGCTCCACCCAACTGTGCATATGAGTAACTGTGCTTTTTTGTTGAGAATCCCCCCTCCTTGCTTAGAACTATAACTTATTCTCTATGCCAGGGGTTTTCAACTGGGGGTATGCGGACCCCTGACATCCACTGTCAAGTTCCTGGGTGTAGAAATGGACGCTGGCTTGGTTGTGGGATCGGAGGACAGCCACTGAACCTTCTGTTCCCCTGAGCTAATAAAAAGGACATTTTGGCATGCAAAAGCTTATGAATTAATTGCTGCATAATTAATACTATAAGATAACTCCCATAGAAAAAGATGACCAACTTTAAGGAATTGGCCACGCTGGTTCCTATAATTTGGGCACTAGTTTCTGACTGGTTCAGTAGCCACAGCCTGCTGTTAGTGTTTGTAATTCGAATCATGATTGAGAGAGGGGCCTCTACTAAAAATTCCTGTCATTTGCTTTTCATATTGGGTTGCTTTGAGAGTCAATCCACAGATGTCGGATTGGGTTAAGATTGAACACCATTAATGGTTGGACCGGAGGGGCAAAAGGGGGCAGGAGTCAGAAAAGGCAGAAGTACAGGAGCCAGATTCTAGACAGATTGGCTGTGAGGGGTTGTGTCGGAGGTGAATGGTCTGCCGTGCTGTCTGCTTGAAAAGAGTAGGGAACCAGATGGTGGAATAAATCTAAAGCTGAGGCAGATGTGCTTTCTGAGAATCTGCAAAACTTGTGCATTTTTCCAGTTTAGGGCTTCTCTTACGCAGCATCAAATCAAACAATTCCTGAAATTTAAGGTGTTTCCACAAATCAGACCATATATAGTGAAATAACAGAAGGAAAGAAAACATGTACAGTATTTCCTCATTTACTATTTGATGCATCTCGCCCAGATATTTACTCACGTATTTAGAAGCACAAGGAAGCCCTTTTTGTTGTTGTGTGTAGGCTATAGGCTCGATTACTTTTACATTTTACAAAAATAATAAGTACTGTAGTCTCAAAAAATGAAAAAAAAGATTAAATGTGGGTAGATCTTTTTTTTGGAAGGCAGAAGCGAAAATGATATGTGATTTTAATAAAAATATGAACTTTTGCAAAGAAATTACCGTACCTTATTGGCCTATTGAAGGTTGTAAGGTTCACTCAAACAATGGCTGAAGATGAAACAGTTGGAACTTTCCAATATTTAAATAAAATAAATAAATGTAGAAACACTAACAAATAACATCTCAGCTAAATATGTGTAACTATATTAATTATTTTTCATACAAAGCCTACAAACTGTAAAATATTGTAGCGGCGGGTGCAGGCACACTGGCTTTGTCTGTGGCTGTATTGCACTCCAGAACTGTTTCAGCTGTGTGCTTGGACTATGACAGACTTGTGGGACTTAATTGCTTGCACCGTGCAGCAGGGTGCTGAGACTTACTGCCCTGATCAGACAGTCTACACGGAGGTCACCAGGTGCTATTCACATGAACCCCATGCGGCTGTACAGGACTGATTGGATGAGGACCATTATAATCTTTTATATTGTTGTTTGTTAAAGGTCAGTGGGCACTGACTGGCCAAGCCTCACATAACTAGTAACTTTGTGTTTCTGGGTCTGGGTCTGAGGGGGATTAAAAGAGGGTGCATGAGGTGCATGTGAGTGTGTGTGGATTCAGAGAGTGGAGAATCATGTGCTGTGAGCTGTGCTACTTACTGTGAACCTGTTGCTGCAAATAATCAGCCTGTCGGCTATTGAACCATGATCTGTTGTCAGGACTGCCTTCTTTTTCCGATAGCAATTTCATCCTGTGCTACATTGTGTTATTCACAGTCACTCAACAACAGAGCATTTGTAAAACTTAGGAAATAATTTGCAGCATCTAATAGTGTACAGATAAACCTGTCTAACCCGACATCGAATATGACAAGAAAAGTGTGCCGGATAATACAGTGTTTTGGTTTATAGAGGCAGCTCCTGTAAAATCTAATACTGTACCTTTAAAAATTATAAATAATAAACTATTTGAAAACTTTGAAATACTCACAGTACATACAGTGAGAATACTGTCCAGGTAAACCCTGTCATTTTACTCTCCATTATGTAAACAAGTATTTTATTGCAGATGTGAAAAAAAATCTGACTGGATACCAAAACTTACAAATCAATATTGGATTGTATAGGGTATCACACCTTTCATTTCAATAGGGAGTTGGTCAGGATCCTAAATTATGCCAATACAGAATGCCAGTATGTAGAGGGGCAGGAGATTTAGACAGGTTTTACTGTGTATTTGGTTGCTGTTTTTTTAAATTAAAAGACAATAAATCAATATATTTGCTTAAAAGATCTGTGTTGTTTACACTTGTATAGTCTAAAGTTGTTTGGTTTACTTTGGTATGATATCATCCCTATTTTATATCTCATGTATATGTTTAGTTTTTTGTTTTTTGTTTTTTAAACGTGAATCTTCAAGCACGCTTCAAAGCTGTTTTTAAAAAAGGATTTACATTACCAAAAGCATTGACTCTGGAGCTGGCCTTTGACCTCCAGGGGCCGGGAGCTCGCTGACATCCACTCTCAAGTTCCTGGGTGTAGAAGCTGGCTTGGTTGTGGGATCGGAGGGCACTCGCTGAACCTTCATTTCCCCTGAACTGTGGAGGGAATTGCTGCGATGTGGGGAAAAAAATAATTAGACATTCTAAATTGGGGAGAAAACTGAGGGTAAAATAATTGGGCACACTGAATAAAAATAAAATAAATAATGGTACACACCCTTAAAGCACCATGTAAGAGAAGCCACAGCCTCCTCTTTGTGCTGTGCCTTTAATTTTTGTTTTAATATCAAGCAATTGGGCAGCATTGTGATTTTTGTTTTAATGCCAACATTTATCCCGTCTAAAGCGGCACACATAATTTTGACTGAATCTGCCTCCAGGTCTGTGTCCCAGTTGTTGTTTCTGCCTTGTGTCTCTAAATAGAAGTGTAAGGTAAACAGAAGGTGTGTGAATACCGTTACATTTTTTATGTTAGCTTCGTTTTATATTTAATACATTGCAAGGCAGCATCCGGTCCCTTTTTAGTACAACTTAACTTTAGTGACTGACTGATTTTTTCAGCTTGACCAAAATATAATGCAACTTGTTCACAGATGTTTAAATTGAGCTTAGTTAGTCAAACTAGATGCAAAGAATGTGTAAACATCTCTTTTACTGGTTCTGAAATTATATGTTTCAAAAACATATGCATTGCTTAAAACTAATGCAATTGCATGCACATTACCTATAAGTATAAACCGAATGGTATTCAACTTCTTTGTCCTTTTAAAGTTTATAGTTGTTTGTTAACAATGGCATACAGTATTGAAGTGAATTCTTTGTTTTTTCTAGGTCCTTGGGTACGACCAATGATTCAGGTTTCAACCAGTTCTTTTCAAAAAAATTATAGTAATTGAAGTCTGGTAATAAATAGACTCCAGGTCACTGTAGCTAAACACTGTTTAAAGTCATGTGCTGGAAAAACATGCATCTTTAAAACAACAAACCTGGACCTTGGGGGTTGAAGGCTACTGCTGTAGGCAATGCTGTGTAGCAAAGCTGAAATTCCAAAAGGCTTCATTTTCTTTTTTTGTGTAGTCTCAGCAAGAGTGCACAGGACTGTTTTATAAATATTTAACATCTTTGTAATTTATTTTCTGAAAAAACAATAAAACATTTCAATAAAAAGCACACATGTTCATTCCCATTACATTTCTATAGCACACTGTCCTAAGTCCAGTTGACAAAAAAAAAAAAATCTAAATCTATATAGAATACCTGTATGCTTAGGATTATTTTTGGATAAAAAAAACAGTGTGAGAACAAAGGCATCTCACATCTCATTTTAACATTTTCAACCGCATTCCCCCCCTAGCAATGCTGCAGGCACTTTTTACTCGTTTTATGACAACATTTTGCATTTCTTATTTCAGTCTCTTATCTTCATCTGTAGCTTGTTACTTCAAAGTAATTGCTGACAGAGATGAACACTTGTAATTGCTGTAATCGTAAAAGGACCAAATAAACACGGCTACTTTTGTTGACATATACTTTTAGTACTGGATATGAATATACATTGTTTAGAGATGTATCATTTTGCATAAACATGACCCTCTGTAAGTGTTCCATATCAATATTGATTATAAATAAAACAATTAATGAACAGTTTTCCAAAATAAATAAATAAAAGAAAATGGATGATTAAGAAGATTTGCAGCCATGTTTTTCATGTGTAAAAAAATAAATATATTATGCAGATTTTTCTGAAAGCAGCAGTTACGTTCTCCAATGGGTCGCTATCAACTATTTGTATGAATGCACATACTTTTAGTAACAGAAAAAAAGTCTTAAAATCCTAAACAACTGGAGTTTGGTGGTATTATTTCAGTCAGAAAAGCACCACCCAATGCACCTAGAATAAATAGATAAAATATAATAACATTGTGATTGACATAAGAGCAGCTTAGTACTGAATACTGTGAGTGGTCTGAAGAGTTAAAGAAAAGAAGATTGAAAAGCTTAAAATAAGACTAAAATAAGCTTAATATTTCACTGCGTAGCATATACAGTACACTCTCCAAAGAGATTAAACATATTTATGTTAAAAAAATATATATAAATGACTGTGACAAGGTAAAGCGATCCTGTACTGCAATTCAACCTCCCAGCCTCCAGAGGGCTGTGAATCGACCACGAGGTTCCCAACAAGGATCACGTGACACAGGACTGACGTCATGGGGCGGAAGTCCCGGTTTGCTTGATGGGAGGCTTTTGCTGTTGGGGCAGAAGTCCAGATACAACAGTCGCCATCTTTGTTGGGGGGTGGTAACCCGGGAACACGCTGGAACATTCTCGAATCGGCAGATGATTAGAATGCTGCTGATTGGAGGGCATTCCCTTGTGTATATAGGGCCCAGGTTGTAACAACTCAGGGTTGGTTTGTGGAAGGAGACAAGCACATTGCTAGCACAGATGCTTGTTAAAAGAGGATGCTAACACTCTGTGTGGACTTTTTTATCAAATAGATCCAGAGAGAGAGAGAGAGAAAAAACCCAGCGGGATGCTGACTCTTCCCACGAAGTGAAGCCCTCCAGGAAGCTTTAAAAACTTTAAAACAGCCTTCTTTTGTTTATTGCAAGTCCTTGGTTAGCGGTTCTCTTACGTTTAAGACTTTTTAATTTAACCAAACCAAATAGCATTGTTGGTAGGAGGGGAGGGTTTTCTTGGAGTTATTTTAAAGAGAGGAATGTTCTCCGAGAGCCAGAGGGGACCCCTGGCCAAATCTATCTTAACAATCTCTCTATCGTTCCAGGTTCTCTGGGGGCAGCATACATGCTCCCCAGCCTTGGAGGACGATCGGTTCAATCTTAACTCTAAGAGGGCAGTTTCCTGTGGCTCAGCAAGTCTCCATAGCGTAGCCTTTCCTTGTTAGTCGTGGCGACTTCTAGTCTTCTAGTATCCTCTATCCTTCTTTTCGTTTTCCCCTTGAGGGAAGTAACGCTTGCTCCCCAGCCTTGGAAGCTGATCAGTTCAGCCCTAGCTCTTGTTTTGTGAATAGGCATGTAGGTGGGGCTGGCAGAACTGAAAGGTAATATTGTTACATTAACTGAATGGAATAAGGAAGGCTGTTCAGTTCCTGCACTGAATAAAGACAAATGTTTAGAGAAAAATCATAACTCAATATTGAAGAAACAGAACTCAGAACCACTCAGAATGATTGGAATACCATACAATTTAAATGTAAATGGGAAATGGGAAATGAAAAAATAAGCTAATATGACATTTACAGTATGACCTTTGATTTATAACATTCCCAAACTCAGCCTTGCTTTATTTGTTTATTTTTGCTTTCTTTACTTTGTATGTAAGTAGAACAGCACTTTTTAAAAAAAAAAATAATTTACCACATGTACTTCAGGAAAAAAGCATGTGACAAAGCAATAGGCCTTCTCACACAGCACATCTGTGCATGTAGTCTCAACATGAGTTACAATTTCAGTACTTTATGCTTAAGAGAGCGTGGTTGAATGTCAATCTGCACAAAAAGAAAAACTGATAGATCACCACAGTTGGAAGGAATATCCAGGGAGTGAATCCATCTTTCATAAGAGATGTTATCTTTTCTGTGTATTGGAGCCAGACAGTAGACTGAATAAAATGCCTCTAGCTGTGGGCTGGCAGGGATTTGATAGGTCTGCATCATTTGCTCAGCCGTTTTTCCGTCTGCCAGCACTCTTGTTTGTAAAGTGTGCCGCCCGGTGAGTGATGTCAGAGATGAACAATGAAATGAGCCATGGGGTTGGTTTGGGAGGAGGTAAACTTTTTTATCATGCTTATGGTCACACAATTGTTTGCCATGTATCACTGTCATGTCCCTGAGCAGGCAGCCTGTAATACACAGAAATCGTTTCAAATTGGGACAATACTTGTTGGAGAACAGTTATATAGTATGGCAAGCCAAATTATCATTTAGAGATATCTCAAATTGCATTTTAAGATATCTTGAAATATTTAGAGATAGCTGTAAAACATTTCCAGATATCTGAAATTGAATTCCAGATATCTTTAATTGTGCAGTTTTTAAGATATTTAAAATTAATTCAAAGATATCTGTAAATCAATTTGAGATATTTAAAAATGAAATAAAGATATCTCAAATTGATTTACAGATATCTTTAAATACTATGGAAACCATATGGATTGTGCTAGCATGGCACGCCAAACTGTCATTTAGAGATATCTTAAAATGAGGGTTTTAAAGATATCTCTAAATCATTTAAAGATATCTTCAAACAACGTCCTGTTCATTTAAAGATATCTCTAAATCATTTAGAGATATCTCTAAATAACTTCCTGTTCATTTGAAGATATCTAAAAATAGACAGGAAGGCCGTTGAAAACATAGAGCATTTTCACAGGAAGTCATTTCGAGATATCTTGAAATGGCTTCCTGTTCATTTGAAGATATCTTCAAATGATTTAGAGATATCTCTAAATGAACAGGAAGTTATTTCGAGATATATCTAAATGAACAGGAAGTTATTTGAAGATATCTCCAAATGATTTAGAGATATCCTTAAATGAACAGGACGTTATTTAGAGTTATCTCTAAATCATTTAGAGATATCTGAAGAAAAGTATTTCAAGATATCAAACACATTTAGCGATATCTTAAAATGATTTAAAGATATCTAAAAATGCATTTTAGATATCTAATTTAAAGCGCCATTTAAAGATATCTGTAAATCATTTTGAGATATCTTCAAATCACTCTAAATGTAAATGTATTTTAGATAGCTTAAAATGATTTAGAGATATCTTTAAATATTTGAAGATATATTAAAATATTTAGAGATATCTGGAAATGATTTAGAGATATCTTCAAATTTTTAGAAATATCTCTAAATGATCGTTTGGCTTGCCATAATATAGAGAGGTTTATTTAGAGAAAACCAAGACCAAAAAACAATAATCTATCAGTAAGAATTTAATCTTCTCAACTGTGTGGCCTGTGTAATCTTTAATTTTCATGGTAGACAGATTTTTTTTTACATCTCAGTAAATGTTCTACTTGGAAAAACCTAGAAAATTATCGAGATTGAGAGTATATATACAAAATGTGTTGTTAAAATGAATGTACAAAACAAAATACAGTGCCTTAACTGATCATGGACTAAGAGTCAGCAATTTAGATGCAAACCCTCTCAGACTACTGTTTTTATCAGTCTAGTAATCCCCGAAAATCTGAGCTAATCCAAGATCAATCAGGTTAAACCGACTGAGCATAGGGACTAATGAAGCCACAAAAGCCTCTTCATAAGGATGAAATTAAAGGACCATCAAAGAAGGAAATGTACAAACATGCAACTGGTGGTGGTCTTTAATACTGTATGTGACATACAAATAGATGAAAGAGAAATCAAAATGGAGAGGAACATATACAATATACCATTTACCCTGTTCGTTATAATAGGGAGAAAGAAAGAGTATTTACAAAACAGGTAACATTGATATATCAATGTATTAAAAAACGGCAATTTCAATTATTGGAAAAAATCAGTGGGCATTTAAATCTACTGTTATTGTTTTTACATCAGGGACAGGTGAATTGGAGGCAGAATTCTAGTTGCTGGATTTAACATTATAGTCATTATTGTCAATATCAATACATGTTGAAGAGTCTCACCTCATTTAGGGGCTGATGTAAGGATACGTGCAAAGTGATTTGCAGCTGCAAAACACCCATATTGTGCCCAAAATCGGCGTTTTGCACTCACAAACTTTATACCGCCTCTTACAAGGTGCAAACTATTGTAAAAGCGAGTAATTAAGAGCTGTATAAAACCACACACCTTCAGAGACCTGTCATTGGCCTCAGGGTGGCTGCTGTGGTACACTTCCTGATGCAGTGACGCTTGACTCTTGTTGAGGACATGCAGGAAAACCTTCGGAGGAGAAGGGCAAGACGGAGAAGACCCTGCATATTCAAACCCAGGGTCACTTTGTTTGGGATGCCAGAGGAAGTGGTGGTAAGGCGTTATCGTCTCACTCCAGAGGTCATCTTAGACCTAATAGCTGAATAAATTTTCATCCTCCACAAATCTCATACAGCTCTTACTACTCTCTGTACTAACTCACCTCACCTCTGGGTTGTAAGTGCAGCCGCTAAATAGCCCGATGCACAGGCAGCACTCATTGCGACCCTCATTATCAAGATTGCAGCTCATTGTTTGTGCGTGTTGAATAATTTGCATTGCTCTTAAGCTTACAGTACATAGGCTGCAGTGCAAAACAATTGCCTGGCCGCTAGGCCATTTGGATTGTGCAGCCACAATTGTTTGCACTGTGGCTATCCTTACATCAGCCCCAAACTATCCACTGAACAAATCAATGTCACCAATCAATGCAATCTTAACATGCATGGTGTAATCATGGGTTATGGACAGAAACAGTCGCAGACATCATTTATGCAATCATGACAAAAAAAGCTTGCTTGGAGAGAAATCTCCAATATCCAACCACAATGAAACTTATACAGATCATGCAAGACTTACAGGTGGTAATATGCTTCCAGTAAAATATAAACTTTAAATAAGTTGTTAACAGATTTCTCATTTTATCAGAAAACCAAGAGTTCTGCAAAACAATATGTATATAATTAATTACGATCAACAGAAAGCGTTAAACTAATACCCTGTCTGCACTATCAAAATAATGTGCAATGTTGAAAACAGGATTGTAATGACAAGTTTGAAAAAGGTATTAGTAATTAATTGCATACATTAACAAAGGACCCCTGTCCGGAATCACAATTCAAATATGTCCTGATAATTATCAAAATTCAAATCACGACACTTCAACAGAATCAATACCCATTGCACAGACATTTCACAGTTTCTCAACTATTTATATTAAACAGTGGAAGATGAATTATCCAATTCAATCCAGTATTGTTGAATTTCCTATTTATGAAGACAAACTTTGAGGTAAGAGTGCAGGCTTATGGATGACATAAGTTTATCAAGCTGCTGATACTTTGAGCAACAGTGGGTATCATAAGAACATTCAATCCAATACAAATATGCAGTGATCAACTCTTTAAGGTCCTCCCAATGTTAAATATCCCGCCGCCGAACTGGATCTTTAACTCTTTTTACTCAGGCACTGTGAGAGACAGCCCTGCTTCAGACCTGTCAAACGAGGTCCTACTTGTGTATTTCCCATAGGTGACCCTATTAGGAGATAGGCTTGAATGCAAGTGTTTTGGAATGTTGCTGCAGCGCTGATAACAGACCTACCTCGGTGCAGTAAACCAACATTTTCACACAAAATCTTTACAAAATAAGAGAAATGGGAACATCAAAGGCACAAGGACCTATTTTCTAATAAATATATATTTGTTTTTCATGTTTGTGGGTTATTTATTTTTGTTTCCTTTGCACATGTTCAATGTTTTTTATTTTTATTATTATTATTTTTTGGTAGCTTTTGGGCCATTCTGTATATATGGCCATAATTCCCTTATTTATTATCCAATTTGTTCAATTTTTTTCATGTTCCCTACATTGTTTACAAACATTTAATAATGTTTTTTTTTTTCCTAAAAGCATCTCTCTTTATCTGTGGTTTTTGTTATCTGTATTGAACAGGGTGAGTTTCAGACTATTTCACTTTTTTTATGTGTGCACAATCATTTCATGTATGACATGTTCATATAACCATTATAGTTAAGAGTTATAGGCACAATTCTAACAGTAAAAAACAGGCAAAAATGACTCGGACCCTATTAATATCAAATCTCCATAATGTGTATCGGGGGACTCCAGTCACATCTTTTGATGAAATTTGCTAGGCTTTGAAATCTTCATGACTCTATTTAGCCCCACAACATCCTTACAAATCAGTTGGAATTTTACTGTAGATCCAAATTTGCAACTTGACCTGTCCAAGTGTGAGATCATGAGGACCTACCACTTATTATACAGAAAGTTAAGGTGTTGTGTGATAGCAGGATACATTGGTTTCACAGTGCAAATAAATGGTATATTACTTTGCACAATGATAAAGACTTATGATATTGTTATAATTAGAAGAACATGTGGGAGTGAGGAGGAAATGTTTTATTTGTCTCTGTTTAACAAAGTATATCACATTATTTACTGCCAACCTTTTTTTATTTTTGGTCACATCTAATGAACAGCATGAATAAATAATCAAATAATAATAAAATACCTGTACCAATACCAAAGTAAATTCACAGCAGAAAAGAAAAGCATTACAATATATTATCACCTGATTTATAATGTTGCAGATATCAGAGATGGTTAAACAATACACTGATGGCACTCAGTGATGGAATTAGTAAATAGAACTGAGTCCCTTTGGAGACAAGTCTACATTTGTATATTTGTATTGGTTTTCCATTATTTGATCACTTTGTCTGCCCAGTGCCATTAGGGAGGGACAACTTAATTTAGCAGAACAGAAAAAACAAACAAATGTAATTATTTATCTCAATATGGCGTCTGCTCGTCCAAAGAAGACCAATATATATGGCTCATATAACTTGAATCGTCTGCTCAATATGCATTTACAAAGTATTTTAAAGTGCAATTTTGTAACAGTTTCCTTTTCTAAAATATTCCATTCTTAACAATATTATTCACATATTAATCTCCTTCAAATGCCATTTTCCCACTAGTTGTTTTACTTGCATTTACTAAATCTGTTACTACAGTAGAGATTCTAATTGGCATTGTCGTTTATTCCCACTGAAATGAATCACTTAATCAGAAAACTTATTTTTTTGCCCACAAATGTGGTTTAATACCTCTGACAAGCTTTCTGTATCTTATTCATTGGAACTTGAGCACAGCACAATCAGTATTTAACCATTTGTTTGGGAAAATGTTTCCAATAAACAAAAACAAAAACAAAACAAAACACAAAAATAAGCCTCTCTTTATTATTACTACTGTTATTATTTTGTAGTTTTTTTTTTTAAGTATACAGATTTCTAGATCTTTAAACTAGATGAAATTCAGGTTTTCAAATGCAGTGGTACCTTTACTTCTACTAAGGTGTAACACATATATCAGTTACTTTTAAGGTTGTTCCACAGAAGGTTCTTCTGTGGTGGAGTATAGAGCATTCGGAAAAGCATGTGGCTAATTTGCATATAACAGGAAGTTAAAGGTAGAATGGAAAGGCTTTAAAAAATATTATTCTCTTACCCACATGTCATTTATATTATTTGGTTCACTATTAATGTCTTGTTTTGATCACATCATTGAGACAAGAATTTGAAACCAAATAACATGGCATGTGCGTTAGAGAATAATACATTTTTAATACACTTCTTTTAAGAACACCTAATCTGACACTTTTTTTACCATCTACAGGTAATAAAATATGAATAAAAGAAATAATGTAAGCACTAGATGGCCATACATTTATTTCGATTTACGAACAACATGGGATTCTTCTTTTTTTAATATTATACTTGATTGTATAATAGAGGTTTTTATATATATGCTCAATCGAAACAATAAGTCTTATTTGATATCTTCTCACATTTTCCTGGTGTCTCCAGTTTGTAAGGTTTTATATAAATTGTAATACTTTTATGTGCCCCTTTAATTGGTAAAGATGTGAGAAATCATTGAAACTTTGTCTCTGAACATTGTGTGACTTTTCTGTGTTTAATGTAAGGCTTTTTAAATATATTTCAATTCAAGCCCACTACGTCAAGGAGCATCTCTGTAATTAAAGGTAAAGTAGTGGATAAGAAGTTCTACATTAACAGTGAGGCAATACCAACAGTGTCTGAGAAGCCTGTGTCCCCGTGGCCCTAGCCAGCCCATTGTGAAGCATCCGGGGCTGAAAACCCACTCAAATCTCACAAAAAGCCTTGTCCCCGAGGGCCAAAGTGGCATGCTGGACACCCAAGCAACGCGCACATAGGGTGTGCCCATCCTCCTGGGGCATGTTTGCCCTACAGGATGTGCAAGCATGGAACCAGGACATGCTTCCCGTCACTCCTCTAATACCGCCTGGTATATAAGCCTTAGCCGCCGGGCAACGTGCCTGCACAATAGGGGGAGAACACTTTTTTTTTTTTTTTTTTTTTGAAGGCCCGACACACCGGGGTGGGCAGGCCGAGGCAGCTGGCGAGTTCTACCCTCAGGGTGGCAGGTAAAAACGCAGCCCTGGTGGAGGAATTACACGGCTGACTGGCTTTTTTTGTTTTGTTTTGTTTTTTACTGCACTTCAGCTGAATCCACAGCACAACACAGGAAAAGCGGGATTGGGCGATCGAGTCAATACACAGGTAACAACAGTACAAATTTTTATTTATTTATATTTCACCCAACTGCGTGCACGGCAGCCGGCGGAAACACTCAACAGCGGGGGTACAGCAAAGCCTAGCCCTGGAGGAGGAGCTGCGTTCTCCCCAAGAGTGTAGGCTTGAAAAGACACACACACACACTCCTTTAAATCAATACTGCATGGGCAGTCGCACACATATGACAGACAGTAAAAAAAAAGACAGCCTGCAACGCAAGCGAGGCAGGCTGCTGAAGAAAGGAGAAGAAAGAGGCTTTATTTTAGAGTCGCTGATTCCACGAAAGCAGCAAGCCAGCTTTCACCACAAATGTCGACTCAGAAAAGCTCTTTCAAAATACGCTCAGTTGTAAACACAGAGGTCTTACCTTACCATCTTGAGAGGCAAAGAGAACATGGCTTCCGTGGCTTGACTGTTTAATCCCTCGGTAGGCCGGACCGAGGACGTCACCCCAGGAAGGGGCCTATCGGCAGCTCTGATATAAAGAGCTCAGTGAATACCTACCCCAATAGGCAGGCATATCCCATAAGTATGTTTTGGTGATTGTCTTTGAATTGAAAGGGAACTGTTTATTCATGATTTTCAGACAGCAGTTGTGACCTCGGGCATATGACCCTTGTTTATGCATGAGTTGTTTCATTGGTGTGGACCATAATCAACCCTCTTCTGCTAGGAGCGGTGCACTGTTGGAGCCGCGTCACGGGGCATCTGCTGGCGTGCCTCCAGTGAAAGGTGGCCAACTCTGTTCATTGGAGAAAGAAGGAGATGTCTACTCCCTCTAGGTGTAGTTCGACTCCCAGGAGGCAGTAATTTGCTGAGTATATTAATGTTGTAAAAGGTATTTTCGGGGCTCAAGATTTCATCTGTTGAGACCTGTAACTGCGCTTACAGTATTGCTTTGATTGTGTCCTGTACTATCTTTGGATTTGCTTTGTTCCTGAATAAAACTCTTCTGATTATTGATTACCTGAAGAAGACGGACTTACTATTTTTAAGAAAATGAAACTATTACAAGTTCCAAATTGAGAGGAAGAATAAATAATTGATTTTAAATGTTAAAGACTGCGTGGCAGGGCTGAGGCCCTGCACTTGAGAAAATGTGTTTTTGTTTAGTTTATTTGCATTTGAGGGTTTTGTGTTTATATTTAATTAATTATTAGAACCAGAAGCTCCGTCTGAGACTTGCTACCTACTGTGTTTTGTTGCAGGGAAATGCAGCTGGCGATTGACCAGCTGCAGATCCCAAACCAGCAGGTGGGCGTATCCTGGCAGAGTGGCTGCTGACACACATCGAGGCTGCTGGGAACCGATGTCTGATCGCCTGTTGAAGGACAACTTTTTTCATTGATCGTGAGTACGGAAAAATAACTTTTCCACAACCACCGTGTATCTAACAGGGTTAGGCTACCTTTCTACAATCACCATGTGTGTAATAAGGGTTGGGTCTTCAGCCTGACGATAGCTAGGGGATCTGCAAATCCCAACCAGTATAGTATAGTATGTGTCAGCGTAGGTTCCTGAAGCAAAGGCCGCAAAATGATAAACAAGTGACAGAATTTACATTACATTTGGCAGGAAGTTTAGTCCGACCAGGTAGTTTCTTAACAGGCACTTGTATACCAAATAAAGAACACATGTACACATAAGGCTAAGTTGTTCATTAATATAATGGAATGTCCTTGTATCAGTATGTGATGGCAACACAATACAAAAACAAACCAGAAATAAATGATACCAACTTGTCAGCTGCACAATGTTAGTTGAAGGCCTAAAGAAAGAAAATAAAAGTCCCAACAAATATAACAAAGGGAGGTTGAAATTTCAACTGCCTCTGAGACCTACATTTGCAAGAATGATGTGTTCACTGCCAGTAGGCTAAACTGCGTTTTGTTTTACCGTACATGCACCACTACGTGCCAAAAATCTGAACTGTGACGTGCCTGATAGGCTGTTACAGACATTTCTAAACTAAAATAAAATGACTGTCAGAACAAATTATAGTCATCTGTGCGTAAACAAGGTCACTAAAGGACCTTGTAGTACAGTACATCAAATACACAGACTTTCTGCAAGCTTTTCTCAGGGGAAATATTTATGGACAGATAGAAGCTGCACTTGTGCATTGTTTTTAACGGAAGGAATGGCTATACATTTGTATCTTGCTCTAAAATTATATGCTTCAGGTCAGTTGCACAATCTATTATTTGCTTTTGTGGCCTGTATACGATATTGCATTGTCTAGACTTTGCAGTCATAACAGGATAATACCACAAACACTGGTAACAATCTACAGTTAAGTCATATTATGAAACATTTCTGAAATCCTACATTATTTAATTGATTATTTAATTCTAATTAGCCACTAAATAGGTGGACATTAACAGTAACTCTTGAGTGCACATCATGTTATTCTCAATGGTTATTGAGTTAAAAAAATATATCAGTGTGCTTTTGGCCTGTGGAAACAAGTTGTAATACTTTCATCAATATAATGCTGTCAGATGTAAGTAAATCTCTTTTTTTAAGTGCTTTATGTTTAAGGATGTAGTAAAGCATCTAAAATAAGCCTGAGGGGGTTTGTCTTGCTAATTTGATTATGTACAGTATATTAGGACAATCATTTCACCTTAACTCTTTCAGTCTTTAATTATTTTCTGTCAAAATTAAGTTATATAATTCAAAAGGATACTCCTTTATTGAGTATGCATGAGAACAAGGTAAAACTATATATATATATATATATATATATATATATATATATATATATATATATATATATATATATATATACACTACCGTTCAAAAGTTTGGGGTCACTTAGAAATTTCCTTGTTTTCCATGAAAACATACATGAAATGAGTTTGAATAGGAAATATAGCAAAATGAATAGGAAATATAGTCATTGACAAGGTTAGAAATAATGATTTTTAATTGAAATAATAATTGTGTCCTTCAAACTTTGCTTTGTCAAAGAATCCTCCATTTGCAGCAATTACAGCCTTGCAGACCTTTGGCATTCTAGTTGTCAATTTGTTGAGGTAATCTGAAAAGATTTCACCCCATGCTTCCTGAAGCACCTCCCACAAGTTGGATTGGCTTGATGGGCACTTCACGCACCATACGGTCAAGCTGCTCCCACAACAGCTCAATAGGGTTGACATCCGGTGACTGTGCTGGCCACTCCATTATAGACAGAATACCAGCTCACTGCTTCTTCCCTAAATAGTTCTTGCATAGTTTGGAGCTGTGCTTTGGGTCATTGTCCTGTTGTAGGAGGAAATTGGCTCCAATCAAGCACCGTCCACAAGGTATGGCATGGCGTTGCAAAATGGAGTGATAGCCTTCCTTCTTCAAGATCCCTTTTACCCTGTACAAATCTCCCACTTTACCACCACCAAAGCACCCCCAGACCATCACATTGCCTCCACCATGCTTGACAGATGGCGTCAAGCACTCCTCCAGCATCTTTTCATTTGGTCTGCGTCTCACGAATGTTCTTCTTTGTGATCCCAACACCTCAAACTTAGATTTGTCTGTCCATAACACTTTTTCCAATCTTCCTCTGTCCAGTGTCTGTGTTCTTTTGCCCATCTTAATCTTTTCTTTTTATTGGCCAGTCTGAGATATGGCTTTTCTTTGCAACTCTGCCTAGAAGGCCAGCATCCCGAGTCGCCTCTTCACTGTTGACGTTGAGACTGGTGTTTTATGGGTACTATTTAATGAAGCTGCCAGTTGAGGACCTGTGAGGCGTCTGTTTCTCAAACTAGACACTCTAATGTATTTGTCCTCTTGCTCAGTTGTGCACCGGGCCTCCCACTCCTCTTTCTATTCTGGTTAGAGCCAGTTTGCGCTGTTCTGTGAAGGGAGTAGTACACAGCGTTGTAACGAGATCTTCAGTTTCTTGGCAATTTCTTGCATGGAATAGCCTTCATTTCTCAGAACAAGAATAGACTGACGAGTTTCAGAAGAAAGTTCTTTGTTTCTGGCCATTTTGAGCCTGTAATCGAACCCACAATTGCTGATGCTCCAGATACTCAACTAGTCTAAAGAAGGCCAGTTTTATTGCTTCTTTAATCAGCACAACAGTTTTCAGCTGTGCTAACATAATTGCAAAAGGGTTTTCTAATGATCAATTAGCCTTTTAAAATGATAAACTTGGATTAGCAAACACAACGTGCCATTGGAACACAGGACTGATGGTTGCTGATAATGGGCCTCTGTACGCCTATGTGGATATTCCATTACAAATCAGCCGTTTCCAGCTACAATAGTCATTTACAACATTAACAATGTCTACACTGTATTTCTGATCAATTTGATGTTATTTTAATGGACAAAAATTTGCTTTTCTTTCGAAAACAAGGAAATTTCTAAGTGACCCCAAACTTTTGAACGGTAGTGTATATATATATATATATATATATATATATATATATATATATATATATATATATATATATATATAATTTACAGTGGCATATGTTAACATATAGTGCTAACATAAGGTGGGTCCCTCCAGGACTGAAAGGGTGAAGCGAATTCTCCAATATACAGTGCAAGCAACTTGCAATCAACTTTGTCACTTTTATATTTAGATGTAGATTCCCTAAACTGAGGAAATATGAATTGAACACTGAGAGGCTGCCTGCTTTGGAACCAACTGACCATTTGTGTCTGCATTTCAAAATGTTATTCTTGTCACCCACATTTTTTATTGCATAACAGAGAAAAAGGACATGTCAGATTAATTTACGCTTTCTTGTAAGTTCTTGTCACAAGGATGGCTTGGTGACGTTGGACCAGAAAGAGACACAGACTATTACTGCGGGTTGAAGTGTAGATTATTATTAACTCATTTAGCAGATGCTTTTATCCAAAGCGACTTACAGAGACTAGGGGGCAAACTATGCCTCAACAACAACAACTGCTGCTGCAGAGTCACTTACAATAGGACCTTGGTTTTACATCTCATTTAAAAGATGGAACACAAGGAGGTTAAATGGCTTGCTCAGGGTCGCACACAGTGAGTCAGTGGCTGAGCTGGAATTGAACTGTACTCTTTATTTTGCTTTTGTTTGAATTTTATCTTTTTTGCTATTGATTTTATCATGTGATATTTTGCAATGTAATACTTTCTGTCATGTGATATTTTGCAATGTAATACTTTGTACTGTGATATTTTGTAACAATTGTAAGTCGCCATGGATAAGGGCGTCTGCTAAGAAATAATTATTTTTGTTAAAAAGCAGCAGCCTTTTCGTGAACCTCATCTCATTGTATTCACTGTAAGTCTCTTTGTCATCCATGACTATAAAGATCCTCTACTGTTAACGTTTTGACTCTACTCTTGGGATATTAATTAATTATTAATTTATTAGCAGACACCCTTACCCAGGGCGACTTACAATTGTTACAAGATAGCACATTATTTTTACATACAATTACCCATTTGTACAGTTGGGTTTTTTTTACTGGAGCAATCTAGGTAAAGTACCTTGCTCAAGGGTACAGCAGCAGTGTCCCCCACCTGGGATTGAACCCACGACCCTCCGGTCAAGAGTCCAGAGCCCTAACCACTACTCCACACTGCTGCCTAATAATTAAAGTAATTTGTAAATTAGTTCAACTTTAACACTTAATTTAGCAACTTTCATAATGCACTTGTGTTGACAAGAACCACACATTTAATATCAAACAACATGTAAAAAAAAATGGAATCAGGAATATTGCAGGGTTAATAAATGGGGAGCAGAAAATGAAGTGTTGTAAGCAATTTATTCAGTCAATTTAAGAATCTGAAAATGGTGTTAAAAAAGGGGCCTATCACGGAAAAATGTAAAGGAATGTACCAGGGGTGATAGATTACACATGTCTCCATACACCTCCACATAATGATTTTATTTTAGAAAGCAAAAGGAGTATTTTAACAGGAACAAGTTCGACAGAGAAGTGTAACAAATGATCCACAGAGTAAGCAAGGAACCAAAGAGGTTGGCTTTGAAGCTGCACTGTACCTCTAAATTACCTTTTTAACCTTTCTACACAGTTCCCATTCTTTACTACAAAGCCCATACTTTTAAATTGTGTGAACCTTTTAAAGACATATGTCTTCCTGTCTAATTTTTTGTTAGTTTTGAAGAAATGTACCTGTTTTAATTATTTTCATTTACTTATTTATCTGGGCCAAATTGCAGTTTAAATTAGACACTAAAACATATCTGTGCAACAATTGCTCCACAACAAATCGGTAAAACAGAAACCTTTTTACTGTGCTCTTATGAACCCCAAATACATACTGTGAACACATACCAAATACTTTACTGGGTTGCCAACTATTGGTCTGGTAATGAAAGTCCCATGTTACAGCTTAAATTTTGAAAACAATACTGCAACCCATTGCTCCTGAGCACCATAAATTGTTTTGGGCATCTCATTTTCACCATCTGGATTGGCAATAATTTGGCAGAAGATTGATTTTACCTCTGAGAACCATAACCATTTTCTGTCTTCTTGCTGCGTATGTTTCCTATAAACCCACAGGATCAATTGCAGAGCACTGAATTAAGTCCAAATTGATGCAACAGACGGAACTGTGCATGAGAGCTCAGCTCATGATACAAAGCTAATCAGACATATTAACCCCTAAACATATTTATATTAGGGGTTAAGACTTACTTCTCCTCAGTCACCACAGATTAGGATACCGATCAACATCTAATTTATTGAATACCTTATACATACACAAACCACAGCATTATATTAAACACTGTAAATAATTTGTTTGTAAAGGTTTAATAGCCATAATCATACTGATAATCAATTTATAGATATACAGTATGGGTTTATTGAATTGTGTTGAGATAAGATTGATACCATGCTCTCTGCAATTGGTTGTATTTTATTTGAAGCTGCTACAAATATTGGCTTTATGAGATACATAAACTGTTGGATTTGTAATATATACAACACTTCAAAGATTGGCAACTTTCATATTGGCATATATTTGAGGTTTCCTCAATAGACCAGTCAGAAGATCTGCTTGTCAGCTTCATTTTTAATCTAAAATAAGTAATAAGTAAGGACTTCCACAATCCTAAGCACAGTGTCCAGTATCTGGTTTAGCGTCCAAAGTAAAGTTGACTCCAACAACAAGGAATGACAGATACAAGAATCTGTGCTGAAGATTTTTCTTATAACTCTTGTATCATATTTAAAAATGTGTTTTTCCCAGTTGATATATGACCTATAGCAGTGGTGTGCAAATTTTTTATAAGACGCCCCCCTTACTTAGCATATATAAATCTGGGTTTTCACAAAGTAAATATTTATTTTGCCAGCTAAATCTGAAGCTAAATGAGCCCCAGCCCACTGAAGTGTTTGAGTTGGCATTGTGTGCTGCAGAGCTGCAGTTACACTCCAAGAGCCAATGTCTCCGCTTCCCCGCCTCCTCTGCATACTACAATGCCAAAACAATTACACATTTCAAAACTTTTAAGAATGTGTTTTTTATAACATTTGTGTATTAAGCTATTTCAGAACTTTTTTTGGTTAAATCTAGGAAAAAATACACGATTTACATTAAATCCAGGAAAAAACAGTTAAAATATTAATGCTTTATTTTTACACTTGTCACCCCATACATGGTAGGCGTCATGTCAGCTCTGTTCACTGCAGTTTCACTGACACTCGCCACTTCAAACACCATTTCTCTGGTTCTACAAGTCTAGAGTGATCGTCAATGGCTCATTTGAAAGGTAATAACTTGGACTAATTAGCTGTAGTTTATGTATTTATTTAAAATGTTCTATCTTTAAACAAAAATGTTTTACATTTTTACAGAACTGCCCCTTTAGTCACGGTTGCGCCACCATACTGACTCGCCACACACTTTGTGCACAACTAATCTAGAGTATGTGTACAAAAATATCAAAACAAACATGATTATGTTGAAAACATATTTTTACACAATAAGGTTTCAGTATCTCTTTAAATAATAATGCTTCACGATCTTCAAAGATTACTTAGCCTCTCTGTTTTCTGGAATTGCTTCTTACTATCACAAAAATCCAGTGATGAGATTTGAAATGAGCACAGATTTCATTTCAGGATTGCCAATTCAACAAAATAAAGTTGGACACAGTTTAATAAAGAATAGTGCAGACTCTGGATCGCTTATCCCTCAGGTAAATAAACCAGTCATTAGGATGCTAGGTTACCAGTGCAGTGAATGAGTACTTTTGTGAATTCTACAAGAAGACAAGCAGCTTTTACAAAGTATCAAAACAAAATCAATTTTGCTTAACTATAACATAAGCAATGCAGTAATTGGGTAATTTGTTAAAATATAGCTTGGGCAGTGACAGCAGGAATTGCTGGTAATGTTTTATTCTGAGGTGTAGCTCTAAGGCAAAATGAACACAGTCCTCCGAGACCCATGGTAACCTACAAAGAGGGCAGCAGACACAACAGATGGCAGTATGGTTTCCTCTCTCTCAGACACAGGTCACAAAGTAGTTGCCTGTAGGATCTAATATTCTAGTTTACTACCTTCTGGGTCGCCATCCTGTGAGGTAATTCTCTTATTCCCATCATTTGTAACCCAAAAGGTGCTTGATTCACAGGGCTTGATGTACAGTTTAACATCCACCTGTATTCCAGAGGGAGACGAGACAGAATAACTAGTAAAATCAGTAAGATTAAACTTGCATGCTATATCTTGAGCCCTGGAACCACTGAATAGGATTTTGTCTCAAAGCAACATGAACAAAAAAAAAAAAAGATCTTAGGGGTTAAGGGGATTAACATATGTTGAACACATGTGATACAGTAAGATTTACACAGACAAGTATTATAACACTGAATTATAACATTTGAACCCACATCCTGGCTCTTCAGTACCCCCAAGTAATATGGAATAGAGGGTTTGTACCAATAATGTTTTATACTTGGAATACACAGTTAAATTAATTTTACCTAGAAAGTCATATTTGATTCAATAATATGTAGTCCATGATCTATCTGTTAAAAGAGTTCACATGATTAAATCATTTAATATTAGTAAAATGTGGTCCTTGAGTATAAAGTACTCTAAATAACTGGAGATGAGTCAATTTTCCACCTTCTGGGCTATAATGGATTAACAAAATCCTATATCTCTTTATAGTCTATACATATTTTAAAAATAAATTGCATGTTAGTTTATTGTGAATTTCTGCATCAAAAGTGCTATCTCACTAGAAACTAGAGGACTGACCACAAGCTGTGATGATGGGCGGAGTTTCAAATGACACTAGGAAGTAAGGGGAGCAGCTGCGATGGAGACTGAGGCTGTTCCTCATCTACTGTTATGTGTTTACTCTTGCTGGTGCACTTATCTTATTTATTTATTTTTTTCAGATGGACTGCTGTCTTCACTCAGAAAGTTGGTGTTGTACCAGTTTTGTGGAGTTTCATTCCCAAATATATAAAAGGACATAGATGAAATGCCACTCATTTCTGGCTGTGGTTTTGTAACTAGTAACAAATAAAATGGCAGTTTGTCATGGAATTTAGAAAGTAATGGTGCGTAGTGATTTATTCAGCGTGAAGAGGCTCATTAGTATGCAAGCCGTGCTATACGCTATATATACGCACGGTCATGTGATGCTGTTTAACCAATCAGAGGTTATTATTTGTCCACGCCTTGTTATATATATATATATATATATATATATATATATATATATATATATATATATATATATATATATATATACCAGGTATACCCTGTAATTTAAGGATTGTATTAATTAAAATGTTACTTTCTCCATTGAGAAAACAAGTATTTACTGCAGATGTAGCATACCCATGGAATATGCTATGTATTTAGAAAATAAATCACATGACGTGATGCCAGACTGCAGTCAGATTTACATAGATTTTTAGTCAGACAAGACTGATATGTCATGGCGGATTGTTGTGCCATTTACACTTGCAATCTCTTGTTGTGTATTATGCCCATTTCATATTTAGTTTATATGTTGTTTATTGTTAATCTTCTAACACACTGTAAAAGAGCAACAAGTGTGGCCATATGACCAGAGGAAAGGTAGTATGTAAAGAGAGTTAGAACTGTTATGGTGTTACTGTGAACTAAAGTTGTGGTTTCTGTTCTGATTCAAGGCCAGTATAGTTAGTTAAAGTCATCAGCCCAAGTCAACCAATTCTTTCCAGGGAAGTAAGTTTTAGGCAAGAAACATTTAAAAATCTAAAATACAATCTAAAACTAAAATCCTTAATGACAAAGTAATAAAAAAAATACAAAAATAAATTACAGTATATTTTGGGGTGTGTGTGTGTGTGTGAGGATGCAGTGTCTTTACTTGATTGAGGATATGTACACTCAATTATGCTCTCACAAGACAGGCACTCAGTGAATAAAATGGTCATCACCGTGCAAAGAGAAGCAAAAATAAATAACTGAAATATTATCACTGAAAAGGTAAAATGACATAACTTAAGTTAAAAAAAACCCTTTAGAATCTTTTGTATTAATGTTGAATTCTAATCATTTACAGTAGTTGTGAAAGTATTCTATTAGACAACTGAGGATAGCAGGAATGGATTAAGAGACTGTACCTCCAGTGTTGTCTTTTAATTCACCAGCCTTCCACAGTTCAGCAGGTAGAGTAAATGCACATGTACATAAATACCTACGTTTATAATGATTAAGGTGCCCAGTCACCACAATGAGCAGCTTGTCTGTGTTGTAAAATACGTGCCCCAAACCATTACAGGATTTTAATATTTGGTTGTACATTCAATAAAACTATACAATGATTGCATGCTGTTTTTAACAGAAAGTATAAATGTAAATCTGTACTTTCGATTACAAAGGCCCATATAAAGCGATGCTAATCAAAGACCATGTGCCAACTATGTGGAACAAATATAATTTCCAAGTTTACTAGGTTCAGGAATTACTCGAACTGTAAGTTTAATGAACCCCTCAGCAATTTATATATACTGTAGTAACAAACCTCTAGAGTGCACTATGCCTCTGGTGTTTTAAAACTAAACAAAGAGCAACTATCAGTCCGATGGCAACTGCAAGAAATAAAATTCCCAAACAGAGGCAAGACCACCAATATAATAATATAACCCATTTATATACATGAATATACATTAATGATGATAGCACTATTGTTCTTAGTAACTCGGTAGTTTGTTTTGGTGTCTTGTACAATTCTATGTTCTGTTGCTATTGCATTCTTAGTTGCCAGGCTATCTATCTAGATAGCACAGCAGACTAAAACATTTGCCCTGAGATTATATATAAATGTACACAAGCAAGTACTTAAAAAAACAATTACAGGAACTTTATTTATTTTTTTACATGTGGTAACATTGGAACGTGAATTTAGTAGTTTATACAAGAATTAAAAAGTTCTATTATACATTAAATACCTCTTTGCTATAAGTCATTTAAACAAAAATCTCATTTCCTCAAATCGCTAACTTGTCTTAAAAGAGCAGGCACATGTTATTTCAAAATATTTTGGGGTGCTTGAGAGGATGATTTAATTAATACTTATATAAAAAGCACAGCTCCTTGGCATTACAAGGACCAGGCTTTCATTAAACACTCATTTTCACATTGTTTTCTAAGGCAGCAATGCACTGTTATTAAGTGAATAATGTGGTTGATTTTGAATCCCCTAATAAGAACATAAGAACATAAGAACATAAGAAAGTTTACAAACGAGAGGAGGCCATTCAGCCCATCTTGCTCGTTTGGTTGTTAGTAGCTTATTGATCCCAGAATCTCATCAAGCAGCTTCTTGAAGGATCCCAGGGTGTCAGCTTCAACAACATTACTGGGGAGTTGGTTCCAGACCCTCACAATTCTCTGTGAAAAAAAGTGCCTCCTATTTTCTGTTCTGAAAGCCCCTTTATCTAATCTTCATTTGTGACCCCTGGTCCTTGTTTCTTTGTTCAGGTCAAAAAAGTCCCCTGGGTCGACATTGTCTATACCTTTTAAGATTTTGAATGCTTGAATCAGATCACCGCGTAGTCTTCTTTATTCAAGACTGAATAGACTCAATTCTTTTAGCCTGTCTGCATACAACATGCCTTTTAAACCCGGGATAATTCTGGTTGCTGTTCTTTGCACTCTTTCTAGAGCAGCAATATCCTTTTTGTAAAGAGGTGACCAGAACTGAACACAATATTCTAGGTGAGATCTAACTAATGCATTCTAAAGTTTTAACATTACTTCCCTTGATTTAAATGCAACACTTCTCACAATATATTCGAGCATCTTGTTGGCCTTTTTTATAGCTTCCCCACATTGTCTAGATGAAGACATTTCTGAGTCAACATAAACTCCTCGGTCTTTTTCATAGATTCCTTCTTCAATTTCAGTATCTCCCATATGATATTTATAATGCATTTTTATTGCCTGCGTGCAGTACTTCACACTTTTCTCTATTAAATGTCATTTGCCATGTGTCTGCCCAGTTTTGAATGCTGTCTAGATCATTTTGAATGACCTTTGCTGATGCATCAGTGTTTGCCACTCCTCCTATTTTTGTGTCGTCTGCAAATTTAACAAGTTTGCTTACTATACCAGAATCCAAGTCATTAATTTAGATTGGGAAGAGCAGAGGACCTAATACTGATCCCTGTGGTACTCCACTGGTTACATCGCTCCATTTTGAGGTTTCTCCTCTAATCAGTACTTTCTGTTTTCTACATGTTAACCACTCCCTAATCCATGTCCATGCATTTCCTTGAATCCCTACTGCATTCAGTTTGAGAATTAATCTTTTATGCAGGACTTTGTCAAAAGCTTTCTGGAAATCTAAATAAACCATGTCGTATGCTTTGCAATTATCCATTGTCGATGTTGCATCCTCAAAAAAATCAAGCAGGTTAGTTAGATATGATCTCCCTTTCCTAAAACCATGCTGACTGTCTCCCAGGATAGTGTTACCATATAGGTAATTTTCCATTTTGGATCTTATTATAGTTTCCATAAGTTTACATATAATAGAAGTCAGGCTTATTGGTCTGTAGTTACCTGGTTCGGTTTTGTCTCCCTTTTTGTGGACCGGTATTACGTTTGCAATTCTCCAGTCTGTCGGTACAACCCGTGTCAAGAGACTGTTGCATGATCTTGGTTAGCGGTTTGTAAATAACTTCTTTCATTTCTTTGAGTACTATTGGGAGGATCTCATCCGGCCCAGCGGATTTGTTTATTTTAAGAGCTCCTAGTCCCTGTTATGCTAAAGTTATTTAAAACTGGATAGGGACAGGTCGACATGTGGGGCATGTTGTCCGTGTCCTCCTTTGTAAAAACCTATGAAAAGTAATCATTTAATATATTTGCTATTTTTTTTTCTTTGTCTATGATTTTGCCATTTGTGTCTCTTAGACATTTAACCTCCTCTTTGAATGTTCTCTTGCTGTTATAATATTGGAAAACATTTTGGAATTGGTTTTAGCCCCCTAATTATATTACTGTATTAAACGAAAATTTAATGAAGAAAACACATTTGTTGTGTTTAAAATGTGTACACTATGTTTGTTTCACTGCAAATTTGCATATGAACTTTTGTTCAACTTTCCAGTTACAAAAAAAAATAAAAAAATAACCCTCATTAAGAATGTTGAGTGATAAAGCTTAATTTAAAAATAACTGGGTGTAGGCTCTGTAGAACAATAAAACATACTAATAAGCTTTGGGTTAAACTGTTATACATCATATCAATTCTAATAATAATTTTTCTGAACATTTATGCTGTAAATGTCCACTAATACTGTCAAAATCTTAACGTTCAATTTCAGTAAGTTTTCAGCACTAAGGAGTTTCACTACCCTAGGATAACTAAATAAACTATCCATACTGGAAAAAAATGAAAACAACCATAGATATATACACACAATATATTAGATCGGTTTCCTGCTATGTTATTTTTCCTAGACCTGTATACAGGTCTACAGTGTTGAAAATAGTTAAAACAAAGTAATTTGCCACTGATGCAAACTGTGTACATTCATGCTGTCCCTGGAATAAAAAAAACAAAACAAAACAACAAAAAAAACACTATCCAAAGTTGTTTGTTTCTGCATACACTACACTGCGACTGCTGTCACTTAAAACAAGAAAAGGTTTAGAGGAATAGCTTTACATGATTTGCCTACGTCATTATAAACAGCTATCTACTGGTACAATGCATCACACATATTGGTTACAAATCTGATTAACTACTGTGACAAAGTGTTTTGCAGTGCACAGATGTAGAGGTCATGCAGTGCTCAAGACAATGACAAACAACAAAGTACTGGTGAAATGATGGTTTATTTATAATCCAAAGTTTAATGAAAACAGTAAAGAATAATGAGAACTGGCAATACACAACAATGTGTATTGCTCAGTTAAATCCACAGGTTCAGTCCTGAAACAATAAACACGATATTTAAACACACATAGTAAACACAAACACGGTCACAATTCCAAAGTGAGTGCTGTAGTGCTTGTGGTGAAAATACAATTTATCGTGAACAAGTGCAGTGTTGTCCGGGTTTAGTGCTGACCTGTAGCGACAGCTCTGGATCGTGTTAGCCATCTAATAACAACAAACAAGTAGATTCTAGACAAAACAAACAAAACACTAACGATAGCAATACGCTTCTCCTTCCGGTTCAGCGTTTAACCATACAAAGGAACAGATCACCTCACTACGTCCCCTTATATACTGTCAGTCACCACCCCTTGGTTAGCAATTGCAACCGTTTCTCCTCCAATCTGTGGTTGCCACATCGCTTCCCTTCCGGGTCGATGACTTGGTGTACCGTAGCTCAGCCCCCTGGGAATGAACTGTCGGGCCATCCAGTCCAGGGCACTGTTCCCTTTTCACAACGCCCTCACAGTTTGGGAGATTCATCACCAAGAATCGTTTTGTCTCTGTCACACTACTTATTTAAAGAAAATGTAAATATATATATATATGCATAGCCTAATTCTCACTACGGGGTGAGAATTAGCATAAGATAAATTTCACGGGTGTGAGAATTAGCCTTGGCAAAAATTCACAGGGGTGAAAGTTAGCCAGGGGGGAACATAGGGTGTGACACATATGAACTGTTGCATAATTCGAAATGCTCTTGTTGGTTACTAGTGATGATGTTAGAACATTTACAATTGTTACATATTACCAGAGATAAACAAATAATGGTCTCTCTCTTGCTAGCCTTTAATTATAACTAACGGTAAAGCTGTGTGCAGTGACAGTGCAGATTAGGTAAAAATTAGTTGATTATACGATTGTTATCAGGGGCCGGTTTTTCAAAATTTTTAATCTGGATAAGTGATCCGGATTTTGTTTTCCTATATTTTGTGTTCCAGATTTATTTTATCTGGATCGTTTTGATCTGTTTTTTCAGAAAATGTCACTGCTGGATTACTTCTATCCACATTACAAATAATTATGATTACGCAATTTGTTTTGTTTTTAAAGGAATCTCGATCACAAACTATAGGATTACAAAACCCGGATCACTTGATCCAGATTACGTTTTGCCCCCCAAAGTATTGAAGAGCTCCTTGCAAATGTCAGCTACCCGTTTCTTAATTTCTTATTATCAGTTTAATCTCTATTTATTTCACAACTTAATCACTGCATTGTTTTTGTAAAGTATAACAAAAATACAGTGAGGAGAATTTGTGTCTCATACTGGGTGAAAACACATCAAACATGATAAATAAATGCAATAAGCCCTATAGCGTGCTGAAATCTGATGCCAGTTACAAGGTGCTCAATACTGGATAAAGGTAAAAACTACAAACATAATCTTAACCAATAAAAAACAGTATTGTAGTATTCAATGAGCAAACCTAGCGGAAACATTTCCAGAAAACCACCAGGGGATGTGTAATATTAAGGAGTACAAAACAGATCATGCTGTGAAAATAATAATGAGCCCATTCCCCAATTTTTTCCTGACCAGCCAGTAGCGAAGGCATAAAAACTTGAGATGAAAAATTTTTTATCAAAATTACTTTACAGGCCAAAGTCAGATTCCACCTATTTGCTGCCACCAAGCGCCCCATAATCAGACGCCAACAACCTTTGCCTTAGTGTTAGTGCTTTGCCCTGCGATCAAAATTGGGGCCCATGGAGTGTAAATCATCCTCTGCATAGTTCTTTTTTTTTTAAAGCAGCCATTGAATATAGATGGTGAAACATATAATATGTTATACATTATCAAACAGTATAATACAACAATTTGGTTAATACGCTTTCCAATACACCTCATGTAAACTGATGAAAAGTTGTTTCTGTTATAATAAGAGACACCTTACACACACTGCTCATCAGATTTGGTGCCTGCATAAATCTGCCAACTATCGCGCCTATTTTTGGAGTGTGCGATTTAATCAAACTTTCGGCAACCCACAGCATGATTTTTTTTTTAAAGACCAAGCAATCTTTTCTTTGCAAACCTCCACATTCATAAAATATACATGTAGAATAATGCATTAACATTTTGTTAAGTAAATATCGCTACACAGTGGGGGGGGAGGGGAAGTTATTATTTTTTTACGATACTGCCTATGGCGGTGCCTACCACACAGTACACCTACAGTGGCAGAGAACAGGGCAGACAAAGACAACAACATTTGGCTAACATAATCTTTATTACTGCAAATTATACATAAACAGTACAAAAACGCATTATGGCCTTTTCATTTTAAAACATAAATATTAATATTCAAATAAACTGGAATTTAATATGATTTTCTTTGTTAAAAATGCAAACAGAAATGGAAAATGACCATCAATACATTTCAGTAACAAAGAAGTGTGTAAGGATACACAAGTTGATAAATTCAAATGTGGGCACAAAGCCCAAAGACTTAGGCAGTGGAGTTCCCATGTTTTTACAATCAATTAACATGCTGATAAAAATAAAACAAATAAGTGTGATTAAAGTCATTTCCTCTATATAGTTCAATTCTAGGAGCTACTGCTACACGCAATTGTATAATAATAGCCAGCGGGTTAATCAATGTAACAATCAAAAATAAAATAATTTTCTTCATTCCAGCAGCAGTAAGTGTATAAATCAGAACTTCTTTAAACAGGGCGTGTGCTTAGCTATTGTCTAAATTCTAGATTTATTATGCATGCTAAAACCTTTCTAATTCTCATTATGAAAGGCATCTTATATTATAGCCTCTAATTATATACCTAGGATAGATTATATTTGTTTGTTTTTTAACAAAAAAGGGCAAATCTATTGTTTTTATTGGGTCTACCAATTTATAATTAACATTTCTAAACTAACTGAAAAGTTTATTTACCCTAATCACTTTTTTTTAATGTATGCATATTTGTGTTTAAACTCTATATTACTACATAGAATCCCACAGATATGAGGGATACGGGCAAATAAAAACAACACAAGCAATAAACAAAGAGTATCATATACTGAAGAAGTAACCTGTTTCATGCTGTTTATTTTAATAACATAACTAATGTATTATACTCCATACTGACTGTAATAAGACATCTGTAGGGTTGGTCTTCCATCTGAAAAGAGAATGCCTTTCAGTCAGTTGTTTTTATTACATACCAAGTACCTGGTGTTTAAAGGTATTACCCATTTGACAATCCTCTTTAAATTCAGGATAGATTTCATGAACTTTGACAAGTGTCCTATGACTTCTTCCAAAATATCCTTAAGTGGGTGACCACACAATAATTAAGACTTCAAGGACAAAGCATGGTGAACAAAAGATACACCTTTTGTATTATGAAGGCATTTGTAAGGCTGCTAAAAAGTATTAGAAATTCTCACAGCGGAGGGATGGACTGCGTCAAAAGACGTGAAAGTAATTGCATGTTAAAAAAAAAAAAAAAATTTAACATTTTGATTCTATTCTGTTTTTGTGCTGTTTCATATGTAGTGTTGTTTTTCATTCTCACCCCTTTTCTTTGTCCCAACTCATTTGGCCATTCTGTTTGTTTTTCATAACTTGAAAAGGCACACCCACATGTAAATACTCACACTTTCATAGAAATGAAAAAATACCTTTGTTGGAGCTTCAATGCCTTTGTTGGAAATATTGGAAGTTAAATGATACATGTTGAGTAGAAGAATCCTTGGGTTGTTAGTATGTTAAGTAAGCTGCATGGGATGTCACCTTAGAAACGTGCAATTAGAAGAGTTTATCATGTGCAAGGACTACGATATGTATCCTCCATCATCATCTTCATCATCATCACCCTCATCTTCATCATCATCTTCAATTTCATCTTCTTCATTAATTGCATCTTCCTCACCATCCTCATCATCGGTTAAGTCATGGAAATCACCACTTCCAAAGTCACCAGAGGTCTCCAGCTCTACACAGAGAAATATAAGACCCATTTTAAAGTTAGTCATGTATTCTGATATACAGGAAACAACATTTTACTTTTTTGTACATCTCATTAACACATTTTCTTATAAGTTGCTTATTTTCACTTTTCTATTTTATTCATTAAAATCTACATTAAGGTGTTTTTTAATGTAAAAATGCATTTTAATGATTGTCTTTATTCATACCACAGTCTGCATCCCCATGTGTTTTGGATCCTGTTACTTCATTTCCGTATCTGTCAACACACCAACACTGACCCACACTTCCATGGCACTGGTTAGGTTTATAATATCCATCCTCATCACAGGATGGGATATATAATCCTAGAAAACAGAATTGTGTGAAATAATTTAAAGTACTGCAATATTAAGTGATAATATATTTTGATTAATATGTTATTTTATATATTCAATGTTTCTTAAACACAGCATTTCTTTTAGGTTGAATAGCAGTTCCAAATAATCTGTCAACAAAAAAAAAGAAAAAATGAACAAGAATGAAAAAAAAATCATTAAAAAAAATGCAGTCTTGCAATTGATTTAAATGTTAAAAAGGTGACGGTTATCACTGATACTGCATTTTATTTCTTGTATCTGGAGTTGTCTTGTTTCTCCAGAGAGCACACAAATTAATATCCTTTTTTAAAGTATTTTAAGCTGTTACAGCCAACCATTTTTTTCAAGGCATCATCCCACAGCCAATCATTTTTTGAATTTTAAAAGTACTTTAAACAACCTTTTTGAGGCAGAGATTTTTAAAAAAAAGAATTTCTTTTTTTTTTATTTCCAAAGCCTTGTCAGAACAAAATGCTTTATTTTCAAACAAAAAAACCCAAAACATCTAAGGTCATAAACGAGAAGAAAAAATTATAAGGCTAGACCAAATAAATAAATAAATAAATAAATAAATAAATAAATAAATAAATAAATAAATCATTTTTCAGAATCGCAGCTCCCCAAAACATGATTTTTTACCTTTTGTTTTTCAAATGAGTGCATTCCAAACTTTCCCCTACGTTGACTACAATTACACAATTACTGCTATGAAAGCACCATCACAATCTCACTGATACTGCATTTTATTTCCCATCCAGGCACTTGATTCAACACAGCCAGTAATAGTTTGCTACTATCCTTTTTCTCCTTTCTACAGGGTTGCTACAGAGTTTCAGATAAATCAGTAACAACCCTAGATATTTGCACCAGGTTAATGTTGTTTAGGCTTGCACATAAATAGGCTTGCTATGAAAGGTTTACATTTTTTAAAAATTTTGCTTGCCATGTTTTGAAAATTTGCTCCAAAAGTCGAAGGAGTGTAGTTTTGCTTTTTTGTTGCACATTATGTTACTTTAGGTACCCTGGAGGTAATCTGAAAGGCATTTTGGATAATTGAACATACATTACCTAGAGTAACAAAACTCAGCATACCAAATCCACATGATGAAAGAAAAATGTCCATATCAATGCCAATATACTGTATTTTACACAGGCACTACCACGGTATGTACTGCAGGACCCTTTCTAAATTCTGTTACCTATTACAATACAATATGTATAGCCTTATAATACATATCCAGAAGAAAAACAATGTCATCGTAGTAGTCATCCTGTTTCCCAAAACACTGCATTCCACCCATGCAAACTATGGTGCAGTTTGCCGATGATATACCAGTTTCACAGCTAAAAAGGAAGTCATAGCATGGAATCAAACATAGACACTGGCGGCTGAAAAGGGGTTAAAGTCTTTGGTTTGTTTTTGGTCTGAACCTTATTGAATATTTATGTCTTACTTTTTATGTGTGTGTGAGAGAGAGAGAGAGAGAGAGAGAGAGAGAGAGAGAGAGAGAGAGAACCGTTTGTTTACAAATTATCTGTTGGTAGGGAATGGTCAAGAAGTAGGACATTAAACTACTGTTTTTTTTCCCCCATTCCTACATATGAACATGCAAAAATGTAAGATTTCATTTTTTTATGTTTTTATTTGAATAGTACAATTAGATAAGCCACATGTGAGCATATTTATATTTTCATGATACATTTGTAATTAAAGCACATATTAAAACAACCATGTTGTTCATTTAAAGTGATATTTTACTGCAGAATGAATTTGAGTATATCATTTGTAAAAACAAGGACAATGAGATTAGAAAAAATAAATAAATATACATATATATATATACAGTACTGTGCAAAAGTTTTAGGCAGGTGTGAAAAAATGCTGTAAAGTAAGAATGCTTTCAAAAATAGACATGTTAATAGTTTATATTTATCAATTAACTAAATGCAAAGTGAGTGAACAGAAGAAAAATCTAAATCAAATCCATATTTGGTGTGACCACCCTTTGCCTTCAAAACAGCATCAATTCTTCTAGGTACACTTGCACAAAGTCAGGGATTTTGTAGGCATATAGTCAGGTGTATGATTAAACAATTATACCAAACAGGTGCTAATGATCATCAATTCAATATGTAGGTTGAAACACAATCATTAACTGAAACAGAAACAGCTGTGTAGGAGGAATAAAACTGGGTGAGGAACAGCCAAACTCAGCTAACAAGGTGAGGTTGCTGAAGACAGTTTACTGTCAAAAGTCATACACCATGGCAAGACTGAGCACAGCAACAAGACACAAGGTAGTTATACTGCATCAGCAAGGTCTCTCCCAGGCAGAAATTTCAAGGCAGACAGGGGTTTCCAGATGTGCTGTCCAAGCTCTTTTGAAGGCACAAAGAAGCGGGCAGCGTTGAGGACCGTGAGGCGCGGTGGTCGGCCAAGGAAACTTACTGCAGCAGATGAAAGACACATCGTGCTTACTTCCCTTCCAATCGGAAGATGTCCAGCAGTGCCATCAGCTCAGAATTGGCAGAAAACAGTGGGACCCTGGTACACCCATCTACTGTCCGGAGAAGTCTGGTCAGAAGTGGCCTTCATGGAAGACTTGCGGCCAAAAGCCATACCTCCGGCGTGGAAACAAGGCCAAGTGACTGCACGAAAACACAGGAACTGGGGTGCAGAAAAATGGCAGCAGGTGCTCTGGACTGATGAGTCAAAATTTGAAATATTTGGCTGTAGCAGAAGGCAGTTTGTTAAGCGAAGGGCTGGAGAGCGGTACGAATGAGTGTCTGCAGGCAACAGTGAAGCATGGTGGAGGTTCCTTGCAAGTTTGGGGCTGCATTTCTGCAAATGGAGTTGGGGATTTGGTCAGAATTAATGGTCTCCTCAATGCTGAGAAGTACAGGCAGATACTTATCCATCATGCAATACCATCAGGGAGGCATCTGATTGGCCCCAAATTTATTCTGCAGCATGACAACGACCCCAAACATACAGCGAAAGTCATTAAGAATTATCTTCAGCGTAAAGAAGAACAAGGAGTCCTGGAAGTGATGGTATGGCCCCACAGAGCCCTGATCTCAACATCATCGAGTCTGTCTGGGATTACATGAAGAGAGAGAAGCAACTGAGGCTGCCTAAATCCACAGAAGAACTGTGGTTAGTTCTCCAAGATGTTTGGGCCAACCTACCTGCCGAGTTCCTTCAAAAACTGTGTGCAAGTGTACCTAGAAGAATTGATGTTGTTTTGAAGGCAAAGGCTAGTCACACCAAATATTGATTTGATGTAGATTTTTCTTCTGTTCACTCACTTTGCATTTTGTTAATTGATAAATATAAACTATTAACATGTCTATTTTTGAAAGCATTCTTACTTTTTCAGCATTTTTTCACACCTGCCTAAAACTTTTGCACAGTACTGTATATACTAAAAACAGAATAAAATCAATACATGAATACATGAATAGTGATGTAAGCCCCAGAAAAATAAATGTCATAGTGTTTACCATTTCAGATTTGATTACTATGATATGCTGGTAATTACTTTAGCATGTTTGCTATTTAGGCTGGAATCATTACTGCCATATGTTGCTTTAAATATTGTTTTTGTGATTGCAATTTGCAGAGGCTTAAAGAAAAAACTATTTATTTGGGACATATAATAGATAGCATACCATAGTTTGCAAGACACAGGGGAACATAACTGTCTAGTGAAGTCATAAAGCATGTTTAATACCATTTAGAAAAGGGTAATAAAAAACAAATGCAATATCATTAAAAGAATGTAACATATTTTGTTACTAGAATTTTATTCAGTCTTTTATCAGTTATTATTGATTTTACATTCCTCCATCATTGGGTGTATTTATGAGTATAATAAAATCTTTCAAAACATTGATATATGACTCACCTAGGAGTTTCTTCCCTGCTTGCTGCTTCTGAATATTGGTGAGTTCCATCTGGCATGGAGGGTCTGGAATGACATTCAAAACGTTATGTGAAGAGAGACACTCGTGATCAAAAACAGTGAGTACTATGATTGATTCGTCTTAGGCCTACAATATACATTTGGTTACTCTGGGGAATCCCAGTACAGAAATATCTCTCAATGATAAGACATTAGGTTAAAATATGCATAGCAGCTGACACATGCAATTCATAGTATAGACACAGGCTGCTTTAAAAGACATGTTAAATTATTTCAGCTTTAACTGCACTCGAGTTAAAAAACCTGTTACAAAATGCAAAAAACCTGTTACAAAATGCCTCCTAACCAATTCCTTTCCATAAAACTAAACGAAAAACTGAAGACTATATGAGATTAGTACAACATTTGAGTTTTAGTACTTAGATCCCTTAAAACATAATTATTCTTGGATGCGTGGGAGCTATTACTGTACGATTTATGTTCTTACAATGTTATTGCACCAATAAAAGACAAAAAAATAAAACAAAAACAAATAACAGCAATATGAGATTGAAATAAGGTAGGAGGTGCTTACCTTGCTGTCTCTGAAAGCAGTAACACCATTCGTTGTTGGAAATCAAGCCATCTCTGTACGTGTCACAAGAGTTAAAGAAAGATTTTGTGCAGTGCTCATTCTTGTCAAGGTAAAGGCTTCCAAGCTCTGACTGATCCAACAGAAGGTCATAGTTTGTGTCCAGTCTGTTAAACATCCATCCAAGAGAGTCCTTACAAATAGGCAAGATGCTTGTATCAAACCCTAAAGCGTAAATAATCAAATAAATACATGATTAGAAATACAGGATGGTTGGTGAAGAAAGTCTCCAAAGAAAAAATGCCCTTATCATAGTTATTAAAATAAAAACTTTAAAAGGCATAACTTTGTATTAAGGGCCTGGGCATGTATGTGTCTACACTGTATATAACTTACTGCTTAAAATCATTGAAATTAATCATTTACTTGGGTGATGTATATGATGCCTTAGCTAAAGCCAATTTTGTGCTGATGAATCATATAAACTGTCTTTGCTAATTTTTCATCCAAATTCAGAATCTGAAGTTTCAAGTCAATGTCTCTTTCTAATAAGATCACTTTTTTTCACTAAAACCCATGTTTTATTTTGTTTTATGATCATGTGTAGGAACAGTGTCAGTCTACTTGGGACAACACGACGGATGTATTAATCTGGCAGGACAAACATTTCCGTAACACAACTTTTACATTATAACTACCTTTCTCTTCTCTCTTCCAATCTGACTGTAGAGCACTCAGTGATGTGTGTCAATGATCACTATGTGCAGTCATGTTCAGCTTCTTTTAACAAGATTAGAGTTTTTTATTTATTTTATTTTTTTAACAGAGGAAACCCCAAACCCATAAGGTAAAGAACAATCGTAAAATGTAATTGAAAAAAGACTTCCAGTCAAAACATTTACTTATGTTACTAGTCATTTAGCATTGCAACATCTGTGAGTGTAATCTGTAACTGTAACAGAAAGAAATACACTACACTTGCAATGTGAGAGGTGTTAATTTTCTTAATGATTTAAGTGGAGGTGGTATAAAGATCTGACTCTGTTTAGATTAACTGAACACACATTGTGAAATAAAAACATACAAAACACACTACATTATATATACCCTTATATCTGTAATACACCATACAACTGTGGGTGCAGCAGTTACATTTTCGTAGAAAACATACAATATAAATTAAATAGAATACTGGTACAAATCAGCTAAGGTGTGTAATATAATTATTAATTAGTCACTTAGCAGATGCTTTTATCCAAAGTGACTTACAGACAAGGGGGTGAACTATGCATCAACAACTGCTGCTGCACAGTCATTTACAATAGGACCTCGGTTGTATGTCTCAACCGAAGGACAGAGCACAATGAGGTTAAGTGACTTGCTCAGGGTCACTCACAGTGATTGAGTGGCTGAGCTGGGATTTGAACTGGAAACCTCCTGGTATCAAGCCCTTTTCTTTAACCACTAGACCACCAAACCATATTTAGAATAAACATTAGATTGTTTAAAAAAAAGAAAAATAGTCAGAAGCTTTACATTTGAATGATTGTATTTGAGAATAGTGTGTAAACTACATTTACCGGTCTCATCTCATTTTCTGATTTTTTAACCTATTTCATTTGTAGAAATGCATTATGGATCAAATCATAAACCTTCTAAATTGTTTTCAATTTATATAACAGTTCATAGATTAACTTGTGGATTTAAAAGGGATTTATATTAGTGCATAGTGCCTCAGTACATATGGTACCCCGGTGCACTCGGTGCTCGGTGCCCTCGGTGCGCATAGCGCCCTGGTGTGTACAATACCTGGTGCACTTGGTGCGCATAGCGCTCCAGTGCAGGCGCTACTCGGTGCAAGGCGCTCGGTGCACGCGGTGCGCATAGCGTTTCCCATGCGTATGGTGCTCGGTGCACTCGGTGTACACCAAGCTCTGTGCAATTGGTGCGCACAGTGCTTGTTGCACTCGGTGCGTTTAATGACTCGGTGCATACGGCGCTCGGAGCACAGGGTATCCACTATGACGAACCTACACATCCTGCAAGGCAAACATGCCGCTGGGCACTCTCTCAGCATGCGGTGCCTAGGGGTCCAACATGCCACCTTAGGCCATCAGGAACGAGGACTTCTGCGACATCTGCTTGGCTTTCCAGCCCAGAGTCCATCACAATGGGCTAAAGAGGGCCATGGGGATAGACGTTCCGTCCCCCACGGGGAAGCCATCAGCAGCCCTTGGGGCCCCACCCCCACTCCTCCAACTGTCGCAGAGCCCCTCGTAGGAGATCCCCTGCACTCAGGCTCCTGCGCCGACACCCCATAGTTGCTCCCCGTCTCCGCACGTGAGAAGAGTGAAGCGCTCAAGGCAGATAAGGGACATTATGGACCTCAAGGCGCAGATGGCCCAGGTCCTTGAGCTACTGTCAAGGCAGCAAGCTCCTGCGGCGCCGAGGTCCCGGCCCCGATACCACTCGAACCAGCTCCGGTTCCTGGGTCTCCCATGGGAGCCAAGGCCAAGCCGGAACCGCAGCCTTTGATGGCGAAGGAGGATATGCTGTCTATAGCGGCCTCCTGGGGTGAGAGCTCCTTCCCCATGGGATGGAGGAGGGAGAGGAACCGGCGCCGTCGACCGAGGCGGAACCTAGCTCCGAAGTTGCCTCGGAGGCTAGTTTGCCACCGTTGTCCAGCTCCATCTTGGCATTGATGGGATGTGCTGCAAACTTTTTGCAGATACCCTGGGCAACTTCGACAGAGCACTGCTGGTCCGTGTTTCGGATGCAGGCAGTGGCTCCCAGACTGCAGTCCTTCACCACCGTACCCTGATTTTATGGAAGAGATGCGCTCCTCTTGGTATTGACCGACGTCAGTGCCGAGTGTGTTGAAGCAAGCCATTCGGCTTGCTTCACTGGAAGGCGCTGAAAAGCTGGGCCTGGCAGGACTTCCTCCAGTTGACTCTACCATCGCGGCCTTGGTTAAGGATCCGCTGGTGGGGGGATTGCCTAGGGACCCAATGTGCCCGAACCCTCAGTGCAGGGTTAAGGAGACAAATCTGAAGAGGGCTTATGCAGTAGAGGCGCAGGTGATCTGCCTGGCTACCATGGCAGGTATACTAACTGCATATTTGAATGACGTGCTCACAGAGGCCCCGCTCTCAGAGCCGTTGGCCATTGAGTTTCACCTTCTTTCAAGCACGCTACTCCAGATCTCTGGTCTTCAAGGGCAAGCCCTAGGCCAGAGCCTGGCAAGCCTGGTGGTGGCTTGCAGACAGCTATGGCTGTCGCAGGCAAGGGTACCTGACGCGGATAACGCGGAGTTGCTGGACACGCCGATATCCCCGGGACATGGGCAAGTTGTGGAGAAGATCTTACAATGCTCTCACCGAGAGCGCGAAGCATCTCAGCAAGTAGCTGCGTTCCTCCCTCCACATGCTCTGGCACTGGGTAGGTCGAGCCGATGGCCCCCCAGTCGTGCACTGTCACAAGGATGGTCCTGGTGCCCATGGCTCTGCTGGGTGACTTGAGGCATCACCTACAGGCCACAGCAGCGGCAGGCAACCGAGCCACTCCACAGGGCAAAGGGAACGCAGGGCGCTTTCCGTCCACGCAACAGCATTCCAGGAGGCAATTCCAGGGCCGTCACCCTAGGCAGCCACCTCAGCGTGCTCTGCCCCAACCTCAGCAGCCCAAGCAGGGGCCCTGAAGGCTTGCAGCTTCAGACCCATCCCTTCTCTGCACACTAGCTGCAATACTGGCACGCTTGCACTTTGGACACCTGGGTGCTCGCTATTGTGCACAACGGTTACTTGCTGCAGTTCCATTAGGGACCTCCCCCCTTCCAAGGAGTCATGCACACATCTGTGACGGACCCTCTTCAGGTATCGGTACTCAAGAAAGAAGTGTCCACTTTGCTGTGCAAGTTAGCCATTCATCTCGTACACCATACCTACTGCGGAGAGGGGTTCTACTCGAGATATTTTCTGGTACCCAAGAAAGACGGCAGCTTTCGTCCCATCCTATACCTGAGATTCCTCAAAAAGTTCTTGAAGGAGAGGAGGTTCCAAATGTTGACTCACCGTTACATTCTCCAGTCAGTCCGGCCGGACGACTGGTTTACCACCGTGGACTTACGGGACACGTATTTTCATGTTCCCATTCGACCACAGCTTTCAGGGAAGCATTTACAAGTTCTCTGTGCTGCCATTCGGCCTCTCCCTAGCTCCTTGTACGTTCTCAAAGTGCGTGGATGCTATCCTGGCCCCCTTGCAGTTGCAGGGGATCAGAGTACTAAACTATTTTAACGACTGGCTGATTTGTTCTCGGTTCCGAGAGGGAGCAGTGGCCCACACGGCGATTGTGACGCAGCATCTGGCGAGGCTGGGCCTCACCATCAACAATGTAAAGAGTCGGCTTATAATGGTGCAGTGCACGACATACTTAGGGCTCCGGCTGGACTCCACTATGATGCGCACTTACCTGTCAGACGACAGGGTAGCAGCTATTAGGGTCGCCTCTCCCTGTTTCAACAGGGATCACAGCTCCCTTTGGTGCGGTACCAAAAACTGTTGGGTCTGATGGCCGCAGCTGTATCAACCATCGAGCTGGGTTTATTACGCATGCGCCCACTCCAAGCGTGACTCAATGCGTTTCATTTACACTCCAAGTATGACAGACACCATCGGCTGACACATGCTCTCACACATGCTCTGCGGCCCTGCGATGGTGGAGGATGCCCTCTTACCTGCGTGAGGGCGTGAGGATGGGAGTGGTATTAACTCGCCAAGTGGTGATGATGGACGCCTCCAACTTGGTTGAGGGGCGATCTAGGAAGGCAGAGGAGTCCGCGGCACCTGGTCGGGCCGTTGGATAGCCCTGCACATAAATATGCTGGCGCTGCAGGCTGTTTTCCTGGCTCTCCAGCACTTTCTTCCGGTGTTGCAAGGAACACACATGCTGGTCCCAACGGACAACACATCAGTGGTGGCGGAGGTCAACCACCAGGGTGGTCTCCGGTCCCCAGGGTTGCATCGCATCGCCTTCCGGCTCCTGAATTGGGCACAATTGGTCTGTGGAACTGGAGTCTTTCCATCCACCTCCGTTTTCTTCAGAGGAGGATAGGAGATTGAACTTCCTCTCCTCAGTACGGGCGCTGAGATGTTACGTGGATAGAACAAGGGCTCTACGTCATTCTACGTCTCCCAGGAAGGGGCCTATCGGCATCTTTGGTATAGAGAGCTCAGATAATAACTACCAATAGGCAGGCATATCCCATACGTAATGTTTTGGTGGTCGTCTTCTCTTTCAGGGAACCAGGGTCACGGTAAGTAACCTAACAATATTTGCTCTGCAGTGATTCAATTTGGCGCTGCTTATCTTGCAGGTTAAATTCTCAATGCTAATTTTATACATCAATTAGCTCACACATGATTATCTTGCATTAATTCAAAAACATAATTTGTACAAAAAATAAGGAACATGAAATGAATAGATTTAAACAAACTCAGTAACATGGCAAGCACGATACAGCCAAGTATTGAACACTTTCAGTCAACCAGTGGAAATAGAGTCAACATATCTTGGGAGCATATGTCTCTGCATATGAACCTGATCAAACTTGCTATCCGTCAGAAATGTTCACCTAAACCCAGCAGTGTTTCAGCCCTCAGGATTGAATGATGGAACAACACACCCCAGTAGAAGATCTCATTCAGGGGATGCCTGATCAGTCTGTATTTCACATAAGGTCAAAGGACATCCACAAGGTATTAACCCTTTCAGGACCAAGCATTTTTCAGTGGGATGCTCCCCCAGAACCAGATGCTTTTTGGCTGTAGCTGACTCTCTTTCTATAAAAAAATCACTAAAAATCCATTTTTTACAGAACACTCTGGGGAACATTACAAAGTACTTCAGAAACTATACAAATTTTCACTTTTTTTCAACACAATATTTTTTTTTGTTTTTAGTTAAGTAATTTTTTATTATGTATTCTGCTCAGAGATACAGGTATAAAAATGTGTTATTCTATGACCTGAGGGATCTTACAATACTTCCTGAAAGTTTTGTTGAAAAATATTGATGTTTGGGCAGCTTACAAGACAAGTGACTGCAATGACATAATACACGTTTACTCTCATGGTCTTTATAAGCAATAATGGACACTACTCGATATATTTTCTCAAAATAAATATTTATAAATAAAATAATAGTTACTTATTTCATTATTATCAGTAATAAGGAAAAAAAAGTACCTGATACATTTAGTTCATGAAATAGTATGCTTTTATCCACTCATTTTTTTATATTTATAAATGTTGTAAAAACATATATATTAAAACACAAGACAGAATAAATGTTCTAACATAATTATAAGTCAAACACATCAGATTTATAGTGTTTCCCCTTTTTTATCAGCTCTCTGTGATGTTTTGTTTCTGCTTTTGTCTCTTCCAGGCTGCTCTGCCCTTTAGACACCAAATGCCCCTCTCAGTGATGTTACACGAAAATATATATCTATCTATCTATCTATATATATATATATATATATATATATATATATATACAGTACTGTGCAAAAGTTTTAGGCAGGTGTGAAAAAATGCTGTAAAGTAAGAATGCTTTCAAAAATAGACATGTTAATAGATTATATTTATCAATTAACTAAATGCAAAGTGAGTGAACAGAAGAAAAATCTAAATCAAATCCATATTTGGTGTGACCACCCTTTGCCTTCAAAACAGCATCAAGCATCAATTCTTCTAGGTACACTTGCACACAGTTTTTGAAGGAACTCGGCAGGTAGGTTGGCCCAAACATCTTGGAGAACTAACCACAGTTCTTCTGTGGATTTAGGCAGCCTCAGTTGCTTCTCTCTCTTCATGTAATCCCAGACAGACTCGATGATGTTGAGATCAGGGCTCTGTGGGGGCCATACCATCACTTCCAGGACTCCTTGTTCTTCTTTACGCTGAAGATAGTTCTTAATGACTTTTGCTGTATGTTTGGGGTCGTTGTCATGCTGCAGAATAAATTTGGGGCCAATCAGATGCCTCCCTGTTGGTATTGCATGATGGATAAGTATCTGCCTGTACTTCTCAGCATTGAGGAGACCATTAATTCTGACCAAATCCCCAACTCCATTTGCAGAAATGCAGCCCCAAACTTGCAAGGAACCTCCACCATGCTTCACTGTTGCCTGCAGACACTCATTCGTGTACGCTCTCCAGCCCTTCGGCGAACAAACTGCCTTCTGCTACAGCCAAATATTTCAAATTTTGACTCATCAGTCCAGAGCACCTGCTGCCATTTTTCTGCACCCCAGTTCCTGTGTTTTCGTGCATAGTTGAGTCGCTTGGCCTTGTTTCCACGTCAGAGGTATGGCTTTTTGGCCGCAAGTCTTCCATGAAGGCCACTTCTGACCAGACTTCTCCGGACAGTAGATGGGTGTACCAGGGTCCCACGGTTTTCTGCCAGTTCTGAGCTGATGGCACTGCTGGACATCTTCCGATTGCGAAGGAAGTAAGCACGATGTGTCTTTCATCTGCTGCAGTAAGTTTCCTTGGCCGACCACTGCGTCTCGGTCCTCAACGTTGCCCGTTTCTTTGTGCTTCTTCAAAGAGCTTGGACAGCACATCTGGAAACCCCTGTCTGCCTTGAAATTTCTGCCTGGGAGAGACCTTGCTGATGCAGTATAACTACCTTGTGTCTTGTTGCTGTGCTCAGTCTTGCCATGGTGTATGACTTTTGACAGTAAACTGTCTTCAGCAACCTCACCTTGTTAGCTGAGTTTGGCTGTTCCTCACCCAGTTTAATTCCTCCTACACAGCTGTTTCTGTTTCAGTTAATGATTGTGTTTCAACCTACATATTGAATTGATGATCATTAGCACCTGTTTGGTATAATTGTTTAATCATACACCTGACTATATGCCTACAAAATCCCTGACTTTGTGCAAGTGTACCTAGAAGAATTGATGCTGTTTTGAAGGCAAAGGGTGGTCACACCAAATATGGATTTGATTTAGATTTTTCTTCTGTTCACTCACTTTGCATTTAGTTAATTGATAAATATCATCTATTAACATGTTTATTTTTGAAAGCATTCTTACTTTACAGCATTTTTCACACCTGCCTAAAACTTTTGCACAGTACTGTATATATATATATATATATATATATATATATATATATATATATATATATATATATATATATATATATATATCAGGAAGTGAACATCAGTCTCTCCCCTATCCATTGATGTGTGTTTCAAAACTGTACTGCAAAGTATGGTGGCCCTGTAAGTCTAAAAAACGAAGTGCTTTTTTTATCGTGTTTATACGATTGCAGTCCTTGAAGCCCATTTTAGTATGATCGTGTAAACACGATCCCGGTCCTTAAAGGGTTAATTGGTACCAGTGATGTTGCCTTGGTTACTTTATGTTGCTTTCGATATGTCTCTGTACTGCAATCAATGTCTATTTACATTTTCAAAAACGTATGCTGCTAGCTACAACATTATATGTCAATAAGGTTTTTTTTGTGTGTGTGGCACAGTAAGTGCTGAGAGCTTTTTTTTTTAAATAAAGACAATGTTGCAACTTACGACTTCGTTCTGGTCTCTGAATTATTCTGGTTTTCTTGTTCTGGTTTCCATTATCGTGCAGCACCTTGAACCAGTCCCTCAATCTGTTCACCACTTCCCTGAGTTCCACATCACTACAAACTGGGATAAAAAGAAAGTTATCAACTGTCTATGCAGTTTTCTGAGTATTAGTTTAGAAACAAAAAACAAAATAAAACAAAGAAAAAAGCATTTCATTCATATATTAGTTTTGTAAAACCTTGAAACACCTTGAAAACCTTTCCATTAAACCTTGAGGATGTCTCTGTCTCATCATTTCACTTTCACTTCTGTCAAATAATATCTTAATTATGTAACTTATTTTTATTACTAACAAGGGGTTATGCATATCAAGGTGTGCTGCAAGAATGATCACTCATTTGTTATTTAATAAATACTTGTTGGGAATACATCTGGAGAAACGATTTATTTTTTAGTTTGTACTGTTACTGTAGGCTTCTACAAATTACAAAGGGAAATGGGGATAATTAACTTTTGCAGGCACTTTGTATGGTGGCATACTTTTTCTGGCACAGAACTTTGCTCCAAAAAATAAATAGGAATTTGAAAAATGTTCCTACTCAAAAGTGCTTACAGGGCAACTTGCTATATGTAGGAAATGTCTTAACTAATGTAATTTTTGTTGCTTAGATTTGTGTAAAATTCAACAAGTCTTGGAGACTAAAATGCTAACATTGAAAGCTCCCCTTTAACTCTTAACGTGCCAGGTAGTTTTCTCATATCAGACACTTATTGGAATGTTACTATTAAATTCCCTATAATCTTGATGCAAACCTGTATTAAGTATAGGTATTTTATTAAACCCTAATAACCAAGAATGAAAGTAAAGAAAGTCTATTATTTATTTTGTTTAAAATAATTATTAAAAAAAAAAAAATCATTGCTGCTTTGACTGTTAAAACACATTTGTAATTAATCAAGTTGAACTACAAATGTTTGTAAGAATTGTATTTGCTTAATATTTTTACATTATTTTACACTCAGTGTCAGTATCAGACCTGAAATATCACTCAACAAAGCAGCACAGCTTGTATAAAACTTTATTGCAACCTATCATTAATAAACATGGATTACATAATGGAGCATGTTTTCAAACTAAAAAGCCCTAAGGTGACAAAAGTTAAAGCATTATTGTACCCGATGTACTGAGAACTAGACATGATTCTGAGGGATGTATTGTGGCCACTGTGTGCTTTAAACTTCACATCCTGGTGAGTGTTATGAAGTTACCAGGATGTGATAATTGAAATAGAAAAGTACTGTACAACAAATATTGAAATACACCTACACATCCTATTTTTTGTAATCACATTTTCTAGTTATTCAAAAGTATATGGCTAGAAAGGGAGTGAAGTTAAAACTCTATACTGATTTAGAATGACTAGAGGTGATAGACAGATGAAGCTTTAATGGGAAGAGAGAGACAGAGAAGGTTGAAGAAGGTTAGATGGTAATCATTAAAATGCATATGAAATCAGTGCTTCCCACTCAAACACTTTGCCAAGAAGTACTCTCCTCCAACTCACAGCAATTACCAGTGCAAGACACTTTTGTTATGAAAATCATTGACAGCACATGGTTTAGTTTCATCCTTAATTATCTTATGTGATTAAATTTGGTTCCATTGTGAACATTTACAAAATGTACTTATGGCCACAGAACACACTTGACTCCCTAAATTAGGAAATATAAAAGAAAATGAACAGCAAACATAGACTTAGACAAGTTAATCTTTGTTTTAAAAATAATGAACCACTATAAACATTTACAATTCCTTAATTACATATAAAATACAGAACTTTTATCATATTATTACTGTGAGGTTTTTAATTCACATTTCTGGATAGCTGTACATTATTATATGTGGTAAAAGAAAATGCAGCATGTTAGGTGTTTTTTTTTTTCTTAAAACTGTTTTTATTGTTTATTTTGCTGTTTACTTAATTAGCAATTTTCTAAGACTACCCTTTCCATTGTGAGAAATTAAATTCAAATACAGAATGCAACTTTAACCTTGCTCTCAAGTTCAGCTGTAATACAAATGTTCTAAACTAGCTCCATGTTTCATGCTTTTATGATTATTATTATTATTATTATTATTATTATTATTATTATTATTATTATTATTACTATTATTATTTGTTTCTTAGCAGACGCCCTTATCCAGGGCGACAATTGTTACAAGATTCCAAGCTATAGTAATAATAACAGTTTTGTTTGGACTGTATCATAAGAAAAAACTAAAGCAGTGTTTTTTTGTATAAGAATGGAAAGATAAAGCATTATGACATTGTGATCCTAATTTCAATTATGAAAAGGGGAAGCTTCAAAACTGAAAAAAAATATTCAAGACCACTTGAACCACTTAGTAAACCTGACTGGTCAAAAATGAAATTGTTGTTTTGTCAGAGATGACTGTTCAATTTATCTAAATTGTGTAAGATGTAAATGCTGTTGTTGTTTATGTCATTAAAATAGGACCCTCCCTAGAATTTTTACAAACATTCTTACACTAAAGAAACTCACATGCACCATTAGATGTTTGTTTTCAAATCATTGACTTATAATAATGATCCCCATTCACCACTTTGTAGATGAACAGAGCAGAACCCAGAATGTTTTCACCAAGCCTCCTATGTAGAACCTCTATGTTCACACTTCACTAGCACTTAACTTCTTTGGGAGGGCTCATTTGAGTGGACCAAGAACCAATTGTAATAAATATTATACTATACCTGCTGAAAATGCTCTCTCTACTGGAAGTTTCTATCTAGCTCTGAATATGCAACTCAACTAGGAAATTCCTCAGTGTAGTAAGGGGTAAAGGAATTGAACAACTAAGAATGGGAGTTTTTGTGGAAAAAAAACAAAAAAACAAACAAACAAAAAAAACAACAAAAAAAACATCCCCAGGAGAATACTGTCCAAATAGGTATGTCATATCAGAGCGCATGGTTTGTAAACAAAGCAAAAATGAAATGTGAAAAAGAGGTTAAAAACAATGTGGCAATGAAACGATTAATGTTCACTGGACACCACCTTTAATGGAACTTTATAGACAGAATCAGAATACAACTGTGTACCAACTATAAAGACCCCGGGCCCTATTTAGCAACGTTCGTAAACCCCTAAGGCAATCGCAAAACACTTTTGTGGACAGTTAGCGCCTCAGAATCAGGCGCACGTGTGGGCAAACATACTTTGCCCACCGGTGATTTACAACTGTGTTTTAATGCCTACTCAGCAAGTCAGGGTTAGCGCTGGACATGGGCTGAACTTTAGGGGAGTGTCCTCATTTACATACAAATGTAGCGATTTAGCAAACCATCAACAGTGTTAGTGTTTCCGTTTCCATTGACATGTGAAAACCAAGTCTAAACTGTGCGAAAATTACATGATCGACTATAAATACCGGTGAAACTACCAGAGAAGCAGGCAAACAAAAGAGAGAGAGAGAAAAAAGAGAAATACAAGAAGTGCACACTGGATTAATGTGATATTTTATAATGTGATACTTTGTAATGTAATGCTTTGTGCTGTGAGATTTTGTAAAAATTAAGTCGGATAATTGTGTCTGCTAAGAAATAAATAATAATACATTTCTATGACAGCCAGACAAAGAAAGGAGGAGGAGATGTCCCCAAATATTTCTAAGTCATCTTTTCTGAGCCTTTCTGACACACAATGTATGCAACAATTTCACCTCAGCAGACAAACAATCACTGACATCTGTCAACTGCTTCAGGCTGACCTGGAAGGAGACATGCGGAGAGCACACTGTTTGCTTGTAGCACTAAGGTACATCCACCAACACAGAATAGACACCTCTATGTAAATCATAAGTGGACCTGTTCTGTCAACGTGATCTGTGATGCCAACAACTACATCACAAATGTGTATGCAAATTATCGTTGCTCCGCTCATGACTTGTTTATCATCCTAATTAGCAGATGGCAGCTGCGTTTCAGCAGGATGATAGTCTGAGAGGCTGGTTGATAGGGGACAATGTGTATCCACTGAAGCGGTGGCTACTGACACTGCTGCTCAACCCCACGACCCCTGCCGAACAGAGGTAGAACCGTACCTTTAAATGTGCTTGTACTGTAATTGAGCGAACAATTGGAATCCTCAAAATGTGATTCTGATGTTTGGATGTCTCTGGGGGAACACTACAGTACACTCTTCAGAAGGTTAGCAATATCATCCTAGCTTGTTGTGTTTTACATAACATAGCTCTCTGTAATTGATGTTGAACTTACAGAGAAAAAATTAGATCTTAATATGGCAGCCACATTAGGTCAGAGGTCAATGTCATGGTCAGCAACACATTTAGCATGAAATGTTGATATAATCTGACAAATATGAATCCACTACTTCAAATGGTTCATGAGATTCAAGGCTTTGGCACTGTGGCAGAAGGATCTTTGCAAAAAACGGACAGAAAAGGTTTCATTATTCTTGTACGACACCCACAATCAAAATTGGCCTAAGGAATCACAGACATCATATGTGTACCAAGTATAAAACGAATATCTGGAAGCGGTAGGTCTTAAACCATAAAGTCACATGACCCCAATTTGGTCACACTGCAAAGTAAAGGGTGCCATTAGATTTTGCCCATAGACTTCCTACGCACAAAAATATGAAGTTGCCAGCTTAAACGGATATTAGCAATAGTAGTTTTGGCGTCGGAGGGCTGACAAACTCATAGAAGCTAACTTTACGGGGATGCTTAATAGCAACTTGTTAATAACGCAGCAAAAAACACAATATACTATAACATTTTATATTTTATTTGAAAGTTACAGATTTGATTCTTTAATGGAACATATTTAATGTTCTACTCCAGTTATTTTTTTTGTGTTCTCGGATAATTAATATAAATGGTAGAGAAACCATATTGGCAAAGCACAGATGCTTATTCAAACTACCACAAAATTAATGTCCCATACACAATACTGCATGTGATTAATGTCTCAAGAAATACAACATTATTGTAATAAATTAGATAGATTAGAAAAATAAATTTAATCTTATTGTCTGCACACACTTGTCAGAATAAATCACTATCAATCAGGACTGTTCATTCTCACAGTACTTGCTACAAAACTCAAACTATTTATTAAATGTGGATCAATCAGTCAAGAGCCACCTTTTTCCTGTCAATAGCTACATCATCATATTAACACTGTTTTGCATGTACCTGCTGAGTTAGGCCTACATGTGTTGCACTGAAAGAGGACTTAACATAGTACAGGAGCCAGATCCAGAAACTGAGCAGTTTTGTGTTATCAGGGTATGTATTTGCATATATATTTGTGGTATCAATAGAAAGGTTATCACCCCTGGTATAATATATGGCCAGCTGTACTCTTGACAAGTCGGCCACCATCGCCATTACTAAAAAGTTTTACCCCAACCCCCCCCGCCCAAATCAAGATCACTGTACTCAATAAACATGATTTTTAAATGCTGGGTATTGATGACAATATGTTCATTAGATGATTTGGAAAAAAGTCAGAAAATGAAAGGCAACATGAATATTATAAATGTTTACTTGCATTTCATCTTGTTTCATTCTTCCTGAAGGTCAAAATATCCTGCAAAGGTCTTCTGATGTACAGGTATTTGGCACCCACCCTGTCTCTCTGATCCTGTGGAGCCTGTTCAATGTTTCACTGCTGACTAACTGATTGATGCATTTAGTGTGAGAACATCAGTATTCCTAGTTTGTTACTATCCATTAAACAAATTGAGGAAAATAACAGACTACTCGTTCACACCTCTATCTATCTATTATAAAAAGTAACTTACACACACACACACACACACACACACACACACACACACACACACACACACACACACATACATATATGTTAAACCCCAATATCTGTACTGTAATAACTTTGACCCTGTGCAATGGATTTGCACAAAAATTTGGATGTGTGATCCCTTTGGTTAGATTTTTTTTATGTGGGCCATTTTGTTCTGCTCGGATATGCAGATTCTGAGATCCAGATAGGGTGTTTTTTGCAGCTTTTTTGCAGTTTTTTTGTCAGTCTCCAGCTCCAAAATGTTTTGGATTTTTTGTTTGACAATTTTAGGGTACAAGGGGACTTGGTTCTGAGCATGCTCTATACAGCTCTTGCAGGTAGATGTTTGATCTCAAAAAAGCCTCACAACAAAATATCCTTTTTCACGAGGGTCTAATCTTCTTTCGTAAGAAAAAATCTTGTTCGTGAGGTGGACATGTTGTTTTCAGTTGAAAAAAAAAAAACATGACATGTCTGTTTATAATTGTTGTTTATTTGTTTATAAAATACAAGACACCCTTCATTGTGTTCCTCTGCTCTCCCTCTACTGGAATATGGGACTTGGTTGTTTGGTTTTGCCAGTGAAAACCACAAAAACAACCATTAACCACTGCTGGGTCCTTGGCTAATAATAATTCCAAAACTGTGTTTTCCATTCTCCTGTGTTTGTCAGAAATAGCCCACACAGTGCTTTTCGGTAAACCGTGTCTTTCTGCTATTTTTCGGGTAGTTTCTCCTTTTTCTTTTTGTTGTATCACTGCCATTTTGAGATTGTTGCTGTACTCTTAGTTTTAACCATTTCATCACAAATTTCCAATGTATTTTTTAGCACTTGATGATTATGTATTCTATAATTATCATCAGGTGTTGGTTTTCAGTCATGATAACTGTCATTAATTAGCAACAAATGAGTTTCTAATAAAATATGTTGATTGCCCGAATACCTTTGTCAAAGTATGAAATTAGTTTTTGCATGTTATTTTTCATTTTATGCATGTTATGTAATAATTTGTTGTTTTGTTATAAAGCTGAATCTACTTTAATTTATATCTTTCAACAGAACAATTAATTATAGAAATCACTTTCGTTGTGGTTTTTCTCATTTTTTTAACTGCCCAAATACTTTTGTCTGAGACGGAAATACCTCCTGTACACCTGTTGCAAATCTTGTACGTCAGAACAGATAATGCAAACAGTCCTTCCCCACAAATGTACTCTCAGGAACTTCAACACTTACATCTCTAAATAATGTCAATAGGTTAATTTGTTTATACTGTACATGTTTATACATGTACATTATACATGCTACTTCATATACATATAGACTGTCATCTCTTTAAGCACATGCAGAACAAAGGCTACAATAAATTAGTTTAAGTGCCAAATCAGGTAAAAGGTTCTTCAGCTTGCATGGTGTGTTAAGGGATCAATAGAGGTTCTTGGAAAGTCGTGTTTCCATACTTTTGTTGTGAATAACAGGTTTTTCAAAATGGCAGAGCTGGGCACACCTCTCACTGTTATTTCACTTAGCTATATCTTCACAAACAATTGTGATATCACCGTGGTGCAATAGTGTTACATTATGCTGGTGATATTGCCACATTGGGAATTGTGCCGATTATCCCAGTACTAGATGATGGAACAGTGTTAACCCCTTTGCAGTCTCCATGGGTTATGTTTGATTCCCCTTGTAATCTTTTGGTAGCCGCCATCAATTTTACGCTACAGTCCCTTCTTAGCAATGTAACTACGGCATTCCATCATTAAACTGCACCAAACTTCGTACAAAGACAGTCAAGCCCTTTGCGGACCTGCAAGACTTCTCTCTTTACTTATACAGCTTGCTTGATTGGCTGTTTGCTTTGTAGATCGTGGCCTTGATTGGGCCTGCAGCTGACACTCTCTCACAGACATTTTGTGATATTCTAACTCTTAGAAATACATTCATTTGTAAGTATATGCCTGTATAAACTGTAATATCCCATGTACAGTGATCTCTGTAGTTTACTGTATATATTCATTATTTCCGTTTATTTTATATAATCTGTGAAAATAACAGTTACTGTATTTGCTTTATACTGTAGTTTTTTTTCTTCCTTTCATTATGTCAGTGCGATAGTGACAAAGTTTATTATATAGGCATACACATGGCAAACGCAGATAAAATGTAATATAACTATGTAATACCTCCTCAAGTGTAAGCACATTAGCTATGTTTTATTACTACTATATTGCAGGAATTGCACACTTTTGACAATAACCGGTAAAACACTGCATTAAAATTATTTGTTTATTTAGCAGACGCCTTTATCCAAGGCGACCTTCAGAGACTAGGGCGTGTGAGCTATGCATCAGCTGCAGGGTCACTTACAATCACGTCTCACCCAAAAGACAGAGCACAAGGTGGTTAAGTGACTTGCTCAGGGTCACACAATGAGTCAGTGGCTGAGGTGGGATTTTAACCGGGGACCTCCTGGTTACAAGCCCTTTGCTTTAACCACTGGACCACACAGCCTCCTATGATAATATGCAGTATTATCTGTAATCCTTGAACACAATCGAATGCTAGTTTTTATGTACTGTATGATTTTGCAATCAGATACTATTGAATGTTAGTTTGTTATAATTATGTACAATAAGAGTGAATGTAAGAACGCAAAAGCATTAGAGAGTCACACACGCTGCGGTACACTTGACAACCATCTAGTCGCAGTGTGAGCCCAGACTGAGGGGATCCAAGCTCTGTAGTACTTTGACCAATCGGAGAGTTTTGATAAGGACGCCTTACTTTCTATAGGTTGCCTGCTACAGGGACTAGGTGCGGAACTAGGACTATTTAACCCTGGGAAATGTAAATGAGAAGTTGTACTGAGCTCGGTGCCTGGAGTCAGACCCAGGGATCCTTTGGATTCCTGTATTGAAGATTGTTATTTTGTGTACCTTTTACTCTTTGAATAAAGCATTTTAAAAACCAAAGAAGACAAACAGCTTTCCATTAAATGCAAGCGTGCAAAGCAGAGTTCCAGAATCCAGAAATTCCTGAGTCAGAGACGGAACAGGCGGCAACGCGACTCGGCAGCAGCGGATCCAGTGTGGAAGCAGAGTAAGCAGCCAGAGATTCCTGAGTCGGAGATGGAACAGGCGGCGACGCGACTCGGCAGCAGATCCAGTGTGTGAGCAGAGTAAGCAGCCAGAGATTCCTGAGTCGGAGATGGAACAGGCGGCAACGCGACTCGGCAGCAGATCCAGTGTGTGAGCAGTGAGGCAGCAATTCCTGAGTCAGAGACGGAAAGGCGTCGGGTCCCGAGTCAAAGACGGAACGGTGCCGATGCGGTTCTCATCAGCAACAAATAATATAACTAAACACACCACATCCATCAAAGACATCCAACTACATCAAGGTAGAATATAATAATTTAAAAAAAAACACTAGTTTTTTGTGTATATTTTACGATTTTAAAAAAAAAAAAAAAAAAAGTTTTGTTAGTTTGAAAATATAGTCGTGTGTTCTGGCAAGGGCCTCGAAATGAAAAAAAAAATAAAAAAAATGTCCTCTACTGTCTCAATCTTACATTGAGTTTCTAGTTTATTTAAAAGTATTACTCATTTTCATACTGTCTTTCTACTAAACAAAATGTGCAATTGTTAACAATAAACTAGTGTAAGACAAGATGTTTGAGTATAGCTCTAACTTTAGAACTCTGGTATATTTGAATTGTAACCATATATGTGTAACTGCTGAGCTCTAGTGTCAACAGGTAATTTTATAGGTACTTTTTTGGGGTAAAGATAGTCCTACACATTTATTTATTTTTGTATTGATTCATGCTTATGTTTATAAGCTTAAATTTTAAAACTAGGGATGTTTTAAGTCAGCAGTTATTAAGTAAAACATAAAAAAACTGTCACAAAATGTGATAATGGGAAAAACATAATTTCATGTTTTTCAATTATTTGTAATCTACACATTATTAAACACCTTCTGGCAGTGTGAATTCATATAAAACTATCTAATAGGTTGTTAGAACCTTATCTATTAAAAACACATTTTATTCAATCACTCTGAATTTTCTAAACAAATTGAGATTTGTGTCCATAAAAGCGAGTATTGAGAATCACTGAACGTGGAAGTTCATTGGATGCAAGCATTACAAACGGCTTAAGTCAGCAGACACATCTTGGAGGGCAACAAAATAGTATTTTCTTGTATTAACACCATTCTATCAGCTAGTACTTCCTAATGTGGCAACGTTGGATACCATGGTGATATCATCAATCAATCAATCTTTATTTTATATAGCACCTTTCATAGTGGACCACCATCACAAAGCGCTTTAAATACAGAGAAATGCATAATACATGACATACAGTAAAAAAAAAAAAAAAATGCATAATACATTAATACAGTGGCAAGTGCATAATACATGCAGTAACACAGCAGCTAATGGGAAAGCAAGAGAGAACATTTTTTTACATCTGGTAAGGATCGTGGCTTCAACATTCTGAACTAGCTGCAGTTGGTTTATGGTGTGTGCCGGAGACCACCATATAGAGAGTTGCAGAAGTCAAGTCGAGAGGAGACAAATGCATGACAGAGTATCTCCGCATCAGGGAGGGAAAGGTAGGAACGGACTTTAGAGATGTTTCGAATTGTAAAAGGAAGATTTGACCACAGAGGAGATGTGGGCATCAAAGGAGAGGCTGCTGTCAAGAAGTACACCAAGGCTTCGTACAGTGGGGGAAGGCAGCAGCAGAGAGTTTCCGAGGTTCAGGGCAGCTATATTTAGATAATTTAGGTTTTAGATCCTATTAGAAGGAGTTCAGATTTGCTAGTGTTCAGCTGAAGAAAATTGGCAGACATCCAGGCCTCAATGTCTTGAATGCAAGCCGAGAGCCGGACCATGGCAGAGGGGCTACCAGGGTCGAGTTTTAAGTAGAGCTGGTTGTCGTCAGCATAGGAGTGAAAATATGAGTCTGTGTTGGTGGATGAGTTGACCCAAGCATGTAGATATTGAACAGAAGGGGCCCAAGAACAGATCCTTGGGGGACTGCTATTCATGTGGCAGACGTGATCCACCCCGACCAGTCCTACACGGTCCCTAACCAGACGATATTTGACATCATCTTCCTGGTTCGGGACCTGCTGCACTACTGCAGGGGGACCGGTCAGTCGTCGCCTTCCTGTCTCTGGATCAGGAGAAGGCGTACGACTGGATGGATCACGAGTATCTCTTTGGAACCCTGCAAGCGTTAGGATTTGGGCTGCGCTACACCTCTTATGAATGCTGTATGCCTCTGCCAAGTGCCTTTTAAAGGTAAATTGGTCCCTGACTGCACCCCTTGCATTCAGGAGAGGAGTATGTCAAGGATGCCCTCTGTTCGATTAACTGTACGCGTTGTGCATCAAGCCCTTCCTCTGCCTCCTTCGCCGGAGGATCACAGGGATGGTGCTCGGCGTGCCGGACATGAGGGTAGTCCTGTTGGCTTATGCTGCAGACGTGCTCCTAGTAGCCTCTGATCCGGTTGATCTGGAGAGGATGCGGAGCTGCCAGAGTGTTTACTCTGCCGCGCTCTCTGCCAGGATCAACTGTAACAAATGCTCCGGGTTGTTAGTAGGTCCCTGGCAGATGGACTCCCTTCCTGTCGCGCTCCAGCACTTCCAGTGGAACGCAGACAGTTTAAAATATCTGGGAGTCCACCTGAGCCCAGCCAACTGGGTGGAGTTGGACGATAAGGTTGCTGCGAGACTGAGGTCGTGGTCGGGTCTGCTAAAACTGCTTTCCTTCAGGGGCAGGGCTCTGGTCATCAACCAGCTGGTGGTGTCAATGCTCTGGCATCCTGAGCCCGCCCTCTGAGTTTGTGGCTAGGGTCCAGAGGAAGTTGACTGACTTCTTCTGGGCCAGAAACCCTGCTCAAGACCCGGAGCATCTTCAACGTTGGCCGAGACACCGTTCCGACCGAGGGGGAAAAAATCCTTCTGGAGCCTCTGCTGCACAACCCCCATCTAGGTGCGCAGACGTTGGAATCCCCTGCGGTGCAGAAGCTGTTGATCTTGACCCCCCTCAGCCTCCCCTCGAGAATAACGAGCAGGATCTCACAGTTCTCCTCGACCCCCTTCCCCTCCGCGTCGAGGAGAACCTTGTACGTGATGGTGCTCCACACCCTCCATTTCCTCGCCCTCGTCTACCGCCGAGACACCGTTTGGCGGAGCCCTCCAACTCCCGGAGGGCAAGAGTCGCCAGTGGGGGCCCTGTACTAGAGGAGCTGGCGACCTAGGATGGAGGGTGCTGCAAGGGCGCTTCAGCGTCAGGAGAGATCCTCGTCACTTTACCGACTCGGACGCCGCATGCCCTTTCTGCGGTCAGTCCGAGACGGTATTTCACATTTCTTTTTTTTGTGCCAGACTGCAGCCATTCTTCTTGCTGTAGTTCTGGCTGCATTTTTCATCAACCTTCCTTATTTTTGGGCACCCTGTTCGTGGCTCCACCACAGCGAGAGACCACCTGGTGAATCTGCTCCTGGCTCTTGGTAGACTGGCCATCTACAAGACCAGGAAGCATAAGATCATCGGAGGGTCTCTTTGACTGAGGAGCCATGTTCAGGGCCCTTGTCTGGTCCCGGGTTACGTTAGAGCATGCCCATGCAGAGTCCGCTGGTGACATGACAGCCTTTGTCAACCAGTCGGCTCTTAATGGCGTGTTCTGTACCTACCCCCCCCCCCCCCCCTTTTCTCTGACTATTTAATTTACAGTCTTTTTGACCGTTTTTTCTTTTAAATTAGTTAATGGCCAAGTCTCAAAACATTTCATGAATATTAAACTATTTCATCAAAACAGACTTCTTTAATGATAGTTCTTCAGTGCACTTAAACTAAACATTTTCCTGTTTTTGAGAACAATTTCCTCAATTAACACAAGTGACAAAGACAAGTCATTAATGTGACATTTGCCAGCTCTGACACATGACACTATGAAAAACCCAGAGGAACTCACACCAACAGGGGGACAGTGCAATGCTAACAACTGCAGGCGAAAATGTGCTACTTTGGGCTTCCATGTGTATGAGAAACGTTTTTTACATTATTAAATCATGCCAGTTCCTGTATTTCTGTTGATCTTCTGCATTTGTATTTTTATTCACATTTCAACATTATCACTGTTCCATTTAAATGAGGTCACAGCCGTGTATCTAATCGACATCATCACCTCTGAAGATAAAATATGTGTCTGTGTCAACAGCGTTTAAAATTACTGGTGATTTAGGACTTCAGACCACTTTAATATACAGCTTTTTCATGACTATCAGTTATTCAAACACTAACAGAAATACAACTGAATTGTATACATTTTTTTTAAATCTTTTCTTTAAAAGCTCTAAATCGTGTTCTGTTTGTGCAGTACCAAATGCAGTTGCAATGGATCCTAACAATGAATGGAGCACATTTTAAAAAATTAAAAAAATGTTGAGATTATTGTATTGGGGAGATAGTAATCTTAAACCATGAAGTTTACAAAACAATGGGTATAAAACATGCTAGTAAGCAGTTACATTTCTTCACTTTTGCTATTTTGCACTGGCAGAAGAATACATTCAATAAAACTTAACGTTTAAATCTTTTTATTTTAATTGTGTTGTTTTGTTTATTGTCCTTTTTGATGAATTAAACATAAAGCCATTTTAAGTGCAATAACACTCTCTAATTAAGAATGCAATAACACACAACAGGGTGTGAGTAAATTACTGCACACCCTGAATCCAAGCCAAGTACCTTCAGCCACACAGGAAGAGCTGTCATTTTATAACCACTGCACACCCTGAAGTGTGTTATTATGTATATAAAATGACAAAAAAACACTAGATTTTAAACATTAAATTAATTTGTGTTTAATGTATCCTTCCAGGAGTGCAAAATTGTCCTTATCCTTAGAGCAGCAGTTCTCAAACTGTGGGTCACAACCCCAAGTGACCCCAAAGGATGGGGTTGCAAGAATCTACCTCGGTATCTCTCCTGCTTGCAAACTGCACAGCACACTGCAAGGCGTAGCTGCCTCTCAGCGCAGTGTGACAACCTATCTTGCAGGCAAGCCTGTGTAGGCTCTACTGATCTCCACTAATCACGTAACTCTGTTACAAAATACGGCCCTCCCACGAGCTAGTCTCAAAAGCACGTCACTGAAAGATACCCCATTCCAACCTCGGTTTAATTTGTTTATTATTATAGAACAGCGCCATGGATTTTTATGAAGAGCATCAACTTCCAACAGTGAGTCTACGGATTTGAATATGACTGGAAAACAAGAGGAGGGCAAGAAACGTGCTCACAAATCAACAGGCATCATTTGTGCTTTGATCTTTAGGCAGTTGGGTAAAAATACTTGCACAGTCATGTGATTACAAACAACCAATCAGAGCACTTAGTTTGCTGATGTCATTTTATAAGCTAAATCACTCCACTTCCAAGGGCTTGGGTTGGTTTAGATTAATGCATATCTTGTTGTGTGTTATTGCTTACATAATCCTATTGAACTAAAAGCGATAAGAAAATTAAAAAAACACAATCAGAACTGTAGTCATCCTCATGCAGTTATGAGTTCTTTAGACAAGGCTGGTCTCCGGTAGTGACTAGGACTTCACAGAGATACCTTCCTGTATTGCTGCTGTCAACTCTGTTACTTGTGAAATGATTTTTGTAGTGAAGTGGCAAATAAAACAAAATGGCTCTGTCAGAGAGTTCTGTTGTTGGCAATTAACCTGGGGTGTGCTGTTCATGAAATGTTTCTAGATCCCATTTACTTGATTAACGAATAATATGTGCATACACAGAGTTGTACCACCTAATCTAATACCAAATGTATTGAAATCAACCATTGCACTGGAGAGTGTGTGGATCAAAACTGTGACATGCTCTATATCATAAACCTTCATAAAAAACATACATAAATCAATATCATCACCTTACCTTTATTTTCTTCTTTACTCTTAGATTTATTGGAAAGGCATGGGCAATGTCCATTACACTTTACTGTGATTTGTTTGCCCGAAATGCACGTTTGGTACTCTAGTTTGCACTGAAAAATAAAACAAATAAAACAGATTATTATAAAAAAGAGAGAGAGATTTCCTTAACATTGTTTGAATTAGTCATGTCTTACCTACTGTTATGATCTTTCAACAGTAAGATTGTTTTCCGAAGTGGTATATACAACAGCATGCTGTTAAACTAACTTACCCATTTAATGTAATACTAGTTTTCTGATGTAAAAAAATATACCAGACACCAGGATAAAACAAAATAATTGAAAAGATGTATAAAGATGCAAAAAGTAGGTAATAGCTGGGAAGAAAGTTGTCATGGCAATTGTGGGCCCAACTAATTTTTGTGGCCTGGTTGAAATGTCAACAGTTTATTATTGTTTTCGTGGATGTCAATAGTATACACAGATACATCTCCTCCTTTCTATTTCGATTGGGGGACGCTATGAAGTTAAATGTAAAGCTGTCGTTCTGAATGATAGATTCATAATACATTAAATGATCTAAGATATGATTGTTTAATTTTTATATATATATATATATCTAATCTACTAATGGCACTGGAAATTTCTTATTGAATCTAACCCTTATTACAGGAAACAGCAAACATCAAATAAACGCACATAATGTTAAGTCTGGCCATGTTTAAAAGAGGAGCAGACAGACAGCTAGGATGAGTAAATTTTTGTCAAACTGAAAGTAAAGGGCCATTCAAACGATAGCGTTTATTTGTGGTGTTTTTTTCGCCAGATTGTTTGCAATTATTTTTGTATTTTTTTGAGGATTTTTGTATTTACACTACAACGTCAATATCATTACGCAGCCCCATCTACTGTGATCACAGGCAAGATGGGTGAACATCTCATACTAGCAGTGCAGGAATATACAGTATTATATGATAAGCAGCACAAGAAACACCTGGATAAAGAATATAAACTGAAAATATGGGAAAATATAAGCAAGGAAATTTAAATTTCCAGGTAAACAGTAAATTTATTGTGTTACAATCGACACACTTGAGAAGACCTACACAGGACTACAGTTTGTACACAATGTCAAATTGTATGCTGTATGATATTATTGTTGTGAAGTTGTCACCGATAACTAGGTATCTGGGAGAAATAAAAGTTTTGATCATTTTAAGCGTGCTGAAAGTAGGCCAGATACAAACCTCTTGGTGTATTTTAACACATTTTGTTTTAGACCAAACAATAAATTATTTTTGATAATGATACTTATTGCTTTTATTGTTCATTTCAAAAAACATTTTAGAAGTTTGTATTATTATTATTATTATTATTATTATTATTATTATTATTATTGTTATTATTAACAATGATAGATCTAATTCTGTTTTTAAATACAAATTCGTACTTCTGCTTGTTCATTTTCCAATGTTTTGCATACCATATTCTTGTTAACCAGTGCATATTAAAAGACTGTAACAATACTTTCACTTTATACTTGAGGGTGTACAATGCAATGTAATTTTGTTATAAAACAAAATTGTTACTTAGTTCCTACTGACACACAACCCACACGTTTTGGGACACCAGAAAAAAAGTGCATTACAATAATTAATTCTAGATGAAACAAAGGCATGCATTAGTCTCTCTGCATCAGATACTGAAATAATTGGTCTAAGTTTGGCTACATTTCTCAAATGGTAAAAAGTCTTTAGTAACGTCCCTAATACGAGTCTCAAATGAGAGATCAGGATCAAAGATGACCCCAAACTCTTAATTTCTAGTTTAAGTTTTAATGAGAGACTGCAAGGGTCAAGTTCATGTAATCCCACATTTCCTTTAATTTGGTGAGCCCACTAGCGTAACCTCTGTTTTATCTGAATTCAACATTAGAAAATTATGTGACATCCAATGCTTGATGTCTGTAAGGCAAGTAGCTAATAACACCCAGGCAGAAGAAATTCCCAACTTTAGTGACAAATATAGCTGGGTATCATCAGCATAGCAATGGAATTTCACTCTGTGTCTGCGGATAATGTCACCTAACAGTATCTTATATAATGAAAACAATAAGGGACCTAGAATGGAGCCCTGTGGAACACCACAAACAACTTCCGATAATGCTGATTTTACCTCCCCAAAGAGATGAACTGAAACCTATTAGACAGATAAGATTTGAACCAGGACAGGACAAGGCCAGACAGTCCCACTGTGCTTTCAAGATGGATTCATTCAATAGGATGGAATGGTCTACAGTATCAAAGGCAGCACTTAGATCTAGAACAATTAAAACTGATGGAAAGCCCGTCAGAGCTTATCAGCAGATCATTCACAAGGGCTGTCTCGGTGCTAGACGAAAACCAGACTGAAACTTCTCGGATATCCCATTAAGAGTTAGACATATTTGTAATTGAATTGCAACAACTCTCTCTAGAATCTCTATGTCATTTTATGAGAATATTCCCTCTGCACGTATTTTGATATTTTAAAAAAGATACTGTGAGATAGCAGGGAGGGGGTTAAAGCCTCCCTGAAGAAGAAAAAAAAAAAACATGTGAAAATGCACGTTGGTTTATTGTTTAATTGTTTTGTGTTTTGTTAATCAGTTTTGTTAATTGTTTTATTATGAATCATTCCCTGCACCTGGTGCTTATTATTAAATTAGAGCCAGGTGCAGGGTATTTAAAGAAAGCAGCCAGTCTGTTAGGGGCTGCTGAGGAGAAGGAGGCAGAAAAGAGTGGTCTGCTTCCTGGCAGTCGTGAGGTAAAAAGTCCTGTATTAAGCCTGTGTGGTTTTTGTTTATTGTTTGGTGGGGAAACGGCTTAGCCGTCCTACTTGTAGTCAGGGTGTTCCTGAAAGTTTGAGTTAGTGCTCTGAAAGAGCTAGGTGTTTATTTGGTGTTTGTTTGATTTTTGTGTTTATTAAAATTAGCGCACCAGCGCATAAAATCCATTCCAGTGTGTTGGGTTGTATTTTTAAAGGGGCAACGAACCCGAGTGGGTGAGTTCATTCACAATACATAATAATCTCTTGAATTTCAGAACAAAGTGATGCGGTGGAATTTGGAGGTTATGTTTGAGCATACACAAATAAATAAATACATACATACATACATTATTTAATATATAAAGAATATCACAAGAATGGATGCAGGCCCCTTTAGAGAGATTAGGTGTGCAGGGCTGAAATTTGCGAGCTGTGGGTCGCCAGCGGCAACCAAAACTAGTCTCTGCAATTGTTTTTTAATATGCATTCGCCAGCAGCGACTGTGGGAGTGGGCAGGTCCAGAACGAAATAAAACCTGGTTTCGCTGATAGTTTTTTTCCTCCCCGATTTTATGAAGCACTAGTTTTGTTGTTAATGAACACAAACGTTTACCTCAATATTCCATGCATGGTTTGGTAGCCAGTTGTTCAGTATCCCAGAGGCGCCGTAAACAACTCAATAGGTTTGTGTGGAGTCAAGTGACTTCCGCATAGCAACTGGTAGCCGCTGAAAACAAACCGTTGTCAAGCTGTGTAACATCCGACTGATGGACATGGCTAATTATGTTGACAACCTACGTGACCCAAAAAAATAATAGATACAAACTAAAATTAGGTGTTGTAGGTTCACAGTAATGCCCATACTACCTGCCGACTTAAGAAAGCCCAAAAAAATCAAATCTCTTCATTGCATGAAATCTTACAATATTAGTCATACAGTAAACTAATCATACATCTAGTTGGGTTAATTTTACTGGAGCAACATGGGTAAAGTACACTGCCTTGCTCAAGGGTACAGCAGCAGTGTCCCACCAGGGATTGTTATTTGTTTTTAATTTGTAATGTTCTTTATTGTGTGCCCTGTCTGTGGCTGTCCAGCTTCGGCACCACACCCTGAGAGGGTTGGCTGTCACCGTACTGTCACCGTATATACCTATAATAGCAAATGCTTATCTACACCTTAACCCGCTAATCTCAAAGGAGGAACTTTGAATGACAGGCTCTGTAGCTGGCAAATGATAGTGCATGGTCGGTCTGATGATTGACAGTCATTTAAACGAATGAGAGCATTCTAGCGCTGCTTCAGCCAATGAGATCTGTCAGGACAGGATGAAATGACTGACGGTGAAACTATACTAGCCTATTAAGGAACCACCAATTTGACTGACAGCGACCCCTAGCCATTCAGAGCAGAACGGAGATGGGACAGACAGCAAGTATAAAAACTACACAGACAAGATGATTTCTTTAATTATTATTTTTGGTAAGAAAATAAAAAATGGCAAGTGGTTTTACCAACGTTTATCGTATATAAATTTATTTCAGTTGAACTCATATTTTTTGGGAATTTGACATTTAACAAGATTTACCGATTACAATCGAAAAGTAGCAAGCCTAGTTATAAGCTACTTTTACATTTGACCGAAGATTTTGAAAGGTTTTTTAAGAAATGTGTCAAGTGGCCATATTGGTTTACACACAAACACCATTTTTGAAAAAGTCAATTGTATTGACACAGGGATAATGCTTGTCGACTTTGGAGTTAATCAAATAAACCATTTTTCAACTGAAGTGGTTTTAAATTTAAGAAGACAATGTAGGTCTGGCGTCCATCTTGTTTTTCAAAAGAACATCATTTTGCTATATTTTAATTCCATTGTACCCAGGATGATGCCTACCAAGTTCAGAGTTAGTTGGTTAAACGGTTTGCAAACAAAAGCAGTTTGAGGTTTGGGGCACGGTTTGGCCAATTTGGTGGCAACTATTTTAATAGTAAGATTTATCACAACAACTTCTTCTTCGCAAACTTGAAGCAGATTTGGTTGCTGATGACATATGTGAAGTTTCAGATCAATCGGTTCACCAGTTCCCAAGAAGAAGATTTTGAAAGGTTTTTCCAAAAAATGCGTCAGGCTGCCATCTTGGTTGGCACAGGAGCGCAATTTTTTTTGCATTTGAACTGTAATTTACACAGGATGATACCTGCCAAGTTTCATGTTGATTGGTTACACTACGTGCGAACAGGAACAGTTTAAAGTTTTGGGAGGAAAAACAACAATAATAATAAAAATAAATAAATAAATAAATAAATAAATACTATTTACAATAACAATAGGCTTCCCAAGCCAGCTTGGAAGCCCAATAAGGCTCATGCTTAAGAAAAATAAGTTTGTTAATTTACTGAACTATGTCCATATAAACAGACCTATAGAAATCACACAGGCATAAATGTTTTTTTTTCCATTCCTGACTATTTACAAATCTATCTCAAACAAAGGGCTGCTCTATATGGTAACATTTCTTTGCTCATGTAATAAATTGATCAGTGTGCTGGTAAATGTACAGTACAGTTCCTTGGTTATTTTATACATTTAGTAAATGTGTACATTTACTGGTCTATAGATTTACCGATTTTACAAATGAACCATATATATATATATATATATATATATATATATATATATATATATATATATATATATATATTTCTCCTGGTACCAGCTCAATAAAAAAGTAGTTTTCTGTTATATTAAAGATTGCCATATACCTCAGGCACACTGAGGTATATGGCTCGATGTTCAGGCTCGATGGATTTCTGATACCACAGTGTTCAGAAGGTTTTCAAACTCAATTCTGGACATTCGAAAAGTAAGTTAAAACCTACTGTCGTCCAATTTTAGCTCTTACGCAAATCGGTGGTACTCCCCCAGGTTTTTCCCGTTGCTTGTTTATTGGGTGAACCCAAGACATTCTACTTTGCCACTTTCTTCTTCTTTGAAGCAATAACCATACTGCAGCTTGCAACCGATCCATATTGCTGTTTCAATGTTATCCAAAACGAGGACAGGATGGGAATCGCAGCGTTTTTCGTGCAAAGATCAAATCTTTGATTTTTATTTTGGTAGCGTTTACACGTAAGTGTGAAGGGTTATATTCAACTGTAAATAGTGCTGGGACAAATATCAGAATATAGAACAAGCATTTTCTTACATGTATTCAGATATAAAAATCAGATGTTCGTATTCACTACAAATGGGGGATTAACAGTAGAGTTTTGAGCAAAATACGGGAGAAAACCTATCCCGGGAGATGTCTGGGAAACATTACGATTTTCTAAGATAACAGACAATGAATTAACAGGATATTATGTTTATTCAGTGTCTATAAAATGCTAATTTAATCTGTCATGGAGATTATTTTGTTATGTTAACCCTGGTTTCACCCACGCTAAAAATGAACACATAATAGGTAAGTAATTATTACTTTATCAATTTTGACTACAAAAAAAAACAGCAGCAAATACCTAGCTATAACATTACCATGATCCAAGTAACGCCACCCGCTTCTTTACACACTGCATGCTCACCATGCAGCCACCTCAGAGCTACAGCGTTGGACAATGCAGCTTACAGGCAAGCCCGCAGGCGCCTGGCCAGACCACAGGGGTCGCTGGTGCACGGTGAGCCGAGGACACCCTGGCCAACCTAAGTCCCCCCGAAATCTCAGTCAACAACTGAAGACATGAAGATAATTTTGTACCACCTAATTTGCATATCAAATGCTTAGATGACAGATACGGTTGCATTCATGTAGAACTTAAGGATAAAACAAAATAGACTACATTTCGACAAAGCATTGCATTAGTTCCATTACTTAGTTGAGCACAAGGTGGTTTCAGAGTAAATATTTTCTGATTTAAATACAGGCCTACTATGTGATAGTTTGGGTAATTCAACCTATTTAAAACAGTAGGTAGGGGTTTATTTTTTAAATTATTTTTATACAGTGATTTTCTGTTACGTGGAATGTACTAAACGAGAACCAAAATGCTGAGTTTTTTTCCCCTTCACTTTACAACGCCATTTCCACTTTTGTTTTATTTGAAGTATTAAAGTTAAATTTCAGTTTTTGTTTGCTTGTTCAGTATAAAAAGGCACAAGTAAATGGCCACTGTTTACTGTGAAGAAACGGCAATGGCAAGGAATGAAAAAAAAAAATGTGTTGTCTACTTTATGTACTATTTATTTCCTGTCCGACATCATCAAAAAGACTTCAAGCACAGGTCTCTCGTTGTTTTTTCTCCGGAAAAAGACGAGAAAAGCTTTCAATGGCCGAGTGAGACCGGGGGAAGCCGGAAAAAAAAACAAAAAAAGGAGGCGGATCTGAGCAATACACATAGTCCCTTCACCACAGACATAACACTGACAAACAAACAAGATAGCTGCTTCCGCATCAAGCGCTCAGAGAATATCACAGACATTTGCCAAGCTTTTTGAGATAGTAATAAAATATATAGTAATAATAGTAATAAAATAATGACTTGGATCGCATTATTGAGGAGTTTGGTGATAAAATGAGTGATCAGGAGATGATTTATCAGAATGCACTATGAAGAGAAAAATACAGCAAACAAGGAGTGGGGCGGGGCTGGAGATGCAGTACTGAGTGTCCTGTTGATATGCAGTGCCTTTTAAACCTGTTTTACTATGAACAAAATTACTTTTAAAACAGCGTGTGTAAAATAAACAGCGCGTGTGAAAATTAATTTGACCTGACGTGCCTGACAGGCGCTGAATAAATGGACTGCAAAGGGTTAACTTGAACTGCTGTTTGGCATCCTTTGTTTTGTAGTTAATTCACTGGGGTAAAGTAAGTCCTACACAACTTATTCTTTACTCCTGGAATATTTTTCTATTTTAACGTGTTACATATTGTAAGGTCTTGCTGTAAAATAAAGGCACACACACAGGGCCACGGACATGCCCCCTGCCCCTGCTGCTATGCTGTCTCTGCCTGCATTCAGAGCAATATAATGTTTTTATTACTTTGTGAAAAACAAACGAATATTCAAATTAATATTTGAATTATGAGCGAATATCCGAACATGGAAATCCCGTGTTCGTCCCAGCACTAATTGCAAAGGTTAGATTTTTCAGGTGACAAAATGCAATGAATAAACGCTAGTGTGAATGGCCATTTAGGATAGTGTTCTTTTTTATGGGGAGCAGCACACAGGACCAAACACAGTCACCATTCGTTTTAAAGCTTTATTTTATTGCATTTCTTACACTTTTTGATAAAGAAGCAATACCCACCCAGTCATACCATTGCTAGTAGCTCAGTGGTGGTATTGCCCCTTCATTTTTTTAATATAATAAATAAAACCTGTGTGCTTGTGCAGCGTTTGCAATCCAAATCCCTCTCTCTCTCTCTGTGCTGTAAACCTTTAATATTGCACAGGTAAGGACACTTGCAGCTTTTTTAACCACCATCATTTCTAAGATTGTAGTCATGACATTAAAGTGTATAATCTTTTCACAAAATGACAGTCTCCATCCCCTCTTTCATAAACTGAACAAAGTGGTCCTTGTCTGATTTTTTAAACCATTTTTCACTGGCTCATTGACAGCTTGTAGGCAGACTCATGGGTAAACACCTCCTTCATATACAATCCATTAGAAAAATGCACTGATAATGTCTACATCTGACAGCACATGCATACCCTCTGCCTAAAGCCAATAAACTTGCATCAGGGGAATAGATGTATTTCTAAATCCTTTAAGTTAGTTTTAATCCTACGGATTGTGACTCTCCTTAAGAATCACAACAGAGCTCACTCTAATGCATTCTACCCAAATCATTAATGCTGTAGGAGCACTAACAGATTTTGTGATCCACAAAGCAACTCTGAAAGCTGTAACTCACTCCAAGAAACAAGACATCTCGTTGCATTATAAAATGAACTGAAATGGTGGAGGTGGAGGGGGGGCAGGCAGTAAGTATGTACAAAAAATAGAAATCAACTTTCTTGCAATGCTTTTTATATTCCCCTCGGAAGGTTTACACAATTGTTCACAAATAACTGCCACACTAATCTACACTGCACAATTGTGACACTACAGGAAACAAAATATTATTTTGTATGTCAGTTTACAATAATACAAAATCTGAATAGGACATTGCGTGAAAGAGGTGTCTCATGCAAATATACTGAAGTGATGCAGCTAGGCAAATTTTCCAATCCAGCACTCTAACTTCTGCACATAAAAGGCTGGTCTAATGCCAATCGCTCTGACCACATCTTTACCCACTCAACCAAATTGGAGATAAATGAAAAGAAAAGAAGCTAGAAAATAGAAGTACATAGTTTCAGTCAAATAAACACATAAGTATTTAAGCTAAACTATTGCACGCTAAACAAACTAATTGCATATTCATTGAACTGTAATACAATGAAAATGTATCAGTATTAAATGATCTATATTTACCTTAAATAAATAAATACATAGTTACATTTTGTTAAATTAACCACATCTGCTATTGAATATAATGATACAGTTTAAAATCAAGAACCCTGTAAAGTCATATGCACATACTGTAAACACAGTACATAATTACAAGTTATACCTGTACCTCAAATTGCACAAACCTTCACAGAAACCTAAATATGTATACCATAGAATATAGTACTCCACTTCCCGGTTACCTGTGATGCTGATTTAGCTAGTTTTAGAATTGTGCAGATACTATTGGCACCCTCTGAAATAAACAGATTATAATCTCTGTGGTTATTTTCAGCACATTTTACATTGTTACCATGTCTGTAACCAGTAAAGGGTACATTCCCAATATTTCAATATTAAAAAATCCCATTTGCAGAATCACATTTACACATGATATGTTTTTACTTTCCCCTTTCATGTTAATTATACCATACAGCAGTTGATGTAGCTATCCCCGTTTAGACAAAATAGTAATAATCCATGAAAACACAACAGGAAATAACAGTGGTGAACAATAAAAAATAAAAAATAAACATTAAACAACATCACAACTACACCCTCATCCAGATTCACATGACTATCCCTAAGATGTGTGATTAAAAAACACTGTGATTTTAAACTTGAATTAAATTTGCACTTAAAATATCTTTTTTTCCCCAGGGCAAAGTACATTTGCTTTATGCCACAATTCACACAAAAGAGATACATGCAGATTTTGCTTAAAATGTACTTAAAAAGTAATTACCCAAGTTATGCACAACAAGGCTACGTACTATACATTCATTTTACTCTGTGGATTGCACGTAGTAGCAATATGTCGACATTGTTTTGTAAATCAAATCATGAACTTAAAAAAGTTGTTTCACACATCATAGAAGAATAACTGTTCACCTTAATTGAGTATGTGTGTCCATCAGTTCCACAGACAGGGGCAGGATGGATGACAGAACATTGCTTGCATTTCGAGGAACTAGACCCTGGCTTTTGGGTGAGGCCAATTTCTTTCATACTGAAAAGTAAAAAGACAAAAAGTGTAATTGCGAGCATTGCCTTTTTCATTGTACAGTATCAGGCAGTAAACAGTGCCTAAACAGTGTGAATAAAAAATAGCCATACATTATTAGTTTGAAGTGCAGGAAACAACAACATAAGTAATGTGTTTGAAACTGCATAGGATGTTCACACGTTTAAACTCCATATGGAAATACTGTTGTAAGAGTGCTATCTTCAAGTTAAGGTTGAAATAAATAGTTTATTTTACTAGCATGCCTAGCTAATTTGAGAGAATAATAAATCCTCATGAGGAATAGCTTTTGAAATTGAGCTCCTGAACCCTTTCTGAATAAAAGCTACTTAAGTGTTCGTCAATATTCAGTGAAGAACAGCCACATCGTGGAAGTGCTCTTTTGGGAACACTTGGGAGTTATAAAAAACAAATTAAAAAAAACAACTCAGAAGTGAGCTCAGTCAAAGTTTGATTTTCCTTTCAAATAAAATGGTGCAAATTTTACATGAGCATAAAGACACTGGCCCAATGTTCACAGACATATTATGGAACACGTTGCTTATCCTCCAAGCCGTTTCTCCAATGTAACTGAGTTACGACGCATACAGGTGTTTTTAGGCTTGGTGTAACCTTTGCTCTTCATAGACCCCAGTCAGCTGAATTTAGGTTTATGACACACTTGAAGAAATTGTGACTAGCTGAAAAAAATGCAATTTAGCTGAAGATTTAGTTTAGATGTGACAATGCAAAAAAAACAAACCACAACAACAAAAAAAACAGTGCAACACATATATCATGAATTACTATTATTTTAAATTGTGTCCGTATATTTACTAGCAAGGAGCAAATAATTGACCTAGCCTGGTCTCGTGACATCTGTTGCATTGCACACAAATTATTGTATTGAATACAAAAGCGTTATTATTGCATATGTTTTCATCGGTATGTTGAAGGAGAGTCTACTTTATATTTAAATTGAACACCACAATAACCTGAACTGAACAAAAAAAAAAAGTTACACACGGGTCTTTCTTCCAAAGTGGAAACTGAGATTTACTGTCTGAAATGGTTGTTAAACGTTTTAAAATCAATCTGGAAGTTACAAGCAACATATTAACAACACAGTAGCTTGGAGTTTACCAAAAACGACTGACGTTGGCGAAGTATGGCAGCGATCTGAGAGAGCCAGGGATGTGGATTCAAATTCAGGAAATAGAAATGTTTCTCTTTTGTTTCACAGTGGTATATGTGAAATGATATACTTATTGTAAGAATAACAAGTTAATAACTAATAGTTGTGTATATGGGGAGATCAATAAAAAAGCATTATTATATAATACAGTAATTCACAGTTGTTTTAGTTTAAAGCTGAGGACAAAAATAGCACTATTGTACAGTTATTAGTATGTATTAGGGGTGTGAATCTTTGATACAATACAAACCTCGATATATGGGTTGCGATACAATACGTATCACGATACAATTAATAAAATGTAAAAAAACTGTTTGTTATTGAGAACTTGCAAAATACATTCTTAATTTGTATTTGTTTTTGAACTGCCCGCAGACCGTCCCATGGGGATTCCCATACTCCCTGTACCCCCCAACCCATTCCAGACAGCGCCCCAACCTAGGTTGGAAGCATCTGTAGTCCACCTCTCTCCTCATGACCAGAGCCCAGAACTGTGCCCAAGCACAGATTTGGTTGTTTCCACAACGAGAGAGCCTCCATACAGTGACGAGACACTGTGAGTAAACGGTGGCGTTCTAAGACAGGGTGATCTGGGATGCCGCTGCCTTTAGGCCCAGAAGTCTCTGGAAGGTCAGTATCCACACTGCTGTGTTGGGCTAAAACAGCTCCAAGCAGACAGTTATCCTCTGGATTCTGTAGTCCGACAGATTAGTGATCATGTTTCCGGAACTTAGGCTTATGCTGAGATAGACAGCCTTTTCAGAGGGCATTAACCAGCGTTTAAATTGGTTCACCATGATACCTAACCACTGGAGGTGTGTGATAGAGAGAGAAAGGATCGATGCTGTAAATCTCCCTCCCAATTAGAAAGGGCGCTGTGTAAGGGGGAAGGTAAGCTGCCTCCTAGATCTGCCACCTCGGTGGTTGGTGGAAACCGGAAGATGACCATATTAGGAGGGGCGCGTAGCTGCAAGTACTCAGGACGATTCCATTGCAGTCAGCTGCGGGGCAGCCCTCTATTGGAGAAACCATGGCGGCGCGTTGACTGCAGGGAGGAGTTTGCTGGGTACAAAGGGGAAGCAGCTACGTCAGTTCCTCCTCTTGCACTGAGAAACTGAGCCACCAGCCGGAGCGTTGTGTTTTTTGGATTACGTGTTGTTTGTTGTGTGTTTTCAGAGGCGGAGTAGGAGCGCGGGACTGCAGCCACAGAGCCAGTTCCAGATCACAGAGCACTACCTTCCCTTCACCAACATCAGCACACCCCGTGTGGATTACAAAGCACTTTCATGCACAGGACACTCGGGATTTCATTGTGGACACTTTCTGTTTGTTTTTGTATTTTTGTTTGTTTGTCATCAAATCAAGTAATTCTAGGAACACCAAATCACTAAAAAAGTTTGTTTGAAAAATAAATTCAAATATAGCCCATTGTGAAATAATAATTGAAACTCTCTTAGATGTATTCATTCTTTTTTTCCACACCAAGGGCCTCATTTACTAAGCAGCGTTAATTGGGCCAGAATTCCGGGAGGAAAATTGAGATGACTGTGCATTGTATTTCACTCTCTAAGTGTCACTCTCTATTTACTAACTAATTAGAAGTAAAAATACCGGATGGAAAAATTCTAATTAGCATGCAAATTGTGGGTGGCAACAGATCTGTATTTATTCTGTTGACAACAGGTGAAGGAGCTTACTTACTGGTGGCGGCAGGGATAAAAACATGAGAGACAGATAAAAGAAAATATGCTGAAATAATTTAGTTTCAATTTAAAATAATATTGTATTATCTATGCGTCCTACAACAATGTGAAGCCTACAACGCATCAGCATGGTTTGTTTGCCCTCATATTATTTATTTATTTTTTTCCTAAAAAACATAAATCAATTGAAAATGAATTAATGTCAAAATAAATATATATAAAAATGTATATAACGAATAACGAACTAACTAAAATCCAGATACATGCACTTGGGGTTAGCGAACGTAATGTAGACACAATTAATAAAGCTGTTGGGGAGGCACTATGGTGCTCTCGTCTATTTATAATAAGAAATATACATATATATATATATATATATATATATATATATATATATATATATATATATATATATTTGATGCTTTTTATCCAAAGCGAGATGCAATTAGTTATTTTACATACAAATTCTGGTACCCATTTGTACAAGGGTACAGCAGCAGTGGCCGACCTAAGCACAGCCAAAATGAAAGCAGGAAGAGATGCCACTAAACCAATGACATAGAATAAACAAATGTATTATTGACATTTTATTTTTGCTATTAATTACATATTATTTACAAACGATGACCTGTGTATCACAGTAGTAACACTAGGAAGACATGGTTACAGTATACGTTTATTTGACATAAAAAAAGATATGTTATACTAAAATATATTTCACGGTACATAATTTGTACAGTGCATAAAACGCATAGTGTAACAATGTAAGAATTGTATGAAATATTACACCTTGCACAAAACATATTTGTATTGCAATGATCAAAAAGTATTTAGCAGTGAATCATACAGACCATATCTAGAATTAACTCTGTTCTGCCAAAAAACACTTAAAATGTAAGCACATTGTTGAGCCCACAGGCGTAAAGCAAATGACCTTGTTTCCTAGGTGATCAGTCAAAGACATTTATTTAGATCAGTTAACCCTTTTTTTTAGGCAGACAGACTTGCTAGTACTTTCTCCCAAAATAAATCTGGATAGAACACTGACCTTGGACCCAGTGTTTAATATTGTTATGCTTTTGCTATTGGTTAACACAAATTGGCGGGAAGGCGCGAGATATAAAAGCTGAGAGTGGGACTGTGGGCGCGCTCTTGTCCACCCTCCTGTGACTTTAGGTAGGGAGAGTGTTGTTGAGTGTTCAGTGCTCTTGTCATATTTCTTGAAATAAAAAAATTAAAAATTAAAAAAACTACCATTGACATTAAACTGCGTGCCTGTGTTCACCGCTGGGGAACAATTGGTGTGAAAGTTAACATATATATAACATATATATATATGTCTTTAAGAACTAAGATACAACTGTGTAGGCGTGGTTGTTGTAACATTATTTTGCAAGCCTAAATCAAAACGGTCACATGACAGACCTGTTAAAGTATTTAAGAAAAGTGTAATAGTTATTTAAATAAATTGGTTTCTTGCATATTAAATTATTAGAAATTAGTGTTTCTATTACATGACCTCATTTTTATGTAAAATCCAATACATTGGACATTTATTTTACCAACAATGTTAGAAAATTCATGATATGAAAAAGAAGAGAATATTACCCATATGTTTGTTCTAATTGTGAAATTCAACAAGCTTGTGTCTTAAATTCTGCAACATATCAACATAGTACCATAGAAATGTATTAGCCCTTCCCAAATATATTTATTGTGTTTTATTTGTTTTGAAATGACAGGATACATTTTTAATTTAACCAGATTTGTATTTTCCATGTAATACTAAATACAAAATTGAAAAAAATAAATATATACACATACAACCAGAAGTCATATTTAATGTTAAACCGGTTTCTTGAGGGAGTCATGACAAAGGGACGGAGACGTTGCATGATAATTAAATCTAGACTTACTATTAATTTAAAATAGTATTTAATATATATATATATATATATATATATATATATATATATATATATATATATATATATTAGGGCTGTCAAGCAATTCAAAATGAATCGCAATTAATCTTGAAATAAAAAAAATGAATCTCAGTTAATCTTGATTTTAATCACATTATTAATTGATACAATTTCTGCATCCATCTCATTTAAGTTGGTTTTATTACTGATGTTTTTATTATTATTATTATTATTATTATTATTATTATTATTATTATTATTATTATTATTATTATTATTATCCAAAAAACAACCCAGCATAAAAACCCTGTTTTCCTATTTCTGGATTCTGGATCCTATTTGTTGGTCTCTCTTTATAGTTTTATATTTATTTACAATCCAGCATTTGTTGTTTAATTGTTTGAACCAACTGCTAAATCACAATTCAGTCAGTTTATTAATCACCTTACCGCATTTACAATTATCAATTTCCTTTACAGTTTCCTTTACATAAACAGATGTTTTTCATTGCCGTTTAAATAATAATAATAATAATAATAATAATAATAATAATAATAATAATTTAAAATTGTCTTTTATTAATAACTTGAAATTGCCTAAATAAAACAAAACATTCACAGAGTAATGGATATATCCTCCATAATTGCAAATAATATTGCTTAAAAATAAACGTGGTTATTGAAATAACACAAAGCTACAATGTTAACGGGTCTGCAGTCGGTAGCTATCCAACAGCACTGGTTATAGTTATAGTACCATACTTAGCTTGATTCATGGGTTTGCAGCGATCCTGAATTTCTAAAAGAGTACTCTGTTGAAACTGACAGGTTTCATTTGTTGTTGTACTAGAGTGTATTTTGAGAAGTGAAAACATGTTTAGCACGCAGGTGGTAAAGCAGACTAGATGCACTTCTATAATACTGGAACTCAATGTGACAGTAGATATACCTTATCTGAGATAACATTAGTTTAGTACTAATTGGGCTACGTGAAACCAGACCTAGGAGAGTCCGGTGGAACGAAGGAGTCGTCTAAGATGCTACACTGGTTACTTTGACAGTAAATACAATAACCGTCTTTCTATCCAATGAACCATCAGAAACCATCACTTCAGTTTGAGTGCTTTGCTACATAATGCGGTTCCGTGACTAATTTTATATTCAAATGATGACTACACCATTTAATCCTGGCATGCACTAAAATGGTGCCGCAGGAAATTAATTTCGGTATGCTAAGAGGGGCAAGACAGGAGTGCGATTAACATGCGTTAAAAAAATGTATCTCCCAAAACATTAACGTATTAATCGCGATAAATTGACAGCCCTAATGTATTTACATATATATTTTGTTGAACAAAATTGTAAATTATAAGAAAATATCCATAGTGTGTTGCAGACTTTGAACTTGATCTGCTTTTTCTTGCATTGAGGCAGTTACAATAGTAGCTTACAGGTATGCCGAGGAATGTAGTGTTAAGAACTGGTACCTGGGTTGCTAAAACAGTGTACCTTATCCATAGAAGCGTGGAATACCGGAATGACAAAAAGTACCTGGAATGCATCAGAGAGCGTTTTTCACTGTTGCACTGCTATATCCGAAGACCATAGTACAACATGACAATGGGTGTCTCAGAAGACCAACAAGTGTCATAGATGTTTAGAAATACACAGTAAACAAGAAGCATTGCATGTCATATTTCCCCTAATCTGTAATATTTGTGATTTCTGAGAAGTAGCATGCTCTTTGTCACAGCAATGACTCCACTGGCTGTGTTTTTTTATGTATTTATTTTACTTTGATCATAAGAAAATCTATATAGCAATGGCATCACAGAAGACTGCCAACATGGACTTAGAAAAAGGCACTCCTGTCTGACAACCTCTTTAGACTTCTTAGACAACCGATATTATCATCTGTTATCTGGCTCCTATGTTTTATATATTTTTCAACTGAATCGCAATTGTTATGATTTTTTTATTCACAGTTATTGAAAGGCAACTGCAAGAATAAAACCTTTAACACTGGACATCAGATTAGACCAAGACATTTTTGGTGACGGTAACAGCTGTTTGTATCAAAATGAAAGCTCACTGAACCACTGTGTTTGGTGTTAACATCTGTTTATATCTGAAAATAAACGTGTTACTTTCTAACAAGCAATTCTCAAAGTCCAAGCATATGGCGCTACTCATAAAAATAATAAATAGTGCTTCACAAATGTTTTGACAGTTAGTTACTATAATAAATGAAATTGTATGAAAACTATTTTTTACCTTTCTGTCATCCTTCTTTCACTAATACAACTTGCTGTCTGGTAGTCACGGGCAACACACACCTTGTGACGGCTACATTTGACTTTTAGACAGGGATCTTTGGCAGGGTCCAAACCTATAAATTATTTAAGAAACGAAAAGAAAAAAAAAAAGTTATCCAACAGTTCTCATAATCATACAAGTGATTCCTATTAAAGTTGCTGGTAACCCTATCAACTGCAACATATCCCAAACTGCATCAAAATGTAACCCCCTGTTTTCCAGCTGGAGCTGCAAAACTACCATATTGCCATTTTTAAGTAATCCCTTCTTATACATATCAGTAAAATGTCTGCATACATTTCCCAGTCAATTTTTAAAAAATCAAGAACATACAATCAAGATTGTTTATAAGCATTTCAAAGTCAATTTCACTCTCAGTATCTGACCTGAAATCAGCAATCACCAGCACAGCTTGAAGAGAATCTGCTATTCTACTGATGTTTGATTTTTTGTGTGTATCTCTCTCTAACTTTGCATTGCAACCAATTCTTATTAATACATTAAAAGGATGTAGATCTGTTATTTATTTATTTTCAGTTAACTTCAAATTAATGTTATTTATTATCTTACAGAAGGCTGCCTACAGTAGGTGAGTAGGAGGAGTAGGGCACGACTACAAAAAGAAAGATCTTCTACTTAAGTTTTAGAAAGGTGGTGTTATATTGAAAATAAAAGGGTGCTGCACTACAATTTAATTTGTATTTAGTTGTCTTCACAGTGAAAGTAGATGCAATAAATACAAACCAAAACGTCTGAACACAAGGGGAGAAGTTTGAAAAAGTCTGCGACACCGGAAACTTGAAGGCGTTCACTTACATCATTGAACCAAATTTGCAACCCTATTCAATATTCATCTGACTATTAATTTGATTACTTCTTAAGTGTCTTCCCCATAAACCCAAGTGAGAACTCAACTTTTTCTCACACGTTCTCAACAGGTGTGTTTGAGAAACACTAATCTTCATGCCTGAAAGTTCTGTATGTGTTCTCCACTTCCATGAAAATACATGGCTACTGTTGACCTCAAGTAGACTCAACAGGTCTTGGTTACTACCTTACCTGAGATAACATTAGTCCAAATTTAGTACTAATTGGGCTATGTGAAACCAGACCGGAATTTCTATATGCCGCTTTTTAAAGAAGTTTAGGCAGCATTTTACTTTTACTACTGAAAATAATATTAATGTCTGTTCTCAATGAACCCCAAATAGTTTATAGAGGTTTAATTTCATGGTTGATTTTATTTGTGGTAATGCATTTCAAGACACTTCAAGTCTGAGACAAATAAATCATGTTTATACAGCTACAATAATACAATCCAACCCTGGTATACTTGTCTCTGTGTGTCTTCATGGGGAATTATATTTCTCAGATGACACCTTGCAGTAACAATAGTATTTAGATAATGTATTTTAAACTTGTTTGTCTATCAAGAAAAATATTAAAAAACATGCAAACATGTTTTCCAAAAAATATTTGTTATAGAATAAATGTTCATTGATGTGGATGGATGCTTGTTTAGTAAAAAATGTGTGCACTACATTTGTGGCATATTATTTCATTCCAACCTGTATGCATGTGAAATATCACTGTTACTAGACATGTTTATAGAAGGAATTTAAATTGACTATAGTATAAAAGGCTTTACAGGGAAAGTAGTGAATGCCAATAAAATTCCAGTGGAGACATTCAATCCTAATTTATTTTTCAACAGGCAGTGTTGTGTGATGCACTGCCATTACGACTATTACTTGCTTGGTCAGCATTTCTGTATAATTGGTGTTCTGCTACAGCTGATCTGGTTGCTGGCTGCAGATGATGGCCAAGTTAGTTAGAGTGCAGCAGGCAGTGTTGTGTGATGCACTGTCGTAGCAGATACCACTACGGTATTGTAATACAATTAAAAAAAAAAAAAATAAAAATATATATATATATATATATATATATATATATATATATACACTACCAGTCAAAAGTTTTAGAACACCCCCATTTTTCCAGTTTTTATTGAAATTTAAGCAGTTCAAGTCCAGTGAATAACCTGAAATGGTACAAAGGTAAGCGGTAAACTGCCAGAGGTTAAAAAAAGTTTAGGTTACCAAAACTGAAAAATAATGTACATTTCAGAGTTATACAAAAGGCCTTTTCAGGGAACAAGTAATGGGTTAACAACTTACAGCTGTTCTGCAGCAATGGAAGTAAATTAAGCCTTGAAAGTTGATGCTAACAATTCCTACAGGTGTCCCAACTTTTGTTGATTACTTACAAACCCTCTGTCTGTATAAAAGCAGTGTTGGAACAGACTGTGTTACTACACCCTCTTAAGCATTATTTGGACAGTATTGTACTGCAGGAAGTAGTATATTGCTATCATAATGGCGAGAAAAAGGCAATTAACAAAGGAAGACAGACAGACCATTATAACCCTTAAAAGTGTAGGTCTTTCCTTTAGAGAAATTGCAAAGAAAGCCAAGGTGTCAGTGAGTACAGTTTCCTACACCATCAAAAGGCACTTGGAAACTGGAGGAAACTCTGACAGGAAGAGGTCTGGCAGACCCAAAGCCACAACAGAATCAGAAGACAAGTTTCTGAGAGTCAACAGCTTGCGTGATAGGCGGCTCACAGGACAACAGCTTCAAGCACAGCTTAATTCTGGTCGAAGTAAGCAAGTCTCAGTTTCAACTGTGAAGAGAAGACTTCGAGCTGCAGGTTTGACAGGTCGAGTGGCAGTAAGAAAGCCATTGCTAAATGGCAAAATAAGAAAAAGAGGCTTGCCTGGGCCATGAAGCACCGCCAGTGGACTACTGAAGACTGGAAGAAGGTCTTATGGACCGATGAATCAAAATTTGAAATCTTCGGTTCATCACGCAGGGTTTTTGTAAGCCATCGATTAGGTGAAAGGATGGTTCCTCGGTGTGTGACACCAACTGTCAAACATGGAGGAGGAAGCGTGATGGTCTGGGGCTCTTTTGCTGGATCCAGAGTCGGCGACTTGCACAGAGTGAGTGGCACCCTGAACCAAAACGGCTACCACAGCATTTTGCAGCGCCATGCAATACCCTCTAGTATACGCCTAGTTGGTCAGGGGTTCACCCTACAGCAAGATAATGACCCAAAACATACCTCCAGGCTATGTCAGAACTACCTTAGAAGAAAAGAACAAGACAGTAGGCTTCAAATCATGGAATGGCCAGCACAGTCTCCAGACTTAAACCCCATCGAGCTGGTTTGGGATGAACTGGACAGAAGGGTGAAAGCAAAGCAATCTACAAGTGCAACACATTTATGGGAACTTCTGCAACAGTGTTGGGAAGAACTTTCCGAACAATATTTGATTTCCATTGTAGAAAGAATGCCACGAGTGTGTTCGGCTCTTATATCTGCAAAAGGTGGCTACTTTGATGAGTCAATAATTTAGATTAAATTTTGTTAAACAAAACGATTCCATGATTTCTTTTTTATCTCCAATTGTTTATTTGTTCTATGCTTTAATTTCAGAGTACATTGAGACATTAAACTGCGTAAATTTCAATAAAAACTGGAAAAATGGAGGTGTTCTAAAACTTTTGACCGGTAGTGTGTATATATATATATATATATATATATATATATATATATATATATATATATATATATATATATATATGAATACTGTACTGAATTACATTTGAATAATACATTTAAAAGCAATGAAATCTGAAGTCATCTTCATTTGCAAAGCTATCACTTGCAACTAACATTCTTTAAAAAGCTGTCTGCACAGTAAAAAAAAAAAATGTTTAGGAGGGTATCATAGCAGATTGCGAACAGTGTTAAATCAACACTAAAGGGAAACTGAAAGGTTGGCAGGTTTGCAATCTGGAAAGATCCCTGAAGGTTAGCAGGTAAAGTACAAACTCAGTGTCAGTGAAGTGGAGAAGATTATATTTTTTTTTTTCTAGAGGAGCATCAAACACAGAATGATTAGGTTTTAAGATGAAGTCTTGGATGAGACTCAAATCAAGCACAAATAAACCGCAATTAAAATGCAGAAAGGTTGCTGCAGTTTCAGGGGTCAATCCATGCGTATTTATATTCCACATTTATAATTTTGAATAATACTGTATTTTTCTTTATGTATTTTTTAAATCTCATAACATGTTGTCTTTCTGTAACTCTTAATGTGATGTGTGGGGATTGGCAAGAACAGGCAATACAAATAGTCATCTGTCAGTTATATTATTTAGAACATGCAAATGCATGTACATTCATTACATTTATGTTAAGAAACTGAGAAATCATCTAGTATTGAAATTATTATCTTACCTTGATCAAAAGGTTTTCCAGGGTTCCAAGTTCCGGGTTCCTTGAAAAAAAAAAAAAAAAAAAAGCACATTATGAGAGAAAGTCACTTCAATTATAATAATTAGTACACACAATGTAACAGAAACATGGTTATACAAACCTCAACTTCCTACACAGGGAGCAGCATTGACAAGAAAATAAAAACAGTGTCAATAAATAAGAGAAGTAACAACATGTTTTACAATTTAAAATACAGTATTTAAAATACAGACATTTAAAATGTATTTTGGCAGGATATATTCTTGTCAACAAAACATACTACATGGTCCAACATTTCCACATTATAATACCATCAGAAATATGTTTAAATTATGAAATAGTGTAGGTAGCAAAGGTAAATCCCTGGTATTGTATATCGGTTTCAACATTAATCATGTAAAATAGGTATGTAACAATCCTATTGGATTACCAGTTCATGACATTCAAATTTCTACACTGCATTAGCCAAAATTAAGTTAAAATGTTATTGTTTTAATGTTATATTGATACAAGCTTCATACATGCTTGTTATAATAACACTAAAACTATTACCATATAGTTTACAGCACACAATTATGCCTTAATTAAAATGATGTAAACTAAACGTACGCCACTGGATTTATATACATATCAAAAGTAAATGTATTGTTTTTCCTGGACTGAGTGTTTCCATATTTCTTAAACCCCAGATAATTGGTCTATTACTGTGCTTTTTTTCTGAAATGACCAACATTGCTCAACAGGGCAGCAGTGTGGAGTAGTGGTTAGGGCTCTGGACTCTTGACCGGAGGGTTGTGGGTTCAGTCCCAGATGAGGGACACTGCTGTGCTACCCTTGAGCAAGGTACTTTGCCTAGATTGCTCCAGTAAAAACCCAACTGTATAAATGGGTAACTGTATGTAAAAATAATGTGTTATCTTGTAACAATTGTAAGTCGCCCTGGATAAGGGTGTCTGCTAAGAAATAAATATTATTATTAACAAAGTGTATTGCTGTAAACTGGTGAATGATAAGCTGGTAGGAAACACTATGCTTGTTTTTTAAAATTTCTTATGCTTGGTTTGTCTCAAATTAGTAAACATTAGAGCTGTGCAAGTATCTAGAGAACTGCTTATTCTTTAGCACACATTACTGAAGAGATTACGGGTAATATTAAGGTCTGTCATAAGGCACACTAAGTTTTTACATAGATGAGCGCTCATTTAATTGTGAATAAACCTGGTTTAAACAACAGCAAAAGTAATTGATCATCATGACATGAGGGTATATGAAGGCATTTGTCTGTCTGTAACTGAATGGGATATAAATCATGGTAATCTACTTTCTCATGTTACCAAAATTTCTAATTTAGAGCCGGTGGCAGGTTGGATGTTACTGACTTGCTTATACGGTATCCAATACCATACATTTGTATACAGTATCTTTATTGTAGTTTTAAATAAAAGCCCAATGAAAAACCAAATAGAAAATTGGCAAATAACCATGCTTCCAATGCCTATAGTAAAATTTAACAGTAACTTAAGAAAAATATATAATTATTAAGTTGTTAAGCTATAATTAGGGCTTCTGATTTTCGTTTTTAACCGATACAAACAGTTAAAACACCCCTGATACTTTTTTTTTTTTTTTTTTTTTGTAATCGGTGCATATCCAATAAACACTAGAAATGGTTACTCAATTCCTTGACTTGACCCCTTTTAAATAAATAAATAAAATACCGTAACCTGCAATAATAAACAATGGCAGTCCATCCTGACTTGAATCTCGCATTGATTCGTTCTGAATATTTTAAACCCACCCCAACTACTGATTGACAGAAAATTCTTACATTTCTATTGGAGGATTGTAAAATGCATGCAAGATTCAATTACTAGAGCGGAAGATTGTCCTTGCTCACGAGATTTAACCCTTTGCGGTCCATTTATTCAGCGTGTCTCAGACGCGTCTATTTTCACACACACAGTTTATTTTAGATGCACTGTTTAAAAGTATTTTTTTCCACAGTAAAACAGGTTTAAAAGGCACTGCATACCAACAGGACACCCCACCCCCTTGTTCGCTGTATTTTTCACATACCTCTTCATAGTAGTGCATACCGATAATCCTGATCACTCGTTTTGTCACCAAACTCCTCAATAATGCGATCCAAGTCATTATTTTATTACAATAACATCTCTAAAAGCTCTGCAAATGTCTGTGATATTGTTTGAGCTGGTGCCGGGGCTAAGTGTATTGCTCAGATCCGCCCCTTTTTTTCGGCTTCTCTCAGCTCCTCTCGGTCTCACTCGGCCATTGAATGGTTTTCTAGGCTTTTTCCGGAGAAAAAATTACTAGAGACCTGTTTTTTATGTCTTTTTGATGATGTCGGACAGGGTCCGACATAGGACCGCAAAGGGTTAAAGCTATTACAGTTCCATAGGGAGTATTTAAATGGTAGCGAAATGTAAAAAAAAAAATGCCTAAACACATAGAAGCCCCAGAAGAATATGTCCAATATAAGGATTTAGTTGTGGAAGACATCAAAGGAAAGAAGGTACATGAAGTGTGCAAGTACTGTCGAGTTCATACATAGTGTGACAGAAAAAAACGCTCAAGAATTTTGGAGAGTAACCAAAAACAATAATTTCATACAGTATATAAAAAGCGAAAGCCCTGAAAAAATATGATTTATGTAACTCAAAAATAGCTAAAAATAAGCACAGAAAAAATGAAAATAATAAAAACCGAAAAATAGAAGCCCTAGCTATAATAAATAATGTAAGATTGTTATCCTTATTTTCAGAAAACATTAAAGGCCTGCACAAAGACACATTGACTTTTGTAACTTTCTCATTACTTATGGTTGCTGTCTACAGTGTACTTTACTTTGTAGTCTATTTTATATATAAACAGTGTCAAGAAATACATATGATCTTGGGTGATCTATTGAAAAATGATCATTTTGAAAGCTTGATCTATGATTTAGAACCAATTTCAATCTTCACTTCAAAGAACAATAAAGCATGGAATATACAGTACACCTATACTGTAGGAATGATTCATGTTTTTTTTTTTCTTTCAAGAATAGTGGTAAGATTGACAAGATTGACTCCAAAGAGGGCTGCTCTAGAAAAAAATGTGCTGAGCTAAAGAGTGAGACAAGCTGCTGTGTGAATGTGAGAGTGCAAGACTGTTTGTTGTTTTTGGTCTGGCCCAGGCTAACGAGGCAGGGAATAATCGTCCCAATAAACCGTGGATTCGAGTGCCTGCAAATTGTGTGTCTCCTTCCTTCATTTTCCACCGTACACTACAATATTAATTTGGCTTGTGGGGATTGTAAATCATTTTTGGGAACAAATATGCAAATCTTCGTTAAAAGGCGAAACACAAACACCGCAGTCTCCTAATTATGGACCCAGACCGGGGTAGCACATTTATTAGGGGTGTGCGATAATATCGATATACGGGCATATTGCGACATTCATTAGGCAATACAATAACTGATATTTGAACAACAATACCGGTATTTTTGGTTAAACTGATTCAGGGGAACTGGAAAATGTAGGCTATTATCTCGCGAGGTAATCACTTCCCGCAAAAACTCGTAATGTGAGTAAAAGGCATGTCATATGCAAAAGGCATGTCATATGCAAAAAGGCATGTCATATGCAGACAGGCTAAAAGAATTGAATCTATTCAGTCTTGAACAAAGAAGACTACGTGGTGATCTGAATCAAGCATTCAAAATTCTAAAAGGTATTGAAAATGTAGACCCAGAGGACTTTTTCGACCTGAACAAAGAAACAAGGACCAGGGGTCACAAATGGAGATTAGATAAAGGGGCATTCAGAACAGAAAATAGGAGGCACTTTTTTACACAGAGAATTGTAAGGGTTTGGAACCAACTCCTCAGTAATGTTGTTGAAGCTGACACCCTGGGATCCTTCAAGAAGCTGCTTGATGAGATTCTGGGATCAATGTTACTAACAACCAAACGAGCAAGATGGGCTGAATGGCCTCCTCTTGTTTGTTAACTTTCTTATGTTCTTAAGTTCTTATGCACAATCACTCCTAGTGAAGATTAAAATGGGTATTAGAATGGAAGCACGGGGAGCAGAATTAGTTCACGTGCAGATGTACCGAGATTGAATGATTGTTTCGGTACAGCTACATAAAAAGAGTCAGTTTCACTCACTCAGGTTTGTGTGTTCAAGGGCGAAAGAACGGGAGAGAGAGGAGAATAATAATAATAAATAATAACAATTGCTATGTGTGTTGGGAGTGGAACCAGCACGATATTTGTTTGTTACAAGCAATTCTATCATGTATACACATTTTTTGTTATAAAAGATACATTGAGGGAAATTACATATTAGTTATATTTGTTCTGACAACTAAGAAAAAAAAAAACATAAACACAGTAGGACCAGTTTGTCAGGTGTTTTGTGTTCAGCGTTTCCACTACGAAAAACTGGGAGTCACAATACAAAACATTATCGTCATTCATGTGACACCGGTCCACTCTTAAAGCGATACACATACACGTAGTTATGAATAATTTTACAACCCTTCCTCAGAATTTTGGCAAAAAATTGAGATTTTGCCTCTATTCAAATAAACATAAGTCAAAAACCAAGAAAAATCTATAATTACAAGTTGTTTTTTTTTATTTTTTTATTTTATTTTTTATTTTAAACAGGTCAAATCATTCTTTCACATAACACCAAACTTGAGAGTTTTTGTAAAGTAAACCTTGTTGTTTTACTTTTCTGTAACTGGCTATAAAAAAAAGAAAAAGAAAAAAGAAAACCTATTTATAAAAATATAGCCCTATACTATATGTGGTGTGTTGTATTCATATTTTGAAATAATAATTAAATAAGTACTGAAAAGTATAACTTGATGGGGGTCAATTATTTTCTAACCAAACATTTGGTCACATTTAGAAACGTTCATGTGCATTACAGCATTCCATGAAATTCCTGAAAGCAGGGTCCCATTTTGCAGAGGTGTATGCTGCATGTAGAGCAACCAAAACTTGTCTACACACAGTAGCAGTGTGGAGTAGTGGTTAGGGCTCTGGACTCCTGACCAGAGGGTCATGGATTCACATCCCATGTGGGGGACGCTGCTGCTGTACCCTTGAGCAAGGTACTTTACCTAGATTGCTCCAGTAAAAAAACAACTGTATAAATGGGTAAATGTTTGTAAAAATAATGTGATATCTTGTAACAATTGTAAGTCGCCCTGGATAAGGGCGTCTGCTAAGAAATAAATAATAATAATAATAATAATAATACACACACCTACCCTGTGTGGTCTGTGGCCACTCCAGATGCATGCAAAGGAAAGCTTATTTTTTATTAAATTTGGAATCTGCAGTTTTTGCATTAAGCACAGAGCTTATCTGCTCCCCTCAAGTCTGACTCTGAATCTGCATGCGATTGAGCTCACCTTCTCCCCCCTGCTCTGCCTCCTGTTAGTTACTGATGGGATTGGATCTGTGCAGGAGTCTTCAAAGTAACAGAGCAAATTAAGTTGTGCTAGAATTACAAATACCCGATCGAGAAAGCTACAATGTCTTTCGATGTTTGACAATTATTTTCTAAAGACGGCAAGAAAGAAAAGTAAAGAAAGTAATGTTTGGGATACTCCGGGAACACAACTAATTTGCGTGACCATTTAATGCGATGCAGAGGTCGTGCTAGACTTTAAAAATGTGAATTTGTAAAAAACATACAATCTCAAAATCTGCGTTTTTACATATTGCATCAACATAGTTATATTATTTTTCCAGTGTAACTATTTCAGATTAACGAAGTTAACATGCAAAACAGTACACAGCATAAATAACGGTACCGGTAGTAGAAATAGACATAAAATTATTTCTTTTGAAAATTCCCTTGTTCACGATGTAAAAATCAGTGTTTTAGAACATGTACCAGTGTCTCTGCGGGTAGCTGTCAACATCACAACTATTTACAGTTTTGCTGTTTAAAAGTTATTTTATTTTTCTTTCAACACCCAAGTCAAAAAAAAAATACTTGTGCTCTTTCCAAATCAAAGTCTTAATAATTCTCAGGAGCTTCCATTCAAATGGTCATGTTTTAGATGATCCTCACGTAAACGAGAGCGTTTGGTGTTCTGCCCTCTGTTCTGACAGCTAAAACCCTGTTCTGCTGGTACACTACATGGGACCTCCGCGGATTTTTTTTAAAATTAATAAATTTATTTTTAAAGAGGATGCAGGGAGCAGTGGAACCATTTTTACACATTGCATAGCATAAAACTACTTTGTAATATAAACAAAATTATTGGATAGGGATGAAAAAGGGAAATGTTGTCTTTTATATCTGTGTTTTAGAAATGCACTGCTGTTATTGTTTTGCGTTTTATTAAAATGTCCTGCGTAGTTTTTCTCTTGATTGGTTGTTACTCTGACTGGTTATGGATTTAAACAACTTTTTATTTTTATTTTGCTTTGACCCTCAACTGGTACAAATCAACACGAATAAGGTAAAAAAACAATAATGTAATATATCTGATTACTAAACTGATGTAATCAATTTAATATGCATAACAGTTTTTAAAGTGTTACTTGCAATGTTACACAGTAATCCACAGCTCCACATGTATTACTGTGTTTTTGTTTTTTTTAGCCTTTCATAATGTCAATGAATCGATGCACTGGCTTTTTTGGAGAACGATATATCGATAGTGAAAAAGTAGGCATCGCCCCAGCCTTAGTCCTGGCCTTATGTTCTTCTGAACAACAGCACGAGGTACAGTCAATCAGAATCATGGATGAAAACAAAATAAACAAATCCTTCCCTCCAGGAGGAACGAAAGGAGGGTGCGTGGATTGAATCAGCCTATTGGTGACTTGCTTTGTTAACAAGCATGCGCTAAGGCAGGACCTGCCAAATCACTTATTCGATTGTCTGTCTAGAGGTGCACTAGAGAAATACTTATTTGCTCTTGTTAGTGACAGTCACAGACCTTTTGCTGCCAGTCAAACTAATGGGCGGTTTCAGTCTCTGCCTGTCAACTAGCTTTTAAATCCATCCTTGATGGGTAATTACTAGTTAACAGAAACGCCGTGCGTACACATTTATTTTGCTGACCTCAGCTACATTCAGGACTTTTTTGATGATGTTTCAGTTCTTCTTTCTTAATACAAGAATAATGATGTCTTTTTTAAGATGAAAATGTTGCAGTATTCATTAAAGTAAACATGACATGTGTTGATCAACACCTAGTGTAATACTCTTCAACTTCTGCAGTAAGTAACAGTATTCCTCAGTCTCTAGAATTTACAGGGTTATAGTTACCCAGTACATATGTCACTCCAACACACCCCAGTTTGGTTGTACTGCATTAAAATAAGTTTTTTGAAAAATCAGAAATTATTTTAGCGAGTGTGGTAAGTAAGGACCAGTACTAAGTTGTCGAAATGTCACAATATCCTTTTTGGTTATTGAATGAATATATATTTGTAAATAAATATATTTTCTTCATGCTGTGACTGAAGGATGATTCCTGTTTGCTTTGAATAGAATAATTGGACCAAGACCATACAGAGAAAAGCCTGCCCAAAACATTATGGAGCCGCAATTCACTGAATGCTGATCAAATCGTTACTGTGGCTGGCATTGCAGTCAAATTTGCCCCTCTGACAAGAAAAGGCACGATACACACTAACATACATCCCCTGCAGTGATGAATGGCTTCTCTGCAACTGTTTAGCCACAGCGTTCCATGTAATGAAGTCAGTCTTTTGGTCTGTGTTTGGAGGTTTACTGTTCAGTTAAACTTGCTGGTCTGTCACAGAAGTCCTGATAATTGTTTTGATATCTGAACACCTTTTCACCTAAGTACACTGTGGTCTCTCTTTAAAAAGTTACCAATAGTAGATTTGAGGATTCCAGTCTACCAGTCATATGACCACAGTACAGTCGGCGCCACTTAATCAGGACACTGATAATCAGGATTTCTGCTGAAATGGTACAGAACTCTTGGATTTGGTTCTTCCCAATTCTATCCCTTTGTTTAATTGGGATACAGTATTTTCAAATGATGTACAGGGATTGGTATTCAGAGCAAGACAGGTTCACGTAGCACAGTGATTATGCTGTGACTTGCGTAAATTGCGTAAACCTGTAATTGGCGACTTGTCATCATGGCTGCGAAGCGAAAACGAGTCGATTTGTCTCTGGCTGTGGAAGGTTGAACTCCTGAAGGAGCTGAAGTCTCCTTTGGTTTCTCAGGCAGCTGTGGCAAAGAAATTTGGTGTGTGTACATTGCATGTGTCTCGCCTTGTGAAAGTAAACGACGAAATCCTGCCACAGTTTGAAAACAATGGCAATCCGAACCAAACTGAACCAAAAATGACAGAGAGCAGGAGGAGGAGGTCGGCAACGCGCTCTTCTTGTGTTTTTGACAGAAATTAAGTCAGGAAGCTTGAATTTCTGGCCCCATGCTAAAGTAGAAAATTAAAAAAACAGCGATTCATTTTGTTTATGAATTTAAAAGAAAATTGACTTGTATCTCAAATGATGCATTTATTCATGCGATTTCATTATTTTTTCTTTTCATTTAGAAATAAAAAAGCACTAAAAAGACTTCCTCTCTCTTGTTCATGTCATAAATTATGAATAATAAGTGTGACTAAGGTCTTCTCAAATGCCTCTCCTTTAATTGGGACAGCCACTTATTCTGGGTATTTTTACATCTCCCAAGGCATCCCGACAAAGCTGCGCAGACAAATTGTACACTAATATAATATTCATTAACTATTGTGTTCATGCTGATTCACATTTCCCTTCCAAGACATTTTTTTTTAAATTGTTATTATAGTTATTATATTGTTATTAAGTTTCTGGTTTTACTAAATGACTTTGCATTCAAGTACAATCTGTTGATACTGCAATATAAAAAAAAGAAAGAAAGACAAAAAACATGGTTCATAATAACAGTACCACTTAATAACCAAATCGTGTTAGTATTATGAGGGTTAAAACTCTCTATAAAAGTGTTTTACATAACTATATTCCTCTGATCCACAAACAGCCTGCAAACCTTTTTTTTTTTGGTTTGTTTTACCTTTCTAGTACTATTCATCTTGTATCACAAAAAAAAAACATAGAAGCCAGCACAAAAACACATTTCTCAGCATTTTCTGCACTTCAGCTAAACATTATATTTAATTGTTCTGTAGAGAAATGTTTTTACTGAAGTTTACTGGTAGAGTTTCATAGCATTAACAAAAACAGTTACAGCAATACAATACATACAGTACAGTACATGCAGTACAGTAGGCCACAGTGCTTTAGCAAAATTGTATTTCAGATTAGGCACATTTGAAATAAAGTCAGACAACCAGCCATTTTGTATCAAGTAAAAAAAAAGCAACATTTTGATACATTTTCAATGAAAAATGTATGTAGTCAATCCTCTCCAAACGTTATACATTCAGTGCGCATTAAATAATACATTCATTTGAAATGTGCTCTAAAAAAAAGGTCTACAGTAGACTAGTACCTATTTTACACAAGTCTTACACAAATTTACAATACGCAGAATCAAATGCAACTTCTGAGAAACCACTTTGGTGTGGGGCTTGAGTGAAGAACAGGACTCTGTACTCAAGAGTAATTGATAAGTAACTCAACTTAGATTTTGGCGTTTCTGAGTTTCAAGAATACAAAACAGCATCTCAAATTGCACAGACTTAAGTCTACCTTCTCCACGCAGGAGATTGTTTTAATGAACCCTTGGTTTTGTCTTTACCACTCTAGTCAGCCATTTACCATCTAGCAAGGAAAATACTGATTATAAATTACTGTGCCAATAAGGTAAGATGAAAAATGATTGCAGACTAATACTAATTATTTTATTGACTGGTTAGCATTACAGTTTCCAAAAAAACTAAATATAGCAGCCAGCAAGGAGTTTTGATTAAAAAAATAAATAAATAAATAAATTACTAAATCAACAAGGACAGAAATTACTTATACTGAAATCAAGAAAATTTATGAAATAGGATGGTTTTAACCACATGACAACTGCTAACCAAGAAACCAATATTAATTGCAATCTTGCACATCAAGCACGTCAACCTGGTCCTTAAGGACCTACAACTACACAGTACAATTATACTAAACAGAACAATGAACCTTTTTATTTGCAGCTCATTATGTTTGCTGACTAAGGTTATCCAGAAAATCTGACCCCTTGTCAAATCCTGCAACTAACACAAGCTCTGTAGAAGCAGTTTACACATTATCTTTCATTTACCAAAATGGTGCCATTTTTAATAATTGTAAGCCTGGTAAAGGATAATATTGATAACAAATAACACAACTATTTGACTATTTGATTGTATTTGTTTGTTTGTTTGTTTTACTGGGGAAACACAGTTGGCTCTGGAAAGTGAAATAAAGGATAAGTTGCATGTTGCCACCATGAGCATTCATTAAAGAGATCACTTTGTAAATATGTTCTATGCAACACTTTGTAATATGTAATTTCTCAGCGTTTTACAATGTAGCATGTTCAGACTTGAGCACTGTATAGTTTAAATCTTTCTGAAGTTCTGGGTCAAAGCAACTATAATTAAGTACAGGAAGTATTGTGGTTCATTGGAAACAATTGGTCAGCACACCAATAAACATCAGGTAATACAATTCACACAGGAGTTGAATTTCCTCAGTATAAGCTCTTGAAAGTCTATTTATATTTCTTTGGTAAATAGTTTGTAAGGGCACAACTCAACAAAGAAGTGTCCAACAAAATTGTTTAGTGTCAACTAATTGCACTTAAGACTAGATACGTTTTTACAACCTCTGGTGTTATGTGATGTTTCACCTGTTAATCAATGGAAGTGAGTCAATGGTACTGACATGCACTCCTCAACTTGTATTTGTTACTATTTCGCCCATAATACAATGAACTGTTGTGTTTAAACGATGTTTGGGGATTTATTTTCAGAGCATACAGTACAGATAATTATAAATCCATAATTCTTATCTGAGCTACAGTATTTAGTCATGTTTCGGTTTGGGACCATATATTTAAAACTGTCTAGCAAGACTGACGTATTGTATAACCTAAATACAGTAGGTTTAGTCTTGAGTTTGTAGCTGGCAAACAACCATAAAAGTATGTCGCTGCCAAGAAAGAAAAAAATATAGCCCCGTCAACTTAACTTCTGATGCAGGTGTGTAGAATTATGCATCAATTCCATTCATTTTTAAAGATTTTTATTCTATTTGGTTTGAAATAAATTAAATTTAAAATGACACTTACGTCTCGAAATTTGTCCCAGTGTCCAGTGAGCCATTTATCATCCAGAAAATTACCGTTGTCCGACCTGCTCACTACTCCGAGAAACTGACTGGTGGCGACTGCACAAATACACAACAAGGCTGTGTTCAGCATCTGCAACACACAGGGAAGACAAAACACCTTGTCAGAGAATAGCTGTACCTTCCACAGCTTATTGCACAAAGGGAAAAAATGTAAATAAAAACCTTTATTAGAATTGCATAGGTCTATGCATTCATAGTCACAGTGACAACAAACATCACCTTGCCGTCCTTGCGTTAGTGATCCCGTGCTATCGCCTCTGTATTTATCTCACCACTGCTGCTTCTGCTCCTGTCTGCACGCGCTGGTGTCTCGTGCCTTCCAGTCCTCAGCTCACTGCACTGAGCGCGAGCTGGAGGAGCCGGTCGCGCGCCTAACAACCCCTAGCACATAGGGTACTGAATAAAATGGTTTTGACCAGTAAAAAAATAAGGTAACGCTTTATATTGTGTGGCATAAATTCATATTAAATAGATATTCAATAAATATGCAATTGCATATTAAATGAAGGTTAAATTAATATTTAATAAATATGCAATAACTGGTTTCTTGTTAAATGTTAACCAAATGTCGATTGAAGATGTAATTGCATATCTCGTCCATTTATATTCCGTTTTGTTATTCTTGAAACTATGTAATAATTTCCCATTGTTTTCATGTCCTTATTGAAAATACAGTTAATCTAACTTACTGTAGATGGAGAGTAACAAGGAATAATTTAATGTAAATTGAATACGCACTTGCATATCTATTAAATATTAATTTAACATTAATTTAATATGCAATTTGATATCTATTGCATATCAATTTAATATTCATTTATGCCACGCAATATAAAGCCATACCAAAAAGGGTTACCATATGCGGGTCTGATTAAGTTAGTATACAAATTTAGTATCTCTTTATCAGCTGCAAAATGTATTTTTTTCTCTCATAAGTCCTAATGATTGCACATTTTTCAGAAAAGCAAAGCCTATCCAAAATCTAATGCATATTGTATTACAGGAATTCTTATTACAGGAATATATATATATATATATATATATATATATATATATATATATATATATATATATATATATATATATATCTGAAGTTATCATCAAGTGTCTTGATACTTTGAGGGAAAGGGCAAAAAAGTAAGTCAGAAAAAAATACTCTAATCTAAATCTTTAATCCTGTCATATCACTACGCCATAATGCAGTTGAATTTCTAAGCATACCTTTGCAAATCACTGATAACTGCATACCAGCAGATGCACAAGCTTCTCTACTATAGTGGATTTCCAACTCCCATCATATCAATTATTAATGATTTCAAAATATCTATGTATGTCTGTTACAATATAAGAAAACAAGAAAATAATGGGTTTAGATAACATGTAACCAACAATAGAATACATTACCCCCCCCCCCTCCACACACTCTTTAAAAGTTAATACTGTTTTTTTCACTTCCATAATCGTTGTCCTAATTCCTTCCAGTTAATTTTTACAAATTGGTATTACATTTTGTCAAATGACTAGATTCCTGAAACATTATTATGACTAGATTTTATTATTATTAGTATAGTCATAGTAGTAGGCATGGTAAAATAATCAAGAGGAGGGATATACTTCATTAGGAAACTAACAAAAGAAATTTCTCTGAACAGATTTTTTTTTTTTCATGTTAACCAAAAGCAATGTACATGTACTAGTACTTATACATGTGACACGTTTTGGATTAAAAGGTTAAAAGGTTACCAATCAAAGTTTTTTGTAATGTGTATATGTAGGATGATTGATATACGGCATGACATGTTTGAAGTAAAATTGTGCCTGTGGATTTCAATAAATGATTTCAATATGGTGGATAATAAACCGGTCATATAATTCTTTCAAAGCTATACTTAAATAGGTCAGCATAGTAGCAGTGTGATTCAGCTGAGTTTGTGCTTTAAAAAATGAACAAGGATGGATGTCATAAGTATGGTTCAAAATGCAGGAAAACTGGTCCCCTTTTTACAGCTAAGCAGTGAATGGTCTGGTCTGGGGGTACACAGCTCACTCAGTACCAGGCTGCCTTGAAAAAAGAGACTCTGCCCCCCCCTTGTGTTTGGTAAATGTTTGCAATATAAAATGAAGCTGGTTCTAATTCTAATTCATAAACAGCACTTGTTTAATTAGTAATTATTGGAAAACACCTACATTTTTGTATCAATCCCATTTTGTGATCATATCTTTCACACTGTGGTATAAATTACATGTTATAGATATGGGTGGTAACCTAAACTGCAAAATCCACAATCATCCATAATTAAGATGAATCTTTTGTAATGGTAAGGAGACCTTTTTCAAATGTATTTTTCTTTTTCCCTTGAACAATCTAACTTGCTCCACTTGATCAGATCAACTAAACTAATTAACTGGATCATCTGATTAGTATGCTGCAATTGGGACTAAGATTTTCAGTCCCCAAGTCAGTCCACTTGAAGTGGACTAAAACACTGAAACACTGCAATTGATCCATTTTTTTTTTTTTATTGTCGCCCTTACTGTGTTGTTAAATCTAAGTGAAAAAAATGAAAATATGTTCCAGACATAGCAAGTTGTACATAAAATCCACAGATTATTATTATTATTATTATTATTATTATTATTATTATTATTATTATTATTATTAATAATAATAATACCTGAAATATAATTTCTGCCTAATATTTGTTGTATATTACTTGTTCTCCAGATATATTAAAAAATATGTGAATAATTTGGAATAACTTAAGTTACAAAGAGAAAAAATAATTGTGCATACCCATCACACACTCAGATCATGGCATTGCAGGTGCTGAAGTTATACAATGTGTATAACATTAAATATCAAAGCCAACCATAGTTTTTAAAAATGCAAAGTATCACTGTTGTTAACACATGCACATAGGTGATTGTATTGTAATACAATCAGCTAAACTTTAGTTTCGTGTTATTCTGATGAGTTTGAATCAAGGAACCCAAGCATGTATGCTCAGACGATTCTAACAGTACAAACTAAATCATTAATCCTTCAGTAAAAATCACCTAACATGAGTGAGTTACTATTATTGATTATAAGGCATGTATGTGTGAAATTCAAATATATAGGCCCGTGCAGAGTAACAAGTACAAACGCTTATCCGTAGTGAGTATGGCCAGTAAGAGTAATACACAAGTCATTTTTCTACTACTCATTATTCAGAAAAATCAGTCAAAGCAAATGCATTGAATCAGCACCTGGATCCAACAGGGCAAAGACGTCTGTCAGTCTCAAGTTTAGAGACAGAGAGCCAAACCAGGGGAGAAGGAGGAGGGACAAGTGTGACACAAACTCTAATACAGTAGAACTAAGTTTCATTCGGTGTTGCATGATTGAGGAGGTTAGACAGACACTATGATTGGCTGAGAATCAAACTCTTTGCAGAGTGGTCTAGCCTTTGTATTCCATTAAGTCCAATGGGCTGAGATGCCAAGCTATCATAATGTATTTCTTTTAAACTTCGAAATATATAACTGCTGTTTTTTTCTAATATTTTAACCAATTAGGTTGAGTTGCTTCTGTGACATTACATTCCAGCACAAATGCAGTTTTTGTTGAAACAATAAATATTCTAAACTGTATTCAAGGCATTATTTTTGAAGAAATTCAGTATTTTTCTGGAGCTCAGGTTTAGAATTGAGCTGACCGAACCTAATTTATGAGAAAGGACGCTATATTGCAGATAACAGTGACATTAACACAGAGCTGATAATCACAACTTGAATTGAAAGATTGGATGGTAACACATTTTCAAAGACCAGCAGGTATTATTTAGAATGTGATTTGACTTACAGAAAGAAGTACACTTTTAACCCATTTATTCAATGCCTGTCAGGCGCATCAGGTCCAATTTATTTTCACACAAGCTGTTTATTTTACACGCATGCTTTAAAAGTAATTTTATTCACACTAAAACAGGTTTAACCCTTTGAGTAGTGAGTTCCAAAATGCACTGCCGGTCCTATGCACTGCATATCACAAGTACAACGCACAAACAAACTGAAAGCTATATGTTTGTATGTATGTAATGAATACTGACAAAAAACAGACAAATCATTTTTACTGTAAATAAATAAAACAAATATATTTTTTTTATTTTTTATTTAGTCATAGGGAAAGGTTTTGACTAAAAAAAACATCTAGGCAATACACAATAAACAACAGGGTGGAACAACCACAACAACATGTCCTAACAAAAAAAAGGGCGAGAGAGAGAGAGAGAGACATGAATAAATCATATCCGGGTAAGCAGGTTGTGGGGGCGGAGGGAGTGAGAGTGTCTAATGCTTCAGTGTATGATACTCCTTGAAGCATGGAGCAACGCACAGAGTTTGGCACCACCTCTTCACTGTCACTTAATGTTGATGGTAAATATTCTTCACTTATGTCTTCACTGACACACTCGCTGACATCCGATTCAGTGGAAGAATTGTATGTATTTTGAATTGAAATCGGAATCTGAATTCAGTATAATTACTAATACTTCTTTCTCACTGAGCGATTTTCGCCGGTTTACAAACACTGTCGACATTTTGGGATAACAGTGACTGGAATAATTGTATGTAATTCAGTCAGTATCGTGCAGAGAAATAATTTATCATTTGTAGTGCGATTTATTTTTATGTGCACTTATATTTGTGTTTAAAATGTAATAATAACAGTTTCTAATACAACATATTATCTACTATTACTTAATAGGTGTTAAGTTTAATTCCCAGTTTACAAAGACATGGCAAACTCTCACCAGAGTTGTCATTTTAAATTTTTAATCGCCACGGATATTTATATTAGGAAATAAATACATGTATAATTTGTATGTAAACAAGTCTCTATGTGTTAAATGAATAACCCTTATATATGTGTAAAAAAATCTGATTATCTGTTTCTGACTACATACTGTGTTCGAAATTTAACAAATGATAAGCATAAAATACACATTTGTGCATTTTACTGAACTTACTGTTGGTTTCTTGTAATAAGTACACTTTCCCTAATAAGTGTGCTGTGCTTTGTTTTAGTATGTAATTTTCAATCAACATACTGTAAATAACATCTTGTTATTTCTTTGTAGAAACATCAATCTGGGCAGCAGTGTGGAGTAGTGGTTAGGGCTCTGGAGGGTCGTGGGTTCAATCCCTGGTAGGGGACACTGCTGCTGTACCCTTGAGCAAGGTACTTTACCTAGATTGCTCCAGTAAATTCCCAACTGTATAAATGGGTAATTGTATCTAAAAATAATGTGATATCTTGAACAATTGTAAGTCGCCCTGGATAAGGGCGTCTGCTAAGAAACAAATAATAATAATAATAATAATAATAATAATAATAATAATAATAATAATAATTGTTTTGTGCACTGGGGGGGGAACGCCGTCCAAGCAAACGCTCGGGCTGGATGTGCAGCTGCCAAACTCCTCTGGCCGCTGGTTCGGACGGAGGGGGCTTAGGTGGCAAAGATGTAAAGGCATCTCCAAAAATAAATAAAGCACGTAACTGGGTAAACAATGTCATTTCAGATTTTCTAAGGGGTTTAGGGGGGATTCAATTCGGCACCCTAAAATTAATTATGATCAGGTTGGGCTTTTTAGAGGGGATGGTGTCCATATGAATGACACTGGTAATGATATTTTCTAAAAAAAATCTCCAGTATGGAATTAAACCACACCTTCTGTAAATATATCCTTCCCTTCCCATACCCACCCTTACACCTTTGTTTTTTATTGTATATATTGTTTTGTATTGTATATTTTGAATTGTGTACATGTATTGTGTATATTGTTTTGTTTTAATAGAAGTGTATGTTTAAATATCTTTGTTATTGAGATATGTATATAGACATAAGTATTACTGTATGGTATGCAATGAATGCTGTGTGATGTCTTTATATTATTTTCATAATATCTTTATATTTCATTCATGAGATCTGGTGTAAAACATAATAATTAAAACAAATCAGATAACTGGAACCAGACCGGAAAGGAAAAATTGTAATGTCGGACCTGGTCCGATATGACTGCAAAGGGTTAAGCACAAAGATGTATCTATAAGCAAAAGTGACATTCAAATGCTTAAACAGTATGAAAATTCAAACAGTATGAAATCTGGCCATGAAATTTGACTTTGTGACTGGTCAAGAAGTGGACTGCCAGGAGTAAATCCAACTGTAACAGTTGCTGAAATTGCACATGCCACAGAAGAAGAGGCAGCAATCAGTCAAAATACAACATGCAGGGTCTTTAATGTGGTCCGATATGCAGGTAGATCCCTGAAACAGTATCTATACACGATTAAGCTCACATTGATTACAACAGATCACCTTGCTCAACATGATTGTGCACTGGGGTTTGCCATGCACATGGAACTTGAGTGTTTGAGCAGCATCTTATGGCGTGACAAGATATTTCACAAAGCAGTGATTGCACACAATTGCAGGATTTGGGCAACTTAAAAACATACTCATGTTAAAACTGTATTTATCATTGCCCTGTTCCTCTTCAAAGAGGCTGGGCCTAATGGACTGCAGATTTGCATCCCCACAGGTGAATGATACTATATTCTGTTGTAAGAAGCAGCCATACCAGACCTCCAGGAATGTGATGTTTTACAATGCACTGGCCACATTTTAATCATGCTGGATTTCGTGATTTTTTTTTTTTTCTTGTTTATATGTATAGTAGTGGACCCAAAGGGTAGGTCTACAAATAACTAAAATGTGTTACAGCTACAAGCATAGCTTACCCTGGAGCAGGCATTGATAGGCGCTGGCTTCTCAGCTGCTTCATCCTCAGCATGTCTTTATGCTGCTAGCCAATAGCATCTGATGAGTCCTGGCATGAGGAGCTAAATAAAAGAAGGAAACATCATAGAAATGTCATTTTGAAATCCAAATTGACTTGTCATAGGTTCAATGTCGTTCAGGTCCCAAGTGAAATTAGTTTAGTGGTATTAGAAGGTAGAGGATGTTATTTTAAAAAATCTAAATCACTGTCAAAATTCAACACAGTTACAGTATTAGTCTAATTTGCCTCAAAGAATGCAGTCAGGAATGAGCTGTGAGTGGAAGCGTGTCCAGTTTCTGCAGGAACTGTGTTGACTGTAGCCAGAAGAGGCGGAGGGGTAGCGCTATACATAAGAAATAGTCTTGAAGCCCAGGTGTTAAATCAGGACAAAGAAAACAATGCAGAATCAATATGGGTCAGAATAATGGACACAAATTCAAAGGGCATAATAATAGGGGCATCCTATAGACCGCCAAATTCAGACGCTGAGCAAAATAATCTGTTATACAATGACATTCGAAATGCGTGTAGAAAAGGAGAAGCCATACTAATGGGGGATTTTAACTTCCCCCATATAAAATGGGAAAACCCGATGGGGGGCACGACGGACGAAATTGAAATGGTGGAAATGACAAATGACTGCTTCCTAACGCAATTTGTCAAGACACCGACTAGAGGGGAGGCATGCCTTGATTTAGTCTTTTCAAATAATGAAGACAGAATAACTAAAACAGAGGTCAGAGAGCCATTGGCAAACTCAGACCACAACATGGTCTCATTTGAAGTATTTTTTAAAACCCCAAAAGTAATGACTAAAGCTAAGGTTTAGAATTTTAGAAAAGCAAACTATGAAGGTATGAAACAGAGACTAACAGAAGTAGATTGGAGTAAAATAGAGAAAACATCCACAGAAAAAGGATGGCTGTTTTTTAAAAATGTAGTACTAGAGGCACAAAACAATTACATCCCAAAAGTAGACAAATCTAAATCTAAAACAAAATGGCCAAAATGGTTTAATAGATCAATTAAAAAAAAATATTCAGAGAAAAAAGGCACTTTACAGAGCGTTTAAAATGGACCAAAAACAAAGTACACAGAAAGAGTACTTGGAACTGCAAACACAAGTCAAAAAGGAAGTTAGAAAGGCCAAGAGAGAGATAGAAATCAATATTCCTAAGGGGGCTAAAACCAATTCCAAAATGTTTTTCCAATATTATAACAGCAAGAGAACATTCAAAGAGGAGGTTAAATGTCTAAGAGACACAAATGGCAAAATCATAGATGAAGAAAAAAAAATAGCAAATATATTAAATGATTACTTTTCACAGGTTTTTACAAAGGAGGACACAGACAACATGCCCCACATGTCGACCTGTTCCTATCCAATTTTAAATAACTTTAATATAACAGAGGCAGAAGTGTTAAAGGGACTAGGAGCTCGTAAAATAAACAAATCCCCTGGGCCGGATGAGATCCTCCCAATAGTACTCAAAGAAATGAAAGAAGTTATTTACAAACCGCTAACCAAGATCAAGCAACAGTCTCTTGACACAGGGGTTGTTCCGACAGACTGGAAAATAGCAAACGTAATACCGATCCACAAAAAGGGAGACAAAATCGAACCAGGTAACTACAGACCAATAAGCCTGAATTCTATTATATGTAAACTTATGGAAACTATAATAAGATCCAAAATGGAAAATTACCTATATGGTAACAATATCCTGGGAGACAGTTAGCATGGTTTTAGGAAAGGGAGATCGTGTCTAACTAACCTACTTGACTTTTTTGAGGATGCAACATTGAAAATGGATAATTGCAAAGCATACGACATGGTTTATTTAGATTTCCAGAAAGCTTCTGACAAAGTCCCGCATAAAAGATTAATTCTCAAACTGAACGCAGTAGGGATTCAAGGAAATGCATGCACATGGATTAGGGAGTGGTTAACATGTAGAAAACAGAAAGTACTGATTAGAGGAGAAACCTCAAAGTGGGGCGAGGTAACCAGTGGTGTACCACAGGGATCAGTATTAGGTCCTCTGCTATTCCTAATCTACATTAATGATTTAGATTCTGGTATAGTAAGCAAACTCGTTAAATTTGCAGACGACACAAAAATAGGAGGAGTGGCAAACACTGTTGCAGCAGCAAAGGTCATTCAAAATGATCTAGACAGCATTCAGAATTGGGCAGACACATGGCAAATGAAATTTAATAGAGAAAAGTGTAAAGTATTGCATGCAGGCAATAAAAATGTGCATTATAAATATCATATGGGAGATACTGAAATTGAAGAAGGGAACTATGAAAAAAGACCTAGGAGTTTATGTTGACTCAGAAATGTCTTCATCTAGACAATTGGGAAGCTGTAAAAAGGGGCTGAATGGCCTGTAAACTTTATGTTCTTATGTTCTAGTTTGTTGTCCCTGATCCTCACAGCAGAGGCCATGCGTATGCCTCTGATTGATATACTCGCTTTTTTTCTTATGCACATTTCCAAAAGTTTATTGTTCTGTTTTAAGAAGCTTATGTTTTTAAGGTGCACTTTTCTTCTTATGTGTGAGGACTTCGAATATCAAATGCAAGGCAATTGAAGTAGAGCAACGCTCCAGCATTGATTAGGAACAACGGTCTGTGTCAAACGGTCAAACAGTGTTTGTATTCACTGCATTTGATTGACACAGTGATTATGTTATTTTATGTGTGTGAACTTTGAATTCAAATTTAAGGCAATAATATTAGCATCAGTTTACCAAAAGCAGTAAAAAAATTAAAAAAAAAAAAGTTTCTGTAACCAGAGACGTGCTGTAAGCATGGTTTTTATTAGAGTTAGATTTTTAAGTGTTTTGTATGTTGTCAGGCCAGAACCCCTCATCAGTTTTACTCCCAAAGTGGTAGACTGATTGTTTCAAAATACAACATTTTATATGTAGCTACCTAATTAAACAGTGAGACTTTTGTTAGAATGAATGCTAGTTGGCCAATCACTGTTGACGAATCAATACAGTACTTGGTCGCAGTAGGTGCAGAGGAATGTTTCATATGAAAGGCTTTTCAAATTGGCCTTAAGTTGAGAGTTGGAAATTGTTCAAATAACAACGATAAACATTTAAAATGCTTACCAATAAATTACGCCTAGTAATTATGAAGTATATATTTTATTTAAATGTTTGTTTCATACAAATCTATATTTTTGTTACAGCAGCAATAATGTCCATTACGTTCCATATTGTAAAGGCGCAGGCTTTACACTATACCCAGTAATATAAACTCCTGTCATGGAATGTTTACGATAATGGAAATAATGAATGCTTAGTTTATTATTATCGAAACATTAGTGCAGAGTAAGAAGTATTTCACATTAAAAGGGAAGTCAGTTTCTCTCGATTTGATTACGCTTTCTGCCTCCTACAACATGGGGGATATGACAGGATACAACACACGTGCTCTTGAGTTTGCACATTGTCTTCCTTTTTTTAGCGTTATGCAACAAACATATTTTAGTTTGCTCCTGCAAAGGACAAATCAGCAAAACGCTGTAATCCTTGAGATACAAAACATATATTTGACCTACTTCAAGGCACTTAATTGCACAGTACCAGTACTAGAAGCTGGGTTGATCTAATCTAAAATATGCCATATAGGAAGTTTTGCAGAGAAAAGTTCATTGATTTGAAACTGCTGAGAATTGTATGGCATTGCAAAGGAAGACTAAAGAGGCCTCCCTCAAAGATAATGACATCAATCATCAGCAATTGGCAGCTGCACTTGGCTATTTCCAGCAGACCACAGTGTGGACATTTCAAGGCAAAAAGTTTAAAGTTATATGAGCTCTATCAGATGTTCAGTTCTTTGTGTGACAGAATTTCTAATGATCACATATTGAACTGTGTATCATCCTGAAGGTTATAGCACAACAACAAAGTGAAAGTAATAATGGACCGTTTTACAGCTACTAGAAATGGGACAGTGACATGTGGAAGATGGAAAGCTGATTACCTAATACACATAACATGCTTTATTTTGTGTAACATAATTGCAAGTTTTATGATTTATAAACATGCGCGACATGTACATTTGAAAAGAGAAAATGTACCCTTTAAAAATGTATGTATTAGAATACGACTTATTTAATTTGAAACATGTTTCAAAAACTAGTTAAACTATTCACTGTATACGACATTGTAATGTAAGAGCTCAAAGATCGTGTTTATTTATATTTTGTCCCATGTCCATTATTTACGATATGTAAAACAATTTAATGCAGAGTATTTATGTTTAGTGATTTAATTTATTGCCCACAGCACATTATTCAATCCATTGTTTTCCAGTATTTCTCTGGAACAAATTTCCCACTTTTTTATTTTTGAAGCAAACCTGTATGAAAAAGTTTACATTTTGTGTCAGTCATTTGATATTATGTGCTCTTGTGTGTTTTAGTATTTCTAAAAGAACAGCATCATAAAATGAATGAAAGGCATTGCTAAAATAAATAATTAGTTGTTTGTAAATGCAGAGTTGGACTTCAAAGCTGAATCATAAGAACATAAAAACATAAGAAAGTTTACAAATGAGAGGAGGCCATTCGGCCCATCTTGCTCGTTTGGTTGTTAGTAGCTTATTGATCCCAGAATCTCATCAAGCAGCTTCTTGAAGGATCCCAGGGTGTCAGCTTCAACAACATTACTGGGGAGTTGGTTCCAGACCCTCACAATTCTTTGTGTAAAAAAGTGCCTCCTATTTTCTGTTCTGAATGCCCCTTTATCTAATCTCCATTTGTGACCCCTGGTCCTTGTTTCTTTTTTTCAGGTCAAAGAAGTCCCTGGGTTGACATTGTCTATACCTTTTAGGATTTTGAATGTTTGAATCAGATCACCGCGTAGTCTTCTTTGTTCAAGACTGAATAGATTCAATTGTTTTAGCCTGTCTGCATACGACATGCCTTTTAAACCAGGGATAATTCTGGTTGCTCTTCTTTGCACTCTTTCTAGAGCAGCAATATCCTTTTTGTAACGAGGTGACCAGAACTGAACACAATATTCTAGGTGAGGTCTTACTAATGCATTGTAGAGTTTTAACATTACTTCCCTTGATTTAAATTCAACACTTCTCACAATATATCCAAGCATCTTGTTAGCCTTTTTATAGCTTCCCCACATTGTCTAGATGAAGACATTTCTGAGTCAACATAAACTCCTAGGTCTTTTCATAGTTCCCTTCTTCAATTTCACTATCTCCCATGTGATATTTATAATGCACATTTTTATTGCCCGCATGCAATACTTTACACTTTTCTCTATTAAATTTCATTTGCCATGTGTCTGCCCAATTCTGAATGCCGTCTAGATCATTTTGAATGACCTTTGCTGCTGCAACAGTGTTTGCCTCTCCTCCTATTTTTGTGTCGTCTGCAAATTTAACAAGTTTGCTTACTATACCAGAATCTAAATCATTAATGTAGATTAGGAATAGCAGAGGACCTAATACTGATCCCTGTGGTACACCACTGGTTACCTCACTCCATTTTGAGGTTTCTCCTCTAATCAGTACTTTCTGTTTTCTACCTGTTAACCACTCCCTAATCCATGTGCATGCATTTCCTTGAATCCCTACTGCGTTCAGTTTGAGAATTAATCTTTTATGCGGGACTTTGTCAAAAGCTTTCTGGAAATCTAAATAAACCATGTCTCAAAGCAATCCCCAATGCATATTTCATTTAGTGTGATATAACAATTAAATGACATTTTAGTTACCATGAGCTGGGCTGTTTTTTCTTTATACAAGTTTATATATGATTATATCCAGTGGTTAATTTGTAAACAAGAAGGTGTTATGCATTGAGTCTTCCTGTCAAAATGTAAACACGTAGTCATTTCTGTGCTCTGATTGGTCCAAATGAGTATGTGTAGCGAATATTTGAAATGTGTACTACATAATGCATTTTTGACCCAGATGGCCTTCCATACAGTAAGTATGTGATTATGCTGTGACTTGTGTAAATTGTGTAAACCACATTGAACTCTTGAAGAAGGAGGAGTCTCCTGTGGTTTCTCAGGCTGCTGTTGCAAATAAAGTTGGTGTGTCAACATCGCAGGTGCAATTAATTTTGTTTAGGAATAAAAAAAAACAAATGAGGTACTTAACATTTAATCATATGTGATGTGATGTGATGTCTTCTTTTTCTTTTCATTAAGAATCAAAAAGGTGTGACTAAAGTTGTCTCAACTGCCTCTCGCTTAATTGGGATAGCCGTTTATTTGGTATATTTTTCCTTCTCCTGAGGCGTCCCAATAAAGCGGCGCCAACTGTATTTATGTTTGTATTCAAAATGTGTGTAAGACAGTCACACAGAACACTTTATAACCAAGGCAGTGAAATCTGCTGTCCTTCTAAACGCTGTTGCATGCGTAATTCTCATTTAATGCTTTATTATTGGTTCTTATTCCACTCTAACCCACCAAAATAATTTATTTATTTATTTTTATATGGGGCTGCTGTGCATATTCATAAACCCGCCCCTCTGAACCTGTGCCAGAGTGAGCAGGCAGGTCAGTACTTACCTGAATTAAATAATTAATAAAGCACACATGGCTTCTGCTGTAGTTTTTTCTGTTTAGTTTTGTAGCAGAGTCATGGTTCTCACCACAGGTCAGAGCGTTGACTGCTCTAATCAATTACAATCTTAGACTTATCAGGCTTAATTAGCAGAGATCAAAATGTATAGTTTATGATAATAGCATACATTATAGCAGTTTCTTGTACACATAGTTTAACACACTTCAGTCTCTTACATTATCAGTGAGTATTCATTGGTGTCAACCAGCAACAAAACATTAACTTTAATAGATTATTTTACTATTTTTTTTTTACTTCACTTATACTGTATAATGTAAAATGTACAGCCACAGACACACCAAAGTTCTGAGATGAGAGTCTGATGGGTTTTGGAATTTTCATAATACAAATGTTCTAATTTGGCGGCTGTCAATTTGAATGAACTGCTGTGCATTCCCAGATTTTTTAAACCTTAATATCTCTTTTAATTTATCATTTTTTTAAAACTCTGAATTGCCAATAGGCTCGATTCCTGTTAATAAACTGTGTCTGCGCTGAACAGGTTTTTTTTTTTTGGAGCTGTGGGTGGCCATAAGACATGCCATATATCTAACTGCTGTTAAATATGAGTTATTCAGATGTCAAATTTCATGTTTATAACGGGAGCTTAGTCGCAATTTAACTAGAGGCACGGTAATAAGACAAATGACTCCAGTATTCTGGAATGCATTGTATATGTAATTGAGTACCTGCAGTACAGCTCTACTTAATTGATATTACCATTACAGTCACAGTATGTTTCTTCCATTTTTTACAATGTAATTAAAATATTCACCTGCACATTTTCTAAACCCATAATATAATTATGACAGTGCTTTGTAGCTGTCGACATTGATGGCTGGTCATTAAATATTGTATTCAGTTTTCATCTATTAAATAAAATTAGAACATATATTTACAGATTGTTGTTTAACATGGGTCATATTTCTTCATTTCAAACACAAGTAGAGAATAATAGAACAGAGAAAGGGGTTTGAAAGTCTTGTTCAAGACATACATTAGTTATTTTCCCAAAGAGTTTGTGCCCATTCATGTTAAAGTTTACCATGGTATTTTTTGCAGTGAAATTTTCGAGTGCACCAAGTTTGCTATGCTTATATTAAGCCTGAATGGGCTTTATCCCGCTGGCTATGATGACTACAATTCTGTATGTTTTTTAAAAAAAATGTTGTTGTAATTAAACATACAAAAGCAAATGACAAGTTCTGTGCTAGGAAACAATACATTTGTGTGTGTGTGTGTGGGGGGGGGGTGTACACATTTCACTGAAAAAGTCTTTCTTTGCAAAAGTTTTAAAAGGTAACATTTCTTTTTTTATATATATACTGTCATACCATGACAGGATAGTTTTGCACTCTAGAAATTATATACTGGTATCAAGCTTTTTCTACAGAAATTGATCCTCCTGTAATCGTATTTCCCCTCTCTCTTGCTCTCTTGTTCACTTTTGCTGCTACATCTCAATCACCCAGACAATTCGCTGGGGAGGCTCAGTTTGAATTCTCATTTCATCCAGTCACACTCAATTGAACATGGATGTCTATGATCATTAAGGGCCACAGCATTCCACTGACAGGTTCGTGGAAAGGATCCAAATCTTCTACATCTGAATTTCATATTTCACTGCAATCGAGGCCTTTGGTATGCTGCAGCGTGACCTTTCCTTCTTTTTTCACAGGATGAAAACCATCACATCTTCTGTGTTATGATGCTGAAGAGGGAAAGCATAATAGGCTGTGATGTGAAGGGTCAGAACAGAAACAGAATAATTTATCATGAGAAAGAAACTATTGGGTACACACATTGGATGACTGAATGAGTTAAGACAGGTTATAACTCTTAGTAATGGATTTTCTTAGCATTAAAAAGAAAACATTAAAATGCCTGCTGGGGTGCTTGTTTAAATGTTATGTTGTATAAATCAATAAAGCTCAATGATAGAACTGTCCCAAGATTGGTTAATAATATGCATGTCAATAAACAAAAAAGGGGTAAAAAAAAGTGGCATTTACAACATTTGTGAACACATCTGGGACTGCCGTACACAGCTCCACCATCGCACCCACACAAGTTGTAATTTATAAATACATGTGTACAAATACAGTACTGTGCAAAAGTTTTAGGCAGGTGTGAAAAAATGCTGTAAAGTAAGAATGCTTTCAAAAATAGACATGTTAATAGATTATATTTATCAATTAACTAAATGCAAAGTGAGTGAACAGAAGAAAAATCTAAATCAAATCCATATTTGGTGTGACCACCCTTTGCCTTCAAAACAGCATCAATTTTTCTAGGTACACTTGCACAAAGTCAGGGATTTTGTAGGCATATAGTCAGTGTATGATTAAACAATTATACCAAACAGGTGCTAATGATCATCAGTTCAATATGTAGGTTGAAACACAATCATTAACTGAAACAGAAACAGCTGTGTAGGAGGAATAAAACTGGGTGAGGAACAGCCAAACTCAGCTAACAAGGTGAGGTTGCTGAAGACAGTTTACTGTCAAAAGTCATACACCATGGCAAGACTGAGCACAGCAACAAGACACAAGGTAGTTATACTGCATCAGCAAGGTCTCTCCCAGGCAGAAATTTCAAGGCAGACAGGGTTTCCAGATGTGCTGTCCAAGCTCTTTGAAGAAGCACAAACAAACGGGCAACGCTTGAGGACCGCGAGACGCAGTGGTCGGCCAAGGAAACTTACTGCAGCAGATGAAAGACACATCATGTTTACTTCCCTTCGCAATCGGAAGATGTCCAGCAGTGCCATCAGCTCAGAATTGGCAGAAAAACAGTGGGACCCTGGTACACCCATCTACTGTCCGAGAAGTCTGGTCAGAAGTGGCCTTCATGGAAGACTGCATGGCCAAAAGCCATACCTCTGACGTGGAAACAAGGCAAGTTGCACTCAACTATGCACGAAAACACAGGAACTGGGGTGCAGAAAATGGCAGCAGGTGCTCTGGACTGATGAGTCGAAATTTGAAATATTTGGCTGTAGCAGAAGGCAGTTTGTTCGGCCGAAGGGCTGGACAGCGGCACACCTAATGAGTGTCTGCAGGCAACAGTGAAGCATGGTGGAGGTTCCTTGCAAGTTTGGGGCTGCATTTCTGCAAATGGAGTTGGGGATTTGGTCAGAATTAATGGTCTCCTCAATGCTGAGAAGTACAGGCAGATACTTATCCATCATGCAATACCATCAGGGAGGCATCTGATTGGCTCCCAAATTTATTCTGCAGCATGACAACGACCCCAAACATACAGCAAAAGTCATTAAGAACTATCTTCAGCGAAAGAAGAACAAGGAGTCCTGGAAGTGATGGTATGGCCCCACAGAGCCCTGATCTCAACATCATCGAGTCTGTCTGGGATTACATGAAGAGAGAGAAGCAACTGAGGCTGCCTAAATCCACAGAAGAACTGTGGTTAGTTCTCCAAGATGTTTGGGCCAACCTACCTGCCGAGTTCCTTCAAAACTGTGTGCAAGTGTACCTAGAAGAATTGATGCTGTTTTGAAGGCAAGGGTGGTCACACCAAATATTGATTTGATGTAGATTTTTCTTCTGTTCACTCACTTTGCATTTTGTTAATTGATAAATAGAAAGTATTAACATGTCTATTTTTGAAAGCATTCTTACTTTATAGCATTTTTTCACACCTGCCTAAAACTTTTGCACAGTACTGTACATGCAAGTTATATGTTACGAGCTGAAGTACCCGGCACTGCCCGGGGAAATTCAATATTTCAATATTTCATGCATGACAAATTGGGGAATGGTAGCCTCATGGTTTCCTATAAGTTACCGATCTTGGGTGTCGTACAATATGCCTTTTTATTAATTTTTTTGGTTTTGTGGGTTTCTTTAATTTGAGATACATGGCTACTGTAGTGATCCAGCAATGGGGTTACTAAATAAAGTACCCCAGGGGTCAAAATTCTGGATCCAAACATAGCCCTCGACCTTCCCCTGGGTAAAAGAGGAGGCCATGCAAAGTTTGGTTGCACTGGCTCCTGCGGGGTCCGAATGCATAAAGGAACAGACAGACAGACAGACAAACTTTCTTCTTTATATATTAAGATGTGCATAGGTAATGCTAGCACAGCATTATGAAGTTTGTTTATTTTATATTATAATATAAATATATTATATTATAATATATATTATAATAATATATTATAGTATTTACAGACATGATATATGATCATGTCCATTAGTGAGGTCAGTATTTTGTAAGGTGTCCATCATGTAACATGACGGTGCCGACCCCTGCATATGATGTTATTTATCAATCAATCAATCAATATTTATTTTATATAGTACCTTTCATAGCGGACCACCATCACAAAGCGCTTTACAAGATAGTGAGGAACAATGCATAATACATTACATACAGAGCATAGTACATTAAATACAGCAGTAAAAAAACAATGCAAATACATTAAATATAGGCATAATACATTAAATAAAAGGCTAGGATGTGAATTCTAAACATTGTAGATGCATGTGTCAAGCAGAATTAAACGAATAAGATGTACTGAAAACCTGAAATAGCAATTTAGTCAACAGCTAATAACAGATATCAGTGGGTCTTGAGAGTTGATTTAAAGCGAGCGATTGTGGGAGCTGCACTCATTAAAGTGGGAGAGAGTTCCATAGAGTTGGGGTGAATGAAGCCAAAAGAACACTCTCCAAGTGTGGCGCACTTTTGCTTGGGTATAACAAGCAGGCCTGAGTCATTTAAGTTGAATTACCGTAACTGCTCTGCCCGGTGCTCCCAAAGCAAGTTTTTTTCATATTACAAAAAAACACAGGAAATTCAAGAGTCATCTTTGCTTCAGTTTTGTTTCATAAATAGAAATGAAACCTGTTGAATAATGTTAAGTTAACATATTGAATTACATATCGCTTTGCAGTTTTCCATATACTTAACAAAAAACTATAACAAATTAAAAAATGTGACATTTCAAAATCTAACATGAGATACCGTACTACTGTTATGACTTTGGGTAGACTTTTGCGATATCATTTTGCAGTTTCTTTGATTAAATAAAATATCTAAATTATTCTCATGTAGTTTTTTTTTTTTTTAATTATGTCTCAATCCTAAAATTGTAGGTGATGCAAAACTTTTGGCCATAGTTGTAGATTTGGTTGACATATGATATGTGTCATTAAGTTTTAATTAAGTGCCCTGTCCAGATAGAGGTGTTGACCACGTAAATACCTCCATATGACTGAAAAAGAATGTGCTAGCTCATAAAATTTGCTTGGAAAGTATTTCCATTGCATTTGTGCGCATCATTTATCGTACAGGATACATCTTTATCCACCCCTATCGAACATATAGGGGAGGGCTACTGCAGCTCCACCTGGGTGAGACTGCCTTTGACCAGGAGGTCTGGGTCACAGACACCCAGGATCAGCACATCCTGGGGCTTGACTTCCTTCAGCAGACGAGAGGGCAGGTGGATCTGGCGAGAGGGGCATTGACTTTCGGAGTGGGGCCGTCGCTTCAACCTACTGCGTTACCCGAGGGGCAGTCCTACGAGCTGGACATCTAGCATCGACCCAGGGTGAAGCACGGCAACGGTAACGCCCTGTCCAGGAGACCATGCAGCAAGGTGGGGTGCAGCTGCTGCGACAGGCCAGAAGCACAGAAGAGGGAGGCAATGGAAGAACTCTGGGACGCGGTGACCGTGAGGGAGTTGCAGCCCCTGCCGACGGCAGAGAGGTGAGAACGTCAACAGCAGTACCCCGAGCTTGGTCAGCTCATCAGGTTGAAGGAGGAGGACTGCCGGCATGACTGGGCTGAAGTAGCCCTGCTTTCCCAGCCCACGAAAAGGACTGTGGTCACAGTGGTCCACCTTGGAATTGTGGGAGGGCATCCTGCACCACCGATGGCAAGTTCCAGGCAACTGCGTGAACAGGTCATCCAAGGATGTTTCAGTACTTAGTAAGTATGCTCATTGAAATGAATTATTATAAGCAATAAGGTACTTCTGATATATTTTTATAGATTAAAACAAACATACATCATTAACATATGCTAAAACATAAATACCGAACAGACGTGTATTGTTTTTTAACATTTTTATTATGTTTTGTGTCACAGAAACATTCCCAATTGTATAATATGTTTATTATAACTATCATGGAATATATTCTTCTGTTAACTATTTGCATAGCTCCCTTTCTCTGGCACTCTTCTGCTGTGCCACGCCAAGAGCCTTACCCTTGCCACGCGGTTGACCTCATTTTGGTGTAGAAAGATGCAGATGTTGGGTGTCGGTTGCTGCAGAAGCACTGGCAGTGCAGATCTCTGGATCAGCGATGGCAGTGCAGGGCTCTGGATCAGCAGTGGCAGTGCAGGGCTCTGGATCAGCGGCGGCAGTGCAGGGTTCTAGATCAGCGGTGGCAGTGCAGGGCTCTGGATCAGCGGCGGCAGTGTTGGGCTCTGGATCAGCGGTGGCAGTGCAGGGCTCTGGATCAGTGGCGGCAGTGCAGGGCTCTGGATCAGCAGTGGCAGTGCAGGGCTCTGGATCAGCAGTGGCAGTGCAGGGCTCTGGATCAGCAGTGGCAGTGCAGGGTTCTAGATCAGCGGTGGCAGTGCAGGGCTCTAGAACAGCAGTGGCAGTGCAGGGCTCTGGATCAGCAGTGGCAGTGCAGGGCTCTGGATCAGCAGCGGCAGTGCAGGGCTCTGGATCAGCAGTGGCAGTGCAGGGCTCTAGAGCAGCGGCGGCAGTGCAGGGCTCTAGAGCAGCGGCGGCAGTGCAGGGCTCTAGAGCAGCGGCGGCAGTGCAGGGCTCTGGATCAGCGGTGGCAGTGCAGGGTTCTAGATCAGCAGTGGCAGTGCAGGGCTCTGGATCAGCGGCGGCAGTGCAGGGCTCTGGATCAGCGGCGGCAGTGCAGGGCTCAGGATCAGCAGTGGCAGTGCAGGGCTCTGGATCAGCGGCGGCAGTGCAGGGTTCTAGATCAGCGGTGGCAGTGCAGGGCTCTGGATCAGCGGTGGCAGTGCAGGGCTCTGGATCAGCGGCGGCAGTGCAGGGTTCTAGATCAGCGGTGGCAGTGCAGGGCTCTAGAACAGCAGTGGCAGTGCAGGGCTCTAGAGCAGCAGTGGCAGTGCAGATCTCTGGATCAGCAGTGGCAGTGCAGGGCTCTGGATCAGCGTCGGCAGTGCAGGGCTCTGGATCAGCGGTTGACATTTTGCTCCATTGCCAGTACCATACGCTTCAAAAGTGCATTTGTTCTGACTAGCTCCTGGTGTATACGTTTGTTAGAACCTACCCCACTGTCTACTAAAACATGGACATCTTTCATTTCTTCTAAAATTGTATTTCCTACCTTAACTTGGTTTTTGTTTCTCTTTGTAATATTTTGTATTTTTCTTTCAAGTACTCTTACGCCGTCTTCTCTGGTGAAGCGACAGCCATGTGCAGTACTTTCATCCTGACTTTCAGAAGACTGGGATGTAGAGGGCGAAATTTCTGCTCTTCCCCCTAAAACCCCAAGAGCTGCACTTTCCTCTTCACAGGGGTGATATTCTCATTTCTTTTGGTTTTAGTCAAAATTCTAGCAGCGGTATTCTGAACAAGCTGTAGGCGGGACACCCCACGTTTTGGGGATGCCAGAGAGGAGTGCATTACAGTAATCAATTGTTGAAGAAACAAAGGCATGTGTTAGTCTCTCGGCGTCAGATAAGGAAATAATAGGTCTCAGTTTGGCTATGTTTCTCAAGTGATAGAAAGATACAGCCCTAATATGAGACTCAAATGATAAATCAGGATCAATGAGAACCCCCACATTTTTTATTTCAGTTTTAGGATTTGATAAGACTACTAGGGTCAAACTCACGCAATCTTTCATTTTTTAGTTGGTTATGGGAGCCTACAAACATAACCTCTGTTTTATCTGAATTCAACATTAGGATATTTTAAGACATCCAGCACTTGATATCAGCAAGGCAAGCAGCAAATAACACCTTGACAGAAATATCACCAGGTTTTAAAGACAAATACAGCTGGGTGTCATCTGCATAGCAGTGGAAGTTCACACCATGTTTCCTGTCGATAGCACCCAGTGGTAACATATATAATGGAAATAGCAATGGACCCAGAATAGAACCTTGTGGAACACCGCAATCAACTTCGGTCAATGCTGATTTTTCCTCCCCAATAGAGACACATTGATACCTATCAGATAGGTAAGATTGAAACCAGGATAAGACAAGGCCAGACAGTCCCACTAAGTATTTGAGTCGATTTAATAAGATGGAGTGGTCTACAGTGACAAAAGCAGCACTTAGATCAAGAAGAATTAGAACTGATGGAAAGCCCAAGTCAGAGCTTATCAGTAGGTCATTTACAACTTTGACAAGGGCTGTCTCTGTACTATGTGCAGCACGAAATCCGGACTGAAATTTCTCAGGTACACCATTAAGAGTTAAAAAACTTTGTACTTGAAATGCAACAACCCTCTCTAAAACCTTGTCTAAGAATGGAAGATTGGAGATGGGCCTGTAGTTATTAATGAGTTTAGGATCCAAGTTGTGTTATATTATATTGCCATAATCTGATTTGGTAGTGAAAAAGTGTAGTTGTGTTCTGCTAATCACTAATACCCCTACACTGTTGGTTGATCAATAACATTCCCCAGTTTGTTTTTCTACCCTTGTTACACATGGTGACGTTCTAGCAGAAATTCCACATTTATATGTCTGTCATGCTTGTTTTGACAGTTGGAGACGATGATTTGTTCTCAGTGATTGATGTGTACAAACACAGAGGAGAGATAAGAAATGGGAAGACGGCTGATTGTATTACCATTTTAAATAGGCTACCATGCCCTGCAGTGCTCTGTGATTTTGTTCTTTCCTTACCTGTCAAGCCTGATTAACTGAATCTTGTGGTGTTTCAAACTGCACTTAGCCCTCTGTTTAAAAAGCGACCTGCAGTCACTACAATACACAGACATGCTGTTCCTCACCTCTTTGCCAAATGTCTGAATCAGGCGACGTTATTATAGTCTGTGTTGCACTAAAGTAGAATGCTTCATCTTGAAGAGCTCTTATTTATTGTACTGTATTTTCTGTCTGTAAAACAAAAAAATAATTTAAGAATAGATATGTCTTCCAATGTTTGGATTTAGGTTCAGAGAAGGAAAATGTCTTGTCTTACCCATTTAGAGCTGTATTTATGATGGCTAACATGTCTTTGTGCCGTGAAGTAACCATTAAGCTCTGATTTGATGTCATATCCTGTATTAAATTCCAGATAACACACTCAGATACTGCCAGTCGACACTAACAAAGGGGTTATTGGAGATCTGGACTTCGGTATTAACCCAGTCAAGCTGCATGCCTGAAAAAGTGGGTGTGGCTGTATGAAAAAGTGTGATTACTTATAATGTTAGTGTTTCTGACCAAAATTATTTTCAAATTAACTTTGTTGCACAGGGGATAGATAGTTGCTGATTGTGACAGAAAGCGAATGAATCCTAGTCAACAATCTCCCTCCCGATCTGTGAGGGTGCTGAAAACAGGAACAGAGTGCCTCGTACTGGATGGTCTGGCAGTTCATTCCAGGGTCAGTCGGAAGCCAGCCATCTAGGAAGGGGACAAAGTCATCGCCCTAATGCTGTACGCAATGTGTCAGTCATGGATTGGAGGAGACGTAACTGAACTAGCTATCGCAGGAGGCATGACTGAGGGTATAATTGGGGATGTGATGATGTAATCTGTTCCTTTGATGTGGTTATAAAAACATAAGAACATAAGAAAGTTTACAAATGAGAGGAGGCCATTCAGCCCATCTTGCTTTTTTGGTTGTTAGTAGCTTATTGATCCCAGAATCTCATCAAGCAGCTTCTTGAAGGATCCCAGGGTGTCAGCCTCAACAACATTACTGGAGAGTTGATTCCAGACCCTCACAATACTCTGTAAAAAAGTGCCTTCTATTTTCTGTTCTGAATGCCCCTTTGTCTGTCAGTACAACCCCTGTGTCAAGAGACTGTTGCATGATCTTGGTTAGCGGTTTGTAAATAACTTTTTTCATTTCTTTGAGTACTATTGGGAGGGTCTCATCCAGCCCAGGGGATTTGTTTATTTTAAGAGCTCCTAGTCCCTTTAACACTTCTGCCTATGTTATTTGAAACTGGATAGGAACAGGTCGACATGTGGGGCATGTTGCCCGTATTCTCCTTTGTAAAGACTTGTTAAAAGTAATCATGTAATATATTTGCTATTTTTTCTCTTCGTCTATGATTTTGCCGTTTGTATCTCTTAGACATTTTACCGCCTCTTTTGAATGTTCTCTTGCTGTTATAATATTGGAAAAAACTTTTTGGAATTGGTTTTATCCCCCTTAGCAATGCTCATTTCAATCTCTCTCTTGGCCTTTCTAACATCCTTGTTGTCTTTTTGCAGTTCCAAGTACTCTTTCTGTGTACTTTGTTCTTGGTCCCTTTTAAACGCTCTGTAAAGTGCCTTTTTTCTCTGAATATTTTTTTTAATTGATCTATTAAACCATTTTGGCCATTTTGTTTTAGATTTAGATTTGTCTACTTTTGGGAAGTAATTGTTTTGTGCCTCTAGTACTACATTTTTTTAAAAACAACCATCCTTTTTCTGTGGTTGCTTTCTCTATTTTACTCCAATCTACTTCTGTTTGCTTTTCTAAAATTCTAAACCTCAGCTTTAGTCATTACTTTGGGGGTTTTAAAAAGCACTTCAAATGAGACCATGTTGTGGTCTGAGTTTGCCAATGGTTCTCTGACCTCTGTTTTAGTTATTCTGTCTTTGTTATTTGAAAGACTAAATCAAGGCATGCCTCCCCTCTAGTCGGTGCCTTGACAAATTGTGTTATGAAGCAGTCATTTGTCATTTCCACCATTTCAATTTCATCCATAATGCTCCCCACCGGGTTTTCCCATTTTATATGGGGGAAGTTGAAACCCCCCATTAATATGGCTTCTCCTTTGCTGCACGCATTTCTAATGTCATTGTATAACAGATTATTTTGCTTGGTGCCTGAATTTGGCGGTCTATAGCGTGTCCCTATTATTATGTCCTTTGAATTTTTGTACATTATTCTGACCCATCTTGAGTCTGCGTTGTTTTTTTTTCTTCCAGATTTAACACCTGGACTATTTTTGTTGCATAGCACTACCCCTCCGCCTTTTTTGTCCTGCCTGTCTTTCCTATACAGTGTATACCCACTAATATTATATCCGCCTCCATCACTCTCCGATAACCAAGTTTCTGTAACACCTATCACATCGTAGTTACTTGTTAGTGCAGTAGCTTCAAGTTCTAACATTTTGTTTCTGAGTCTTCTAGCATTTAGATAAATACATTTAATGGCTATCTTACCTGAGTTGTTGCCCTTGTTTTGATGTAGTGTCTCTTCTGTTTTTTTTTTGTTTTCTCCCCCCTTCCTTTCTAGTTTAAATGCTTCTGAACCTCCTCGAGGATCCTTTCTCAGAGTAGATTGGTTCCCTTTTTATTTAAGTGCAGTCCATCCGACCTTTATAGATAGTTCTTGCTGTAGAATGTTGTCCAATGTTAAAGGAAGGTGAAGCCTTCCTGTGTGCACAATATTTTCAGCCATGCATTTAGATTATTTATTTCCAGCTGTCCGTATGCTCCTTTACAAAGTGCCGGCAGTATCTCAGAAAATACCACAGTTTTGGTCTTGTCTTTTAATTTCTTTCCTAGATCTCTGAATTCGTTTTGCAGGGATTTTGGTCACTACTACCGGGTCTTCTCCTGTTTGTTCTAGGAGCCTGTCCAAGTTCTCATTGATGTGATGCTGAAGAAGGTGAAAGGAAACGGACTGTGAAATGCATACGTGAGTGTTAAGTGTTTTGTTTGTTTGTGGAAACTAATTGTCTGTGTTTGTCAATGTCAGACGGCTAACACGAACTGGGAGCTGTCGCTACAGGCCAGCATCACTCCCGGACTACAATTCACTACTGTCACTTGCCTTGCACCTTACCTGCACTAAGAGCCCTCACTATCAGGAGAAGTGACTGTGTCTGTGTTGTGTGTTGTTCTTTGTATTATTATTTTGGGACTGAACCCCGTGGTTTATATGCTGGCAATACACATCATTGTGTAGAGTCAGTATGATTATTTAACTGGTTGCAAACTGGGAAAACACAAAATAAAGAACTATTTTGAACCGTGAACTTTGTGTCTGTCGTTGTTGGAGCACCTGCATCACCTGTACACCTGCGCACTGCAAACCACTCAATCACACTCATCTATGCCTATTAGCAAAAGAAAAAAAATGCAATAAATCAAAATGTACCCTTTTACACACAGAGTGGTAAACTGACAGTAATTTGGAAAAGAATAAACATTTGTATAAGAATTCATTGAAAACAAACTGATTTGATTGATTCATTTTCACCAGCATCCCAAGAGGAAGGCAGTAGGTAGAAATCAGTTAGACTGTGTTACCTGACCTGGTTTAATAAAAGAAAGGCTTTATATTTTATTTATACTAGTTCAATGAACTACAACCTAAACAGGATAAGATTTAGACTATTGCAGGTTGTAAATAATGCATTATTTATCCATAACTGTGTCTTATCATTGCAAAAAGAGAATTATATTTAGCAGTTATTTACTGTAAATTGAGGTTCTGTAGCAAGTAAGATATTGATTTCACTGGCATAAACCAAGGTCGCTCAGTGATTGCCCTGCTATCCTGGGTATGAGGTGTTGCTTTTCTGACATATTCTCTCTACACTACAGTGTGGTCAGATCGATTAAGCTGTTGGACAAAACCACTAGGGGTGTGCAGGGGTGTGCAGTGGCTGTCAAAGTAGTATGTTCACTTTTACTTAGAAGAGGGTGAGGTAAAAATGCATTTCTAGCATGTTTTACTTCCTAATCTGGATTTCTGTCATCAGAATGACTTGAAACCAAAGTAATAAACTTTATACTTGTATATTATGAACACAAAAAGTGTCTTATTTGTTACAAATTCTCGTTTATACTCATTACTCAACACACCATTAAGAACCAGCCTCATTCTGACCTAACTAACTAAAACCAGAATGCTACTCAGTCCAATCAAATCACTCTTGGGTCAGACAGCAGTGATTGCCATTTAAATTAAAGACTGTCTATGATATTTTGTTCAAAAGAGAAAGAAAGCTGCTGTACTGAAACGGTTTCTTTTGCCTCACCCACATTGCATTTCTCATGTCATATTATAAACCATTGCCATTCATTGCTGGCTTTAATTTCCTTAATTAAAAAATAATAAACTGATAGGAATATATATTTTTTTCACATAAAATATTTGCTCAAATATTTTCAAATTCTCATTATTTACACAACAGGATAATAGAAAGATATACGTGTTTAGAATAGATTTTTTTTAAATAGTAGATACATAGATATCTACATTTTGTAAGTCGTAAAGTGATTTTGCATTAAAAAGATAGCAGAGTGTTGATAGTTATGATCTGCACTGAATACCAGGCAATGAAATCAATCACAGTTTGTAAAATTATTTGCAAAACACTTGGGTGCTGTAATTCCTATATGAAAGATATAGGGGAAGAGACTGAAACATAATGGTAGAAGACAGAACATTTGTCAAAGGATTATACAAGCTATTCATCATTTTTTCTCCATGCAGTACATAATAGGGAAAGGTTAACACTCAATCACTGAGATGCTTTTTGTTATTGTAATATGTGTTTGAACATTTCTTTTCAGTTTTTTTTTTTTTTTTTTGGAGACAGCCTAAATGGCCCACTGAAATAACTCAAGATGAATTACACTGCATGGTGAAATAGTAGCATGATCAAAGAAATTTCAAATCATAGGGGTAAGATAACAGCATAAAAGAAACTTCTGAGTTATTGTAACTTTGTGTATGTGATTCAGGGAGCAGCAGCTAGGGCTCTCCACACCCTCCCCCGTTCTGGCCCCACCAAAATATGTCAAACATTGAATTTAAACCCCAGGTCACACCCTTATTCTCTGTCACTTTTTTTTGGTTTGTGTGGTTTTGCTTTTCGTTATGTGTACAAACACAAGCTTTATGGGGTGCCAAGTGTACAAATATTTTATTCTTCCCTGTCTAAAATGCTTTCCTTTGTTATCTTGTCTAATAACCCATTTTTAAGTTTCGTGCTTTCCAATTGAATACAGCACACACAGACCTGAACAGGAAAAAGTCAATTTAACAAACCATTCTGGAGGAAACTATATATATATATATATATATATATATATATATATATATATATATATATATATATATATATATATAGTATGGAACTAAAATGTTGTTAAGGGATATTGATGTTCAACAATGATACAGTGTACACATTGCTTTGCACTGCAGATAAACGTTGGGCATACCTTTGAAAAGTAGAAATAAAAACTTCAACAAGGAAAACATGCTTTCTGTACGGTGCAGAATAAAGTAGTAAATATGGACAGGTGACTTTACAATAGAATGGGTTCTTAAATGGACTTTTTCCTGTTCAGGTGTGTGTGTGCTATATTATGATATTATGCTTGTTGCAATATTGACTTAACAATGAAACATTACTTAGTATTTCTGAAATATATAAATACATAAATTGGATGGTTTGATTATTTTATTAAAAGCATATGTCTGCAGTGCGTGTATTTATTTATTTACTTATTACTTTTTAAATATTTATTTCCAAAGTATAGTTTGACACATTTGGGGCTACCCTGGAAAATAATTCAAACTAGTCTCACTTTGACACGAAGGGGTGGTCAGATCTTGTTCTGGTATTTGTTATTCAGGTCGGCTTTGGGTAAAGTAAATTGTCAAGACGGTTTTCTAAAAATGTCAATAAACTGTCCTCAAGGCAATGGGGTTGGCCCGATCCTGATGGGGTCGTATTTTGGCTTGAGATCATAACATAAGAATGAAAAAAAATCTCTCTCTCTCTCTCTCTCTCTCTCTCTCTCTCTCTCTTTCTCTCTCTCTCTCTATATATATATATATATATATATATATATATATATATATATATATATATATATATATATACAGTACTGTGCAAAAGTTTTAGGCAGGTGTGAAAAATGCTGTAAAGTAAGAATGCTTTCAAAAATAGACATGTTAATAGATTATATTTATCAATTAACTAAATGCAAAGTGAGTGAACGGAAGAAAAATCTACATCAAATCCATATTTGGTGTGACCACCCTTGCCTTCAAAACAGCATCAATTCTTCTAGCTACACTTGCACAAAGTCAGGGATTTTGAAGGCATATAGTCAGGTGTATGATTAAACAATTATACCAAACAGGTGCTAATGATCATCAATTCAATATGTAGGTTGAATCACAATCATTAGCTGAAACAGAAACAGCTGTGTAGGAGGAATAAAACTGGGTGAGGAACAGCCAAACTCAGCTAACAAGGTGAGGTTGCTGAAGACAGTTTACTGTCAAAAGTCATACACCATGGCAAGACTGAGCACAGCAACAAGACACAAGGTAGTTATACTGCATCAGCAAGGTCTCTCCCAGGCAGAAATTTCAAGGCAGACAGGGGTTTCCAGATGTGCTGTCCAAGCTCTTTTGAAGAAGCACAAAGAAACGGGCAACGTTGAGGACCGTAGACGCAGTGGTCGGCCAAGGAAACTTACTGCAGCAGATGAAAGACACATCATGCTTACTTCCCTTCGCAATCGGAAGATGTCCAGCAGTGCCATCAGCTCAGAATTGGCAGAAAACAGTGGGACCCTGGTACACCCATCTACTGTCCGGAGAAGTCTGGTCAGAAGTGGCCTTCATGGAAGACTTGCGCCAAAAGCCATACCTCCGACGTGGAAACAAGGCCAAGCGACTCAACTATGCACGAAAACACAGGAACTGGGGTGCAGAAAAATGGCAGCAGGTGCTCTGGACTGATGAGTCAAAATTTGAAATATTTGGCTGTAGCAGAAGGCAGTTTGTTCGCCGAAGGGCTGGAGAGCGGTACACGAATGAGTGTCTGCAGGCAACAGTGAAGCATGGTGGAGGTTCCTTGCAAGTTTGGGGCTGCATTTCTGCAAATGGAGTTGGGGATTTGGTCAGAATTAATGGTCTCCTCAATGCTGAGAAGTACAGGCAGATACTTATCCATCATGCAATACCATCAGGGAGGCATCTGATTGGCCCCAAATTTATTCTGCAGCATGACAACGACCCCAAACATACAGCGAAAGTCATTAAGAACTATCTTCAGCGTAAAGAAGAACAAGGAGTCCTGGAAGTGATGGTATGGCCCCCACAGAGCCCTGATCTCAACATCATCGAGTCTGTCTCGGATTACATGAAGAGAGAGAAGCAACTGAGGCTGCCTAAATCCACAGAAGAACTGTGGTTAGTTCTCCAAGATGTTTGGGCCAACCTACCTGCCGAGTTCCTTCAAAAACTGTGTGCAAGTGTACCTAGAAGAATTGATGCTGTTTTGAAGGCAAAGGGTGGTCACACCAAATATTGATTTGATGTAGATTTTTCTTCTGTTCACTCACTTTGCATTTTGTTAATTGATAAATATAAACTATTAACATGTCTATTTTTGAAAGCATTCTTACTTTACAGCATTTTTTCACACCTGCCTAAAACTTTTGCACAGTACTGTATATATACAGTATATATATATATATATATATATATATATATATATATATATATATATATATATATATATATAGAATCTATATTGGATGTACACAAAAGGTTTACATGATTAAAAAAAAAAAAAAAAGTTTATTTCAGGATGTATTAGACTAAAGGCCGTGTAGAGAGAAAAAATTAAGAATCCTGAAATAAATGATAAATGATTCATTTAAACCTTTTGTGTACATCCAAAAAAAAGGTTTCTGCAGTGTGGAGTAGTGGTTAGGGCTCTGGACTCTTGACCGGAGGGTCGTGGATTCAATCCCAGGTGGGGGACACTGCTGCTGTACCCTTGAGCAAGATACTTTACCTAGATTGCTCCAGTAAAAAACCCAACTGTATAAATGGGTAATTGTATGTAAAAATAATGTGATATCTTGTAACAATTGTAAGTCGCCCTGGATAAGGGCGTCTGCTAAGAAATACATAATAATAATAATAATTCATTTTCGTACACTGCAGTTATACCTCCTTTCAAATCTATAACTCCCATAATTTGTTCCGATCATGTTTGTTTGTTTTATGTTGTCCTAATTAAACAAGCGATTGGTAAGACTAAATGGAAATAAGAATGTGCCCTTGTGTTTGCATTTGCATTTTGACTCATTTTTCCGCTGGTTTGTTACAATTTTCGATAGTGTTTATATAGCATTTGCTAACACAGTTGAACCGGAAGTATTATTTTGGCAGATAAAATCTCTTAAATGCTCATTACCTATATATTCCTTCAGGAATGTTTTAACAGTTGGATAGTACAACAATATATCTGAAAATTAAAGTTAAAACTGGAATGTTTTCTCAACAATAAGGAGTTGTAACAATGAGTGGTATACATTATGTTTTATGCACACATTATGTTTTAATCTGCTAATGCCCACTGTTTATATGGAATCTATTTCATAAAAGCCCATTTTGTGCGTTCCTAAAAAACATCAGACGGTACAGTCGTAAAATAGCTGTTTTTAAAACCCATTGTTGAGGGTTTCATTTAAATTTTGCTCTGAAGTAATTATTGGGGCATCAAAATGGGTAGTGGGAAGGGAACGCTTGGCTTTTGGAATGTGACTGCCAACAATTAGAGCATACATTGATGACAATCATGACTACAACAGTGGCCTGCACTAATCAGTTATTGGGCAAACTAATCAATAACATTGAATGGGCACGAATGCAATTTAAGCCCACTAAGTCAAGGAGCATCTCTATAATTAAAGATAAAGTAGTGGATAAGAGGTTCTTCATTAACAGTGAGGCAATACCAAGAGTGTCTGAGAAACCTATGAAAAGTCTTAGGAGATCGTTTGATGGGGACCTTAAGGTCACAGTTTGTGTGGGAGAAGTGAGACAACAAGCAGTGTAAGGGTTGAAGAGCATAGACAGCAGCGCTTTACTGGGCAAACTTAAACTCTGGTGCTTTCAGTTTGGTCTACTGCCAAGACTTCTGTGACTAGTCACTATGTGTGAGGTTTCCTTGACAATAGTTGAGAAGCTGGAAGCATTAATCAGTTCATACGTCAGGAAATGGTTAGGAGTTCCACGCTGCCTCAGCAGAGTGGAACTGTATGGTAAAGGGATACTGCAGCTGCCAGTCTCAACACTAACCAAGGAGTTTAAGTGTGCCAAGGTTCGATTGGAAATTACATTGGTAGAGTCACACAACGAATGTGTGAGGGAGACAGCACCTGTGTTAAAAAGTGGAAGAAAGTGGGTGGCAAAGGAAGCTGTGAAAAATGCAAAAGCTGCCCTTCGAATCGGTGATATCATGGTGCAAGTACAGCATGGAAGATGAGGCCTTGTTCTCAGTTCAGCTCCTAAGCAGCCCCAGCTCAATGGAGGAAACTGGTAGTTAACAAGGTGCAAAAGCAGGAGGAGAGGATGAGGTGTGTAAATAAAGTTTCCCAGGCCAAGCAGGGAAAATCGATGAGATGGGAGAGTGTGGAACAACGCAAGATCGGCTGGCGAGATCTATGGACAATGGAACACAGTAGGATCAGTGTCCTCATCAGGTCAACATATGATGATGTTCTCCCATCACTACAGAACCTTAATCTATGGGTAGGATCCATTGTGTCCTTTGTGTTCATCGCCAGCTACATTAAAACACATTTTGACAGGATGTAAGTTGGGTCTTAGCCAAGGACGGTTTACTTGGCGTCATGACCAGGTGCTGCAATGTTTGGCCTTAGCATTGGAAGGCAAGTGCAGCATGACCAACAGGTTTCCATCAATTCCAGCAATATATGACACATGAAGAACAACATTCCATCCAGGGAGCAACCTCCAACAAAAGGTATTAAAACCAAAACTCGTCTAGGACAACTGGAATTTGCTAGACTGGAAAATGCTGACAGATGTTGGACAACAGCTTGTTTTCCCACTTGAGACTGCCACTACTAACCTTCGACCTGATATTGTCTTGTTGTCTGGATCAGCACGCCTTGTTCACCTGGTAGAGTTGTGCCATGGGAGGATGCTGTGGACGAGGTGTATGAAAGGAAGAAACTTCGGTATGCTCAGCTAGCTGCTGAAGCAGAACATCGAGGCATCGAGGATGGAGAGTCCAGGTTTACCCAGTGGAGGTGGGTTATCGAGGATTTGTGGCAAACTCCACAACCCAGTTTCTCAGAGACTTCAGATTCAGTGGTCAAGTGTTGCGACACATAGTGAAGAACTTATCTGGAGCAGCAACTGGCTCTGGTTGAGACGAAAAGATTATTGTTGGGGATCTCAAGGACAGTAGAAATAAAAAAACCCGAGGGGGGTGATACTGGGATTCCAGAATCACTGTCGAGCCCTCTTAAGGTGTTGTGGGCTAGTCGACGAAACACCAAGGCTGGAAGGTGCCCACTTGAAGACCCCAGAGAAGTACCCTTCTCAGCTCAGTCGAGATAGTTGTCATGCTGATGCGCTAGGGAGACCGCACTGTGGTTGATCCCTGGAGCCAGCATTGCAGCCGTTGTGTTTGGTGATGCGCCAGAAAGGCAAAATAGGCTGATCCCTGGAACCAGCAATACACTTCAGCCATCAACACCAGGCAGAAAGATATCTACATCATCAGATGGAAGTAAATGCAGATGGATCACATTAGTTTACAGTAAAAGAAGCTATGTCTTTGTTGGTGCTTAACTTGGCGAGAACTGAGTCCAATATCAGCATGAAGTTTTAACACCTACTCTCATGTAATGAAAATCATGAGACAGCCCGCATAGAAGTTCACCATAGTAAAACTATAGCAAAGTGTAATAAAGCACAGTGAAAGCATAGAAAAGCATAGGTAAGCACTGTAAAGAATAGCGAAGTATGGTAAAGTATATTAATAAACACGGCAAATCAGGATAAACTATGGTACATGCATAATATAACCATGGTAAAATCATGGCAATACTCCAGATAAGGTTTTGGGTTTGTGAGTAACTTATCCTCTAATTTGAAAACTGAGAGAGTGAAGTCATAAGTAATCTCGATAAATATTGTACAATCTTCAATGGTAATGGGGTAGGCATAGGCAGTCTTTCGTTTTAACTGCAATGTTACTTTGAACTACTGTACAACCACGCATGTCTTCCACAAGTTTCTTTATCGACTCAGTTCATTTTTTTCGAGGTATCACACTGACTGCAAATTAATTACGTGAATTAGATTTTAACATTAAATTCTTAAACTCAGTGAATATAATAAAACATCAATATGAAGCCATATAGATAAATAAAATAAGGAAATGCGTTAATAAGTTATAAAACAGTTAATTTAATATTATAGGCACCTTTTTTAGTGGTTGCCTCTGACGATGGTTCCAGTTGGATTACGCTTCAATCTGTGTAGCTTCCATTTTTTTTAATTCTTACTGTGATTGGCTGCAAAGATAACAAGGCTAGCCAGAGACTGGATAATGTTTGTTAGGTTGTTTTTTTTTTCTTGTGTACTGTTTCCTAGTAACTGAAGACTTTGTATTCTGGGAGATGTAGTTGTTAGTGAAAGTTTTAGGTGAGGCAGACAAGCTGTGCAGCAAAATTAAATTTAAATTTAGTGAGTATTTCAGATTTTTGAGTGCATAAAAACGGCAGGTACGTAGATTATATGAACCGCTGGGAACACTGCAAAACACTACAGTGGTTAACTTTTATAAGGGATTATTTGAAACACGCACTATGGTTGTAGCGTACTGTGACAAGTGGTTTGCAGTGCGCAGGTGTAGTTGGTGCAGTGCTCAGGAATAACACACACAAGACAGTGAAAGTTCAATAAAACAGCTCCTTTATTTGGCTGGGTTGTGTGTCAACAACACTTAAATATCGCATGCCCCCGTTTGGTACACCCTTTCCCCTATGGACTTCACCCCAGAGGACCTAACAATAATGACCTGACAATGGTCACAGCTGCACCCCATGCCTCCAGAGTCCGTCCCCCACCCCCCCTTCGGCACCATGTATCCGAGCAGTAGATAGTTCCATATGAATAATATCAAGAAAAGAGAGGATCCAATGCTGCCAGAAGAGGGAATGGGGAGGCTCCCAGCGGAGCGCCAGCATCTTTTTAGCTGCAGTGAGGTCAGCGTATCCATGCTTGGGTCTCGGTGCCGACCACATGGCAAAATTGCTCCAGAGCTATGGCTTCCCCCATTTGTACCCCCGTTTTCTCGCGGGGCAAAGCCAGTGCACCATGTGGTAGCACAAACACTGGGCACCACCCTGGGGCGGGTCTCCGGTGTCCGCAGGTACTCCCTGAAGCACACCCAATGCGTTTCCCCCGTGATGTTGAGGATGGCCTGTTTGACCAGGTCGTACTAGCTGGCCTCTTCATCGGTCATGGCCTGTTCAGCTGCTTGGGCTTCCCCGATTAAGTAGGAGCCCAGCTGGCTAGCCCAGTATTCCTGAGGCCATTGCGCGGCAGTAGTGAGCCGTTCAAAGGTTCTGCAGTGGAGCCATCAGATCTGTGTTGTCCTCTGGCGCTATAGGTCTGGTGGCCTCGCTGTGGATCCGCAGTGCGAAAAATGACGGATTGGCAGGAACACTTTTGGAGGACACATGTTCCAGCCTCCATTTCCCGAGTCGCCAGGGAGTTGCAGCGGTGAACCGGGATACAAATAACAATTGGTCATTCCACACTGGTCGGCCCTCACAGGTCGGAAGGGAAACATTTTTGAGTAGGATTCACTCACTCACTGTCACACCTGCAAACACCATAGCTTTACAAAATATTATTATTTTATTATTATTTATTTCTTAGCAGACACCGTTATCCAGGGCGACTTACAACTGTTACAAGATATCACATTATTTTTTACACATTATTTTTACATACAATTACCCATTTATACAGTTGGGTTTATACTGGAGCAATCTAGGTAAAGTACCTTGCTCAAGGGTACAGCAGCAGTGTCCCCCATCTGGGATTGAACCCACGACCCTCCGGTCAGGAGTCCAGAGCCCTAACCACTACTCCACACTGCTGCCCAAAATAAGCGGAATGTTACATGTTAAAAACAAAACATTCCAAAAAAGACTTCAATGGTGAGTGGGTGATCTGCCTACAAAACTGATTTACAACAACAACAAAAAAAACTATTAAAAAAAACAGTTTGTGCTAAATGCTGCAAATGCTGCAAAAGTCAGAATATGGTAAATTGGTAAAATGTGGTAAATTTCCGGAATTGTGAAGAAATACTGTACATTGCTTTTTGGACATTTAGCAGTTAATCTTATGATTTACCGAAGTATGTAGTTAAATGTCCGGAATTATGAAAAAATATATTGCTTTGCAGACATTTACTGAAAGCTTGTGGGTAAAGGCATCTGGTTATTCTTGAGATTTACTGGTAAAAGTCCAAAGAAAAGTGTTACCATGTTTATTTTGGACATTTGCCAATTTACTTGAGATTTGCCAACATTGTGACTTTTACCGTAACATATACAGTACATACACACACCATTCCATTGATCTGAATTGTTTTAGGCTACTTTTTTGTGAGCCTGTGTTGTGCTATATGGTTAACAGTAAGTTTATTTTTTAAATATTTATTTTACTATATCCCAGATGTCACAAATGTATTTTTAATTTTTGTATTTTTTAATTTTTTATATTATATTACAAAGATATCCCAACAGTGTACCAGTAGGGTTGCCACCTACGATGGTATAAAAAAATCTTGATTTATCTAACTTTATCTAACTCAATTTACCATACTGACATTTCAGTGCTGCTTGATGTGGATGTGTAACAGGGGGGTTTGTTACATGTGTGGGTCGTCACACTAAAAGGAAAGTCCCGCTCCAGGAACCTACTACTCTACGCAAACCCTCTACACTGTTTGGGATCAACTTCCCCTAGACTGACCTACTTCTGGGCTCCCAGAGTCCCGGCATTCTCACGGTGCTCCTACCTCTTCGAACACCCTTTTCAAATGGCACTGTCTTGGAGTGAAAGAATTTCATGTAGTAGTTCCTGCAGAGCGGACACTACGCTCCTCCTTGATGTAAACAAACACAAGCTTTCACTCAGCTCCTGTCTGTGTAGCAATGGCCGTGCAGTAGCCTCAAGCTGTTGCGCTCAATTAGTTCCTTAGCAACACATCCCAGCTGCTTCCATAAAGGCACACATGCACTCCAGAACCAGTGACAGGGTCTCCCTGTCATAGGATGTATAAGATTACAAAATGGTATACAGTGTCCCTGGAAGGCACTTTGGAATCCGGGGACCCTTTCCTAAAAAACAGGGAATGCAGGGACAGGTGGCAACATCACGTACCAGTCGTTCTTTTTCCTGTTGTAAACATATCCATTAGTTACCAGATACAAGTACATTTTTACACATTAAAAACACATGGTGTTTTATCAGGCAGAGCACGTGCATTTCCACAGTGAATTGATGAAGTGATAGACATCAGAAAATAATGTGCAAAAATCACATCAATAGTCAAAATTGTCTTCTGCAAACATTGACTCTTTTCACATAGATGGGGTGTTAAACTTGAACTGACACAAATGTGTGCATTGTTAATATATACTGCTATCCTAACGGTATAATAATATAATTTATCACATATATTTCAATGGAGGTTGAGATAATCTCTGTCTCTGCTTTTTCCTTCCAGAGTGAGTCAAGTGTTGCTGAGGTGAGTTGATGTTTTCCCTTAGGTTTTAACCATTGTAAAGAGACCTGGTTCATCCCAGGTGAATTTAAACCATTTCCATGACAAAGCTGCTTTGGGTTATACATTTCGTGCACACTTCTTGAAAACACAGATCACTTGTGTAACATGCACTTATTGAAAACTATTAATTCGAAAACACAATAGTACACTGTTTTGATATTTATTTTATGACATGCATACTTTGTCTATGAAACAGTTTAAAAATATTCTTAAAAAATGAAGCTTGAGTGAGAATACCTGATCAGCAATGCTGAGATGGATTCTCTTACTACCACTGTGAGAAGGAAACCTCAAATAGAGACAGTCAAAGAAATTAAAAACAAAAGTGTTACTGTTAAAACTATAATATGCTTTCCCAGAGGTTTGACAGTAACAAGCATTGTATGTACTTTTAGATTAAGAAATATGCAAATTTGAGAAAAGGGAAAGGCTTTTAGAACAAATGTTCAAACTAGGAGTCACATGGTAATAAAACAGACTCTCTAGGGCTCTATATAGATGTAACCGATTGTATTTTTTTATTTATAGAAGAACAATCTAGTGTTGCAGCGGGCCCCTAGGCAATACATACTGGCACACTGAGATCATTTATAAATGTGTAAAGAAAAGGGAAGCTTATTGGAGCTGGAAGGGAGGCTAATATAAGTAATGGTCACAAGCCAAGTCAAGGATGTAGAAAATCTGGACAGGATACACAATGCCTTATTGCATTCAAGTTTACTGATATTTTTAATCAGTGGCTGATGGGAAATGGTTTTCCTTGAGGTTTGACTGTAACAAGCAATGTGAGTAATAATAAAACAAGCCAGTCCTATAACTGTAATGTCCCAGGTGTCACAGCAACAGATATATTGCAGTGTTTAAAAGATAGACATGTTGGCTGCCTGGAAGGACCTTCAAAGAGCTGCTTAACATTGAGACCAAGGACCCTCTGAAAATACTTGCCTTTATCCAGAGGATTGGACTTCCAGAGTAGTGCCATTACAAATAACTAAAAGTAGTCACCCTTAAAAGGTTGTTTATCTTCTTCCTGTAATGTCTATGAATGAAGGTAAACATGGAATTAACTACTTTGTTACACTATAAGGATGAGACCAGACCATGTTTTATATTTTAGCAATGTTTACCATTTATTAGTTCCGAATACCCACATTACATTCTATATTGAACATTATTGTTTAGATACAATACATGCCACTAGTATTAACAGAGACAGGCAATTGAGGGGTTGCAGTTTAGATACAATACATGCCACTAGTATTAACAGAGACAGGCAATTGAGGGGTTGCAGTCACGTGACCCCAACACCATACTGGCAGGCAAAACAGCCATGGCGGCAAATACAAATTACACAGATTCCACACAACACACTAATAACAAACACACTTGCCACCTCCAAAATAAGGAGTTAATAAGATACAACGAGAAATGACAAATTCTTGGTATATGTGACCCTGTTTACATCAATAAAAGACAAAAATATGCACGCTACGTCCATTCACAGGAATGATGTGGATTGTAACTGTGTGAATTAAATTGGATTCAAAGTCAGTATGACCACGCAATGCTTGTAAAAATAGCAAAAAGTGCATCACAAGCTTCTGTTTTATGTTGTGTTCAGAAATTTGAACGCTGATATTAACACCACTTTCCAATGAATTCGTTTTTATGTTGCTTCCCTATGGCACATAATTTTTCGTAATGAAGGTCTGCTCTTTCTTTGTTGAAAATGTAAACATATTCTGCTTTTCACAAGTAGAACATGTTTTACATAGTGCTTTGTTTTTTTCTTCATCATACGTGAGCCAATTATATGTCCTAATCCATTCTTCTCGGAAGTGTCTTTTTCCCGTGGTAGAATCTTTTTTTGGAATTTTTGATGGAGGTGCATCTGAGGTGCCAGCAGCTTTTTCACTTGGTATTGAATGGTCTATCGTTTCAGATATAGTGGTAGGCCTACTGCTGTCAATACCACAACTGCAAGGATCCGGTTAAGTTGAGTTACTAGGTTTATGAGGTTTACGAGTTACCCACTTATCCAAAACGCATTTCACAATAAATAAATAAATAAATAAATAAATAAATAAACTCGATTAAGTAAACTTCAGCCTTAGCCTTAACTTTAGTCTTAACACAAACAAAAAAAATCGCTAAATGCTCCTCACACATGTCGATTCAACGGCATTGTTTTTCATACGGCAGAATCACATGATCACGCTATGCAAGTTACGTCCATTCACAGGATATTATGGGATAGGTGTGCTCAGAGCCAGCGTGCTGCTATTAGTGTAATAACAGTAGTATACCCCATAAGGCTTTACTTTGGGGGGGCTATTCCTGGGGCAAATGCCCCTTTGCCCCCCCCCCCCAACTCAGTGCCTATGATCAGAACTAACTACCAATATATTACTGCTATTAACCTTTTATGAAGTGCTCACTACACAAACGTGTTTAATGGGTCCAATCTTTTTCGTTTTTTGTTTCCCTTTTAATTGCTGAAATCCATTTTGCCCTCCTATCTGGAGAAGGATAATCCATATTTCTGTCCTCTTCTGTTGGTGCACCCAACAGCACAACGTGAATCAGGCAATGTTTTGTACCACGCTTAAATTACAGACAGTGCTTTTTGCCTGCCAACATGGCATCTCAGCAGCTGGTGACGTCACATGAAAAACCACAATTGATCGAAGAGATACATCCTGGAGCTATTCTAGGATGCAGCTCCTCCTCTGGCTCTCCGGACAGCAGTTACTCCTACTATTGCTTTTGGGGATGGCCGCTAATCCCTCTCTGGATGCTTCGTCCATTCCTCCAGTTGCTTCCTCAGCAGCACCTCTTAAGCCTTTTTTTATTTGTTCCTGAGAAAACTGTCTAGCAAGCACATTGGCTTTGTAGTAAAATATGAGTCACTGTAAAGCCTAGTTGTGATATATATCCATGTGTTTTGACTCTCCTCCACTATTTTTACAGTGAAGGCCAAAGCAAACTGGAATGACCTGTATTTTATTGTAATAAATTGCTCAAGTCAGAAGGGCAGGTAGTATTAATTGTTGCTTTCAGTTATAACTAGCATGTTGACAAGGGTAACAGGCATAAATTAATTGTTTGCATTGGCACGTCCAAGGTCGTTACAAGAAGAAAGACAAGCTCCCTCCTGATTTGTATTATTAAACTGAAGTATAACTAAGCCTCAGGGTGTAAAAAGTGCATTCATCTTTTCATGGTTCAGATAAATGAAGGTGTCCGCTTGAAGAGAGAGTAGACACAGTGCACCACCAAACAATTCTGTTCATGTTTTAATACAAATTTCATACAATGGAAAACCAAGATACAATTTGATCTTTACAAGAGACATATCATAGGCTGAAGTAAGTTTGTAATGCAGACATGTCCTTTGCCTTAGGATGCAGGTTTGTTTGAAAAGCTATGTTTGTCAATTTCTCAAAGGCTTCTTAAGATTCACAAATTACTATTGCCGTCTATTATCACTAACTTTTCAATGTCCCAGAGAAATCAAACAGAAGACCCACCTCTTTTATAAACATTGTCTTGTGATTAAATATATATAATGCCCACTTCACTGTGTTTAATAAGACAGCTTTTTCTACAAACCCCCTACTTTGTACTGTCACCCTTTCCATCTAAACTTCATTATGAGAGGAGCTGTCATTAGCTGTCATGCAGTGTGGAGTAGTGGTTAGGGCTCTGGACTCTTGACCGGAGGGTTGTGGGTTCAATCCCAGGTGGGGGACACTGCTGCTGTACCCTTGAGCAAGGTACTTTACCTAGATTGCTCCAGTATAAACCCAACTGTATAAATGGGTAATTGTACATAGAAAATAATGTGTAAAAAATAATGTAATTGTATGTAAACATAATGTGATATCTTGTAACAATTGTAAGTAGCCCTGGATAAGGGTGTCTGCTAATAAATAAATAATAATAATAATGGCTTTGTTAGAGTAGTTTGCAGTACAGTACTTAAGATTGCAGTACAGTACTTATGATTGTTATTTCTTTTTTTTTGTATTGTATCATCAGGGCTAAGAGGTTATGCAATCCTTATCTTTTTTGGTTATTTTAACTTTTAATTAGCAGTAGCATATTGATTGTGCGATGGCTATTATAATACAGATGACAGGAGGAATCCATATTTTTACAAAATGTATCAGATTACACAGAACCACAGCAAACGCCCATTTAGCACTGATACATTTTGACCGGGCGGAGTTTTGAGATCACTGGAAAATACTACAAGCAAAAATAAATAGATAATTATACATGGTATGTCTTTTTCAATTACTATACTATACTTACTTTTTTATTTAAGTAGTCGCCAATTAATTTTAACCAATTTTTCTCCCAATTTGAAATGTCCAATTTGTATTTAGGCTCAGCTCACCGCTACCACCCCTGCGCTGACTCTGGAGTGGCGAAGACGAACACACAAGGGCAACAACTCAGGTAAGACAGCCATTTTTATCTAAATGCGAGAAGTCTCAGAAACAAAATGTTAGAACTTGAAGCTACTGCACTAACAAGTAACTACGATATGATAGGTGTTACAGAAACTTGGTTGTCTGAGAGTGATGGAGACGAATATAATATTAGTGGGTATACACTGTATAGGAAAGACAGGCAGGACAGAAGAGGTGGAGGGGTAGCGCTATACATAAGAAATAGTCTTGAAGCCCAGGTGTTAAATCTGGACGAAGAAAACAACAGCGAATCAATATGGGTCAGAATAATGGACAAAAATTCAAAGGGCATAATAATAGGGGTATGCTATAGATCACCAAATTCAGATGCCGAGCAAAATAATCTGTTATACAATGACATTAGAAATGCGTGCAGCAAAGGAGAAGCCATACTAATGGGGGGTTTCAACTTCCCCCATATAAAATGGGAAAACCCAGTGGGGAGCACGACAGACGAAATTGAAATGGTGGAAATGACAAATGACTGCTTCCTAATGCAATTTGTCAAGGCACCGACTAGAGGGGAGGCATGCCTTGATTTAGTCTTTTCAAATAACAAAGACAGAATAACTAAAACAGAGCCATTGGCAAACTCAGACCACAACATGGTCTCATTTGAAGTGATTTTTAAAACCCAAAAAGTAATGACTAAAGCTAAGGTTTACAATTTTAGAAAAGCAAACTATGAAGGTATGAAACAGAGACTAACAGAAGTAGATTGGAGTAAAATAGAGAAAACATCCACAGAAAAAGGATGGCTGTTTTTTTTTTTTTTTTAAATGTAGTACTAGAGGCACAAAACAATTACATCCCAAAAGTAGACAAATCTAAATCTAAAACAAAATGGCCAAAATGGTTAATAGATCAATTAAAAAAAAATATTCAGCGAAAAAAGGCACTTTACAGAGCGTTTAAAAGGGACCAAAAACAAAGTACACAGAAAGAGTACTTGGAACTGCAAATGCAAGTCAAAAAGGAAGTTAGAAAGGCCAAGAGAGAGATATAAATTAACATTGCTAAGGGGGCTAAAACCAATTCCAAAATGTTTTTCCAATATTATAACAGCAAGAGAACATTCAAAGAGGAGGTTAAATGTCTAAGAGATACAAATGGCAAAATCATAGATGAAGAAAAAAAATAGCAAATATATTAAATGGTTACTTTTCACAAGTTTTTACAAAGGAGGATACAGGATAAAGACAACATGCCCCACATGTCGACCTGTTCCTATCCAGTTTTAAATAACTTTAGCATAACAGAGGTAGAAGTGTTAAAGGGACTAGGAGCTCTTAAAATAAACATATCCCCTGGGCCGGATGAGAGTCTCCCAATAGTACTCAAAGAAAAGAAATTATTTACAAACCGCTAACCAAGATCATGCAACAGTCTCTTGACACAGGGGTTGTACCGACAGACTAGAGAATTGCAAACGTAATACCGATCCACAAAAAGGGAGACAAAACCGAACCAGGTAACTACAGACCAATAAGCCTGACTTCTATTATATGTAAACTTATGGAAACTATAATAAGATCCAAAATGGAAAATGACCTATATGGTAACAGTATCCTGGGAGACAGTCAGCATGGTTTTAGGAAAGGAAGATCGTGTCTAACTAACCTGCTTGATTTTTTTGAGGATGCAACATCAACAATGAATAATTGCAAAGCTTACAACATGGTTTATTTAGATTTCCAGAAAGCTTTTGACAAAGTACTGCATAAAGGATTAATTCTCAAAATGAACGCATTAGGGATTCAAGGAAATGCATGCACATGGATTAGGGATTGGTTAACATGTAGAAAACAGAAAGTACTGATTAGAGGAGAAACCTCAAAATGGAGCGAGGTAACCAGTGGTGTACCACAGGGATCAGTATTAGGTTCTCTGTTATTCCTAATCTACATTAATGATTTAGATTCTAGTATAGTAAGCAAACTTGTTAAATTTGCAGACGACACAAAAATAGGAGGAGTGGCAAACACTGTTGCAGCAGCAAAGGTCATTCAAAATGATCTAGACAGCATTCAGAACTGGGCAGACACATGGCAAATTACATTTAATAGAGAAAAGTGTAAGGCACTGCACGCAGGCATAAATATTATTATCATTATTATTATTATTATTTATTTCTTAGCAGACACCATTATCCATATGGGAGATATGGGAGATACTGAAATTGGGAGATATGTGAGATACAGAAATGTGTGGAAGCTATAAAAAGGCCAACAGGATTCTCGGATATATTGTAAAAAGTGTTGAATTTAAATCAAGGGAAGTAATGTTAAAACTTTACAATGCATTAGAAAGACCTCATCTAGAATATTGTATTCAGTTCTGGTCACCTAGTTACAAAAAGGATATTGCTGCTCTAGAAAGAGTGCAAAGAAGAGCAACCAGAATTATCCCTGGTTTAACCCTTAGCGGTCCATTTATTCAGTGCGTGTCAGGCTCGTCACGTCCAATTTATTTTCACATGTGCAGTTTATTTTAGTAGCGCTGTTTAAAAGTATTTTTTTCACAGTAAAACAGGTTTAAAAGGCACTGCATATCAACAGGACACTCAGTACTGCATCTCCAGCACCGCCCCACCCCTCGTTCGCTATATTTTTCAAATAACTCGAAATAATAGTACATACCGATAAATCATCTCTTGATCACTCGTTTTATCACCAAACTCCTCAATAATTCGATCCAAGTCGTTATTTTATTACTACAACATCTCAAAAAGCTCTGCAAATGTCTGTGATATTCTCTGAGCGCTGGATGCGGAAGCAGCTATCTTGTTTGTGTATGTCCGTGTTATCTATGTGGTGTCGGGTCTATCAGTATTCATGAGATACGCCCTTTTTTCGGCTTCTCTCGGCTCCTATCAGTCTCATTCAGCCATTGAATGGTTTTCTCTGCTTTTTCCGGAGAAAAAACGACTAGAGACCTGATTTTTGGGTCTTTTTGATGATGTCGGACAGGGTCCAACATAGGACCGCAAAGGGTTAAAAGGCATGTCGTATGCAGACAGGATAAAAGAATCGAATCTATTCAGTCTTGAACAAACAAGACTATGCGGTGATCTGATTCAAGCATTCAAAATTCTAAAATGTATTGACAGTGTCGACCCAGGGAACTTATTTGACAGGAAAAAAGAAACAAGGACCAGGGGTCACAAATGGAGATTAGATAAAGGGGTATTCAGAAAAGGAAATAGGAGTCTCTTTTTTACACAGAGAATTGTGAGGGTCTGGAATCAACTCCCCAGTAATGTTGCTGAAGCTGAGCCTTCAAGAAGCTGCTTGATGAGATTCTGGGATCAATAAGCTACTAACAACCAAACGAGCAGGATGGGCCGAATGTTCTTATGTTCTTATGCTGTCCTCCGAAGTATGTGCCTTCAGCCGACCACTTCTTTTCACTCTGCAGGCCTGCCATTTACCAGTTTCAAAGCACTTGAGATAATTATATTTGTGAAATGGTTGTTTTTTAAAAGGGAAATAAAACCAAAACCTTAAGTATGAGTATTGTGATCTTTATTTATGTTTATCAGAGTATTTATAATTCTAAATAATGCAGAAAGATTGTGCTTCACTGATTAGTATTCAATTATACAGTTCAAAACTTCAAAGTTCATGAGCAGCACCAAGCAGAACTCTCCATAGAGGTAGAATCGCCAGACGCCTGCTTCACCCACCCTAATAATAATGAACAACACAATGCAATAACTCGGAGACCATGTTCCATAAGGAGAAAGAACATTATTTGTTAAGATCGTAGGGCAGGGTCAATGGGTTTACCTCTTGCAAAAAACGTTTACAGTCACAGACCCTGTTGGCAGGGACTACTCGGTAGTGACAATGGTGGCTTATTCAGTGGTTGGTACTTCTATCCAAGGAAGGAGGAATTTGACAATTCAAACACTCGGCAAGCTCGATTGAATGTTTCTGTGCCAAGGACCTCCATGAAGAAAGATGTTATAAAGGCAATGGACCTGGACCCTTCAGCTCCCTCCGGGATTCCAATAGCCCTGATATTCTGCCTGAAATGATTTTCCCTACCATCCAGCTTCAGCTTCTTTTTTATTATTTTCAGAGGACAAGGAAGAGCATAATGACTCAACAGACTTGCTTCAGCTTTTGCCGAGTTGAGATTGTGAAGATTGAAGTTCTGTGAGGTACCTGGTACAGAGCACTGAAAAACTCAGCTCAAATGGTGGTTAGAGGCTCTCTAATTGAGGCTGGAGCCAACACATCATCCGCGGTCACCATGTTGCTAGTAACTGACAAAGCTGCTTCTGTCAGATTTTTTTCCCTCTACTCATGGACATACTCCAGGTAAGCCAGGACAAATGTCATGCCTGTCGAATACTATAGCAAATTCACACAGTATCTTTTCTACTTTGTGTTTCCAGAATTGGAATCATTTTTCTCTTGGGACTCAAGTTGCTAAAAGTCATTTCACTTGTCACTTTTAATGGCCATCAGTCTAATGAAACACTCTTTAGTGAACTAGTGACATCGGATCACTGAATGAACTACCAACATACTTTTTTTTTACATTTATGTCTCAATAGATAACTGTGCAGACAGACTGCAGTTTTTGAGTACCAATTTAAGAAGCTTAATAGAGATACACAACAACATCTGGTTTTAGAATGCTATGGAAGAAGGTGTCATTATTATTAAGATCAAAAATAGAAAACATATACCCCAATCTTAATAAATGATACAGTTCTATCTACACCGTACTATTATTTTGTTACGTTATTACTTCGTTAAATACATGTTGCTAATCTTTGGAGCTCCATTATCACACTCACAGTTGTGTGCTGAGTGCATCTAGTAAATATTAGTAAATGGTAATAACAGAGTAACAAGGTATAGTTACTGTACCTGGATGTTGAAGTATATCTGCATAAAATGTATGCTATAATTCATTCTAGAGTGGTCTTTTGTATTTGTAGCATCTCCTAGGTACAGGGGACCTACAAGAACATGGCAGAAAACAGGGTTTGTACCCCAGTGTTTATTTATTTTATAGTTCGACTATGGCATTGGGAATTTGACCCAGAGATATTTTAGTTAAAGAATTTACCAGCTATCTCTCCAGAAGTACATAGGTTCTTTAAAATAGGCTAGACCAGGTCAGGTAATTAAAAGAATTATTGATCCAACAAATAGCACATGTTTAAACCCTTTTTAGTGGTACATTCCACTAATCAGATATTCCTTCTCAAGCTGTACAGTGTACAAGCTAATGGCACTCAAAACAGTGAATTATCATTACAACTCAACACTTATTGTTTATCCCTGTGGCGTGTAAATAGTGTGTTGTGTTGTTGTAAATAAAGATTGATTGGTTTTGAATGTAAGTTTGGCAGAGATGGGGTTAAATCCATCCCTGCCAACAACTATGTGTGGGATGTGGTCATTACCTAATTAGGTAATTGAGTGCTAATTGGGGAATGGCCACATCTATATAAAGGGACTAAATCCTTTGCTTGAGAAAGGAGAGGTTCAGTGAAGGCTAATGCCTAGCCTGAACAGGAGTTTGGAAGGAGCCAGGATAACCCAAAGCATTTATTTGAAAGTATGTATTGCTTTGTTTGAACCTTTTATTTAAGTCGTTGTACCTGATTTAGTTGTTCCGGATTTTTTGTTTAGTTTTGTTCCGGTGTTTTTGTTTAGTTTTGTGAATAAAGTGTGTGCAACAGCGCTTTCACTGCAGCTTTCCTTGAGTCTCATTCCTGACGCTATCCTGCTACAATCCCATACGTTACATACATGCGTATACATCACCATTTCATTCTGCCTTGGTCAGCCAATATTTCTCTCAGTTGTTTTTTTATAGTTCTGATCTCTTTTAAAGTAACTTTTAATTCCCAAACAATCTAGACATATTGTACTCACATAACTGCCAACATCACCAGCGAGTGTTGAAATCCCTTATACTTTTAGTTAGAAGTAAATTAATAGATACCAGTGGACAAAGGTAGAGAGTTCTGAAAAATGGTACCACATTTTGTTTCTTTTTACCCCTTTCCACCCCCAACAAATTACAACAGGATCACCTCCCTTAGTGTCCACAAGCAAGTTTAAATATACCTGGCTCCAGGTTCCTGAGAACAATACCAGAAGCCCATTGGCAGAACTACCCTGCAGGTAATTACCTGAGTTTTCCTACTTCTTTGATATGGTGGCCTTAATGAGTAATTAAAAAAAAAAATGATAGTGCAACACAGAAGTACTAATTTGAAATAGCGAAAATAAATGTGCAAACAAATATCTTATAAATATTCAAGAACATAATGTATAAATAAAACAAATTAATTTTTAGAAAAAAAAGCGTCAGGTTCTTGCTCTAACTGGATTCCATAACACCGCTTGGAGGGGTTTGACACCTTGACACATGAAGATGTAGAGTTAATTGTAAATCACCAGTTTCATAGTGTCATTTCCCTTAAGCAAGACAGAACATAAAAAAAAAGATTTAACAGTGCCCTTTTGCTACAGCAATTGTGTAAAGATGAATAACCAGTCAGTTGGAAATGGGATATCACTGAGCAGGTCGGTGTGGGTGTTGAATAAAATGTATTTCTACCTTGCATGAAGCGTCAAGCAATTATAAACAGTGAATGGTGATTATGTGGCATGTTGCCCCCATTGCATTTTCAACCTTGACATTATTCAGTTAACACACACAGAAGAAGTGGATTTGGCTGTGTTTTGTTTGCTTTTAATTTTCAATTATATTGTACAATATACTGGAACAACCTGTTAAAGACAAGCTGTGCATTATTTGGAGTTCTGCTCGAATGTCAATCGGTTGTTCATGCTTGTTGAAACAGGAGGGGTTATTGTTATTGTACTGGCTGTATATAAAAAGTGCTTAAAAGTATAAATGCTCCACAAATTAAATGTAACACACCCTGTAAGTATTCCTATGGTAGAAGATCAACCAACAAGAAGGGAAAATGACCTGCACAGATTTTTTTTTTTTTTTTTAATTATTATTATTAGCTTGATGAGGAAAAACAGTCCCTGACGGTTTTGCCTCCCTAACCCACGGGAGCGCAAGAGCCAATGCGACACTACCTTAGGAATACTCAGCGAAGACCCACGACTTTGCACAGCCAGGACTCGAACCTACGCTGTATGACTCACCTTGCACATCACCCTTTTACCAAAATAAATAAATAAATAATTTAGCTCAAATCAACTCTCACCAATATTAGAATTATTTTAATTAAAAATATAGTCCCAAGTTCACAAAAGCTAAAACATAATTAGAAAGAAAATCTTAAAGCAAATACCCCACCGATCTTACAATAGTTGATAAATAAAATTGCAGCAGACAATGACAAATAAATAGGGTTAAAACTATGGGTAGTTGTGACAGAAATGTAATGAGTTTTGGTTGTAAATCTCCCTCATGAACTGTGAGGGTGCTAAGCAGCGAAAGGGAAAGGCTTTGGATGGGCTGGCCTGACAGTTCTTTCCCTGGGACGGAAAGTCGGTCAGTCTGGAAGGACTGGGAGAGATCCCCTGTGAATTAATTGTGAACAGTATTTGTGAGTGTTTTGTTTGTTTGTAGCACTGTTAGTAATTGTTTTTTTTGTTTTGTGAATTCACTAGACTAACACGTCTCGGGCCAGCACTACCCAGAACAACAAAACCACAGTGACTGTTTGTTTGTTATCACCCACCTCAAGCACTACTGCACTCACCCGGACTGGTGATTGTGTTTATTATTATTGTGGGAGCGGATAACGTGTTATTATTTGTTTTGTTTTGCAAATCATTATTAGCATTTTCCTGCTGAGCTTTGCACATTGGTGTGTATTGCCAGAGGATTATTGCTTGGTCACCAGACAGGGATTTGTATAAAATAAAGATCCCTTTTCCAAATCGGATTACAGTTTCCATTTGTGATTATTTCTGCACTGCTTCACCTCTGCACCTGTTCTACTCAGCAGCCACTTTGCAGCAGCAGTATAATCACTTTGTCACGGTAGCATCTACAATTTTGCGTAACCACACGAACAACCAGGCTACATAACTTTTGATCTTTAAAAAACCTTGGATCAATACTCGTTTTGTGCCAACTGCTACAGGACCTCTTAATTCCTCTTCTGCTGAAGAACAACACTGTCCAGATCATCCATCCGTAAAATAAACTCTGCTCCTCCAGTAACAGGCATTCCCTTTCAGCCACTCTGCTTCAGCGCTGCCCTCGTTCTATTCATTGTTTGTGGTTCCCTCTTTAGCCACTCTGCTGCTGTGCTGCCCTTGACTGTTCGCATTTCCCTCTCTCATTAATATGAACAATCAGCCCTTGAATACCAAAAAAAATTCTATTTCGTGCCCCTCTCACCCTATCAACTTTACAATGCGCTTTGTTTAATTTGTTTCTACCTCATTTTAATTGGTGTTTTTATCCATCATTCCATATGTCAAACAGATGTCAAGGTTCCTTCTTGTATGGAGTGTCACACCAAAATACATCACAGTGCAACAAACAGGGGAACAAACCAAAAATGAATACATTTGTAATAAAAACACACAACCATTAATATAACAAAGAAATAGTGCGGTGAAGGGGTGCCCAGCCCCCTTGTAAATATTTGTGTTATTATTTTTAACTGCTTAGGTGGGTAGCGAAGCAAACAGCTCACAGATCAGAGCTTAAATTGGATGGGAAGAGGGTTTACAGTGTTTTTTCTCTTCCACATTGTTGAATAATTAATTTTGGGGGGGGGGGGTTCAATCAAACCCCTAAAACCACCTCCCTAGCTACGCCACTGGGTTCAGAGAATATAAAGATTATTATTTAGTAAGTACATACCACTGACTATTCTTTTCCAGTCAAAGTAATCCAGATATATCTGAATCTAAGACATCTGTCTGAATCTGTAGGTTCAGGGAGTAGGATTTTATCTTTTCATAACTATCCACAAATGTATCTTTGCCAAAAGTCAACCTAAAATCAGACCTGTTGTACAGCTATCAAAATCTGCAAAGTTCAATAATCACATTTACTTTAAACTAAAATAACTCTTTAGTTTAGCCTTCTGTACACTGTGCTTTATCAGATAGCAGATGTTGTTGACATAGAGTTATTTTAAGGTAGTTTTAGCTTGAAACCCACCTAATATGGTACCCCGTATCCACAGTTCTGCACTGGGGATGGTGCATATTACCATAGACAAATTGACAATTTGTGACCTTGCATCAGTCTAGTACTGTTGCTAAATAAAAACATCTGATGATCTGAAAAAGAAAGCCTTAGATTCCAAAGCTCCAAGTGCTAAAAGTAAAAAAAAATGGTTATGCATATAATCAGTTTTAAAGCAGTGTGTTTATCAGTAGTTATTTAAGATGCTTCAAATGCTCTCATATAATTTATTTTTAATTGTCAGTTTTACCAGCCACAATGACATGATGTTGGGATCATCCTTGGGGTTCATTGATTCAGTAATATAAAGGTAATGCTGCTTTAATTTCATGTGAAAAGCCAATAAATCACATACATTTCCATTTATTACATTCTTTCAGAAAAAGGCTTATTTTCAAGGTTAACTGTTAGCTGGAGGATTATAATAACAAATCCACATGTTCTTAAATAAGTCAATATTTAGTTTTTAAATGTTAGCATGAGCAGTTTGGAGGTGTGGAGCTGGGGGCTTCTAATTTCCTGTCAATTAGTACCTATTTTCCTATTTAAGCCCTGATCACCTGCACCTTCTGCCTATGTCTTTCCTTCTGACTCGGACGAGTTCCTGCCTCTGACTCCTCCACCGGTCCATCTCTGTCCGACCTCCCGTCCTTCCTCCTCCTGGTCCCTGACTGCACCAGCCCCCCCAGCCAACCTTGTTTCCATCCAGCTTTCAGCTAGGCAAGAGCACGGCTCAAAGGCAATTCCGCCAGCCAGCCCCAGCTGCAGCGTCATCATAAAGATTGGACGACACCTACGCTGCTGAAAGTGCTCTTTGAGAAGTCTATCCCCATCCCCATCAGCGGAGATCATATGGCTTTGTTTATCACTTATTGTGAAGCTATTTCCAGCCATTCTGTTTCTCCAAAAATTAGGAAGCAAATAATTGAAGGCAAGGATGTCTATCTTGTTTCCATCCTCATCACCACCTCCGAGTTTTTGTACCACAGTGGTTGAGACTGCGGAGACGTTTCAGTCACTCTGAAATCCTGCAACCCCAACTCCAAAAAAGCCTTTCTGTGGGAGATATTGTGATATTCTCTGTTCTGCTTATCCTCAAAGATTACAGGAGCTCAATCAGTATCTCTTCCTGGTTGTTGAATTGTCTGTGCGCTATGGGGGCACCTTGTTCTAGCAATACCACCGCGCATTCTCAGCCAAAGCTGCTGCCAACCTTTCTGCTGACAACCATATCGTGGACTGGTCCCGCTCTGACCCAGATCTCTTCCCCTGTATTTTCAGCAGTATTCATGCCAATGCCTGCAGCGTGTGCGCCTCTACCACGCACTCCACCTACTTAAGCCCTAAGGCAGCAGCTGGTTCCTTTTAATCCAGTGCTCGTCCCTTGCCTTCTCTTCTCAGTTCAAAACAACTTGCCCCTGCTTCCATCCATGCTTCAAGGCGAGGAGCCCTGTACATGATTATTTGTTTATTTTAGAACAGGGTACCCCTCCGCCTCTGTGCAATTTATTATTATTATTATTATTATTATTATTATTATTATTATTATTATTATTATTATTGATTTATTGATTTATTTATGAATGTGACGGCAAAGCCAATTGTTTTTGTAATTGTTTTCATTTAAATGTTTTCTGGAAGAGGCGAGGTCGGCAGCTCGTCCTCTGCCAGTAGTATTTGAAAACCTTCTGGTAATGTGTGGCCGGCAGTCACACGTAATTAATAAACTCATGCAGATTGTGGCCGAGGGGTAATAGAATAATTACTAGGTAGTTAAACCCCTCGGCCACGGTATATAAACCTGCAGCGCTCTCAGTTCATGGTGGGAGTACAGAGGAGAGTACGGGAGAGCGAGAGTAGAAAGGAGAAAAGTACAGGATTTAAATTATACAGGATCAGTGACAGCATCTGCCCAGCCTGACGTGTATGTTTTGTGTTTGTGATTCGTTTTTGTTTATCTTTTTATTTTGCTCTGTGTGCAGTGTGTTGTTTTGTTAAACCTTTTATTTTTGTCATTGTTTAAATAAACGGCGCACGCTGTGCATTTTGCCCTGCAGTACTGCTTTTCTTTTCTTCCTGCATCTGGCCTGACGTCACCACTCAGCCATCCCTGTCACACCACCCCATCAAGTTTTCAGATGGTAGGCAAATATGCAATCATTTTAATTATTCAGTCTGCTTCAACCGTTCCTGTAAGAACCTCCATGTCTGCAGCTTCTGCAACCATGCCCATTCCTGGTCCATATGTCCTCTTACAGCTAAATGACAATCAAAGCTGCTTTAGGTTTGCACTCCTATCAATGTTCCGGCTCTCGCTAATGCACTACAAGCTCATCCTGACAAGCCCTTCATCTCCTGTCTAATCAATGGTCTTTCAAATGGCTTCTCCACCGGCATTTCTCTGTCAAAACCTCCGCTCTGCCATTTCAGAGCCACAAGTTGTCAGTTGCCTCATCCAGGCTGAAGTTGACAAAGGCTTCATGGTCGGTCCCTTTGCAGCACCTCCCTTCACTACTTACTGCATCAATCCCATAGGCATCGCTACCCGCAAATATTCTGGCAAGAAATGTCTTATCATCGACCTGTCTGCTCCTTGGTGCAGTTACACTTGCAGCATGAACTCCCTCATTTCAAGCAAGGAGTTTGCTGTTCACTACATAAAGCTGTCTGACACCATTAATTTAATCACGATTGCAGGTCATGGAGCCTCGCTTGCCAAAGCCGATAAAGCAGATGCATTCAAGGTTATGCCTAGTCACCCTTCCCTCCGTCACCTTTTCAGAGTCTGCTGGGCAGACAAGTTCTATTTTTCCACCCAGCTCACTTTTGGTTGCCGCAGTAGCCAAAAAATATTCGATTCCTTGTCAGAAGCCCTGTGCATGATTCTACTCAACACCTATCATGTTCCCTTCCTCCTCCATCTGATGGACGACTGCTCTTTTCTTTCTGCTCATTTCCCTCCCTTCAGATCCTCCTGCCCAGGCAATTAATCAGCTTAAGACCCTCTTCTCCTCAGTCGGTGTTCCTCTTTCCAAAGAGAAAACCATCAGCCCCGTCAACTCTCTTGAATTCCTCGACATTACCCTTGATACTGTGAAATTGGAAGCCAACTTACCTCCTGCAATACTCCAACATATTCTCTTACTCATCAACAGTTTCCAGGTCTCTTCTTCCACGAAGAAGCACAACCTCCTGTCTCTCCTCGGTCATTTCAATTTCGTCATCTGCATTATTCCTTAGGGCAGAACATTGATCTCATGTCTTCTAGCCCTCCCATCCACTGCCAATAACCTGAATTCCCATGTCAAAATCTCACCCAAGGCCAGAAAAGATATAAAGATGTGGATCAATCTCTTTACTAACTGGAACGGTGTCTCTCTATTTTAAGATGACTTCATTTCAGCTCCTCACAATCTTGCCCTCTTCACTGATGCCTCATCCATTGGATTCGGCAGGTTCTTGGCATCAGAATGGTTCTCCAGCACCTGGCCCCCCAAAATTTAGCTCCTTCCTCCTCAAGAAAAATCCACTGCTATCTAGGAAATCTATCCAATCGTAGCGGCCTCTCTCCTCTGGGGTCACCAGTGGTCAAGGAAATCAATCCTTTTCTTCAGTGATAAGAAACCCACAGTGCACATCATTAACAAAGGACGTTCTTCATCCCCCCTCATCATGCGCCTGCTCCGTCGTCTCATATGGTCTTCCGTATCTCTTAAGTTCTTAATAGAAGCCTACCATCCTCCTGGTACCCACAATAACGCTGATGAGTTTATCACCAAACTCCTCAATAATGCGATCCAAGTCGTTATTTTATTACTATAACATCTAAAGAAAAACTCTGCAAATATCTGTGATGTTCTGTGAGCGCTGGATGCGGAAGAAGCTATCCTGTTTGTTTATGTCCGTGTTATCTATGTGGTGTCGGGTCTATCAGTATTCATGAGATACGCCCCTTTTTTCGGCTTCTCTCGGCTCCTATCGGTCTCACTCGGCCATTGAATGGTTTTCTCGGCTTTTTCTGGAGAAAAAACGACTAGAGACCTGTTTTTTGCGTCTTTTTGATGATGTCAGACAGGGTCCGACATTAGACCGGAAAGGGAAAATTACGATGTCAGACCAGGTCCGACATAGGACCGCAAAGGGTTAAATCTTACATTTCATGGATCCAGTATCACTACTGCATCATGTCCGTGCCTTCTCCCTCCATCCTCTCCATACCAGCAGTTCACGTGACACTCTGTGGAATCCTTAAAAGCTCCCCCCCTGCCTCACCTTCCCATCTGCCTATATCAACGGACGTTCTCCATTCACTCATCTCTACTCTTTGGAAAGGCTGCTTCTCCCCCTACGATGACCTACTCATGGAGACCATCTCCCTCACAGCCTTCTTCGGTTTCCTCAGAAGCTCTGAATCCACAGTTTCTTCGGCTTCTAGTTTCCCCGCGGCAGATATTCGTTTATGTTCTATTTCTAACTCCTACTTCATAATTCAGCTGCATATCTCAAAGACAGATCTATACCAGCTTGGTCAGTTAATTCAACTCTCAAGGATTGAGTCTTCTACCTGCCCTCTATCTGCCCTTTCTTAGCAATGTCAAGATATCTTTTGAGCAGAAAATGCTGCCCCAGCCCCCACCCCCGGACCCTCTCTTTATCGATTCCTCTTGCTCTATTATCACTGGTCACTGGTTCTCAACCCACCTCTCCACCCTCTTCTCCAGAGCAGGCCTCCCTTGTCTGCTTTAAGGTATACACAGTCGCACCTTACTAAAATCACTAACCATCCATCTGTTTCTCTCATTTGTCTTTCTGGTGTTGTGTCTATGTTATCTGTCAGCATGTGCTGTCTTGTTTGTCTCATGGTGTGGGTGATTTCTCGAGGAGCCAGGGGTCCGTCCTTTGTGGGGCAAGTGAGTCTCACCTCTGGCCACACTCTGTGCTTTCACAGCTCCTGTGCTTATCTTACCTCACCTTGAGGCTCTGTTCCATATTCTGCCTTTCTTTTGGGACGTGGCCGCTTTCAGTGCTCGAGTCCCATACTAACCTCCATGCTTTGTCCTTATTTCAGGTCCCAGGCAGTGTAAAGTCTTGGCCAATCGGGGGTTTAACGAGTGTCCTTTACAAGTCTCAGATGCTCAGTACCTTCTCTCTCTCATACGTCCTTTCGTGTCCTGGTCTACCAAGACTGACTTCCTCCCGAGGGGCGGCTCCTTGAGTCATATCCCTCGTATGTGTTTTTGGTCGCTGGGTGCTTTGCCCCTGGGATGTGTTGGCATCATCCCCTTCAGTCAGCGACCACATTTCTATCCTGTTTTTGGTCGCTGGGTCCTTTGCCCCTGGGATGTGTTGACATTGTTGCCCTCAGTCAGCGACCACTTTCTATCCTAGTTTCCAAGTCCGGGCCTGCCGGTCTGCAACTAGTCAGGGCTTCAGCCCACTCCTCTATCCGAAGTCCGGTCCTTTCTCGCCAACATCCTGTTCTACTAACCGCTCTTTTCTGCTTCTTCTGCCCAATCCTTATACCCCCCAGTTCACGCCCAGTGAATAGTTTATAAAATTATAACTAAGCCTGTCATCTTTGTCATTTTAGAAAGTGTGATACATTTGTCTATATATATATATATATATATATATATATATATATATAAAAATGCAGTGCGCATTTTCAATGTCAGGACATGTAGTTGTGACATAGAATATCTGAATACAATCTTAGGGGTAAGGATGAGCACAAACTGTAAACCCTATTTCAGACTAACAACTTGCATCAACTTGTATCGTTCTTAACAGCATCTACAGAAGCTGGTTTTTCTTGGAAACATATTTTTTATATCACTCTTGAAGATCTTTTTGTGCATTGCTTGTATTTTAAACTTCAATTTGAAATATGCAGACAGACAAGAACTATAATGGTATGTTGTTCAAAACAGCTCAGATGGTCTAAATGCAATGAAACCAAGATGCAGTCATTTATCTATAGTGTGTATTTCTAATAGTTGCATGCCTTGAATGAATTAAAAAAAAAAAGTTAAGAACCAAAAGATTTTCAGCACTGATAATGAGGGTAAAATCATAATGTTAAAGGTAATAAAGTAAGGACATATCTTTAGCACTTTAAGGACTGACCATGTCAGATTCTCCTTATAATTTGAGATGCTGTGGCTTTATTTTGTAACAAAATAAGAACTGTTAAAATTGTCAGCTTTGGCTGCTTCAGTGTGCAGTCTGCATGTAACAAATGAGTCACTTACACTACAACTGTATATCTGTAAAACCCTTTTATTGTTTTAATGGAAATCTTCATTTTGTATTCAAAATCAAGCTTTTAGGATTTATTAAAGATAAACTCACTCATCCACATAAACATAACTATTATGTTTCCTGATGTGTCTGTTTTGTGTATATATTGTGCAAAGAAAAAGTTGCATGGTTATTTCTTATTTTGTGGCACAAAGTACTTTGCACACAACCTAAAGAATTGTAAATATCCACAAACACATTTAAGCATAGCAGTAAAATAATATATACAATACATTATACAAGAAAAGTAATTTGGGATTGTTTCCTATATTTCTTAATTCATTTTTGTTAATTCCATCTACTAACTAAAATAAATATGTTGCAGTATCCCTAGAGAGTCATGGGATATATTGCTTATGGATGGCTCCCATATTTCACAAGCCTCCAGGTGTACACTACCCTAAATTTCTAGATTATGTAGAGAATGTAATTTGCTTTGATTTTCAAATATATTTTCATCTGTAGAACCTTGAGCCAATACTCACATGCACAATATAAATGACACATTATAATAAATAATAAACTGCAGCATACACATATATCATGATTAAATAAAGTCTCAAAATCAGCATATTAAAAAAAATATATATATTATATAAAATGTTATATTCAATGTTGTGATAAAATTACAGTTTACATTGGCCGTTGAACAATCTTGCAATGTTTCCAGTCGACCTTGAAGATTTCACAACCTAAAAGGGAAACCAAAATAGAAACTGTTCTAGTTTCCAGATCAGATATGGTTCTTTGTAGGGAGAACCAGACTACCCTCTTAATAGTCATTCTTGATCTATGCCTTAGAAAGTCCACATTAGATACCAGATGTTGTTGACATAGAGTAATTTTAAGGTAGTTTTAGCTTGAAACCCACCTAATATGGTACCCCGTATCCACAGTTCTGCACTGGGGATGGTGCATATTACCATAGACAAATTGACAATTTGTGACCCTACATCAGTCTAGTATTGTTGCTAAACAAAAACATCTGATGATCTGAAAAAGAAAGCCTTGGATTCCAAAGCTCCAAGTGTTAAAAGTAAAAAAAGCCATATAATCCATTCTAAAGCAGTGTGTTTATCAGTAGATACATAAGATGCTTCAAATGCTCTTATATAATTTATTTTTAATTGTCAGTTTTACCAGCCACAATGACATGATGTTGGGATCATCCTTGAGGTTCATTGATTCAGTAATAAAAAGGTAATGCTGCTTTAATTTTATGTGAAAAGCCAATAAATCACATACATTTCCATTTATTACATTCTTTCAGAAAAAGACTTATTTTAAAATCAAGGTTAACTGTTGGCTGGAGGATTATAAAAAGGACAATGATCCATCTATACTTTATTCTTCTTCTTTAATAGCAAATCTACATGTTGTTAATTTATCTGAGTTTCAAATAGAAAATAAATCAATATTTAGTTTTTAATAGTTTATAAAATTATAACTAAGTCTGTCATCTTTGTCATTTTAGAAAGTGTGATACATTTTTTAAAAATTCAATGTAAAAATGCAGTGTGCATTTTTCAATGTCAGGACATGTAGTTGTGACATAGAATATCTGAATACAATCTTAGGGGTAAGGATGAGCACAAATTGGAAACCCTATTTCAGACTAACAACTGGTATCAACCTGTATCATTCTTAACAGCATCTACAGTAGCTGGTGTTCCTTGGAAACATATTTTTATATCACTGTGGAAGATCTGGAAAATGCTCAGATATGGTTCATTGTAGGGAGAACCAGACTACCCTCTTAATAGTCATTGTTGATCTATACCTTAGAAAGTCCACATCATCACTTCAATTTGCAGTTTTGTCAGTTTTATACTTGATACTTAAAAAATGGTATGAAATGCTGAAATGTAGTAAAACTTCACACAAGATAATCCTTGTATAATCCTATGCCTCTTTCCATACATATCAAAGCAGTGTCTTTCCTATCTGACCTTTCAAGAGCTGTATGGCAGCCAAGAATCTATGTCCTTTGAATATTTAGCCCTCCTCCTCCATCCTGAGGCTCTATGTGACCCTTAGCCTCCTTTATCCATATGACAGACTTCACCTCTGACCTTGAAATTGTTCCTGACAGAATACTCTATAATCTATAACTTATTATGAAATATCTGTGCAGTTACTTAGGGATGGGTTACAAGGGTGGAGGAAGGGCAATGCAAAGGATGCGGACCACAGTATCACTGTACAGTGCACATTTTAAAATAAGTTACATATATAGCGGCACGGGTAGGTACTTATAAACAAGTCTTCAATCATATTTTATACCTCATCCAGTGTCACGCATCAGTCATAATAAGTAATAATACTGTTCAAAGACAATGCAGTTTGCTGTCCAGGATTACAGTAATTGAGTGAATGTTCCTCCAATTGCAAATCTGTGATCAGTTTCCCTCCACTACCTAGCCCCTGCCCATATAAGTGTTCGGTTTCTGTTCTGTTTGTAAGTTGCTATCTTTTTGTTTGCAAAACTGTTTAATGTCTAGAGATAGCCCCTATTATTTTACATTGCTAAGTTACAGGTTGAATCTTAACAAAATATAAATCTGAAAATAAAACAAATACTATACCAGTAAGCCAGTAAACAGACAGCCAAACTGCCCTGGACATTTACCTGTAAAACACCATGATAGGGGTATCCACTTGACATGCAACAATGTAAAAATGTAGATGTACTGTAAGTTCAGTTGAGATGGAGTCATTTGCTGGCTTTGTTTTAAGTGACAAATTACTGAAATTATTTTTGTTTGTTTGTTCTTCAACAGGATGTGACAAAGATATGCTTATTGACATTCTGACACATATCAGCAGTGCTCAGAGACTAATGATTACAGATTGCAGAGGCAGGTGTATGGCAGGGTATGCCAGTTAATTTAGTATTTCATGAATGTGGCTTGCTATGTTCATGTCATGTATTTGATATCTGAGGCCACCCGTTTCCAGAAACAATACCTATTTTCGCTAGTTTTGTTCTGTTATCATTTTTGTAATCCAGTATTACATGATGTAAACAGTGTGATTAGCAAGATTATAGTTAACCATAACAGTAGTTTCAAAGAGGTGACGAATATTCTAAATACATGATTGTAGTCAAGCTATTGAAACCCTGAGCTGGGAAGTCTGGCTGGACTTGTTTAGCACCAGATCAGGGTTGGTGAAGGGTGATTAGGTGAACCTATCACCCAATGGTAATATTTTTTTATTGATCTTGCATAGCTCTGATTGTCAGTAGATAGTAATTTAATAGTAAGGTGTGGTATTTAAGGGTTAATATGGTCTGGAACCCAAATATTATCATGTAATTAAGTTTAAATACTTTAGTTTAATCATAGTGTTAAAAGTATTTACAGAGCAGGGAGGAAATGAAATGTATTGTTTACTTTTAAATGCATTTTTCAAGTTGCTTTTCGCCTTTCTTTGAATCTGGTAGGTGACATATTCATACCCCAACCATATTATAAGAACACAAACACACTCAAGGGTTTGCAGTCGTCATAATCTATTATTTATTTCTCTGCAGACACCCTTATCCAGGGCGACTTACAATTGTTACAAAATATCACAGTACAAAGTATCACATGACAAAATATCACATTACAGAATATCACATTACAGATAAGAGCAGTTGTAAAGTATAATAAAATCAATAGCAAAAGATCAAATTCAAAGAAGAGCAAAAAATAGAGAATACAGTAAATAATTACACGTAAGAGCGGGTTCGACTAAGAGCAGTTAACTTATATTAAAACTATTTGTTTATACGAGTAAAGTCCAGTATGAGCACGTAGTAAGTACGATGAATGGATGAGAATGATTTAAAATAAAAGCAATTACAAAAAATGTGAATAAGGGGACCTATAAGAGTAAAGTCAAATACAAGATACAGGAATTAGTTATAATTAAGAGCAGTAGCAGAATACGGCAAGATATGGAGCAGTTCAGTGCATGTACAAGCTGATGCAAGTACTGGTAGAACTGGGTGCAATGTAGTCCAGTATAGTTGAGAGTTGTACAGTTTACAGATGCTGTCTAAACAGGTGTGTCTTGAGGAGGCGTCGGAAGGTGGTCAGGGACTTAGCAGTCCTGATATCTGTCAGGGACTGAGCAGTCCTGATATCTGTGGGTAGGTCGTTCCACCACTGGAAGAGCTAATACCACTGGTACAGCTTTTTGACTGCAGCTCCCTGACTCCTAATCCTCTACAAATTGAACAAAACAAAAACAAACAAGCAGCGCTCCAGCTTGTTAGATATTCAGTGTAAGAGGCCGTATTCATGTAGCTGCGTCCCCTTTGTCCTACCAAACTCCTCCCTGCAATCAGCCCGGCACCCGGGTCTACCCAATCACTGCCTGCCCCGCAGCTGATTACAATGGAGTTGTTCGGAGTACTTGCAGCTACTCGCTTCTGCCACATGGCTGATTTCCGGTTTCCTCCTACCGTCGAGTCTGTCTGTCTATGGAGAAGCATACCACCAACCTTACACAGCGCCCTTTCTGGTCGGGAGGGAGACTTACAGCTTAAATTCCTTCTCCATCAGTCACAGTAACATTTTAAAAATTGCAGTTGCTATAAAAGCTGAAAATGTGTCTATACAATATGTACTATGAAGTCTATGATCTGTCTATTTACTATTACTGTATAATAACCTAGATTTTTTTTCCCTTGATCTATTCCAAGTTGGCCTGGTTTGTTTGCAGTAATTTTAATTAGATTCCATTACTGTTATGAATGACTTTTCCCTAGGCCTGCTGTCAGTATAGTGAAATGTCTTAATTAATTAATTTCTATTCTGAGTGTTAATCTTATACATTTAGAGCAGGTTATTAATTGTTTGTTCATCAAAAATTCCTTTTTTCAGTAACTTCTTTATCATCTAGGCCCTGACTAGTACATTAATTAGACTCATATATCCTCTGGATGTGTTTAATTGCTCTCATTTTGAGAGTCATTTTCTTTTTTGCTATTAAAAAGAAGCAGCAAAAAAAAGATTTAAAACATAATGATCATTAAGCTCACATGATAGCTTCTGCCTAGTGGCACACTGGTAAAGCAATTAGGCTCCCATGTTCTATTAGCAATTTAATGGGCATAGATCAGACTGTGTTACCATTGAATATTCACTTTTTACCATTTCACAGCTGTATATGGTGAAGAAACTCACCTGGGGAAGATACAATGGTTACTCACCACATAGTAGCCTAATTGTCTGTGGGAACAAAATAGTTTAACTCAGTTTTAAATTCCATTGTATATGGAATCCATGGTTTATTTATTTTATTTATTGCATTTATATAGCTCTTTTTATAAAAAAAAGTTTTGCAAAGCACTGTACAGTACATAGCTGAAAAAAGAACAAACCAAATCAGACCATTTAAATAACATATTTAAATAACAGTATACACATAATACAAAGAAGTAATTTTAAAGTTACATTACAACCCACTAAGATAAGAAAGCCATTTTATAAAACTGCATTTTTAGTTTTGTCTTGAAAACTGTAATGGTCCCAGCTTCCCTGACAAACGAAGGCAGAGCATTCTATAATTTAGGAGGTCTACAAGAAAAAGCCCTACCTCCTGTGTTGCTTTTGTTGACCCTAGGGATAACCAGCAGCCTCGCATCCTGTGATCTCAGAGTGCGGTTTGGAAGATACAGGGTCAGTAACACCTGCAAATAACTAGGTGCTAATCCATTCAGGGCCTTGTAAGTTAACAACAAAATCAATGTTATACTGCACAGGGAGCCAGTTACATGCATACAATACCATTGTATTAAATACCCTCTTCACAGATTCTTGTATTTGGAGAAAGTGATCCAAGTTTCAGATCACCCCCCAATAACCATATAAAACAATAACATATTTTGTATTGGTAGCACTGGGCATCAAAATAATCATCAATATCAACATGAAAATACTACAGACTTATCTATAGAATCTATAGTCTTATGGAAATCACACAGCTTGGAAAAGCAAAACTTGACGTTTAATTCGATTTTAAATTCATAATCCATATAATAGTTACAAGCATACAATAGCTTTGGATCAAAATCTAAATCAGCAGTCAGTTTGTGCTTGTGAACTGGTTGATGACGTTAGATGCAATGTTTCCATACAGAATAGAATTTATGGGGCTTATATTGGAAAGTCGGAATCAAATCTGTGTGCTTCTGAATTTATTTTCCACACGCTTTGCAGAGTAGTCTTCAGAGGAAACTACGAGGATACCTTTGTTTCTCAAGCCCAGGAACCAAGTTTTTGCTTTGTTTATCTGTCCACCATTTTTGCAAGGATCCTTGAAATTGTGAAAATGTGCAATGGAATAAGTAGGTTTAGCAAGTTGCTGTGAACTGAGGATTACTTTTAAAACTGAAATGCCTCAATAAGCTCTCAAAATGATGTGTAAACCATAGTAGTTCTTTGCAGTATTTGTTACTGGTCTATTTATTACACCAGCTGGAGCTAGACAGTGTTGTAGGGGGACGAGTTAATGATTAAATGAAAAGAGTTCTATTCAGGCCAAAGGGGTATTTTTTGTTCCATATTAGTGTAGAAATGAAAAACAAAATGCTGGCAAAAAGGTACAAATTATGACAACTGTAAATTTAAACGTACACAATTGTTCATTGGACTATATTGGTTTACGAATTTCTCCTTGTTTTCATAAACCCCAAGTGCAAAATATAACAAAGAAAAACTAAGAAATATAAACCACAGTTCTCAGACTAAAACAGCAAAATGAATTACTTATACAGTCAGCACTCACATATCCAACCCTATCAAATGTTGACTGCCGTGACGGTTAAAACAGTGTGATGCATATCTGATTATTTCATTTTGGCCAGTTCCAATCCTTGTCCGTTTTTCAGGGAACACAAAAAAAATACAATGTCAAATACATAACTGAAATGACTGTGTTTTAAAATATGTAGGATTCCATTTAGATGTACTGTAGTTGGTTTTGTTGGTACAGTACTATATTTTCAACAGAAGAAGCAATTTAATTCAGAACGATACAGTGTAAAATCTAATTAGTTGCCTTTACTTGAAAAAAAATCATGCAAACTCATTGCCTTGAAACAATCAAGTGAAGGAACTTAGTAGGCTCAAGGTAATGTTACTTCAGATGATGAGTTTGAAATACTTTCCTATTCTGATTACACCACACTTACTCAGTTGGTAAAGTCTACTCAAAAACACACATTCTGTTAACTAGCTTCTGACTCACTCTGTTAGTAATGATAACTCAAAACCATAAGCTCCATTAACTAGCCTCTGTCGACTAAAAAGACTTTCTTCAGTTCTGCTCACTTCACCATTTTAAGTTCTACTCACTCCATCATTTGTCATAATAACTTGATCAAATCATGCAAACTAATTGCCTTGAAATAACTGAGCGCATACTACTTGTAAAACTTAATTACCAGTAATACATAATACTGCCATTCCTACACAAGTAATTATTATTAGATATTTACCTCTAAAATAAAGCATATTGTAAAACATTCAATATCAAACACTTGAAATTAAAACAGAGTTCCTGCAGGGAATCAAAAAAGAGATAGATTTGGTTCGATAACATTTAACAGCATATTTATTTTGCAAAGTTACATGTCATTTGAATATTGAATAAGCAGGAGAAAAAAAACAAACACATTTAATGTTAATCAACAGATCATGAGTCACCAAGTATTTCTATTTTCAAGCCTGCAAAGAAACAAATGAACTGATGGATTAGCACAAAAAAAACGCCAGGTTTCTAATCTTTTTGTAATGCTATTCACGTACAGTAAGTTATCTATTACTTGTTTGAAGGAGTAATGCCAAAATATGATCACAGAAACTACAAATAAAGTGCTATTGATATATAGAAAGATAAGTGCCACTAAGCAATTTAAGTACTAAATTGAAAAAGTAACTTGGTTCCTTCTCCTTTCAAATACAGTGGATTGCATAAGTATTCACCCCTCTTGGACTTTTCCACATTTTATTGTGTTACAACATGGAAACATGGAGTTTTTGCCACCGATCAACACAAAAAAGTCCATAATGTCAAACTGAAAAATAAAATCTACAAATTGTTCTAAATTTATTACAAATCTAAAACAGAAAATAATTGATTGCATAAGTATTCACCTCCTTTGCTATGACACACCTAAATAAGCTCTGGTGCAACCAATTGTCACTAGAAGTCACATCATTAGTTGAATGGAGTCCACCTGTGTGCAATTAAGGTGTTTCATATGATTTCAGGTTAAATACACCTGTCTCTAGGAGGTCCCACAGTTGGTAAGTACATTTCCTAACGAAAACTACATCATGAAAATGAAGGAACATTCAAAGCAAATCCAGAATAAGGTTCTTCAAAAGCACCAATCGGGAAGGATATAAGAACAGTTCCAAGGCATTGAATATCCCCTGGAGCCAATAAATTTTTAAGAAATAGAGAGAATATGGCACAACTGTGAATCTGTCTAGAACAGATCGTCCTCAAAAACGGAGTATCCGGGTGACAAGGGCACTAGTCAAGGAGGCCACCAAGAGGCCTATGGCAACTCTGAAGGAGTTACAGTCTTCTCCGGCTGAGCTGGGAGACACTGTGCATACAGCAACAATAGCCCGGGAGCTTCATGCACAGTGTCTCCCAGCTCAGCCGTAGAAGACTGCAACTCCTTTCGAGTTGCCATAGGCCTCTTGGTGGCCTCTCTGACTAGTGCCCTTGTCGCCCGGATACTCAGTTTTCGAGGACGGCCTGTTCTAGACAGATTCACAGTTTTGCCATATTCTCTCCATTTCTTAATAATGGACTTTACTGCACTTTCCTTCATCTTCATGATGTAGTTTTTGTTAGGAAATGTACTAACCAACTGTGGGACCTCCCCAGAGACAGGTGTATTTAACCTGAAATCATGTGAAACACCTTAATTGCACCCAGGTGGACTCCATTCAACTAATGATGTGACTTCTAGTGACAATTGGTTGCACCAGAGCTTATTTAGGTGTGTCATAGCAAAGGAGGTGAATACTTATGCAATCAATTATTTTCTGTTTTATATTTGTAATAAATGTTGAACAATTTGTAGATTTTATTTTTCAGTTTGACATTATGGACTTTTTTTGTGTTGATCGGTGGCAAAAACTCCTAATTAAATCCATTTTGATTCCATGTTGAAACACAATAAAATGTGGAAAAGTCCAAGGGGGGTGAATACTTATTCAATCCACTGTATTTGTTTAACCTCAACTCAATATGGAGGCAAAGTCCCTGGTCTCTAAGATAATCTATACACAACAAGAAAACACATTTAGTAGCACTGTATTGGCACTAAAATAGTGTCAGGTTTCAAACCTTTTTGTACCGCTTAGCGAACAGGTTAACCATGCTTGTCACTTTCGTGCCATTTTTCTTCTCAAAACAGGCTCGTTGAAAAGTGTGAAACTAAACCACTGCAGCAAGCTGCTGGAAACTTTGCAAATGAAGAACTGGAAAAGTATCAACTTAAACGTGAAAATATGCCTTTTCATTCCAAAAAATTGTTGAGCTTGGACTCAGTAAATGTACATTTGACACAGGCATAGATTTGTCAAACATGTCAAAGGAAGTATAAAAATGACAAAGGAAACCCCAAAACAAGAAACAATAACATGCTTTGAAGTCAGCACAAAATTTTCTTCCTTAGGCAAGTAGTTGGTTTTTCAGACTTTGCAGTTTTAGGCAAGTAGTTGGTTTTTCAGACTTTGCAGTTTCGGCTTTAGAGTTTTCTGTCCCAACTCCAGAATCACTTGTTGAATAAAGTTAAATGTGTTTTACATGTAGTTGGGGTAATCCAGGTGTAGCGCATATGATAGCCCAAACAAGAGGCAGACTGCAAGCGGCAGGTCTCGAATATCATTCATTACGATACCTCCCTCTACAATGATGGATGTGGAGAAGGGGTCAAGGTGCAGCATGTTCGAAGAGCTGTTTGGGATGACAGTCAACAGTCCGACTGGAATGTGCGCAAAGTCCTCATTGCCATCGTAATCCTGCAATGAAACAACATTATAGCCATGAGAGGCCAATTAGGATAACATGAACAACACAGAAGCCGGTATTCTGATTGGACACAGTGTCTTACGCCTTCAAAGCAGATTAAGCATGGAATATTTTAGGCGGGCCAGGTCAATAAGACAATTTATATCCATTTGAGCATACATTTCACTTAATGAAGAGGAGACTAGAGTCAGAAACACCCCAATACAAGAAACAACTAAACATGGCTGCAGTAAAAGCCTGGCAAAGCATCTCAAATGAAGATACCAAGAGTTGTCAGTGGGTTGCAGGCTCTTGCAGTTAATACGTGCAAGGCATATGCGACCACTTAGTAAGATTTATACTGTCCCATAGAAGATTGTGGGGTGGAACACTGTAAGTGCTATTATTCCAAGTTGGTAAAACATATATACATAAGAATGCCATTAAATTAAAGGTGACATTTGGTATGTTTACCTCATATTCATCTTTTCATTGTAACTTCAAATTCCTTGCGTGTACAGCAAAAATATAAATAAGAAATGTCACTCCACAGTCCCAATACTTTTGAATGGCACTGTAGTAGACAGAAGATGGGAGTTTACAGGTACTTACAAAGCATGTCCTGTAAAATTCACTGCAGTCATCACCCAGAAGGATGGGAATCCCTCGAAGAACAACTGAGCGTTTTGCAGTTACATCTGATGTCTAACAGGGAAGGAGGAAGAAACAAATGATTAGGGGCCAGACTTACAAGGCATAAGCAGTTGTGTACACATGTACATGTTATATTCAGAGGACAAACCATTTCAGCTGAAAAGTTATAATGTGACAGCTTTCCTGGTATGAACTGAGATAATTAGCTACCAAAAACATAACATGAACACTGATGCAAATCTCTTTCAGTGAGCTGTAAGTGAATGTGCCCTTGAATGACTTACCCCTGAAATTTGCTCTAATAACTCTGCTAACGTCCTCCCTACACTCCCTGTTTTGGACTTGAAGATGAGGATAAAACGTGGGGTGTAACGGTCTAGTGCCTCAAAGAAGTTCCTCTGGAAGTTTTTACAGGCAATCCTATTGAATTCGGCAAGCACCTGAAATAGCAAGGAAAATATCAACAATAATATAGAGACAACTGAAAAATGTCAATATTTTATAAATTTGAGTTTAATACCAATACACGCTCACCTGACTCTCAGTAAAAAGGGCTGGCCACCGCTCTACCATTTTCTGGACAGGAGGCCCCGTCTCCACTATCTCTCGCCTGCGTAGCGGGAATGTTTGGTCCATCTTCTATGAGATGAGAGTCCTATTGGGTTGCCTTTTTTTTCATTTCCTCAACAAGGGCCTCTCTATCCATTTCAAGGCTTGTTTCATCCTGCCCTTCTGGAAAGTTCGGAGACAATTTACTTCTGATCTCTTTGGTCTTTTAATGTTCTTGGTTGCGGATTCTCCCTCTGGGAAATATTTACCTCTTTTACCGCCATTGATTGCTACATCCTGGCATCCTGCCTTTCGAAGTTTCGTCCGATAGTTGCCCATCTTGAATATAAGGCTGTTCTTCCAGCCATACCATCGTGTGGGAGAGCCCAGTTCTTTGAGGCAGGGGTGCTTATTGATCAGTGCTGCTGCGACAACACCGAAGTCTTCATCCAGAGGATAAGCCTTAAAACTGTACATTGATTCAGCAAGCTTTTCAAGTATTGCATGCTTCATATCTCTTGATGGGACTATGAATGTCCCATCTTTCATATACGCCAGATTTCCCTCCCTAAGTCTGTACTCAATATCAACTGAGAAAATAGGGATCTCAAAAGTCTCAGGCCACTGATCTCCTCTTGGCAGTGGTGATGAGCTACTGATTGACAGAATCTCAGTGTCGGACGTTCCGGGTGTTGATGTACCAGGTGTTGAAAGTGAGGTCAAATGAGGAATGATTTTCAAGGTAGCTTTTTCGGGCAAGTCCGATATGTCAGTGAGATTGCAAAGTGCATTGTTGAAGAAAGGATCTTCATATTGTAGATTGAAGTTGTACAGCAGCGCTAGCTTTTCCTTCAGCTGCACTTGCAATGCTTCAACGGAGTCTGGTTTCTTACTCAATGTTAACTTCCGTATATCTTCCTCATTGATTACCAGTCTCAATGCAAGTCGTTGATCCATACTGAGGATTGGCTCTATAAAAAAGAAGAAAAAAAACATATTTTAGGATTCCACCCCTTTCAATGTCCATACCATGTTATTCAGCACAATATGTAACGCTTCAGTGTAACAAGCAGTTTGCCTCTAACCCTGTAGGCTGAGAGGGGGAAAATATCATTAAATTCAGACAACTGGGTGACTGAGAGAGTGCTCACATGGCTGCTACAAAGATAAGCTTGTAGATGCTCATTATACCATGAGGTCATGAGTCTGCAGACAAACATAATGTCAGTATTGATCACCACAATCTGAAAATCTGGGAGCCCTGAGCATGAACCAACTGAAACGACCATATCTTCAGTGTATTTAACGCCACCGACACAGATTGATGATGCAACAAGGATTGTGCTTTGCTGGCCATTTCTCTGATATAGACAATCCTGCACATTATCAGGAAAAGATGCAACCATAACAGACTTCACTTTGTGAATTTCCACAGGTGGCTTGAAAAATGAAATGGGTGCTAAATGAAAGGCCATCATCTTCTGGTGCCTAACTGCCAAAGTAAGAGGGAAGTTTTGAGTTGCATGGATAATTTTCTTAAAGAATTTATGTTTTCCCTCAAACCGCATTGTCCAGACATCAGCTAGTGGGCCAAATGTTTTGATTAACTGAGGGTAATGTTCAATGTAATGGTGTTTTGGGCAAAGTTTTGAGTTGGGAAAAACTCTCTGAAATAAATGTCTATGCTCTGAAATCTTGCAATCTAAAAAGTGGATTGACTCCTCTGTAAAGCATGATGACACTGCCAGTTCCACTATATCTTTTAGGATCATCAAAACTTCCCAAGTTGAGTCTCCCTCAGGGATATTATGACCAATCAGCAATGGAAGTAGTCTGAGGAGCGTCCAATTTTCGTGACCATTTCCTCCAATTGTTGCCTTAGAGGAAAAGGTCTTTGGAATGATTTGTGGTTGGACAGTTTTATCTGAGAATGTGTAGGGAAACTGTTTGATTGCCTTATTCAAGGACTCAAGTGAGACATATTTCTTTGCAATCAAATCCTGCAGACAGAGTGACAATTCAAAAGGGACAACCCCTTCCAGAAGATCATTTAATAGGTCTGGTGGAAAACCGTCCACAACATGAAAATGTTTCAAATTGTCACAGAGAGTACAGCTTCTTTTTACACCATACTATCTGGACAAGGTAAGATTCTTCTCAACCTCCTGCTCATGTCTGTCATGAGTTTCTTGCGTTCTTAGTTGATAGAGGCCTGAACGTACCTCCTTCTCTTGTATTTCCTCCTGCTTAGCCATACAGAATCTACAAATCTGATCAACTGTGAAGCTCTCAAAGATTCCTGCCAATGAGTGGGCAGCAAATTATCTGCTGCGACATACAATACAATGCCCTTAACGCTGGCTCCCAACTGTTCTATATATACACCTTGCTGCTCAAGAGACACAAGGTCCCGAATGAGAGGATGGAGAACCTTGACATAACCATGCTCTTTGACTGTGGTGCTCTTGCAAAGGAGCGCAAGCTGAATAGAATGGAGAGAGGAGCGATATTTCTGATGCAGATTATTTAGTACCCAGGAAACAGCCCACATCTTGTGTTTTTTCTTCGATGTGCCCAATGGGTTTGCCACCTCAAAATCATCTATATTCAAGCCAAGTGCTATCCTAAACTCTTCTTCCATCAAGAGAGCATTCTCTTTAAAGTGGGAACCATCTCTGTAAGAGCTATGTCCCTGTAACAGACTTGTCTGTGGTGACAGGGCCTTATCCAAAACGTCCCCATTGCTTAACATTGCCTGCAGCATTTTAAGTACAGGGACATAAACAGCAGTTTGCTTGTTCTTGTCAATGTCAAACTCAACTGGCATTGCACCAGGGAATTCTCGCATCACATAAGATTCTCTCTTGCTAGCAGTGGACAAGGATCCCTCTTTAGTAGTGAATTTCAAGAAAACATTATTCTCAGTGACTGCACCGACTACGTCACTCACAACAGAGCTGTCAACCTCACTGCAATGCTGATTAAGTATTCTCTGGATTGTGCTATGTATTATTAGCTGAGACAGCAAATATATCTGGTTGATCTGTTGGATAACTTCTTGCAAAGCATTTTCTGATATGTGGAGAATTGTCTGCATTTTCAGAAACAGGGCAGCCATGCTATGTTCCAACTGGCCCTGTAAGTCTTGCACATCTTCTCTATATTCACTTTCTGGTACCTCAGATTCAATGTCATCATTTAGGCCTACAGGGATAACATCATCAGGTTGGACATTTTCATTTAAGAGAACAATATCTGAAACGATTTTAGACTTGAACTCCATCCTATCATGCATGCCATGCTCTTTACATTCATGAGCATTAAATGTTGAGTAAACATTGCTTTGAAAATTACAGCCTTGATAGGGGCAACAAACCATTTGCTGCAGCTTCAGATGTTTACGCAAGTGGGTGAAAAACTCAGCATCAGTACAAGGCTCTACAAAGTCACAAAGCTGACAGTGAAAAGCTAATTTCGTGGTTTTGATTGCTTGCCCAATATATTGAGTGTGCCAAGTTGATAAGTGCACTTTAAGGGCATTAAAAGACTTAAATGTGCACAAGCATTCCTTATGTACACATGGGATTGGAGATATTTGGGTGTAGCTTCCATGTTTTAATCTATAGTGCTTTAATAAGTGCCCTCTTTTCCGAGCACAAAATGTGCAGTACTTACATGTCCACTGCATTGGATGTTCTACTGCTTAATGCTTTCTTTCTGCAAGAAAAAAAATATACAAAACAGGTTTAAAGACCTATGACAGGTCTAGTCTAAGCAATTACTGACTAAGGGTTAGATCTAGATCAAGTGACCAGCTAAATCAATAATATTTACTAATTTAAAAGTATTGTGCAGGTGCTGCAATAGTGCTTTTAAAAAAAGACAGATTTCTTCATTCAGGAATTCTAATAGTCTGTTAAAAAATAATAATAAATCAAGTAGAAAAGCCACAAACATGGAGATAGCAACCCCTGTGATTACAGATTCCAAATTCCACATCAAAAATGTTTAAATACACGTATTTAAACTTATAAATTAAATAAACGTCTTTATTATTAAAATGTGGTAACAAGTTTTAAAAAAAAGCAAATTGTACAGTATCTCCTGCAGCTGTGGCTCTGGCTTATGCCTGCTTGTGTGGATTTTTCTGTTAAGCGCTGTTGTGTTGCAGTGACTTCTGGGAGTTGAAGTTTTGTACAGGCATGTTTTGTAGTTCCGGGTGCATGTTGTGGTTGTGATTATTGCGGTAAAACATCGTTCCGCCACTTACTATGCCACAAAGTACCATATTTTATTATTTTAAGGCTAGTACATACCAGAATGAATGTACTGTAATTAATCACTAATATGTGGACAATAGAAAAAATGTTAAAAAAAAGCGTGTGCTGATAGAAAATGTCTGCCGACATCAGTGACAATAGGCATACATTTTATCAATTTTATTGTAAGTTTAATAAAAACTTAAAAAGCAATATGTGTCTCAATATGCAATTTGGTACATAAGGTTGATCTTGTACTTCACGACAGATTACTACTTTGAAGTGATTTGTTCCATGTTAGGGTGACATGCAATGCGATCATTAACTTAATAGGCGTTTTACTAGGCCTAACTTGCATTACATCGGTTCATGTTTGCTCGTGTCATCAACCCCCCCCCCCCGCCAACTTCGGGGTTGTATTTTGGGTTTAAATTTCTTGACTTACTCGAGCAAAGACAGTATGTTAACATTACTAAATTATTCAACAATATTCTAATCAATCAACAACGTGTAGCTTTCTTGGCACAAACATGCTTTTAACATGAAATAAAACATGTTTTAAAAGCAAAATCTGGCTAACATTAGCTTTCTAGCAGTGTTCTTACTTGCTAACTATAGCCATAGATGCCATTGACTTTAGTGGGCTATCAGAGTTGACAAACAAGAGGCTGGCTAGACAACGTTAATGTCGTCATTATCATTATCGAGTTTCGGTTTCAAAATACAGTATGGGTTAAATTGCATTGCTAGAATCTTACCTGATTTCGAAAAGAGTATTATAAGTTGCTACTGTAAGATAACTTAGCTGACAAGCTTATGTGCTGCTGAGCTTATGTAAAATCGAGACGGCAAACCGTGCAAAACCCGACGTTTTTTCATCGACACAGGAGTCAAACTGCGCATGTACGGATTGAAAACGATTGCTCTTTCAATGACTTTGTTTTTTTAAGTTTGGTGTACTTAGTTGCAATGATGTTTTCTCTGCAAAAGTGCAGAGAACTTGATCTTAACAAGCGACACCTACATATTGCTAAAAATTGAGTAAAGTATACTTATATATGTGATTAGGGATGTTTGTCAGCATTTACAGTGTAGGATTCTGAAATCCTATCGTTCTGAATTTTTGACATCACTTGTCAAAAGAGACAACATGTGGATACATATTTTTAAATCCGGTACATATTGTAGCAGTATGTAAAATTCCCCATTAACGACCCAACAGCAAAATTAAATTAAAATGTTACCCATGCACAGAACTGCTTAAAACATAAAAGGCAATGCAATTTAGCAAAAGATTAAATAAATAACACCGTTTCCAGAAGTAAAACAGTATCCAAAGTCAGTATTCAAAATTGTAGAATATAGTGCTCGATAAGGCCCTAATGTCACAGTTCATGTGCAAATGAAAATGCACAAAATCAACTACAGAGCACAGATTTTTTTTTAAATGCATCACAGTATCTAAAACTGTTTAATGCTGCATTTTCGTCTGGTGAAACTGGAGGAAGCACTGTGTAACTGCACTATAAAGACAGACTGATTTGTGCAAGCAATAAAAAAATGTGGGTTGTGACGGATAATCAAATAAATTGTAACATTGAAGAGATGGGCTTTGTATCAGAAAACTGGTGACAGAGTCGGAAATCAAATGTAACGGTGCATTAATTTGTTACATATATAATGGGAATTGATTTGTTTCTTAATATAAGAATGATAAAATGTGACTGACGTGTATCTGAGTGTCGTATATACAGTAAATTACATTTCTGAATGCTTAAGCTCTAAAAGACCTTCCCACCAACCCTTAGCTAATAGGGGCTTAAGAAATGTAAAGAAATGGGCACACGTGAATACATATTGCATTTGAAATACATTTTCAGAAAGGTTCAAATCTAAACATCCTCCAAATTTACAATCATGTACCTCAGGAAATGTGAAACCAGACCCATGCTGACAAGATAATAGCATCTGGGAGAATGACTTTCAGTTGTTAATAATTGGTGAGAAAAAGGGAAAAAAAAATTGTGTATAACAGCAACTGGGCTGGAAGTAAACCTACAGTAGATACAAAAGCTTTTCAGGCACTAGTTTCTAGCATAGTCTGTGATTATCCACAGCCAGCAGATGGAGTTAACTGGACTTGCATCATTTGGGAGGGGCCCTTGTTTAATTAATCTGTGCAGTTTGTTTTGTTTCCATGGGCTGTTTTGGGCTGCACTCACAAGCCAAAACCCCACTTGTGGCTAGTCTGTGAGTTTGGTCATTAAAGGGAAAAGATAGGAGAGAATAAATTGCATATCTGAGCAGGCGCAAGTGAATGTAATGCAGGGGCTATGAAAAGGATCAACCATGGCAAAATTAGGCTGATTTAGATCTGAAACTTTGTTAAAAGTAGGGATCTAGGCTTGTGTTCAAGTGTCTGCAAACTTTTTCTAACAGTGGTTTCAATAAAAGCACCAGGGATGTGTGTTCCACGCTGGGGGTATTTCAACAACGAGCATTGTCCTCTGCCTCCTAACTTTTGAGTCAAGACTGTGTTGTATGTGTATAAATGTAGTTTGTTTTTCTCGCATGCAGGACAATGGACAGTCTTGTTCCATGACATTAATATTTTCAATTTTTTTAATGCTCATATCTTAAACATATGATCTATGTAGTTATGATATTCTCAGGCAGATTCTAAACTAAATAGTTACTGAATCCACAGTAATCTCTTTACTTCATTTTTTAGTCACTTGTGAGAAACGCAATTATAGATGGTGCAGAATGTTCACAGAATTTACCCTGGTTTTCAGAACTGTTGATGTACCACATAATCCTGACAAAAAAAAAATAAAAATGGAATGTCCCTTTAGGCAGACAAATAAACATGTAAATACAATGATTTATTTTTTTCTCTCTAGCTCCATCTGAAAAGTAAAGTCCAAAACATGTAGCTGATATCGCACACCAACTTTTTTTTAAATATAATTACCAGTATTTCCGTTCCTGGGTGCTGCCTCCAGGATCATTTTCCTAAATATCCCAATATTGTTCACGATTGATGCAAGTAGAGGTGCAACACAATAATAATATATCTTAGATCAAATTTCCTTTCTTTATTATTTATTATTTAAAAGAACAAAGTTATAAACAGAGCATCGTTTCGGCCAGACAGCCTTCAACAAGCTGTAGTGAATCAACACAGCCCTCACCATTAAATACATTAACTAACACAGGACCTCAATTAGTTAATTAGTGATTCAGTCATTCATAATTAACAATTCAAATAGTCATTGTGATGTTTACATACAATACTATTAAGATACAATAGATACTTGAAAAGATGTATATTTATTTTACTTTAGAATCATGTCAATATTACCTTATTCAAAATGTAATTTAATTATATTTTCCAAATGTATTCAAAAATATTCATGGCTGCACATACCCAAAATAAACTGATGAATTAAATCATTGCATTTCCAAGCACACATATTCAATAATATATCTATCAGGGAGAAAGCAGCTTAACTCATATTCTTCATTGAGTCCCTTAGGGCTCAGACAGTTCAATGTAAAAATCCAATGTGCTTCACAGCATAACAATCATTTTTGTTTGTTACCTCCTCTAGTGGACATCCTATTTTTTTTCTTCTGTAACCCTAAATCTTAACATAGATGCTGTATGCTTAGCTTTCTTAAAATGTTTAGCTAGTGGGGAATTTAAATCCTCCTGTCTAATCACACTCTTATGCTCAGAAATGTGAGTCTTGTAGTTTCCCTAACATGGACATTTTATCAAATAAATCACATAATCAGAGACGCATGTAAAGTAATCCTTAGTATAATATTTCCGTTCAGAGTATGAATGGTGAACGGTCTTAGAGCTAATCATATTATTGCACTGTGCACATTGTCCACATGGTTTATTCCCCCAATAGCTCTTATCGGATAAGATTGGTTTCCATCTTTAGTTCTGAGAGAAGATATATGAGAATATATATTTCCCAAGTTCTTCACTTGTTTGTAAAGCATAAGTGGTTGTCAGTCTCAATTAAATGCCAATGTCTTTTAATAATGTTAGTGATAGTAGGAGATCTTGTATTTTAGGTTGTAACACATTCTATTTCAATTGTTTTATTCAACTGACCTCACCTCTGTTATACCCACGAGTACAAAAACAATCAACTGTTATTTTTATATGTTTTTCACATTCTAGAGGGTCTGATACAATTATTTTTATTCTCACAAATTGAGAGCATGGCAAACCATTTGTTAAAGATGGAGGACGGAAACTGTCCACTCTCAGTGTATTATTATAAGTTGGTTTACAAAACAGGTTAGTCGCCATCCTCCCTTCTGAGAGACACATTTTTACAGCTAGAATTCCACTTTCGAATTGCTACTAGTTGCAGTAAACTTAATAGTAATGTATATTATTTAGAAATTCCAATTCAAGAAGTGCAGTCTCTGTCCCTTTCCATAGAAAAAATATGTCGTCAATGCATCTCATCCGTAACAATACATTCTGCTGATGCATACTACTCGTATAGGTATTATACTCCTCCAACTTCCCCATAAATAAATTGGCAAGATAGGGGGCCATATTGCTTTCCATAGCAGTACCATTTGTCTGTAAGTAATATTCTGATAGAAATTTAAAATCATTCTTATGCGGAACCAAATGGACCAATATTTGAATGAGATAATCTACAGGTACATCATTTTCTGCACTTCTTGATAGGAATAGTCTTAGGCTTCCTAAACACTCTGATTGTGGGATGTTTGTATATAAACTACTCATATCTATACAAGCCCTAAAAGTTATTTCCGAAGTACAGTTGACCTTATTTAATTTTGTCAAAAAGTCAGTGGTGTCATGTTAACCGTAGGGCTCCACCTCCTTTCTCAGTTCAATTACCAAATTCAATTACCAATCTTATATAAACCCTGAGCAATCCCCATTCTGTGTCTGTGTTTTTGTACCTGTACACTAACTCAGTAAGACTCACTGTTTGACTGTTGGTTCTAAATTAAAATCAACTTACTTACCACATTATTCCTTCTCATCGGAGTCGGAAGGCTTGGAAGAGTTTATTCCACAGGCTGGTATATCTGTAGCTTCTGTCCACGTTCCTTCTGGAAGATCAAGGGGTTCTCCCCAGCTTTCCACCCCCGGACCTATACCATCCGCCGCTCCAGCCACTGCTAACCCATCTTCTGCAGCCCAGCCACGGAGATGCAGGCGCTGTCAACCTCAGGAATCCTCTCTAGCTTGGCTGTATTTTAAGGACTGGTCAGTCGATAAACTCCTGAAAGTTCTTTTTAAAATAGGTATTCCAATTCCAGTGGAGAGCAACCGCAAATCTATGTTTATTTTTTACTGCAACAGCATTTCAGCCGAACCTACCTTTTCCCCTCAGCCCGCAGCTCAGGGTTCCAGGAATCCATGCCCACCCCGCTTCCTTGCAGCAAGCCGCACCATCAACCAGCTCAGATCCTCAGCAGCCAGCAGCCTCAATCGCTCCAGCTCCTCAGCCACCAGCCGTCCAAGATCAGCTCTATGATCTACATTAGGAAATGGACAGGCAAGTTTCACATATGGAAGCTATTTCATCCGTTCGGAATTTTTAGATCACAGAGTTGTCGACTGCGGGGATCTTTCTGGAACACTGAAATCCAGGGACCCTATGCTTCTTAAAAATCTTACACTAGGCGAATTTGTGCTGGCTTTTTCTGTGTATAGAGATGTACTGTGTGAATCATATCTACAGCTTCTGATTTTCGGTTTTAACCGAAAAAAACAGATAAAACACCCCCGATACAAACAAAAGAAAAAAGCCGTGGATAGCCAATAAACACCGGAAAACACTGTAAAAACTGTGGAAATGGTTAATCTATTCATGTTGACTTTGCTCTTTTCACATTTAAAAAAATAAAACCTACTACAAAAATAATAATAAATACATTTCCCTGTGCTGCTGGGCAATGTCCCACCTTCCTGGCTTGTATCTATCATTGATTAGTTCTGAATACTTTAAGCCCGCCCCAACTACTGAGTGACAGCACATTCCAACATTTCTATTGGAGACTCCGCTTGCAAGATTTAAAACGAGATTACAATCAGGATGGAGTCTTTTTAGCGGGATTTAAAGCTGTATTACAGTTAAGACATGGAAGATTTAAAAAAGAATTGTGGCGAAATATACAAAAATGCCTACACACAAAAAACACAGAAGAATGTGCCCGTGACCATAGTGATTTCGTTGTGGAAGACAGCAAAGGAAAGAAGGTACAACGTAAGTGTGTAAATACTGTCAAGTTACTATACATATTTTGACACACACACAAAAAAAACCGCTCAAGCATTTTGGAAAGTAACCGAAAACACTAATTTCATACAGTATGTCAAAAACGAATGCCCCGAAAAAAACGATTTACATAAAACTCGAAAATAGCTAAAAATGCCCCGAAAAATAGAAGCCCTAATCATATCCCAACCGTCAGCAAGAACTTGACTCCTATATGTTCAATATAGTAGAGCTGTCTGTCATGTACGGAGGGATACCACAAATCATTTTCAGCTAAAGCAGCCTCAATTCTCACCATGGATAATATCATCATCGACTGGTCTCAATCTGATCCAAATCTTTTCAATAGAATTTTCAGTGGGCTCAGAGCATGCTTGTGGCATGTGCGCATCGACTGCATACTCAACCTCCCTCTGCCCAAAAGCAGCTTCTTCCCACACTTCATCCTCTGCCCCAGACAAGCCATTTTCCATGCCAACTCCACCTCGCTTTAAGGACCGTCTTTCATCAGTTAACCCTATTCATTCTTCAACTCCACCAGAATCTTCTCACAGTAAAGATAAATACGGATGTGTAATTACATTTTCTGGTGGCAGACAGCTCTGCAATAGCTTTAATGAGAACTACTGCTATCAGGGATTATTGTAGATACATTCATACGTGCAGTTTCTGTGGTGAAGCCCACTCTCGGTCCATCTGCCCATTAGCTTCCAAATGACTCTCCCCTTCTAACAGTGTTCACACCTGTATCTATCCCTACACTGAACAATTTATTGCAAAATCACCCAGACCATATTTTTGTCAACTATCTGATCAACGGCCTTTCATGTTTTTTTTTTTCTGCAGGAATTGAACACATCCCTTCTTCATCACTGCACTGCAGAAATCTATAATCAGCTATCAAAGAACCTCAAATAGTTCAAACTCTCATCAAATCAGAAGTATCTAAGGGATTTATGGTTGATTTTATGATTTATTTCTCAGCCCACCCATTTCCTTTGTTTTGCATTAACCCCATAGGCATAGCTACTAGGAAGATGTCAAGTAAAAAAACATTTCATCATTGACCTATCAGCTCCTCATGATAGCCTTTTCAGCAGCATTAACTCCCTTTAGATCCATTCTCCCTCCACTATATTACCATCTCTGATGCCATCAAATCAATCAAAACTACAAGCCGATGATCCTGGTTAGCCAAAGCAGATATTTCAGGTGCATTTAAAGTCATGCCCATCCTCTCCTCCCTCTGTCACCTCTTTGGGATATGTTGGAACAATAAATTCTATTTTTCCACCCAGTTGACTTTTTGCTGCTGCAGCATCCCCAAGATTTTTGACTATCTTTCTGAAGCTTTATGCTGGATTCTGTTAAATATACACCACATCCCTTTCCTTCTCCATCTCCTTGACGATTTTCTTCTAGTTTTGCCTCCTTCGGATCCCCCAGCTCAAGCAATCACAAATCTCAAAACCCTCTTTAAATCAGTTGGCGTTCCACTCTCAGAAGAAGAGAAAACCATCGGACCAGTGCACACCCTGGGATTTCTCGGAATCACACTCGATACCATCCGCTTCGAAGCCCACTCTCCTCCCAGCAAGCTCACTCGCATTGGTTCTGTCATTCAAGAATTCCAGATTTCCAACACTATCAGAAACGTGATCTTCTTTCACTGCCCGGTCACTTCAACTTCGCCATTCGTATCATTCCACACGTCAGGACATTCATTTCTCGTCTTCTTGCTCTGTCTGCCAAAGTAAAAAATCTCAACTCTTTCATTAACATTTCAGTAGAGGCAAGGAAAGATATCCGGATGTGGTCCTCTCTGTTACAACACTGGAACGGCTTATCTCTTTTCTATGACGACTTCATCTCAGCCCAGCACGACCTATCTGTGCACACCGACGCATCCTTCTCCGGTTTTGGCGGGTTCTTCTCTCAGCAATGGTTTTTTAACTCATGGCCTCAGGAAATAAAAACTCTCCCTCCTCAACTGAAATCTACCGCCCTACTAGAAATCTATCCCATAGTGGTGGTGGCTCATTTATGGGGACCCCGCTGGAAAAATAAGTCAATTTTATTTTACTGCGATAATCAAGCCACTGTTCACATTATCAAGGACGTTCTTCTTCTCTATTAATCAAGCAATTATTACACCGCCTCGTCTGGATCTCCGAATGTAACAACTTCATCATTCAGGCCCGCCGTCTTCCAGGAATCTGTAATAACGCTGCCGATGCCCTTTCTCGTCTTCAGATTCTCAGGTTCAGACGTCTGGTTCCATCGGCTCATCATTTCCCTGCGGCAGTCCCTCCATTCAGCTAACTGGTAATGAGATGAACCCAGCTATTCAAAACCTGCTCACTGCTACCCAGGGACACACCCTCACTCCTTCTGCTTGTTCCTCCTACTCCTCTGGTTGGTATGCCTTTTCATTATTCTGCAATCAAAACTGGATTCCTCCAACTCCATTCAACCTGGATTATATGACTGCCTTCCTCATCCACAAGACTACCTTCACTTATCCCCAGGAGCTATTAAATCCTATTTATCTGGCATTCAGTATCATTTCAGATTAGGTTAGTGTCTACCCCGCCCCTCCTGTCTCTCCCAGCCATCCATCTCTTGCTCCGGTGGATAAGCAAAAGCTTTTTTTGTTTCCTCCGTTGCTCCGAGTTTGCAGTTCCTTCCCAAGCCAGTTTCCCTTCAATAGGTATTCGTTGCAGCGATATCTCCTTAGTTCCTAACTCTCATTATATCCTGTTCCTCTGTACTTTCAAAACGGATCAGTTCTGTCAAGGTCAGTTCATTCAGCTCTGCAAGCTTAATTCTCCTTTATGCCCCTATTCAGCAATATCTCGCTACCTGTCTAGTCGTTGCCCAGATAATCCTTCGGATCCTTTATTAATTAACAGCAATCATTGTGTAGTTATAAGAAGCTGGTTTTTGTCCCACCTGTCCACCGCAGTTCTACACTCCCCATTCTTTTCGTATAGGTGCAGCTACCGCCGCAGCCAAAGTTAACATCAATCAACATATGATTAAAAGACTGGGGCGCTGGACATCCTCTGCAGTAGAAACCTACATTCACTCCTCTCTCTCAGACATTTCCACAGCTCAACAGAGTATTGCTCATATGCCTGGAGTGGGGGCTATCTCTCTGCCTGGGCCACCAGAGATTTCCCCCCAAAAAGGTTCTTCTTTTGGGGGCAAGTGAAGCTTCACTTCCCAACCTTGGGTCGGCAAATCCACCCCGTCCTCCGAGAAGGAAGGTTCTCTACACGAGTCAGAGGGGACCCCCGGCCAAAACCTTTCCTTTCTAACACCTTCACTTTTTGTATGCTTCTCTCCCTCAGTTCACGTTCGTTCATTCATTCGTTCGTTCGTTTGTTTGTTCATTCGTTTACAGGTTACCCTGGGAAGGAGCCGAGCTATCCAGTTCAGAGACCAAATCACTCGGTCCTGCACCTCCGGGATGGCGGCTCCTTCTTCGAGCAATGGGATCCTGATGTTTACGAATACCACTTAGCCACAGCTCCTGTCCACTGAATCTTAGATATGAAGGCAATAATAGTCAGTGGTCTCTCTTAGATTTCTTACTTGCCGTTGCTCAAGAAATCTAATACCACAATGGACACAAGAAGAAGTACAAAGTAAGCCTGGTCAGGAGGAAGACAACTTGGAAAAAACAGCAAAGAACTGATGATCGAAGATAAGTGAAAGTAGACATTCAGAGATGGACACTATTTGTATGTAAGGTTTATGAGTATAAGCTCACTGCCACTGTAGTGTAGTTGTTTATGGAAGATTATGATATTAAAGTGATTTTTGTTGGAACAAAAGCAATATAGAAAACATGTAATATAAAATGTGGTGATTTCATTAAATTCATTAAACATAGTGGTCTAAACATGTCTTCACTATGACAACCCAGCAGTCTCCCTCAAAAGATTTTATCAATGTTCTGACAGTGTTTTTTTGTTACATAGGTCAATTGTAACAATCTGCATCATAGTAGATCTAAATATAATCACCATTTAATTTATTAAAAGTAGCTCGGAAGTGCACAATTAGCATGCCATTGCAAGTCTTCCATCAGGGTGAGAGTGGGCGCCATGAAATTAGATTGTTATTTCCATTGTGTTAATAACCTTTCACTGGGTTGATTGGCATGAAGGAATGCTTCTGGAGACTGTTGAGCAGTTCTGACTGGTTCCAGTTGAAGCAGCTAGCTGGAACCACCAAAAGTACCTAGGATGCCTAAAACAGACTATACACATCTCAATTAATTATTTCACCATGAACATGCAACAGTATTATAATTGAAAAATGTATATGTAAAAAAAGCATATGTTTCTTAACAAATATCCCTCATTCAGAGTAGGAGGTCATGCACTCTACTAATGTCAGATTTTTTTTTATTTCTTTTGTTCTGAAAGGACCTGATCACTGACCACTGATCACTTAAGGTAAATCTGTCTCACTACTTCAAATAAAGTCGTGGTTGGCCTGATGTATCCACCAGTGCTCTACGATGTTCATGAGTTATGTCATGCCATGAAAGTACTTGTTTTGAACTTTCAAGCTGAAACATTATGCTACAACAAATGTAATCAATACATGTGGGGAACATAATGAGGCCTTTCCCTCACATATGACAACTCTTGACAAATTTAACCCACACCCAGCAAAGACGGCATCCAATTACTCTTTTTGGTATGCGACAGCTGTTATTTAACTCTAATTTGTATTGAATAAAGGCTTAACTTTAAGTATTGTGAAAGAAAATAAGAAACTGGGCATGTTGTACAACTTGTCTTTCATACTTGTAGAATAACATCCAAAAGGAACAGCTAAAAAGGTTCAAATCCCATTATCAATTATAAAGAGACAATACTCCGAGACCACACTGTGGTTGATCCCCGGAGCCAGCATCGCAGCCGTTGTGTGTGCTGATGCACTAGGGAGGCAAAATAAGCTGATCCCTGGAGCCAGCATTACACTTCAGCCATCAACACCTGACAGAAGGATATCTACATTATCATATGGAAGGAAGCGCAAATGGATGGAGACACCTATGGATCACATTAGTTTACTGTAAAGCTACGTCTTAGTTGGTGCTTATCTTCGCGAGAGCCGAGTTCAAATCAGCATGAAGTTTTAACATCTACTCTCGTGTAATGGAAATCATAATTATGTTACAGCTCGCCTCCTCAGGGCATTATTAAATTAAATACAACTAAATTAAATGACAAACTATTAAACACTTAGTAGTGCTGAATTTAGAAATACGAAAAGAAACGTAATAAATTAAATGACAAACATTTGAACTACAAGTCTTTTTCAATGCATTTGAATGTTGGAATTGTCTGATATGGTACCGGTACTTATGTGGTATAAGTAGTGAATATCAAACAATTCCAACATTTGAAGACATTGAAAAAGACTTATAGTTGGAATGTTTGTCGTTTAATGTATTAAGTTCAGAAAGGAGACATCTACTTAATTGTGAGAAAATTACAATTTATTGATTTGGCAAGAGATATGTCTGGTGGTAAATGAACATGACGGTTGGCGAGAGGGAAATAAGTTATGCTCGATATAGACAACCATATAGCAGACAGTTACATAATACATTCACGTTTATAATTTGGCCCTTGGCCTTATCCATTGGAACTTGATAGCCAACCCTATGCTGGCTGAACTATGATGAATGCAATACAGTGATTAAGAATGGCACTTGGGCCACCTTCCCTCAGAAGATAAGGCTGCTACCATTTGATTGCATAGTTAACCACCCGGTCCACAATTAGGGAGACACGACGGGGAAAGTCCCTCGATAGTAGCTTGTAAATTAACTATGCACTTGACCAATCGTCCAGCACGACAGCAATACAAGATGAGATAGAGATCTTGCTTGTAATAGTGCATGATGGTTACTTTTTGGCCCTGGCCTGGTTCAAGGAACTATGACGTTGCCCTATACTGACAGCATGATATGTATTTTATGATTAATGTAGATGCCAGCGGCGGGACAAGTGGAACTCCAGCCACATTCCCCCAAAAGAAGGAGGCTACCTAAGCCTCCCCCACCTTGCAGATCTAAACCACCCAGCGCTCAGGTAAGAAAAAAAAAACCTTACTCACCTAGAGATAGGGGAAACCTTAGTGAATCCATGGCCGAGGGTTACCCTTCCTCCGGGTTCTAAAATGACACTTCAATACTTCGAAATCAGTCACATAGACTTTGTTGCGCCAATAATAAGTCAGACATTCTTTCAAATGTAAAGTTTGTATACACCTGAAGTCCATCTCCCCATAGCTTTGATTAGGTGTGGAGCAATGTTCCTGGGTCCTGAACGAATGTCCGGAGTAGTTGTCATGAGGAAGGCCAGAGTGAAGGAGACACAGATAAAGGTGGTCACAGAACCAGTTCCTGGACGTGACTTTCCCTTCCGGGGTGAGAAACGGGATCCTGATTGCTGGCCATTGGACGCATTGACAGATATCTGAAAAGAGCAGAGGCAGGACAAATAATATGATGAGTTTTTGATAAATGAACATACACACCTTTGTTTTCCCGGTCTGATTTTGAATGTTTTAAATGTAAAAAGTACATGACCTGACATTGACGATGGAGATCTCCTATGCAGAGGTCCGAAGATGGGTTGAATGATTGGTTCCGGCAGGTAATTTCACCACATCGTAGAAACCCGCAGAAGACTAAAACAAACATTGCTTCCAAAAGGACATCTTTGTATGGAGAAAAGCAGCCTGAATGTAGGGTGTTGATCATAGATTCCAGAACTTCCTTTGTAATAGGCAATTTGGAAGATGAAGGTTTGGAAGCAGACCGTTGAATCTCACAGATCAGCATTTGTATCCAAGGAAGAGATGATGAGGGATATTGATTCCAAGCAAACAAGTGTGAAACTGTCGACCTGACAAGTCTTCATAATGGTGAGGGAAGAGGATCTGCCTTTATTGATAATAGCTACTGTGGAAAGGCTGTTGCAATTAAAGGTTATGATCTTTTTTGACCATTGATGCCCCTAGATTACAGCTGCAACAATAATAGGATACAATTCAAATAAAGCTGAAGATTACTCTGCAGAGGGAAAGGACAGCATTTCGAGGGGCCAATTCCCGTAGAACCATTTGGAACCTGAGATACCACCGAAGCCCCCGAGAGGGGGCAGCATCGGTATAGATTGAGAGAATCCGCGAAGGTAATCAAGTCATTGTAGAATAAGATACGTTGAACACTTCTAAGTGCCCTGTCTTTTTTCACCATTTAAAAAAGCTTGCAGTGATTAGGACCCTTTCCTGCAACAAATGGTCCATGGAATGGGGCTAGAACATTTTCTGATGATTTTATTGGTTCAAAATGCATGACGAAAAAGCATGAAAAAAAGTTTGGTAGACGTGATTAGAGTGCTCTGTTGTTGTAGTTTCTGTGGTGAGACAAGGAGTGCTTAATATTGCTGTTTGTTGCTTAACTTTTAAAAAAGTCTTCCGTATATTTATCAATACAGTATATTGATATAATATATATATTTTTTTCTTTATCATGACATACCTACCAACAACATATATTTTTGTTTGTTGCATTTCCTGCAGTTACGGAAAAACAAGCTTCCGGTTAATGCAGTTAGAAACCTTTTTTTTATTAGTAACCATTTCTAATCTAATAGAAATCTTACTTACCTATATTATTTATTTATAATTATTTGGAGATTTATTGTATTTTAGTGTTTTTTATTTTTTTACCTACGCTTGTTTGTGTGTGTGTTTTTACCCTTTTTTAACTTTCAGTTATTTATTAATACGTTTGTAACAGGGTGGTCTTAGCACCTGTTACTTTTGTTGTGGGTGTCCGCTGAATGACGAGAGAGACAGAGGGATGTAGTTGATGCCGAGCGTGCAGCGTCTCGGTATGGACAAGTCTTCACAAAGCAACGTCAGGGCATGCACGAGAAGACTGCCCGTGGGTGTTCTCCACTGACCTTCAATGTTTCTAAAATGTAAAGGTCTAAAGATAACTGGACTCGATTTTGTCCAGCATTTTTGTTACAACTATAATTCCTTTGAAATGTACTGGTGAGACTATAGACATGTTTTTTTGTTTGTTTGTTTTGTTATGTATGAATGCATAGTTATGGTAAAAACATTTCTGGTTATCCAAATACATCATTTGGCATACAAAATAATGCTACAATGTTTTTTATCATTTCAGCACATTTTTGTAATGTTTTAATAAAAAAATGAACACCCTTGGATTTTGTAAATTACTGCAATTATTAAATAGCTATAATTACTTTCCAGCAATTTTTCTTACTTTTTTCTTCCTTACAATTTTTCTTACCTCTCTCAGGCAGTTCCTCTCAATGGTGCTGTGTAGCTCCCTTACATACCATGTGGGCAGCGTTGATTGACAATTAATCATTCAATCAACGCCTGGCCACATGTATCTGGTAGGTATTAGAATTAACCCTACCCCTGCCAACCACCACCACAGTCCCAATAAGTTTTTGGTAGGAGTATCACTGTCAAAGTAAACTAATTTTAAAACATTTTCTTCTGTCTTTGTAATATATTATATTGCATACAGCTCCTGTAAACGCTAACTTGGTTTACATCACTAGTTTCTGTATTTTATTCATGCATTCTAGTCACACGCAATCACACCTCATTTATCTGTGGATTTCACACATCCATGGACCTATGTCCCCCCCAAGCACGCAGATAAACGGAGTTCCACTGTATATGGAAATGTCTTCTAACCAGAGTGAGCTTAACTTGAATAAGTCATGTAAGGCGCTGATTGCCGAAGAACAGTAACATCTGTTAAAAAGGACATACCTCTAAGGTGGTGTATTCTGTGGCGAGAAAATACATTACACAATTGTCCTTTGAGAGTTTCTTGAGATAAAAAAGTCTGGATTTCTTGAGATATAAAATCTTGGTTTTAATCGCATATTTAATTGATACAATTGCTGCACCCATCTACACTTGTTTTATTACTGATGCTATTATTATTATTATTATTATTATTATTATTATTATTATTATTATTATTATTATTCAAAAAAACAACCCAGCATAAAACCCCTAGTGGCCACAAAAAATGCGGCATATGTAAACAATGGTTTTCACCTGCCGTTCTGCACTCACTATCAAATTAGTACTTTGCCATCATTAAGCCATTTAAATGATATTGAAATGTATTCAAATGAAGAAAAGAGCATGGAATTGGGCAGGGATCAGGAAGCATTATAATGGGATGTAATGATTTTGCCTTGCACTTGGGCAATTGCTGACCCTCCAAAAACTTTGCACCTCCTCTTACAAGGTGCAAACCATTGTAGAAGTGAGTAATTAAGAGCTGTAGAAAACCACACGGCTGCAGAGACCTGTCATTGGCCTCAGGATGGCTAGTGTGCGTGTTGAGTAATTTGCATTGCTCTTAAGCTTACATAGGCCTCAGTGCAAAATAACTGCCTGGTGGCTAAGCAATTTGGATTTGGTAGCCGCAATTGTTTGCACTACACCTATCCATGCATCAGCCCTAGTATGTCCTAAAGTTTACTGCTGTTCAATTGGCCTGCTCAGTAGAAATGCCTGGGCCTATTAAAGATGAATAGAGATTGCTTTTCTTTGCTATTGTACTGAATTTATTGGGAGCAGGAGCAGATCAGAACTGCTCATCTGATATTCATGCCTCAAGAACAAATGAGGACATCTATAGGATCAAAGAAGCTTAGTCCGTGGGTAATATACACTCTCTAATTAATGCCACAACTTACAAAAAATGCTTCAAATGAATGTGTGATCATTATACATAAAGTATAGCCGTATTTCTTTTGATAAATAGGGTACAATAGTGACCTTCAACAATACGTCTTTTCTGAAACCTCGGGACACTTCAGAGACACACTGATTAATCTTGCTCAGGTATGTTATAGATTAAAGTTTAGAACAAGTCCTTTGTAGTTGGGTTCTCTGTTTTGTTTAAGGACATAGTTAAAAAAAAAATTGTTCACATTTAAAAAAAAAAATCTGTTTATTATCCTTTAATATGTGTTATTCATCACAATGTATTACTGCTTCTGAACTCTTGTGATAGTGTCTGAGCAAGGTAGCATTTCTGTATTGAGGCCAGTATAAAAATGACCAATAGGCATGTGCAACGACAAGTTAACCACCCCCTGAAACACACGTTTGTTAAAGATTTGGAATGGAAAATATCTAAGATGCTTACAATTGCAAAGGCAAAATGTTTTCACAGAGGAATTTTAACAGCACGTACTGTAGTACTGTAGTACTGCACGTACTAGTAAGGAACTATATAGAACAACACAATGATTTAACTGCACTTGCTAGTTTTAATGTATTGTTATGATACTGTTTCTGTTGCATTTGACCACTTCAATTATACATGTATTTATAATCTGCCAATGTTCCAGCTAATGTGTGTCTCTTTTTGCAAATGCCGGGAATGTTGATGTATTGTTTTCCTGGACATATAAAACATATATAAGGAGGCTTGGTGGTCCAGTGGTTAAAGAAAAGGGGTTGATACAAGGAGGTTCCAGGTTCAATCCCAACTCAACCACTGACTCACTGTGTCTGACCTTGAGCAAGTCACTTGTGCTCCGTCATTCGGATAAGACGTAAAACCGAAGTCCTATTGTAAGTGACTCTGCAGCAGCAGTTGTGATGCATATTTCAACCCCTAGTCTCGGTAAAGGCTTGGACACACCACGTGTGGCACGTCCAGATTTCTCCCATCAATGTGATCTGGCAACAAATTCAATCAGCTAAAAAGGAGAGGAAGGAGCTCCATGTGACATTCCTGGATTTGGCTAATGCATATGGTTCAGTGCCACATGAACTTCTTTGGGCAGCATTTGATTTTTTCAGTGTACCGATGACAATAATTTAGTGAAAGCCTACTTTGGAGATTTGCAATTTAGTTTTTCAACTTCAGAATTCAGCACTACATGACAATGCCTAGAAATTGGAATAATGGCAGGATGCACCATTTCTCCACTGGCTTTTACCATGCAATGGAAGTAATCATTAGGGCATCAAAATGGGTAGTGGGAGGAGAGCGCTTGGCTTCTGGAATGCGACTACCACCAATTCGAGCATACATGGATGACATGACAACTATGACTACAACAGTAGCCTGCACTAATCGGTTATTGGGCAAATTAACCAATAACATTGAATGGGCACGAATGCTATTCAAACCCACTAAATCAAGGAGCATCTCTATAATTAAAGGTAAAGTAGTAGATAAAATGTTCCACATTAATGGTGAGGCAATACCAACAGTGTCTGAGAAGCCAGTGAAAAGTTTTGGGAGGTGGTACGAAGGGGATCTAAAGGACACAGTTCGTGTGGGAGAAGTTAGACAGCAAGCAGTGGAAGGGTTTTAGAGCATAGACAGCAGCACTTTACCAGGCAAACTAAAACTCTGGTGCTTTCAGTTTGGTCTGCTGAGGTTGCTGTGGCCACTGATTGTGTATGAGGTTTCTTTAACAACAGTAAAGAAGCTGAAAACTATAATCAGTTCATACAATAAGGAAATGGTTGGGAGTTCCACGCTGCCTCAGCAGAGTGGGACTTTATGGTAAAGGAATACTGCAGCTACCAGTCTCCGCTCTAACTGAGGAGTTTAAGTGCGCCAAGGTCCAACTGGAAATTAGTAGAGTCACGCGACAAATGCGTAAGGGAGGCAGCACCTGTGTTGAAAACTGGAAGAAAGTTCTGGAAGATGCAAAGGCTGCCTTTCGACATAGAAGAGGGGATCTTGGTCTCAGTTCAGCTCCTCCTACATGGCACAAGGCAGCCCCAGCTCAACGGAGGAAGCTGGTAGTCAACGAGGTGCAAAAGCAGGAGGAGAGGATGAGGTGTGTAAAGCCCAGGCCAAGCAGGGAGAATAGATGAGATGGATGAGATGGGAGAGTGTGGAACAACACAAGATCGGCTCGCAAGACCTATGGACAGTGGAACAGAGCAGGATCAGTTTCCTCATCAGGTCAACGTATGATGTTCTCCCATCACCACAGAACCTAAACCTCTGGGTAGGAGAGGATCCCTCATGTCCTTTGTGTTCATCACCTGCAACATTAAGGCACATTTTGACAGGATGTAAGGTGGCTCATAGCTAAGGAAGGTTTACTTGGCACCATGACCAGGTGCTACGATGTTTGGCCTTAGCATTGGAAGACAAGTGTAACATGACCAATAAGTTGCCACCCGTTCCATCAAAACATTACACACAAAAGACAACATTCCTCCGCCCAGGAGAGCAACCGCCAAGAAAAGGTGTTAAAACCAAGCCTCGCCCAGGACAACTGGAAGCTGCTAGAGACTGGAAAATGCTGGCAGATGTTGGTCAACGGCTTATTTTTCCACCTGAGATTGCCACCACTAACCTTCGACCAGATATTGTCTTGTGGTCTGGATCAGCGAGCCTTGTTCACCTGGTAGAGTTAACAGTGCCATGGGAGGAGGCTGTAAAGAGGAAGAAACTGCGGTATGCTCAACTAGCCGCTGAAGTGGAACAGCGAGGATGGAGAGTCCGGGTTTACCTAGTGGTGGTGGGTTATCGAGGACAACCCGGTTTCTCAGAGACGTCGGATTCAGTGGCCAGAGGTGCGTTGCACAGTGAAGAACTTATCTGAAGCAGCAGAGAGGAGCAGTAACTGGCTGTGGTTGAGAAGGAAAGATTCTGGTTGGGTATCTCAAGCACAATAGAAAGAAAGAAACGCTCATGTATGGGTAAGTAAGCTGGGCTGAGTTGAGTGGGGGACGGAGGGGGATGATGCTGGGATGCCAGAATCACCGTCGAGCCCTCTTGAAGTGTCGTGGGCTAGTCGACGAAACACAGAGGATGGACCTGATATAACCTGTTAAGTACATTAACTGAAGTATACTACTTTTTTATTTTTTTACAAGGGTGATCAAGTTTATTTACATTTGCAGTTACTGCATAATAGCAATTACAGCAAATCCTGTATTTCCTGTCTCAGTGATGTAGAGATCTGTCACTTGTTCTGCGTTATCTGGGAAATCAAGCCTATGTTCATCCATCAACAGGCAGCATAGTTCAAATACTGTTTTGTCACAGGAATAGTTTCTTCTTGTGTGGCATTCTTCCTCACAATTCGCAATATTCTCCATAGTGCAAGGACACAGATGATCTTCAGCATCGTACAGATGAGGAACAGTGTACATCATGAGTGGCTGACCATGCGGTGCAGTGCTGTTTCGCTGGGCGCTAATACAATCAGTGTTCTAAATGTGAGCGACTGTGTTCAATTCAATAACTTGTAATCGTTTGCATAATACAAGAAATGTTGTCAGAAAAAAGTCAATTTTAATATAGAGTACATTATCATTAAGGACCTGCGATATTCAAGGTAGAATTACAACAGCCTGGACTACCAGGTGTTCAGTACAAAACCTTGAATTGACGATCAAGCACCTCCAGTGAAACTGATGTAAAAACATAATTATGTAATCAACACATCAACTACTGGCTATTTATAAAATATTCCCAAAAATGAGGGACAATTATGGCCATTCTACAATGAATGCATTTGAAAGGAAGCTTAACTACAAAGAAGCCCTGAATACAGTAATGTTCGATATAACTGACATTTGTGTGTGCAATCTCTCAATGAATAAATACACAAATTCTTCAGAAAACACGTAGCAAACCGGGGAATAGCCTCAGCAAATTACATGAGCAAACCATTGTAAAATATGGGCTTAATTTGAGGTGGATTTTAATGTCATTGGATTCGTGTCTTACAATGCATACATAAATAAGGCTTACATGACTGTATGGAGTGTCCCGCCCTATTTATTATTATTTGTATTTTTGTTTGGCGCGGGTAAAAGCGCTGCCTTTATATGTATATTTAAAACCCGTGAGGATGCATGACTGATCAGCTACTGATTATTTAACTAGCTGACAGTCATGCATCCTTACCAAATGCGTGCAGACTGTGGCCGAGGGGTAATAAGATAATTAATAGCTAGTTAACCCTCGGCCAGAGTATAAGAACCGAGAGCTGTCTGTGCTGTGTGTGGAGTTTTGGAGTAGAGAGCGAGAGAGAGCGGAGAGAGCGGAGAGAGAGCGGAGAGAGGACATAAAACACTACTAAAACGTGCTGGTTTAGCCAGCACGCCACTTACTTGTTTGTCTGTTTATTCGCTTGGCCCTCGTGCCCTTTTGTTTTGTTGTTTTGTTTAAATCTTTTGTTTTGTTTGTTTATTAATAAAATCAACTGAACGCCGCTATGCTCAGTTTCTACCATCCATTGTTGTGGTTTCAGTTTCTTCCTGGTCCGTGACGTCATCACACTCACCACTGCGAGCCAGCTTGTCACAATGACATAGCATTTTTTATTTCTTTATTTATTTCTCTTTTTTCAGACTTTTACTTACAATTGACATTGTTACAGGAATACCAAATATGCTACTATTAGGACAGGTATATTTAAATAACCAACCTGCAGCAATTTCATGAAACAAAACTGGACCAGTGATTTGTCTAAGAAATCCCCTGAGAAGTGTTTTTCTTCCTTCATACTCTAAAAAAGGTTCATCCACAATTGTATGTTCTCCATCCTCACAAAACCCCCAACACTTTCTATTCTTTGGTTATGGTTACTAGAACCATACACAAAACTTGCATGGCTAGCAAAACGATCGGTGGCATTTTGTGTGAGAAACCTTTGCATCTGCTCCACTTACACGTTTTCCATTCCACAGTCTGCCCACACCCGTTTGGGACAGCCAGCTCTTGCCTTTACAGCCTCTATAAAATAAGCAGCTATTACTCTAGGGTTGCCATTAGTGTACATCAAGCCAGATTACACTGCGTGAAAAGCCATCAACGCATCCATTTATACAGAGACCATAAGGTTTCAATTTATCGTAAGAGTCAAGGTGCCACATAAAATTTGGACCAGGGTTGTGGTATCTTCGCCGTCTGAGCCTTCTTACACTTCGATGCATAACACCAATGGGATCAAGAATACTTAGAAGCAGCCTCACGGTTTTTCGTTTTAGCACAAATCCACACTGAATACATTTTAAATGCATCAACCTGTATCCAAGCAGTTGTCCGGAAGCCTGTTTGTTCCATTATGTTGCATGCAACATCAACAATATCAGAGAAGTGTTTCCGACGATACAGCCTTTTGTCTCTCAGTATGTTTTGTTTTGTAGTGTCCTGAGGCAAGATAGTTTTTTCGTATGTACGAGATAATCCCATAATTTATTTTTTTTCCACCTTGCAGTTCAGGGCTTCTATACAAACAAATGTTTTTTAAATACTATTTTATTCTCATTTACCCAAACGGAAATATATTTTTGTTGGATAATTTCGAATCAATAGTGTAATGTTAAATACACTTTTATCCCCCTTAATTATTTTCCAAGGAGTTAGTAAGTAAGTTAGTACAAATAAGCATAACAGCGACTGTCTTTTTATGGGCTTTGACGTGAAATCACAAAACTTACATTGCAGTGACAGAACAAGAACTGGAACTTTTGGTCTTTGTACATTTAGTTGACTGAGTAAATGATCTTTAATTCATGTTTTTCTTCTTTAATTTATATTTTCTTTCAGTCATTTTATTACATAGTACTATTTCTATTTTTTTTTTAATACAGATTACATTAGCACATGATCTTGCTCAGGGAAGGTCTGATAATGTGGCAGTATGCAGAGCATTGTATGTATTTATGTATTTTTAATGTCAGCACTATATGAACTGCCCCAATAAGAAGCCCGGTAATTGAAAAAAACTAGAAAATGAGGAACATTTATATGTATGTGGGGTATAAACAGAGATCACCAAGTGCCAGAAACATGCAATCCTTGCATATATTTTCAACTCCTGAAGGCTTAGTATAACACATTATTTTCATAATGAAATGTTCTCAATTAAATCTTTAGTAGAAAAAATGTAAAGATTAAATGAGACCACTCGGCCAAAGAGGATTGAAGCAGTCGAGCCCAGGTATATGTGGGTGCAGAAAATATTATAAAACTGTATTGATCCTTTGAAGAACAGGATCCTGAGGACTCTTCCATTAATGCACCAGACCAAGGACTCCCCAAAAGCAGATCTTGCAATTTATTCCTTTGAGTTATGGCAAGCTACTTTATTATTTAACACTATTTGAGTTTGTTAATAAGGACTGGAAGGTCAAGTTTTTGAGCACAAATCTGTAGCAGTGTAAAACATTCTATTAACAAACAAGGACATTAAACAATGTAATTCAATGTGGAAAACTTCATTAAACATGTTATATATATTTCAAAATAAAATAAAATAAAAACACCCTCTCATTGAAAATAAAAAGGCAGACATTTTTAAGATGGACTATGTCCCGGTGTCATGAAAAATAGTGTCCCTGTGAAATAGTGTCCTAAGTTTAACCTGATTGGTCAGACTGTATAGTGACATCACGCCTCTAACCCTAACCCTAGCCCCAATCCTAGGACAGTATTTCACGGGGTTTCTATTTCACATGAAAACGGGGCACAGTCCATTGAACAGAAGCCAGAGTGTTCCACTTCACTATAGAAACCTCTCAAAACTCCCCGATGTCCATTTCCCACATATCCTGGAGTGAAGTCTTTGTACAGGGCCCCGCAATATCTGCACTCTGTAATGTGGAACTCAGTGTGGTACTCCTGAATGTACTCCCTTGTGAACAACTTCTAGTTTACACCTGATTGAATTGCAAGAATGTTTAATGTGTTATTTAATGTAGTTCCAGTTGTTTCAAGGTACTTAAACAAACAATCACATACAGATTTGTCAAAAATAATATTTGAAACAGATAAATGTTTCTTCAGCACAATGGAGGTTACAGCTTTACTTATTTTATCTGAGGTGAAAACCTAAAAAAAAAATGTAACATGAAGCAAACCTTCATACCGTACTGCCCATTTAAGATGGACCTCCAAGTGCCAACTTACGCTATATTGGTCCCTTGGCTTATATATAGGGACCTACCTAATTCGCGATTTCGCGGAAATCGTGAAATTGAGGGGTCACCGCGAAATTCACCTCTTAGGGGCCAATGCATACAAACAAGTACGGAGAGGAAAGAAAAAAAAGAAACCGCGTTTAAATGAACTATTGCACAACGCAGTGACGAAACTACGATCTTCCTTCTGTAGATAGCCCATTCTTATTCCTTCGCCGTCCTGTGTGCATTGCACTTAAGCAAAAACAAACAAAAAATGTCCACAAGTAACATTTACAAAAGAATTTCTCCAGAGCTGTTAACGTTCTTGTTTACTATTCAAATGACAGAGTTTTAATCAGCCTATCAATGCGTCTTTACTGCTTTTATGTGACCTGTACTGTGCAGGAGGGGGCGGGACAAAGTTGGTGCTGCATTGTTGTTTTGATTTAGGTTGCTAAAATCTAGTTTTCAGCATTGGAGGTAAAATAGTAGAAATGGACGACAAAGAAAGCAAACTATATTTCGGCTGATGATCGTTTCAAGATATTTCCCAAATAAACTACATGCAGAACGAGGTAATTGTTTTCCATATCTTAATGTGTATTTGGAGAAAATACGATCGATCGCTATTTAGCTTCAGAATCACACAGTAAACAAAAGGCTACTACAGAGCCTGCTGAACAGAACGTAAAATAAACATCTTTCAGAAACCAAACTGGAAAGTCAGCCCAGACAAAAAGTATTCCTGTCTGCAAGTTAAATCAGTACTAAAACGATCCAGCACAGCCACCTAGCTTCAACCTGCTGCTTACAGTTGGAATTTTAGACCCGAATAGCCACGTCTTCTTTGTTTTGACTCGGTACTAATAAAATAAATTATTGGATGGGACAAATAACATGACAACGAACGTGTTGCATACATTGACTTCATTAAAGTATGCCGGATGCCCTTGTGTAACCGAGTTTTTGGGCTGTTTCTAATCGATTTCCACATCTGTATAACTTGGCAACGCTTTGCTTTAACTTCCAACCAATTCAGTGGATGCAGACATGCAGTCTCAATGTATGGGCAAGTCAACTGCAGGGGGATGCTGCATACTCGCCTTTAACAAATGCCAGCACTCTGTTTTAGTAAGGAAGCAATTTTTTAGCCTTTTAGTGTTCTGAAATACTGTCTACTTAGGTTTAATTAATGTTTAAACATGTCCGCGAAATTTCCGCGAAATCCTAATTTTATTCCGCAACATACCCGTGAAAAATACGTAAATTTACCGCGATTTAAGTAGACCCCTACTTATATATAGACTGCTTACAAAAAGGACAGTGATACAGCAAAGTGATATGTAACAGAAATAAAAGAGAGTTTGTTACGCTTAAGTAAGGGACTGTAGTTACACAATAGCTGTTACCATTAAAAATGACTACACAACCTAATTATGTCCATAAATGTGGGCTTCACTTCAGCCGTTTTAAAATGATATGTCCAACATTGAAATAGTAAATCGCTACACTCATACTTATAATATCATGGGGAAAAAAGTTTATTTTTCCAATTAAAAATGTAAACATTGCATCCGTACACACACTGTGCAAAATATATCAGCATTTTAACCATACAATGTAATATATTTTAATACTACTTATGTGCATAAAGCTTAATTAAACAGTATTACTATAAGAGGATGTAAATAGATTTTTTAAAAGTGATGTTCACCTGTATCATCTGCTTAGCAATGGAAGTTAACTACGTGTGTGGGGATAATATCACCTAACTAGCATACATAATGAAAATAACAAAGGACCTACAGTAGAATAGAGCCCTATGGAACACCGCAGACAACTTCAGATCTTTCAGATTTTGTCTCCCAAATAGAGAAGAACTGAAATCTATGGGAAAGATAAGACTTGAGCCAGGATAGGACAAGGGCAGACAGTCCCACTGTGTTTTCAAGATGATTCAGTAAGATGGAGTGGTCTACAGTATCAAAGGCACCACTTAGGTCTAAGAGAATTAAAACTGATGGAAAACCCAAGTCAGAGCTTATCAGCAGATCATTTACAACTCTGACAAGGGCTGTCTCGGTGCCATGTGCAGCATGGAATCCAGACTGACACTTCTCAGATACACCATTAAGAATTAGAAATGTTTGAAATTGATTTGCAACAACTCTTTCTAGAACCTTATCTAAGAATGGTAAATTGGAGATTGGCCTATAGTTATTCAAATTGTGTTTCTTAAGCATAGGCTGTACCACAGCTACCTTAAGTGCTGAGGGAACCATATCAGAGGAAAGTGAACCATTTATAATTTTTAAAATGTGGATATTAATAGCACCAGAAACATAATTTAATGATTTCCATAATAATGTGTGGCACGATGGCTTGAGGTTGATGTCAGACCAGGAAATGCAGGACACAGTATTGTGAGTGATGAAGCGCTGATGCGTGGTTTATTTATACATTTTAACAAAACAAAACATAGAACAAACAAAATGGCATGTTGGCCAAAATAAACAGACAAACAAAACAGTGGACAAAACCCAAACAAGTATCGTGCTGGTCCTTCCAGCATGAAGAGCAAGTGTTATTATTTTAAATGGTCCTCTTCTTCTCTTTCTCCTGTTCTCCACTGCCAACACAAAAACCCTGAGTGCGAAATCAATGACTCTTTTAAGCAGCTGTGCCGGGATTTGATTGCTAATCATTCAAGCTGAAGTGATTGTGACTTCCCCATGCCCACATAAAAACATACATTTTAACTCACCTGTGCTAAATAACCTAAACTATACAAAATAAACCAAATACACCTAGGGGCTTTGGGGGACCCCGTCACATGATGTTACTAGCGGCCAGCGACAAAATAGCAAATTATTATTGAATTGAAACTGCCCCAACGCCCCTTATACACCAGCCCCAACTGCTCTATACCTTACATCAGGGGTCCCTAACCCTGGTCCTGGAGAGCTACTGGGTCTTCTGGTTTTCGTTTCAACCAAGCTCTCGGTTACTTAATTGCACCAATTATTGGCTTAATTAGTCAAGATTAACAGGTCTTCCAGATCTTTAGCCATTGATGACATAGACACCTATAAAACCTGAGAGTTTGGGGCTCTCTAGGACCAGGGTTGGAGACCCCTGCCTTACATCATAGTGTCTTGACTTTTTTTACATAAATTATAAATACATCCTGGTTCAAAAGAATTCTGATGTAAAACCTATTTTCCTCTCTTTCCATTTCTGGCACAGAGAGGATCAAAGTAATTTTTTCACTTGAAGTGTACGAAATACAGTGAGTATATGTTATAGCATTGTAAAATGTCTTATGCATTGACTTAGAAGATCAATCTGCAACCTAGCATATACAATTGATTCAGGAAACGATATTCGCATTGCACAATTAATTTAATATGACTGTTAATTATTTTATTTGCATGTGATTTGTTTTGCTGATTCAGTCTTTATTAAACGAAAAATATCACTACAAAATGTGCTAAAAAAATGTACCGGACAGTCAGATCTTTTGCGCCATAATCAGTTGCTCTAAAACTGTGGTCTAGTAATATTATTGACTGTTTACACACAAAAATGTATTTACAAATACAAAGTACACCCACACACAAAATAATACACACAAACACGCATGTACAAATACACATAAACACATCCATATTTTCTTGTTATAAGGTAAAAGCAACAGTGGGGTGAGGGAGGGTATTTTCGCGCTAAATGGAATGCTAGAAAGTACTTTTTTTACCCAGGAAAGGGCATTGACGCTTGGGTATAGAGTCGCTGGTGTGGCACTATCTACCGCGCATCAAAAAAAAAACAAGCAACACGAAGCGACGCGCTGGTGAGCCCAGGCCTTAAGTCTCTTTGGATAAATGCATTTGCTAAATGACTAATTAATAATAATATTGATGCTTGTTGTTGGTATGCAGTCCAACTCCACAAAATTCATCAGCAAGTTCAAGCATAGGAACACTTTTTCTCTCATTATAATACCCCTACAATGTCATCACTTCTTCAGAGATACCATTTATCAATTTGATTTTAGTGTTTTGTGTTACAGTAAATATTTTAACAAAATGTACTTTGTATCTAATCACACCCATATTAGTAATATTGCTTACCTGCTTTACATTTAGTAAAACAAATAAAATAAAATAAACAGAATTTAACTGTGTAGGGTCTTCCTAATGTTAAATATCCCCAGCAACCTGGCTCTTTAAATCTTTTTACTCTGTGAGAGACAGCCCTGCTTGCAATACATCATTTGAATGACGAGAATCAGAGCTTTAAAACAAGGTCCTACTTGTGTATTTCCGGTGTAACGGGGTGAAAGGTCCAAGCCTACCCCCACCCTTGTTCACATCACCTTCTCAAGAACCCGGAGGTCTTTAAAATGCAGCAAAACAATCACTGGTAGTGTACATAGGTACAAATGTTTATTTTGCACTGGATACTGCACACAAATTGCCAATGATTAACACAGACCAGCAGGTTGTATCATCAATAACAGACAAGATCATGACTGACCTAATCATCCTCTCTCTCCTAAGGAAGGACACAGCATTATGTAATCCGCAGCCCTGCCTACTCCTAACAGGATTAATTATTTAAAAAAATAATTAATAAACTCCAAGAAATAAACTTATTTACCAGTCATACTTTTACAATAAAACATTCATATATTTTACTTTAAACATGTTTCTTCTCATTTATACATATGTGTTCAACCTGCATGCACACCGTCTTTGTTTACAAACGATCGTTAAACTAGTATATTGCTTACTTACTATCATTGTCATTATTCTTTAATCGTTAACTATTACCAGTAAAGACTGAAAATGAGCATTATCCCTTTTAGAAGAAGATTATGAAACATATGGCAATAACAAAACACTTGTTCCCATGTATAGCTACAGTAACTTAATTAATGGAAGCACCCTAATCTAATTACAGCAATACACTGTCATATATCAAACACACTTAACAGCATTAACAGCATGCACAATACATAATAAACCCACGGCTCTATTGCCAGTAGAATAACAATCACAATAATAATCACAATAACAGGCAATTCAATATTACAGTGAGGGTCTCACCCTCACATCCGGTAGTGGACCATGTCAGTAGTGAGCCGTGAAAGCAAGTGTTTTGCAATGTTACTGTAAGACAGACCTACCGAGGTGCAGTAAACATTTTCAAACAAAATCTCTTCTCTTCCTTTTTTGATTACGGTGTAATTGTTAATAAAAAATAGGAAGGTATACAATATCTTTGCATTACTGGTGCTTCCATTATAAAGCACATTGAGTCCAGGTTGAAACCTAAGACCCATCCCTGAAATAGTAACCCCATCTCTGAAGTTCTGAACAACTGAAAGGTATCATTGGAAGATGTCATATTTAATAACATATTGTGAGATGGTGTGACTTTGACACTTCTGGATTGTTTTTTTTATATAAAGACACTCCAGAATACAAACTTTGATTTCTATTTGGGTGGTGAAAATAAGCTTGACAGGTAGAATCAATGAGGAAGATATTGCCTCAAGCACTTTCTGTGTGTTAAAATCTACAAAAACTGTGTTTGATTGTGTCTCATCATTTACAACAAAGAAGTGTTATGGGCAGTATTCTGAATTTAATAAACCTTTTTCATCATATTTGTTAATAACGCTGTTTCCCTTTTCAGAAAGGAGATAAACATATACAATTGATAATTGATAACTATGTACCTTTTTGCAGGAAATCAGATGCAAGGGTGTGCAGATCCAGTCATGGCTGCTCAGGATGCTATGGTAACCACCAGAACATTTCAGATTATTGTCCACAACAAACTAGCTTCAAATGACTGTGATTTAGAATTCATGCCGCAGTAAAACCTATTGATGTTTCCTGTAACATTGCAGTTTCTATGAGAGGCTTGCCAGCAGAAAACAGGGGGCATAAAAACATGCTGGTAATGATCCTGTGTTACAAGAGCTACCAGCAGCTGTGGATGGGTAATGAAAGACTAGGCCTTAAAAGAAAAGAGAAAAAATGCTTAACAGGGCCTAATTACAGAGTAGGAACCTGGAAGAAATGACAAGAAACTCCCATACACAATACTATGATCTTGTAGTCTTGATGTGCCTGGTCAAGCAAAGGTCGCTCTGCTTAACACACTGTTCTTTTCTAATTCTGGACTGAATTACATTTCCTTTTTGGTGGTGGTACACATACAGGTTTTTTTTTTCACCGCTTCCAAATAAAATAATATTTGACAATACCAAATTGTGCAATTTTAACAATGTGGTAAACCTGCATGTGTAGCATGAGGACATGCTTGGACATACTCCCTGCTACTGAAAATATATACAGGTTGGAAATGGTTAAATTGTATTTGTAGTCTGGCTACGCCACAATTGAAATTTACCATCAAATTATTATAGTTAGTTAACATTCAATTAGTTACCATTCTAAATAATTGAAATTATCACGCAAGGTCAGCCCCACTCAGGTCAAACATATGCTGCATTCCCAGCTTAATAACATCATCATACCATCTGTTTAGCTCAAGGCTACAGAAATGGTTTTCAGTGATTATCCTGTATGTACTTTGTGTCATGCAAAGACAAAGTCCCATTGGTCTACCAACTGAAAGAATAGCGTGTTTTTGTTATCCCTTAACCTAAAAATGTAATAAAAAAGTATATAAATAGAATACAGTGCACAGTTCTGTATTGAGTAAAGTAAGCTGGACTGATTCAGAAATTATAAAAGATATCAAAGTGAAGGGGAACGAGACCCCAGTACCAGTGAGAGTGTTTCATAATTTAACAACAGTACTAAAGAAGAGCCTCTATGGATACCAAGACATAGGAGAGTGCTGAGCATAGACAAGATCCACATGGTCTGAATACATTTGAGGAAAAGAGTGTCTTAACAACTTTAAAAAATGTAAAAGAAGAAGAAGAATGCAATATGTCTATTGCATCATGAAATGTAGGTGTGATGATACATTATTTAAGACATAAGGGAGTTGCTTAACCGTGATTCGACTGAAATGTATTCAGTATTTATATTTATTTATTTACTCAGGTAAAGCCTACCAAAATGGTACTAAAAGCAAGTGAGTTGTCTAAAAAGCACACCATTTTTTTCAGTTTTTAAGGAAAAATTCCACAGTATTTCTGGCCAGGACATTGCATGTGTTATACTTTAATGCTATGATGGGTATTTTCTAGAACTTTGTGTTGCAATCAGTAAGTGTTAAACATGAAAACAAAATAAATTAAATTAATGTTGTGCCTTTTATTTTGTTATATTAGCTGCTATTATTTTTCTCACTTTAGTTCTCTGTGTCCGAGACAGATCATCATAGTTTGCATACAGAATCTACATGTGAGTACCGTTTTTATTAACCTCATTTTTTTTTCAAATGTGTTCTCTTAAGTTACCTTTAGAGTGCTACTGTTTCAGGGTTCACATGTATTGCTGTACTGCAGAATTAATAATAATATAGAAGGATCTCTCTCTCCCCCTAGTGTTCTTTATTCAAACTTCAAAACAAAATCTTAATTATTCAACTTTTTTTTGCAGGATCTTTTTTAAACCATGTTAAAACTACACATTCCTCAGAGATGAACAAAAGAATAGACTCATCTATAACAGCTGAAGTCATTAAAATGTACCACAGACTACAGCACTATTTTTTTTTTGTTTACCAAACACTTACATGTCTCTTAATATTGATCTTTCCATTGACAGTTGACTTGCTATTATGCCATTCTAAAAGCATCACTGAAAATGTTCAAGGCCAAAATGTTTCTACTACTGTGCATTGCTTGGGTCCTATTGAAACTCCTAAAGCTATTCACTCCTACATTCCCAACACTGTGTTGTATTCCATAAATGCATACTGAATATATTCGAAAAGAACAAAAGTACAGTTCACTTGAACAGTGATATTTATAATGGGGTTCACATGATCTTATGAATAAACTGTATTCATTTGGGGGACCCATTTTCCAGGGACCACCACACAGATATGTTCCAGAAATATAAACTTGATTCACAAAATAGTTACACATGACAAATGCTGAAATGCAATGCAAATTGAAACTGAACCTTGTGAGTGGCAGGTTGGAATAAAAACTTGTGATACTGGTGGCCGCTTGGCCACCCTTTAAATCTAACCTTCACAACTAACTACAAAATAATAAGATGCATGATGGATGTAATGCACAAGAACAGTGATTTACTGACTGATTGCTTCAGTAGGGTTGTAGCAAATACAAGCTGTCCAAGGAACATTTCTTCAACAGAGTCCTGTGTGCTTTAGAATAGTACCGTGTGTGAACAGAGCCCAAATGTACACTAGATTTCTGTTGAAGGTCAATTTTCTAGTCTATATATATATATATATATATATATATATATATATATATATATATATATATATATATATATATAGTTTTAGGCAGGTGTGAAAAATGCTGTAAAGTAAGAATGCTTTCAAAAATAGACATGTTAATAGATTATTTTTATCAATTACCTAAATGCAAAGTGAGTGAGCAGAAGAAAAATCTAAATCAAATCCATATTTGGTGTGACCACCCTTTGCCTTCAAAACAGCATCAATTCTTCTAGGTACACTTGCACAAAGTCAGGGATTTTGTAGGCATATAGTCAGGTGTATGATTAAACAATTATACCAAACAGGTGCTAATGATCATCAATTCAATATGTAGATTGAAACACAATCATTAACTGAAACAGAAACAGCTGTGTAGGAGGAATAAAACTGGGTGAGGAACAGCCAAACTCAGCTAACAAGGTGAGGTTGCTGAAGACAGTTTACTGTCAAAAGTCATACACCATGGCAAGACTGAGCACAGCAACAAGACACAAGGTAGTTATACTGCATCAGCAAGGTCTCTCCCAGGCAGAAATTTCAAGGCAGACAGGGGTTTCCAGATGTGCTGTCCAAGCTCTTTTGAAGAAGCACAAAGAAACGGGCAACGTTGAGGACCGTAGACGCAGTGGTCGGCCAAGGAAACTTACTGCAGCAGATGAAAGACACATCATGCTTACTTCCCGTCGCAATCGGAAGATGTCCAGCAGTGCCATCAGCTCAGAATTGGCAGAAAACAGTGGGACCCTGGTACACCCATCTACTGTCCGGAGAAGTCTGGTCAGAAGTGGCCTTCATGGAAGACTTGCGGCCAAAAAGCCATACCTCCGACGTGGAAACAAGGCCAAGCGACTCAACTATGTAAGAAAACACAGGAACTGGGGTGCAGAAAAATGGCAGCAGGTGCTCTGGACTGATGAGTCAAAATTTGAAATATTTGGCTGTATCAGAAGGCAGTTTGTTCGCCGAAGGGCTGGAGAGCGGCACATGAATGAGTGTCTGCAGGCAACAGTGAAGCATGGTGGAGGTTCCTTGCAAGTTTGGGGCTGCATTTCTGCAAATGGAGTTAGGGATTTGGTCAGAATTAATGGTCTCCTCAATGCTGAGAAGTACAGGCAGATACTTATCCATCATGCAATACTATCAGGGAGGCATCTGATTGGCCCCAAATTTATTCTGCAGCATGACAACGACCCCAAACATACGGCGAAAGTCATTAAGAACTACCTTCAGCGTAAAGAAGAACAAGGAGTCCTGGAAGTGATGGTATGGCCCCCACAGAGCCCTGATCTCAACATCATCAAGTCTGTCTGGGATTACATGAAGAGAGAGAAGCAACTGAGGCTGCCTAAATCCACAGAAGAACTGTGGTTAGTTCTCCAAGATGTTTGGGCCAACCTACCTGCCGAGTTCCTTCAAAAACTGTGTGCAAGTGTACCTAGAAGAATTGATGCTGTTTTGAAGGCAAGGGTGGTCACACCAAATATTGATTTGATGTAGATTTTTCTTCTGTTCACTCACTTTGCATTTAGTTAATTGATAAATATAATCTATTAACATGTCTATTTTTGAAAGCATTCTTACTTTACAGCATTTTTTCACACCTGCCTAAAACTTTTGCACAGTACTGTTATATATATATATATATATATATATATATATATATATATATATATAGGTAGTGAACAAAAAAATGGAAACACCAATGTAAAGTCACTTAATAGGGCATTGGGCCACTATGGTATCCCGCTCTGTGGAGTTTTCAGCGGATCGTTTTTGATTAAACTGGCTGCTCGCACCCCAGGTTGAAATTTGCAGTCAATTGATCTGCAGTTGCTCGCCTGTTTTGCCTTGCACTTTGAATTAATATCACGATCCTGGTCTATGCGCTTCCACTCACTGTTGCCCTTTGCTGATGATGTCTTTCCCTCGGAGTTCCATGCCGACATCACCTTAGACACCGTTGCTCGTGAAACAAGTTGTCAGCACACAGGTTCTAGAGGCACATCATGCCACGAACAAAAGAAATTCCTGAAGACCTCCGGAAAAAAAGTTGTTGATGCCTATCATTCTGGAAAGGGTTACAAAGTCATTTCTAAGGCTCTGGGGCTCCACCGAACCACAGTCAGAGCCATATTGTCCAAATGGAGAAAGTTTGGGACAGTAGTGAATCTTCCCAGGAGTAGCCGTCCTGCCAAAATCTCTTCAAGAGCAAGGTGTAAAATCGTCCAGGGTCACAAAGAATCCTAGAACAACATCCATGGATCTGCAGGCCTCTCTCGCCTCGGCTAAGGTCAGTGTGTATGACTCCACCATCAGGAAGACACTGGGCAATAATGGGATTCATGGCAGAGTAGCAAGGCGGAAACTATTGCTCACTATGAAGAACATGGATGCTCGTCTCAAGTTTGCCAAAAAGCACCTGGATGATCCTCAAGAGTTCAGGAACAATGTTTTATGGACAGATGAGTCAAAAGTGGAACTTTTTGGCCGACATGGGCCCCGTTATGTCTGGCGAAAACCAAACACTGCATTCCACAGTAAGAACCTCATACCAACAGTCAAGCATGATGGTGGTAGTGTCATGGTTTGGGGATGCTTTGCTGCATCAGGACCTGGATGCTTTGCCATCATTGAAGGAACCATGAATTCTGCTCTGTATCAGAGAATTCTACAGGAGAATGTCAGGCCATCTGTCCATGAGCTGAAGCTGAAGCGCAGCTGGGTCATGCAGCAAGACAATGATCCGAAACACACAAGCAAGTGTACATCAGAATGGTTGAAGTACAAGAAATTTAAAATTTTGGAATGGCCTAGTCAAAGTCCAGACCTAAACCCCATTGAGATGTTGTGGCAGGACCTGAAACAAGCAGTTCATGCTCGAAAACCAACAAATGTCACTGAGTTGAAGCAGTTCTACATGGAGGAGTGGGACAAAATTCCTCCATGGCGCTGTGAGAGACTAATCAATAACTACAGGAAGCGTTTGGTTGCAGTTATTGCTGGTAAAGGTGGCGTAACCAGTTATTGAGTCTAAGGGGGCGATTACTTTAATAAATAAATTAAATATGTATCAAATGTGTGTGTTATTTGTTCACTCAGGGTCCCTTTTATCTAATATTAGGTTTTGGTTGAAGATCTGATAACATTCAGTGTCAAAAATATATATAATTTTCTTTAGACAGGCACAGGCATCCATTTTTCACTCTCAGCTGTGTATATACAGATGACCCGGTCTGACAAGCACATGTCTTAGGGACTGCTGCCATCTGCCAGTGAAAAACAAAATTGCAGACAACTTTACTCTATTGTCAACTTATTTATTTACTGAAGCACGTCAAAAATATGTGTTAAACTTTGCAGATGCACATATAACCCCCTGCACGCTATTCTCACGGGAGTGACACATTTGGACTCGCGCTCGATGTGGAAATCGCGGGATAAGCAGCTAGGTGCTTAATGTCATTTAAACCATGTTTAGAACTGTATATATAAACACATACACTTGAACATTATTATACATGACTATATTATTTCTTTTGGCGACACAGTATTTGTCAGGTTGAGATGAATTGATAAGTTTTCAGGTCCTGGTAATGTATAGACTGTTGGCATTAATATACCAAAAAAGTTTTTATTCACTTATATATATAGTAGGAAATGGCATTCTGCATAAAGTATTAATTACCTATTTGATTATAAATTTCTTTACTTCTATGTTAAAGTTTTCATATTTGTATGAGTTTTTATATTTTCATATTTTGATACAGCTTAAAGCACATGTAACTAGCAAAGCAAGACATTTGCAGTCTCTCGTATCTTGGCGTCTGGGCAGAGAGCTAAAGTATGCAAGGTGTCTATTCAAGATGTGTGAAGTGAATATGTGATAATCCAGCCACTCTAAAACAAGTTGCTTTCGCCCGGGAGGGGTAAAAGAGGGACAGTGGCCATCTAAGGGAAACTTTCCTCCTCCTCTCCCACCTGCAGCCGCCACACAACCCTTGCCCTCAGCACCACCAATGTTCACTTATGAACAGGTGATGCAGTTGATGAGTGAAACTAGGAAATAGGACCGTCTGGCACCCATCACCGTGTGTTGTGTTGTGAGAAAAGGAGGGCCCTGGTATTTGCAACCAAAATTATGGGGCCGGTTGTGCAACATGCTAATACATACTGGAGCCGTCGTCTCGATAACTAATCTGTCTATTCCTGTTACCAGGGATTATGTAATTATTGAAGGTGTGGGTGGTGGTACAAAACACGCTTTTAAATCTGAACCGACATTACTGGACATCGTATGCATGCATATAGTTACAGAGTTTTATGTATGCAACTCAAGTGAAGGAACAATCCTAGGCAATGACATGCTAGGACAAATAGGGACTATAATAGATTGTAAAAAAGGAGAAATGAGATGCACTGAAGGAGGGCAGGTAACATTGCTCGCCTTGGGGGCAAAACAGTCTACTCATGTTAGCCCTGTTAAGCTGTATAATTAGGAATGGCCCAATGATGGGTGGGGTCAAATTTGTAAGTCGGTGCCTGGGTTGTGGGCATCGCACAAACAAGATTGTGGAGAAATAAAAAATGAAATGGTTATGATGTACCCTCGAGCAGGAGGGATGACAGCACGGTGGCACTGACCACACACACAAGCGTGGCAGTACAGTTACAACACAGAGTCAAATGGGTTCACTGGTCTCAGACTAAACCATATAAACCAGTAGACACAACTGAATTCACCTTTGCTGAGGTCCCACAACCATTAGATAACTAACTATGTTTTGTCTCCACAGAATCTAAGGAAAGCAGCAGAACTAACTCAACCCGTTGCAGGTATCTTAGGATCGAGATCCACCCTACCCCCGGTATGAATGTGAGTACCCTCATCATCTAACAATCCACCCTACCCCCGGCATGAATGTGAGTACCCTCATCATCTAACAATCCACCCTACCCCCGGCATGAATGTGAGTACCCTCATCATCTAACAATCCACCCTACCCCCGGCATGAATGTGAGTACCCTCATCATCTAACAATCCACCCTACCCCTGGCATGAATGTGAGTACCCTCATCATCTAACAATCCACCCTACCCCCGGCATGAATGTGAGTACCCTCATCATCTAACAATCCACCCTACCCCTGGCATGAATGTGAGTACCCTCATCATCTAAAAATCAACCCTACCCCCGGCATGAATGTGAGTACCCTCATCATCTAACAATCCACCCTACCCCTGGCATGAATGTGAGTACCCTCATCATCTAACAATCCACCCTACCCCTGGCATGAATGTAAGCAGGATCCTGCTTGGCTGGAGACAGTACACCACACACAATTAATGACAGCTTTGCACCTGTAGTGAATTAGGTATACAATTTATTTAAATATAAATTAGTCCAAATGTTAATAACTGAGACATACCATATTTAAGTTCGAGGGATCATGTAGAAGTCGGATTCCCATAGACTATAACCGACATTCACACAACGTGTCAGAAATATAAAACAATAGTTTATTTAGAATAAAAAGGGGTGCACAGCTAATCTAATATTACAGAAAGGAAAGGCTATTGGATAGAGATATGCATGAATAGTATACATTTCATTGATCTCATAGTCAAACGATTACAACGACCATAACCTCATTAGCATACATGGTTAATATACTAATATTAAATATGGTTTATCACACAGTGTCTACTTTGCATTAGTATTTTCAATACCCATTTCTCGTTGTAATCGATCATGTCAATATGCACAAGAATTAATTCAACTTCCCATTCAGAACAGAATCCAACATTCCAGTACCTAATTTAGCAAATTAGTTTTACCGTGTTAATTTAGTTTAGACGTGATGTACCAAACTAATAATATGTTATCAACCTCATTTAATTATATATTCAAATTAACTCAGAAATGGTGCAATGATAAAATGATCTGAATTTACGAGGCAACTCTTTTGAGTTGCACATTTCAACAAACAAAATACATTTCTTACACACTCTAAAACAGGAAGTTATATTCTATTCCTAGAACAGTTTATCTACCAACTTGATAGCATTTACTACAGTTACTTTCTCAAGTCATAAAGTATTTAATATTAGATATGTTTAATACTTATCGATTTCCATATGAAGAAGTCAATCTGTGTCGATGAATACTGCAGCTCTCTTGATCCGAAGATCCAATGAAGACTGTACTTTGCTGTACACATTGTACGCATTGGGAAGCAAGCATGGAAAGCTCATATGAGAAGCTCTCTCATGGGCAAACCCCAGCGTTTCTGAAAGTCGCGCGGCTGGTTTTGTTGCCCTGACTTCCACCCTGTGATTGGTTAGTTTGGTTATTTTGGGCGGTGCCCGAGTCCACGTGGGGCGTTTGTCATTGGTTGTTCTCATTCAGATACAGCCCATTGTTCTCAATTGGTCCGTGGTTTCGACCCCTATCGGCTGTATTTATGAGGCGTACTGTTCTCTATCCAAAGTGTCAAAGTGTCACTGCAAAATACTGCTGGCGCCTAAATGATTCAGTCAATGATAGGAAAAGATAACACTTGTCCAGCAGTTAGTTCACGACTGTTTCTAATAGCATTCTTTGTCAGTGGGGGAGTTTGTGAGCAGAAACCAAGTAGACACAGAGAATAGCCTAAGATCACCCTCTGTATATTTCAATTTTGTTAATTTCATACACAGAATGATATTATGACCCACTCTGACGCTACACACCACATACAGGAGGAACTGAATAAGGTCAGAACAAGGGTGTCAGCAGCACTAGCACAAGCATCGCTGGCCGGTAACCAAGGCAAGATTATCTTGGCAAATGCGCAAACTTGTGGATGGGGATCTTTGTGTGCCTAGGTGGCAATATTGGGACTGACTGGGCAGACTGGTGGAATATGACAAGACACATATACTCTCTGTGCCGCGGTAGCATTGATTGTACTACTGTTGGACCTCAGAATGGCTGCAATGGTCCACAACCTGACTGCATTAGGACACGAGAACTATCGCCACCAAGACTACACTCCGCTGAGAATTAAGAATTAAGAATTATCGGCGTTCCAAAAAGGAGGGACTGAAGAGGAAAATTATTGAATTCTGACAATATACACTACCGTTCAAAAGTTTGGGGTACCTTAGAAATTTCCTTGTTTTCGAAAGAAAAGCAAATTTTTTGTCCATTAAAATAACATCAAATTGATCAGAAATACAGTGTAGACATTGTTAATGTTGTAAATGACTATTGTAGCTGGAAACGGCTGATTTGTAATGGAATATCTACATAGACGTACAGAGGCCCATTATCAGCAACCATCAGTCCTGTGTTCCAATGGCACGTTGTGTTTGCTAATCCAAGTTTATCATTTTAAAAGGCTAATTGATCATTAGAAAACCCTTTTGCAATTATGGTAGCACAGCTGAAAACTGTTGTGCTGATTAAAGAAGCAATAAAACTGGCCTTCTTTAGACTAGTTGAGTATCTGGAGCATCAGCGATTGTGGGTTCGATTACAGGCTCAAAATGGCCAGAAACAAAGAACTTTCTTCTGAAACTCGTCAGTCTATTCTTGTTCTGAGAAATGAAGGCTATTCCATGCGAGAAATTGCCAAGAAACTGAAGATCTCGTACAACGCTGTGTACTACTCCCTTCACAGAACAGCACAAACTGGATCTAACCAGAATAGAAAGAGGAGTGGGATGCCCCGGTGCACAATTGAGCAAGAGGACAAATACATTAGAGTGTCTAGTTTGAGAAACAGACGCCTCACAGGTCCTCAACTGGCAACTTCATTAAATAGTACCCGCAAAACACCAGTCTCAACGTCAACAGTGAAGAGGCGACTCCGGGATGCTGGCCTTCTGGGCAGAGTTGCAAAGAAAAAGCCATATCTCAGACTGGCCAATAAAAAGAAAAGATTAAGATGGGCAAAAGAACACAGACACTGGACAGAGGAAGATTGGAAAAAAGTGTTATGGACAGACGAATCTAAGTTTGAGGTGTTCGGATCACAAAGAAGAACATTCGTGAGACGCAGACCAAATGAAAAGATGCTGGAGGAGTTCTTGACGCCATCTGCCAAGCATGGTGGAGGCAATGTGATGGTCTGGGGGTGCTTTGGTGGTGGTAAAGTGGGAGATTTGTACAGGGTAAAAGGGATCTTGAAGAAGGAAGGCTATCACTCCATTTTGCAACGCCATGCCATACCCTGTGGACGGCGCTTGATTGGAGCCAATTTCCTCCTACAACAGGACAATGACCCAAAGCACAGCTCCAAACTATGCAAGAACTATTTAGGGAAGAAGCAGTCAGCTGGTATTCTGTCTATAATGGAGTGGCCAGCAGTCACCTCAACCCTATTGAGCTGTTGTGGGAGCAGCTTGACCGTATGGTACGTAAGAAGTGCCCATCAAGCCAATCCAACTTGTGGGAGGTGCTTCAGGAAGCATGGGGTGAAATCTTTTCAGATTACCTCAACAAATTGACAACTAGAATGCCAAAGGTCTGCAAGGCTGTAATTGCTGCAAATGGAGGATTCTTTGACGAAAGCAAAGTTTGAAGGACACAATTATTATTTCAATTAAAAATCATTATTTCTAACCTTGTCAATGACTATATTTCCTATTCATTTTGCTATATTTCCTATTCAAACTCATTTCATGTATGTTTTCATGGAAAACAAGGAAATTTCTAAGTGACCCCAAACTTTTGAACGGTAGTGTATAATTAACTGAATACAAATTGCTTTTCAGTCTATAGCAGACAGTGATTACATCAGCTAAGTGTAACAGTTAACCCTCAAGCTTCTGAACACCATTACACCCCACACCTAGGCCATCACCTCTGATAACAATGGCTCCGTTTTGATCTTATCTTATTGTCCTACTGAACTTTCTGGTAACACAACTGTAAAATGCACCAGATGCACCCTATCTTCAAGCTTGTAAAAATCCTGTATAAATATTTACTGTAACTCCATTTATGTTAACAGTCTTTCCTAGACTCTTCATCTGTATACAATAATTAAAATATATAGTGCTGATAATCAACCTGAATCCTGAGTCTCTTTGGATAGCGCAGAATACATGCACTACAGTAATCTAAATCCTGGTATGTAAATCCCGCTGAGGCAGACTAGGTGCATATTTGCAGTCCGGACAGTCATAGACTAAAGTATTTAATTACTGACATATCAGTCTGAGTTGTAGAACCAGCATTAGAGTACTACATAAAGAACAGTTTGCAGTAAAAATGGCTGATATACCACCATATTATGAACAAGCGCCAATGAAAACAAATAAAATATTAAAAGAAACAAAAGAAAAAGGAATTGATCTGTTCCAGTGTAAAACTGAACAGGAACTGTCCACTTGGTGGCAGGAATCAGGCAGTAAAATTAGATGTAAAAAAAACAGAATAAAAACTGCCACTCTATTGACAGTAATGCTAGCAGAAAGAAAATGAAGAACTGAAAAAAAAAACTCCCGAGTAGAAAATATGTTTTCCGGAAAAGGCAAAGACCTATCTCAATTAACCACTGTCAAGAAAGAAACATAAATGCAAAAGGCAATGCCAAGACCCTTTAGAGGGCACTGACCTGTCAACTCAGACACTGATTTGCTTAGAAAATCTGTGAGGTTTATAATTGTTGTACATTATAGCCATTGTTTTGCTCATTTCACCTACATTCTAAAAACACAGTTAGCGATTTGATGCCAGACCTGTTGGATGACTGCCAAGCCAAAAAGATATATACAGTGCCAAGAAAGTCTACACCCCCTTTCAAAATGTTCAACTTTTGTTGCCTTATAGCCTGGAATTAAAATGCATTAAAATAGTTTTTTTTCATTTATCTACACATCCTACCCCACAACTTCCAAGTGAAAAACACATTCTAGAAATTTGTAGAAATTTAATTAAAAATAGAAACAGTAATAGCAATCCTAAATGAGCTCAGGTGCAACCAATCGCCTTCAAAATCACACACCAAGTTAAGTGGCCTCCACCTGTGTTAAATTGTAGTGATTCACATGATTTCAGGATAAATTCAGCAGTTCCTGTAGGTTCCCTCTGATGGGTAGTGCATTTCAAAACAAAGACTCAACCATGAGCACCAAGGCGCTTTCAAAAGAACTCCGGGACAAAGTTGTTGAAAGGCACAGATCGGGATGGTTATAAAAAAATATCAAAAGCCTTGAATATCCCTTGGAGCACGGTCAAGATGATTATTAAGAAGTGGAAGGTGTATGGCACCACCAAGACCCTGCCTAAATCAGGCCATCCCTCCAAACTGGATGACCGAGCAAGAAGGAGACTGATCAGAGAGGCTACCAAGAGGCCAATGGCAACTTTGCAAGAGCTACAGGCTTTTATGGTCAAGACTGGTCAAAGTGTGCATGTGACAACAATATCCCAAGCACTCCACAAATCTGGCCTGTATGGTAGGGTGGCAAGAAGGAAGCCATTACTCAAGAAAGCCCACCTTGAATCCCATTTGAAGTATGCAGAAAAACACTCAGGAGATTCTGTAGCCATGTGGCAAAAAGTTTTGTGGTCTGACGAAACTAAAATGGAACTTTTTGGCCTAAATGCAAAGCGTTATGTTTGGCTCAAACCCAACACAGTGCATCACCCAAAGAACATCATCCCTACTGTGAAGCACGATGGTGGCAGCATCATGTTATGGGGATGTTTCTCATCGGCAGGGACTGGGGCACTTGTCAGGATAGAAGGGAAAATGAATGGAGCAAAGTACAGAGAAGTCCTTGAGGAAAACCTGCTGCCCTGAAAGCTGGAACTGGGACGGAAGTTCACCTTTCAGCATGACAACAACCCAAAGCACAAAGCCAAAGCTACACTGGAGTGGCTAAGGAACAAAAAGGTAAATGTCCTGGAGTGGCCCATTCAGAGCCCCGACCTAAATCCAATCGAAAATTTGTGGCATGACTTGAAGATTGCTGTTCATCAACGCTCCCCAAGGAACTTGACAGAGCTTGAACAGTTTTGTAAAGAAGAATGGTCAAATATTGCCAAATCTAGGTGTGCAAAGTTGGTAGAGACCTATCCCAACAGACTCACAGCTGTAATTGCTGCCAAAGGTGCTTCCACCAAGTATTAACTCAGGGGGGTGGAGACTTATCCAATTCTGATCTTTCAGTTTTGTTTTTAATATATAATTTTTTCTCAATAAAACGGAAAAAAGTGGAAAAAAATCCTCATTTAAGTGCATGAAACTCAAAATGTGAAAAGTTCAAGGGGATGTAGACTTTCTATAGGCACTGTATATATATATATATATATATATATATATATATATATATATATATATATATATATATATATATATATATGTATAACACAATAAAGCAAAAAGAAAGACCAGAAAGAAGCTTTGCAAAGAATACTAGCTCTATTATTATTCAGGATACAAGATATATTCCTATTATATTTATTTTGGACAGCTGTTCTTCAGGTCATAAGTTGCTAAATAAAATTTAAAAAATCATGTGTCTACATACCTTTTCATTTCCATTCTCTCTTTTTTGTTCTTTTTCTATTTGGAATCTGCTTAATCTCTGAATCAACAGAACAGTTATCCTACAATTATAACAAAGTCCAGGTTGCTCACTATCGCAAAGTGTAAAGGTTGAGAAAGACTGATTGATTCTTTTGTATATTGCATTCACTTGGGAGCACTTGGTGGTGAATTTATTGCCAAGGAACTGTGATATGTACATGACATACATATATTGTTTCAACCATCTTTACCACCTAGGACAGTTTGGATAAATGCAAAACATAGAAAACAGACTGAAAAAAAAAACTTCCGGTATAGGGTTAATTTTACAAACTTTTTCATTAAGTACCGTGCTGGTTGTTTGATAAAAGATTGGCCTCAATATAAAACACTTTAGGGTCCAATGTGATAAGAGCACTGGAAATGCAATCCAAATCCTTTTACAAGTCATCACTCTATATCAGCTACATGTAATAAAATATTTAGTACTGAGCCCAACTTGAGTACCTACAGCATCCATATAACTTCCCTCTCATTCTGCTCACAGACTGTTTAGTTTGGATATCTAGTTAAAGGATCAGTGGAGGATTAACAATTGATATCCTCATCAAATGACTCACTTGATACTTCTGTCTGCTCATTCTCCAGCAGGGAGGCATTGTGGATTTGGAAGAACATACCTGAAGAATAATAAGACTATATTAAACTTCTCACTAAATTATTTTATGATAAATCATTTGTAAAAAGAAAATACATCTCTTCTAAATTAACACTTCAGCAACCCTGGTAATGCCTTACTAAATTCTAAAGAATTTTTGTGGACAATGCTTTATACTATGTAGTAGTTATTTGTAATCTACTGATAATATTACAATGGTGGTTCAATTACTTAAACCACACTGATAATAAACCTTTCCATGAGGCAACAGGAACACTTTTCAAACAGCAACTGATTATACAAAATCTAACTGCCACCTTAAACTTTAATGCTGGTTGAGCTGGGACTGGTAAAACAAAGCAAGGTTGTGACATTAAGAAATAAAAGCACTACTTCATCTCACAGTATGCCACCTACACATAATACAACAAAAGCTGTAGCATTTTCACACCTCCAGTCTCTCATACATCAGTAACTTTGCTATGTGCCGCCCAAGACTTTGAAAGCATTAGAAAGGTCATTCTGCCCCTAAACAAGGACTTAAAGGGTAATGTATTTACACAAATTTAAATGGATTTAGGTAGGATTTTAAAAAACAACAAAAAGGTTTGGGGAGGGGTGGTATGAGTAAGGGTAATAGCTGGATATTTAGTGTGACACAGCTTTTTTTTCATACTCCTTGTCTATCAAAAGATTTACTTACTGGTACATGCAATGCCATTTTCTCTTATGCACAGCAACAGTGAACAGATATTAATTTAACTAATTGGTCAGGCTTTATTTTAAGGGGCACTGTGAACTGTTAATAACATGTTAACAAATGTTGCTCATTTTGTTCTACTAGTTACTACACTATATAGTAACCTACCATATTCCTTCGAATTTAAGACACACTTTTTAAACAATTTTTTCCTTCTCAAATAGAATAGCCTGCGTCTTAAATTCGAGTACAGTAAAGTGATGTGTGTATTAAAATCGCCAACAAAAGATGCAACTACCCGAGTACACAAACAGCAACGTGACTGACTGCTGAGAAAAGACAAACAATGACGTCGCTGCCCGATCTCGAATCATCCATGACATACAGGCTGCCATTTTCAAAGAAGTGTTATTAGCTTCCTGAGAAATTCAAAGAGAAGTTTTTACAATTTCAGCATTTCTAACAAACAGTACCAGCTTGGACAGATCGGAAATGCTGATCAGACTCACATATTTTTCGACATGTCAAACAATATCAGAGTTCACAAACTGGGAGAAAAACAGGTGTGAGTAATCATGACTGGAAATGTGAAGCAGCACATAACCGTAATGCTCTGTTTGATAGCAGACGGCCATCTGTGTAAATGCATATTTATTTGATGTCTTAGGGTGGGAAATTTGGGCTGCATCGAAGGAATACGGTATTTCTAAAATAAAAAATATAATAAAATAAACCATTGCCATATTTGTTAATGTGCTTAATGAAGTGGAAACCACTTAGACCAGATTGCAAATCTGCAAAATGTATGTATGCATGTGTGTGTGTGTATATATATATATATATACACACACACATTAAAGTTTGATATATATTAGGGCTGTCAATTAATCGCAACTGACTTTTGCGATTTGTGTTCACTAACATAAGTTATTTTTGCTCATTTGCCACAATCTTTTCTTGTCTTTGTTGGTTAAATTGGTAGTAAGTTTACCAAATAAGGTTTGTTTGTTTTGTCTCACCATTTGAATTAAAACTTCAATCTCCTCCTTCAAAAAGTTGCTCTTCGTTGTTATGCCGGCCATGTTTGTAAGCGTCACACTGACTTTCTAGCCAATCACACTTCTTTAAAACCGCTTTACGACAGTTCGCAGATCGCAGGGAAAGGAGTCGTGTGTGACCACGTTGCGAGCTGCTTCCTGAAACACTTGCATAGCAGTCCTGTGTGCTCTAGCAAGCAGGTCGGTGGCACCTCGCAGTCACACATCGTTGATGAAATGAGCCCCTGGTGTGTTGCTGTCAATTTCGGAACTTAACTCGCACCCTTTTACATGTCATACACAGGTGCATGTTCATAGGTCCCAAGTTTCATCAAATGGAATGCTGGGGATGGGAAGGTTTCGTGGTATCCTCCTTTCACGAGAATTTTGGACAATGATTAATCTGAGCTAAATTATTAAAATCACATTTCAAATCAATAAAAGATAAAGACAACATTGGTTAATTTAAAATTATATCATTTGCAACTTGAATTAAAAACCTATTAATGAATGTAGTGTACATACAATCATTTGTTGATAATGACAAGCTTCAGTTTACATCACCCAAAGACTGATCTTACATATACATTTTATTTTGTGGATTGTACAGTGACCGTCACGGGTCTGTAGGTTTTAATATCAATTTGCGGGTCACTTGGATAATCTGATATTATATTTAAAAAAATAAATAGTGGAGTGTGGCAAAGTGGCTGCTGATTTCAAACAGGTGCAGAGGTGATGCAGTGCAGGAATAATCACACAAAGGAAACTCTAATCCGGTTTGGAAAAGGGGTTTGTTTTATTTGTAAAAAATTCCCGGTCTGACGACCAAACAATAAACCCCCAGCAATACACACCAATGTGTAGAGCACAACAGGAAACAATAATAACTGGTATTGCAAACCAAATAATAGTACACGTTATCCGTCCCACAATACAATACAATACAATACAATACACCAGCCTGGGTGCGTGCAGTAGTGTTGCTGTTGGGTGATAATAAATAGTGACTGTAGTGCTGTGTTGTTCCGGGTAGTGCTGGCCCAAGGCGACAGCTCCGGAGACGTGTTAGCCGTCTAGTGAATTTATAAAACAAAAGTCAATTACTAACAGCGACAAAAAACAAACAAAACACTTACGAATACTGCTATCAATACACAGGGGATCTCTCCCGGTCCTTCCAGTTTTGTATGCTCTGAAACGCAAGCGAAGGAAAAGATTTACAATTCTCCAGCCCCTTTATGCCATTACGCATGACCCCTTGGTAAACGATTGCAGCTGCCTTTTTACTGTCTGCAGCTGCTACATCGTTTACCTTCCGGGTCAATACGTTCCTGCAACAGAGTCTTGCCTTCTTCCAGACTGACTGAATTCCTGTCCTTGGAAAAGAACTGTCAGGCCAACCTGTCCAAAGCCTTTCCCTTTCGCCTCTTAGAGCCCTCACAGGTCGGGAGGGAGATTTACAACCCAAATTCATTATATTACTGTCAAATGGAGGAAATAAAGTCATTACAATTTACTTCTCTGTGAAGTAGGGGTAGAACGACTACTCATTTGCCAGAATCGAATCGGCAAGGTACAAACAGTCAATGAGTCACTAATAAATCATAAATTTCGATAATGTCTGGTTCCATATTTGTGTATGTAGTTTTATAACACTTTGCTGCACTAGAGTGTAAACATATTTATTAATGTTGTAAAATGTCCTTTATATTAAATGGATTGCAACTGCACGTCAAGCCATCTGAAACTGCACAGATCACAACTACTTTCTCTTTAATCAAACAGCTGAATTATTATTATTATTATTATTATTATTATTATTATTATTATTATTTATTTATTTATTTTTTTCTTAGCAGACGCCCTTATCCAGGACGACTTACAATTGTTACAAGATATCACATCATTTTTACATACAATTACCTATTTATACAGTTGGGTTTTTACTGGAGCAATCTAGGTAAAGTACCTTGCTCAAGGGTACAGCAGCAGTGTCCCCCACCTGGGACTGAACCCACGACCCTCCGGTCAAGAGTCTAGAGCCCTAACCACTACTCCACACTGCTGCAATTAAAATACTGACATTGCTTCACAATTTTTTAAAAGTTTTTCTTTATTGGTTGCACTTTATTATTAGTTAATTGATATGTTGCACTTTAAATTGAATGATTATTTTGTATTGCAACATTAATTGCTGTGTATTTGTGTTATTATTTACACACGTACTTATTGCTTCAAGCTAATAAAGTTCAATAAAGGGAATTATAAAGGAGCGTTGTTATTGTTGTTTTTTGCAATTACAACTGGACCGCAGCTCGACCTTTTCCGCATTATTACCATGACCCAGAAAGACCCCTGAGCCCCTGGGAGACTACAGAGGAGGCACCAGCGACCTGAGACCGAGGGCTCCAACATGGAGGCAATACCTCTGATTGCCCTACCCACTCTAGCCAAAGTTAAGTACTGGAACTAGGGTCAGGCCTAGTGCAGGTAGCATTTTGAGGCCAATCTGACCAGTGGGATGACTGGTGCTTGACTCAGGCTAGACTGGGGTGGGGGGTGAAAAGAGACCAGTGTACAATTGGGACCAGTGGGGTATTCTGGTGCATTTTCTTTTTGTTTCTCCACCCAGCCAAGTAGCCAAATGGAAGTGGAGCGGGAGATCTGATCGGGGGCCTGTGATTGGGTGCACGCCCCTTTTGTGTATTAATATTATTTTAATTTGTATTATCATTATTATTATGATTATTGTATCATGTTTATACACACTGAAAGCAAAAGGAACGTTGGCCAAAAACATACTACAAACGGAAACACAAAACAAATACTGTGCTGGTACAGAGATCAGGTTGATAGCAGTTGCTGTCTGTATTTCCTAAATAGATCTCACTGTTCTCCACTCCGAACACACTCAACCTTTGCAGCCAAAGCTACAGGTTCTTATAGTGGTGACCGAGGGATTAACTAGCTATTAATTATTAACCCCTCAGTCACATTCTGCACGGGTTTACTAAAGATGCGTGACTGTCAGCTAATTCAGTAATCAGTCGCTGACAGTCACGCATTCTCACAAGGTATTCTTAAAACAAAACAAATAGTGGACGGCATTTCCGCCCATCCTACATTTAAACAAAAAGGGCTTTTTCAGAGTTAATCATAATAATAATAACAATAATAAATACACATTTATATACAAAGAGACGGGGCACCTCGCCACACCCAGACATAGCGTTACACAACTACAACAACAACAAAAAAAAATCCAGAAATAAAACATTCCATAAGAAAGCACTATCCATGTATTATTTGCTAGATATTTTGTTGTCCAGTCAAAATGTTTAGTACAGTAAATTTGACAGGGACTGTGCAAGGCTCCTGTATACCTGTGTAGTGTTATGTTTTGGTATGCATTAAAAAGTGGTATGCAGCGCACTGCATGCTAAGAAAGCAGGTAAACGTCCGTACAAAATCTGGTACATAATGCTATTTTCGGTCTTTTACATTTCAGCACCAGCAGCCCGTTTCTCTCAACTCCAGCAGCCTATTTCTCTCAGAACCAGCAGCCCGTTTCTTTCAGCGGCCTGTTCCTCTCAGCTCCAGTAGCCCATTTCTCTCAGCAGGCTATTTCTCTCAGCACTAGCAGCCCGTTCCTCTCCACTGCCCGGTTGTCTCAGCAGCTTGCTACTTATTCCCCCAGTCCAGGGCACACCCTTGGTGCACCAGCTACCAATCCCAAGCATACACGGCTTCCTGCTCTCAATCCACTGATGGCTTCGACATCTCATCCCCTGATCTGTGACAATAATGTTGGGGTCCTGCTCGCACGGCAAGCCAAGCTTCTGGTTGGTGGTGATTCTCCCATCTCTGACATCCCTGAACACCTGCTGCCATTGAACTTTTGACCCTGGGTCAGAACCTTCCCAAACGCAGTTACAGCAGACCCAGGGTCGTTACAATAATTTTTCGGTCATTTACATAGTTTGTATTGTAATTTATATATTTTTTCCCACAATTAAGCAAATAGTATGCAAATATTTATCATATGTATGCAGTACATTGAGTCTTGTCATTTTTTTAACTTCTCATTTTGTCTTGTTCTTCATGAATTTTTTTTTCATTTATTATGAAAAGAGAACTTGGTTGTCTGTTTTAGAAGAAATTGGTTGTTAGTTTTCAGTTTAAGTTTACAAAAAATAATGTTTAATTAACTTTGGTATTTGCTTTAAGTTTTCCTGCAAATCTTATGACTATAGCTTCGAAGGGAGGAGGGCACAAAATCAGACAATTGAAACAAATGAAACTGGAAGGAATGGTTAGATAGGAGGAAAACCAGGCAAGAGCAGTGCCTGAGATCCTTAGGCCAGAGAGAGAGGAGAGAAGATCATGATCGATGGTGTCAAAGGCAGATGAGAGGTCAATGAGAATTAGAATGGAGGAGATGAAGGCAGCATGAGCAAAGAGGAGGGAGTCAGTTACAGTTACCCGGATTGAAGAGGGTCAGGCAGTGAGGAAGGATGCCAGCTGGCATTGGACAGCTCGCTCGAGAGTTTTAGACAGTACTTGGCCTGGAATCCAGGAGTAAGGAGCAAAGGTCTGAGCGGTAGAGGTGTGAAAGTTGAAAGGGGGTGGGGGTGGGGGGATATGCTCAGGTGGGGAGGTTGAAGATGGACTGGAGAATAGCTTCTGACTGTCCTCTACTAAGTTATTAGGTGTAATGGAAGAGGGTTGGGGAGGGGGTGGGGGTTTGAGGAAGGTAGAGAAAGGTCAGTGGGGGTTGTTGGTGGAGGCCAGGATGATAGATTGATTGTAGGAGTGTTTGGCGGAGGTGAGGGTTGTTGAGAAGGAGGAGAGGAGGAAGCAGTAATGGTCTAAATCAGAGGGTAGAGAACAATAAGGAGCAGATGACAGGCTGAAAGGTGCTGACAGAGATGGAAGAGAGAGCAGAGGGTATTGGGAAGTTCCAGGATTGAGAAAGTAGGAATCCTGTTCCCCCACCTCATCCTGAAGAGGGGAGAGAGTGAGAGAGGACAAAGAGAGAAGAGAGGGTAGGTGGGGGAACAGTGTTCTAGGTGATTATCCATGTTTTTGTAAGCCAAAAACTCAAGAGAGAGATGAGGGGTGTAGTCGGAGATGGAGTCCCTGGTGGGGGACACTGCTGCTGTACCCTTGAGCAAGGTATTTTACCTAGATTGCTCCAGTAAAAACCCAGCTGTATAAATGGGTAATTGTATGTAAAAATAATGTGATATCTTGTAACAATTGTAAGTCGCCCTGGATAAGGGCGCCGGCTAAGAAATAAATAGGAGGAAGTAGTGGAGGAAGGAGTGGAGGGTGGGGGCAGTGGTAGAGAGATCAAGTTGGAAGGGTTAGAGCAGTGCTGGTGAGAGATTTTGCGTGAGAGGAGAGAAGGACTGGGATAGCAGAGAAAGTCAGTGAATAGAGTGAACAAACTGGCAGAGGAAGCAGCAGAGGTAGGGAACAGTGTAGACATTGCACTAAGCAGAAAGGACAGAGAGTATAGTTAGGAAAGAGCTTGTGTTTTATTCAACATGCAGAGTTGGATAACCATGTGAATTGTGAATCAGTTAACAGGAATAATTAGGGCATGGATTATCCTCTTAAAAATAAAAATGTGAAAAAAACACTAAAAAGGCATTAAACCTTGAATAATTGGATTCACACAATTACTGTTCCTAAATGATTAACTTCACTGCAGTGACAAGGTCAAAAAGGCATAACTAACCATGAATGAGCCAATATCCCTGCCAGAGATATGTAGACAAACCAGTTTGACAACATAATTTTACTGTGGCAGTTTGAACAAGATTGGCTGCCCATAGCCACAGCTTGAAACACCATCAAGAGCTTCCCTACCTGTACACCCTTTATGTTGTTTAATGTAGGAAAGGGATCTATAACTTGTATTAAGGGAGGCAATATTTGAATTTATATTTAAACAGCAGATAACTTGATTTGCCTTGTTATGATGCTTAATAAAAGCTACAGTAATAAAATGTCAATCATCTTATTCATAGCTCTACTTAATGCAATGCAGTCAGTTTAATTTGCAGTCCACCAAGACAGGTCATACACTCAAAAAGTCAGACTGGACCCCTGTAATTTTGTATTTTAAAAAATAAAATGTTCTTATCAGCCCACTTTCATATTTTGTTTGCTCAATAATCAACAGGGTCAAGTCAAAAAACATTTGTTTAATACCTGCTCCCATTTCTTTAGGAAGTTTGGAACTTTAGCTCCAAAAGTGGGTTTCTTATTTATTCTTAACCCACGTAATATCTGTTTAGCTCTCCAATATTCTAATATTTTCTAAGGTGATAGATAGCATGCCACTTCGAGCAAATTTATTTTTCATTTATATAGTTCATTCTGAATATCAACTCAGATATCAAGGTCATCTGAAGATTTTCAAACAGAGATTGCGGCTAAATGATATCATTTGCTTGTACATCAGTAATTAAGAGGCAATTAACCTGTAGTTCAACATTTACTTCAGATTGTTAAAATCCTTCCATTATAATCCCAGGAAACAGGTACAAAACATGCAACAAAAAATGTACGGAACTCCTTACAACAATCCCCAATGCCAAATTCCAAAGACAAGCAGGTGTGCACTCCAATGTTTAACCTCTGTGAGGTGCCGACCATCATGCTATGGTATATAGAAAAGAAAAAAAGTCTATGCTATGTGAACTCACGATTGCTTCTTCCAGTTTTCAAGAAAAGTCCACAAAGACAGGTCGCACACTCAAAAAGTCAGACAGGACCACTGGTTTTATATTTTAAAAAAAAGTTCTTATAAATGTATTTAATTAAAAACAAGCAAACAAAATATATATATATATGTGAGGGGGGGGGGGGGACCTGTGAAAAATCTGATTAATGCAATAAAGGAATTAACACTACACTATTAAAGTCAACAAATTAAACAGCTACCTATGTACCATTACAAAAATGTTTTAGAACATTGTATATATTTTCTATAAAATTTTTCTATAAAGATGTAGTAGATTATGATAAATATATGATAGAAATTTAAAAGAATATGCTATAGTTTTCAAATAGTATTCTATATTCTGCTGTATCAAGTACTGAGGCAATCTGAAATATTTTGTTTAGCAATGTTTAGTTTTAGAGAAAGTATTTATTTTCAACAGACTACTTGTACACTACATTGTATGAAAAAAGGTTTCAAGAAATAAAATGTAAGTATTAATTAATATTTTTTGAAGATGCAGGCCCACTTTTTTGTTTCAAAAATTAAACTAACAAGCGCTGTATGTATGTGAATATCACAACCGAGAGTTTACAGTAACATCCGATCTGTGTTCATCGCTCAGCAACAAAATACATATCCCATTCGCTGACCTACATAGATACATGTAACTGCTGCATGCATACACAACCAACAATTTACAGATACTCGCAGATCTTGTATTTTCACTGCATGACATGCTGCATTTTTAAAGGAAATAAAGGAAGTGTCTAACCAAATGTGTTTTTGGCGTGTATTTTCTCCAGTCTTTCCAGAATATTTCCTCAGTGTGTTAACACTTGCAGAGCATACTGGAATCCATATTCTTGTCCGCTCAGTCCAGAATACAAGCTCAGCTTTACAGAGGATAAGAGGACGCACTCGAACGTTGGTAACGTTTACACAACTAAAATATTCCGGAATATGTCCTCTTTTCCACCTGTTCCGGAATATTTGTGCTAGTGCAAACACATCTTTTAATTAGCAATGTCATCGACATTAATGACTTAGATTCTGCTATAGTAAGCAAACTTGTTAAATTTGCAGATGACACAAAAATAGGAGGAGTGGCAAACACTGTTGCAGCAGCAAAGGTCATTCAAAATGTTCTAGACAGCATTCAGAACTAGGCAGACACATGGCAAATGACATTTAATAGAGAAAAGTGTAAGGTACTGCACGTAGGGAATAAAAATGTGCATTATAAATATCATATGGGAGATACTGAAATTGAAGAAGGAATCTATGAAAAAGAACTAGGTTTATGTTGACTCAGAAATGTCTTCATCTAGACAATGTGGGGAAGTTATAAAAAAGGCCAACAAGATGCTCAGATATATTGTGAAAAGTGTTGAATTTAAATCAAGGGAAGTAATGTTAAAACTTTACAATGCATTAGTAAGACCTCATCTAGAATATTGTGTTCAGTTCTGGTCACCTCGCTACAAAAAGGATATTGCTGCTCTAGAAAGAATGCAAAGAAGAGCGACCAGAATTATTCCGGGTTTGAAAGGCATGTCTGGCATATGCAGACAGGTTAAAAGAATTGAATCTATTCAGTCTTGAATAAAGAAGACTATGCGGTGATCTGATTCAAGCATTCAAAATCTTAAAAGGTATAGACAATGTCGACCCAGGGGACCTTTTCGACCCAAAAAAAGAAACAAGGACCAGGGGTCACAAATGGAGATTAGATAAAGGGGCATTCAGAACAGAAAATAGGAGGCACTTTTTTACACACAGAATTGTGGGAGTCTGGACCCAACTCCTCAGTAATGTTGTTGAAGCTGACACCCAGGGATCCTTCAAGAAGCTGCTTGATGAGATTCTGGGATTAATAAGCTACTAACAACCAAATGAACAGGATGGGCCAAATGGCCTCCACTCGTTTGTAAACTTTCTTATGTTGTTATGTTCTTATATGCAATAGGTGCCATCAACAAAATCAACACAATGGTTTCTATCAAATGTTCTTTATTTAAGCTTTAAAATTTGGCATTGGTCTTATTTATTGTGAATAATTTCAAAGCAACTCTTTACACTACGCCTCTGATTACATACCATTAGGGACAAAGGCATGTTATGGGACTTTAGCTCTAACAATGAGTTATTGATAGACTGTAAATTAGAATTTGTACAAATGGGCATTTCTTTATAACACAGACCATTTGTTCAGACATTTCTTTTTGGGGGACAAAAATGCCATTACTCATCACATTGCTCCAGTGCAATGGTCTCCTTCAGTATTTCTAAAGTAAACAGACAAATACATGCGTTGTAATATCTATTGTGTGATGATTTACAGAGAGCTACACCTACAGAAAATGTACAGCACTTATTTAAGAAAGATTCTACCCACTATTTAAATAATATCTCAGGAAAATGTACAGGTCAAAGAGTCCTCTAGATATCTAGAATACCCCAAAATAAATATAAAGCAAATTATTGTTTGTAAATTTGATTTACTTAGTTTACACAAATGTATTATTTCAGTATGATTAATTGGTTGAAGAAAATTAGGGTCAAGAAGGCACTATAAACACACATTTTACCTCAGAAACCCAAATTTGAATAACATTTTGCATATAGGATTTAATCCTATTAGATTAACTCCTGTCTAGCGATTGGATTAAATCAAAAATGATATTGCTGTTGTGATATACAAGTCGACATTTTAATAAGTGTTATTTTATAATTTCCTGACCATGATAACAAAGAAGTAAAAACTTTGAAAGCACCTTATGTGTAACACAATTGTTTGAACACACTTTCTAAATGGTGTCACATGAATGTTTTCCTGAAGAACAACATTGAATTCCACCAAATAAGCCGCACTTTAAATCCCATCCAGTACATACAAAATCATCAATAGCACATTAAAAGAAATGTAGCTTGACATGCAGACAGATGCCTTAACATACTGCCAAAGGCTCAATATTTGTGCTAAACAACTTCCAAACCGAGTTTATCACAACTGGATAAGTATTTCTCAAATATATGTTTTAACATAATTGTGACATACAGACATACAGATTCTGATTCCTTTAATAATTTGGAAACAGTTGAAGAAAAATTGTAAATATGTACATGTTACGTACAGACAGTCTCTACACACCCTTAGATTTTGATACTCTCAATAACTTGTGTATAAAGAATGTTCTTAGCCGGTGTCATCAAAATTGAACAAGCAATTCTGTAGATATATGTATAAATTTGGAGAAGTAAAAAGACCTGCAAACAGCTAACTTCATGTATCCCATATTATGATATTATGAAGAATTTGTGGTGATGTAATGCCCTGGGTTTTTGGGGGTTTTGTCTTGTTTTGTTTTGTTTTTTTCTCAATTAGCGTGTGCTTGCTCCCCCCCACCTTATTAAACACACCTGCTGTCTTTGTTAATCATGTGGCCAGGTGCTGCATATCAGGACACTCCCTTAGCTTCAGACAAAAGGACTCTGAACTTGATATGGAGAAGGGGCACTAAAGTAAAAGCACGAGCAAGCAAACGAACGAACGAACAAACGAGTGAGTGAGCGAGCGAGCGAGCGAGCAAGCAAGCAAGTATAGAGCCCTTCAAGTGACAGCAACAGCAGACCACGGAAGTAGCAGACCTTCAAACTACATCAACAGCAGAGGAGAAATTGAGAGTGCGAGAAAGGGAAGTTGGATTGTTCCTTTTTTTCTTTATCTTAGCAATATATTTTTCTTGAACTGTTTTTACTGGAGTCCAGTGCAATTGTGAATGCAGTTGACAGAGAGAAATTAAGACAGTGTTTTTTTTCTTTGTTTTGGGCCTGGTCTAGGGGCTGATTCAGCCACATTTTGGGACTGCTGTGCTGCGTCTAAGTTTTAACTGTTTTTCATCTTTTCTCAAGTTTTAAACTGTCTGTGTTTTTAACTGGATATTTTGTAAGTGACTTTTTAGAAGAAATAGGATTCCAAGTAGTTTTTGTTTGTTGTGGATTTTCACCTTATGGTATTTTTGAGTAGAACTTTTTTTAACTCTATTATTTTTGCATGGTCTAAGTTTTGCAAGTTGTTTTTGATTAGTTATATTTTTTGGACTTCATTTTTTGTATTTTTTTTTTTTTACTTTATACTATTTTGTGGATTATTATTATTATTATTATTATTATTATTATTATTATTATTATTATTATTATTATTGCACACTACCTGTAAAACCCCCATTCCTCTTTAGCCATTTTTTTGCTCACTGCTTAATTGTGATAGTGCCACCTGTAGGATCTTTTTGTAAACATTTTAGTAAAATTGTCTTCCACTGCTCTTTTCACACTGAGATCCCTTAGTATTCTACCTTAGACGACTAACTTCTTCAGAAAATAAAGATCATTTTTTGGTAACCCTGTGTTGTCTGTCCTCTGTACAATATACCTCTACTGTTTGAGATTTCCAAAGAACCTTGGGTATTTAGTCAATTTGAGTTCTCCAATCTCATTATAAATTGGAGTGGTGTCATGTGTGAGTCATGTGCTTCAGCTAAAAATAACAGGCCTGGACTTTCATGAAATGTTCTGAATCCTGAGTATATTGTGCCAGACTGAATAGGCTCTTTTTCCATATTCACTCCTCCCCCAACTGGCATTAGTGGCATTTCAGTTCTAGGCAAGTGCACAGTAATGATGTCATCGCCATGATCATATAAAAGATGGCAGACAGATGAACCAATCAAAACACTCAACTCTCTAGCTGACACATTTATGCAGGTTTACTCATGGGAGAAGTTGGAATCCAACCATGCCCATTGCTGGTTCTATAGGTACTAATGACAGTTTCCTGTCACACAAGTTTAAACATAATGTAAATAGCATGTATTTGTATTGGGAGTGATATATTGATCTTACATTGCCTCCAAGACATTTGTTCTGTCTTGACAGGTTTGAGAGTTGGATCCAGTGTTGATATTTGGGGCTTGGTTCAAGAAAGTTTTTTAAAATTATTTTCTGAGATATACAAGTAATCTCCTAGACCAGTAGTTCCCAACCCTTTTCAATGTAGAGACCACCTTGGTGTTTGAATTTTTTCCACGGACCACTTGCCACGCATTTTTTTTTCACAACAGCATTTTGAAACTAATTTGTATGTGTATGTATAAGTATGTATGTGGAAAGTAAAGTATTTCTATAATGTAACAAACTTTATCAGATTCCTGGGCTTGGATCTTCGCTACCAGTTCATCAAGGAAAGTTGTCATTTTGCACATTGAAAGTTTCTGATGGAAAAGTTCATGTTTCTTTTGTTTAAACAGTTCACAAGTCAAGCTACAAATATAGCCTATTTTTGTTTCACTGCTGTTACTATATGCAGCTAACCTCTCTAAAAACATATAATCCTGAAATAATAGGGATATTCCTATATCCCTGGCAACACTGTAGCACATTTTATATTGTTGAAATTGAAAAGTACTAATCATTTCTTGAAGTTTTTGTTTAATAGAGATTTTAAATTACTTATAGAAGCATGAAAGTTGTCACTGTTTAACATGATTAAAAAAATAATAATAATAATTGAGTTTGTTTTCACTGGAGCCGGATCATGAAGTCCGGTTGTATAAAGTGGATCAGGCTCGGATTCCACTCACCCATCATTGTCATCCAACAGTAGTGCTGCATGCACCGTAGCAAGGCAAATTAACCAATGAAAATCAACTATGTAAACACCATTCAGTTGTTGTATTTCAAAATCCAGAATAGCTTTTTTTCATCAGAGGCTGTGTAGGGCAGGCTCGCTTTCAGAAATGGAAGGCAAATTGCGCTTGGCTACGGGCTAATGCCAGTGGTTCAGTAATTATTATTTATTTCTTAGCAGACACCCTTACCCAGGGCGACTTACAGTTGTATACAAAAAATACATATCAAGAATTACAGTACAATTAAGACCAAGATACAAAATACAATGACTTCAGTCCTAATAAGAGAAAATACAAAACACAGTACGATTTGATATCAGGGCAGTTCAAGAGCAGATAATAGTGTTGATAGTTACATCAGTGTTAGATACGAGTGCAGGTGAAATTCAAAATACTACAGATTGGGTTAAGTGCAGGATTAAATACAATAAAATATGGAGCAGATAAGTGCAAGTTAAAGTGCATTAAAGGCAGAGTGCTATATTGTCCAGAAGGGAAGAGTGAGTTTTACAGGTGTTGTCTGAAGAGGTGTGTCTTGAGGCGCCAGAAGGTGGTCAGGGACTGGGCAGTCCTGCCATCCGTAGGAAGGTAGTTCCACCACAGCTGGGCGAGGGTGGAGAAGGAGCAGGCTCTGGAGGCAGGGGAACATAGCGGAGGTACAGCCAGTCTTCTAGTGCAGGCAGAGCAGAGAGGTTGGGTGGGGGTGTAGGGTGAGATGAGGGTCTGGAGGTAGCTGGGTGCAGACTAGTCAAGGCATCGATAGGCGAGTACAAGAGTCTTGAACTGGAGGCGAGTGGTGATCGGGAGCCAGTGGAGTGAGCGGAGCAGTGGAGTTGTGTGGGAGAAGCGAGGCAGAGAGAACACCAGACGAGCAGCGGAGTTCTGGATGAGCTGGAGCGGAACTGGTGGCGGATGCAGGTAGGCCGGCCAGGAGGGAGTTGCAGTAGTCTAGGCGGGACAGTACCAGGGCCTGAACGAGGAGTTGCGTGGAGTAGTTGATGAGGAAGCATCGGATTCTTTGTATGTTGCTCAGGAAGAATCGGCAGGTGTGTGCCAGAGTGGAGATGTGCTGGGAGTAGGAGAGGCAGGGGTCCAGGGTTACTCCGCCCTAACCGTTTATCCGCCATGATCAATCTCTTCAGCAATGTTAGTTTATTATTGAACAGAGAAGATTAGTTCAGAGATTGTAGCTGCTACCGAAGTTTTCGTACACTGTGTTGTATGTGTTCCGTGCGCTGCTGTTGCTGGTACTGTCACGTGAGCTGTTCAGTGTGTTGGTATGTAAATAAATACTGTTTGCCTGCGGAGGGTATTAACTTCAACCTCCATCTCGATCGTGTGCCTGTTACTCAGCAGACAATGCACGCACCCACACAGCAGACTGCTACCCTGTCACAAGAATTAACACCTTGTATCTTTCTAAACAAGGGATTTAGGGGAGCTCCCTAATAAAAGCTGAATCTCAAAACAATAATTGTGTGAATATAGTAATTGTTACAGCTGTATATAATTCATGTATCCGCCTTTTTTCATATCCGTCCTTACTCTAGACCCACCGCAGTCGGATGCGTGACAGATTACTGTACTGTATCTAACTGAACTGAACTGTCTCAAATCAGCATTATTATTACAATGTTCACAAATATGATGTCAATTTAAAAACTATTTGACTGACACTTACAAAAATGTGCAATATTAATGGCAATTCATTGATAAATTATAGTCATACTACATATACCCACATATTATGATACACTTGTTTATTTAAAGAAGGACCTAGACAAGACACTTAAAGCGTATTACCTTATTTGGTAAAATTATTATGTAATCGTAAGCACATGTCATGAGTACATTGTTACAATATTTGAGAGATTTTAGAGAATTCCATTAGAGTATATATTGTAGCCAGTTCAATAGTGAGTAAAAGCTGCGGTTCAGTGGACTTATGGTGTGTTATTCAGAGAAACAAATGCAAGTCAGTAAAAGACAGCAGTATTTAGGGAAGGGACCCAGGATGTGGAAGAGAGCATTACAGTATACTTGTTCAGCTTGGTATCAGCTAGAAAGTAAAGCGTTTTGGTTGGTTCATCTTGTCTGTCTCCGGGGCATGTTGTCATGTAAACCAAACACATAATATTTGACTGAAGCAAAGAATGCCCTACGAGTATGTGTAACTCTTAATACCCTATATTATAGTGCCATTCTGCACAGGCTCAGTGCATCTGCATGCAAGTGTTATTGAAATGTCAGAAATTGTGCCTTCTGATAAAAAAACATGTTTCTATTTTTTTTTTTTTAATTGCCCTACTGTACATGTTTCATTAGGATTATCTACAGCTATGGCTAAAAGTTTTGCATGACCTAGAATTTTAGGATTGAGACAATAAAAAAAAAATAAAATAAATAAATTAAAAAATAATAATGAAAAAAAAAAAATATATATATATATATATATATATATATATATATATATATATATATATATATATATATATATATATAATTAACATAATTTAGATATTTTATTTAACATCATGTAAACAAAGAAACTACAAAATGATATCGCAAAAGTCTACCGGAAGCAATAATAGTAGCACAGTATTTCAGATTTTGAAATGTCACATTTTTCCATTTTTCGTTACGTATATAGAAAATAACAAAGCGGTATGTAATTCAATATGTTAACACAACATTATTCAGTAGTTTTCATTCGACTTTATGAAGCAAAATTAGTTCATTCTAGAGGGTGATGCAAAACCTTTGGCCATAGCTGTATATCTCTGTATATCTGTTTAAGGAATAGAAAATTTGACACTGTAACACGTTGTCTGCTTTGGGGTATTGCTTTAAATGCAGTATATACAAAATATGTTACAATAGTAGCTATGTTAGTACTCTGATAACTTTAAAAATTAGGCATATCAGAGCATTAATATCCTTGTTAAAACAATGTTTTAGTTTATTTACCCACATGTTGCATGTAGCCAAAGTCCATGCAAAGTTTCTATATTGGGAACAATGGTTCATTATCATTTGATAGAAAACACAGGTAGTAAACTGAAGTTCAGTTTATAAATGACCCAGTATAAATACCCCTATAACCATAAAAACTGGTTAAACAGGTCAGTTTTGATAGCCTGGATTGAGAGCTTTTATTCAAAATAGGGGGTAGAGAGAATTATGCACACACACCCGATTAAACAAGTTTCCCATATTTTCATAGTTCCATCCTAGGCTAGTATGGCATATGGGAAACCTGTTATACCAAATCCAGTTAAATTGCCTGGAGAAGCACCTCAAAGAAATCAGGGGATGCAAATAGTGTTGTGGTTTTATTTTTCAAATTATATAATTGTTATCACTGTGATGAATATAATTAAACAAGCACCATGTGCAGGTACATTACTTTTAAACAAAGGACTGTATTTGCCCCAGTGTCTTTAGTGTAATGATTTGTTTAATTGTGGGTAGCCACAAAAACGAACATTTCATAATGATATGTATAAAAATATGATCGCAGGCAAGATATGTGTGAAAAATAATATTTCTGGCAGTAAAAGTTCGTGGCAGCTAAGATGTTTCAAATTTGTTCCACGTGAATTATTAAATGTTTTTGTACATTGTAGCACAGATATAAAAGTCTATTTGTATTTTGGAATCCTCTGCCTCTGTCTCTCTCAGCGTTCCGTAAAATATATTTTTTTGTTCTGCTGTCCAAGTAACAGTCCCAACTTCCTGCTGCTGTTGTCTGTGTCTGTTTGACGCTGACAACGGGGGCATTGCCCATGAGTGAACGTGGCAAAGTGAGCCGTCTCAGGGACAGTAGAGCAAAACACAGACCAAAGCCAATGCAGAGCACCCCATCTTGAGCAGGCCACTTTTAAGACGGCTGGACCTAGGACCTGGGACGGCTACAAAATAACGACCTAAGCCACCTCAAAGACTGCTTAAAAGTGGCTAGGGTAAACATATAAACATACATATTACAGCTCCCTTTGATGCAATACAAAACATCACCTTCAAAGTCGTCATTAACTGAAACAGCTTTCTTATGTGAAACAAATGCTAACTAAATAACTGTTACACATTCTGAAGGCGCATTTGTCTTGTCAAAATTGCAGACTTCTTTTTTTAAATCTACATCTAGAATTCACGCAAATGCAAATCTTTCTAATCTGTGCTCGTTTTCGAAAGCAGGAAACACAACTACATGAACAGAAAACACAAATGCAAAAAGCCCACAACAAAATGGAAGTCATTTGGAAGACACTCCCCCAGATACCCCAGCTCAGTCTACCTGTTTTTGGAGACATTGGAGCTGTTTAGATAGCTCAGGAAAAAAAAAAAAAAACCTAATCTGGATGTCCCAACCTTTTCACTCCACATAAGTAGCGCACTGCATTCAATATTCCGAACTCGGTTGGAATGACAATTAAACTAAATAAACGAACAAAAAAGAAAACCCCAGTTTTAGTACTTTTCATTTTTTAACAATATAAAATGTATGGATGACTATGTAACCTATTAATTGCAGGTTGATGTATTATATAAAGTACAGTATATTCTTCTTCTTCTTCTTCTTCTTCTTCTTCTTCTTCTTCTTCTTCTTAATAATTTATTTGGCTGACGCTTTTATCCAAAGCATTTTTTTTACATACAAATTCTGGTCCCTGTTTATACAGTTTATTCTTGATTCATTTTGTAATATAGAATTATCACAAAATGCAAGAGACCGAGCTTGTACTTGCATAAAGTTCAGTTAACGGCTGCTTTTACAACAGGAAACAAAAGCCCTAACGTTGACTCGTGTTGAAGCGGGTTATATATTTACTGGTTATTTAAAGTATGCAACAACAATAACAGTATTGCTTGTTTTTTTCCCAGCATTCACAGTGTAAGTTCAGTCTTTGTGTATGCTTATCAAAGCCACTGCCTTTAAAGTTGTCAGTGTTGTCTCCTGCAGGAATAATTAAATATGTTGGTTTGCTTTATTTTATTTCATTTTTTAGGCGGAGTGAAATTAAGATTTTCGTTACTTCATCCACAATATTATCACCTGCTAAAACGGAAATTTTTCCATTCTTAAATTATCCAAGTTCTCTGTATATTTCAAAAGTTTTAAAAGTAATCTATTTCTCTGTTTTGTCTATCTGCCACTGAACTGAGTGACGTATCCCTCTGTGAACAGGATGGCTTGCAGTGGTGACATCAGGCCAGAAACACAGACTCAAAACAATGAATGGCGGGTGAAACTGAAGCGCAACGGCGCTCAGCCCGTTTATTAAATAACAAAACAAACACCACAAAACAAAAAGGCGCGTTGGCCAAACAAGTATCATGCTGGTTTATTAGCCAGCACGTCTAGCAATTGTTATATTTTCAGTTCTTTACCTCCTGTCTCTACTCTCATTCTCTACTCCGAACCCTCTCCCTTGAGCGCAGACAGCTGCAGGCTTTTATATTCTGGCCGAGGAGTTAACTAGCTGTTAATTAATTATCTTATTACCCCTCGGCCATAGTCTGCACGAGTTTAATAAGGATGCGTGACTGTCTGCTAGTTAAATTAATCAGTTGCTGATCAGTTACGCATCCTCAAGAGGTTTTTAAAATATATACACAAAATAACAAATAAAAGGGGCGGGACACTCCGCCACATCCTCTCACACAGTCATATTGCACTCATGATCTGACACATTTTGAAGCCTGAAGAAACATTATTTTGGGTTCTCTAGATGCCGTAACACCGGTTGTTCCGGTGCCTATGTCCGCAACTAAACCCTGCACTACAAGCGTGCCACCCCCCCTGCTGAGGGGGCATGACTGCCGCTGCGATACCAATTACAACACAGAGAAATATACCACAGCAAACTAGGTTACTAAAGACAAATAGCGCTTTCTAAACAGCTCTAACTCCTTCAGAAACAGGTGAAGACTGCCCTGGGTATCTGGCGGAGTGGATTTGTATTTGTATTTCTGGTTTTTTTATAATTTGTATTTCTGTTTTTTTGGTTTGTATTTGTGTTTTTAAATTTGTATTTGTGTTGTTTTATTTGTATTTTTATAAACCCACCCACCTCGTCTTGGTATTGTGGCTTTTTATTGTAAATCGAGCGAAGTTGGTGACTCAGTGAGTGCAAAACAATTATATGGATTATTTGTTTAATCACTCTGATTAGGATACCATATGTTCAAATGGTAATAGCTGATCTATTTTTTAAATCTTGTCTTTTTGTACATTTAAAGCCCGCCACACACAGCCCGACTCAAGCCATCCCGACTCATCTCATCTGAGTATGCACAGATTCTGCGATCAGTTGTGCTCAGTTTTGGTTTGACGTCACAATTGAGTTTTTCCCGATTGGGTGTCGCACACTGCTAAGGCTGAATTACTGACCACGACTAGATCCTGGTGATTACTATGTATGCAGATTTTATTAATACTGCCCTGTACACATTTTTGTATTAACTTAGCCCAACATAGCAACCCTCATATTATGCATGGCATCGTATGCTGATTTGACGGTGGAGACAGCGCCGCGAGACAACCAAAAGAAGCGCTTAGCCTATTAATCTAGCTATTGACCATTTACACCGTGCAAATGTTTCAGGCAGTGTTTGACTTTTTTTGCATAGTTTGTCTACTACACTTGTCTACTACACTTTAGCCTGTGCAGGTAAAAATGTCAACATACAACTGAAACAGCATTTAAATCAACCAACAATCTGTTTTTTCATCTCTGTCACTAAGAATTACAGAAAAATTGACAAATATACTGTGGTATTTAGTCAGAGAACAGAACAAAGAAAACTCTGAGGTAAGCAGCAGCAGTAACACTTTATTTAAAAGCCATAAGAGAAACCAGTCTCTCAGCACGTAATATATACAATTAAACTAAATATCGCCTTAGAAAACTGAGTAGTGAGTATGCAATGTTTAAATTAGACACAACAGATACTGTACATCTCACCACTACCCTCCAATTTCAGAAACATATTTCAAACAAAATTAAAATCTCTTCAGCTCTCTTCCGACTCAACCGTTGGGCTTTTAAACAAGGTCGGGTTCAGCATTGAATTCTATTGTGGTCGCGTGGACGGGAAGGACTGCGGCACTGCGCAAACTGACACGGAAGTCGTTTACAAAATATACGTATTCAGAGACCCTTTTTTTCTCAGTGGAAGAATACATAATACATTTCTATTTTTTTCCCTTAAAAAAGGTAGTTTGTGTAATTATTTAAAAAATGTAGCCATTTTTTAAGTGAAATAACCCACTTCAGGATGTGTGGTAAGATGATTCTTACCGCACTTTCTGGGTGGTTGAAGGCACTCGGTCTGCGGCCTCGTGCCTCACAACGCATCCAGGGTGTGTTGTGAGTTATTTCTTACATACTAAGGATTAGAACTGTGATGGCTTTTATTCTTAATGGGCACTTCATTTTCAAACAATGCCATCTGTTTAGATTAAGCATCTGTATGTTCTAAAACTGATTTACACCCACTTTTGGTCACAAATTAACATTATACAGTGGATACAGTACATTTCATGGTGGAGAATGATGTAGCGTGTCGATGTTGAGGATCTGTTTTGCATCCTTTTTCAGATGTACAGTAGCTAGCCAGTGATAGGGAGATGGAACCACCTGTACAGTTACTTTGTAGTAACAGCAAGCAATCTTGTCTGGTCACAAACTGGGAGAAATGTGTGAAGTGCCAGAGAGTAACAAATTAATCTCTCTGCAAGGCCACACTTTTTGTGAAGCAGCAAAAATAAGACAGGATGAAGTTTTCTTTCGCTTAGTGCCAGAAATAGATGAGATAGGAAACAAAAATGTTCAGTGGCATCCTAATTGTTACAAAGTCTATACCAGTAAAACTAATCTAAAAAGATTTGTTAAAGGTCCTACAGAAAGCACCAAATCAGAATGCCTCCAGACATCTTTCAGAGTTAAAGACATGCTGTCACGTAGCTGCAGTTGACTGAGACAAGTGTCTGTTTTGCCAGAAGACCAAACATAAGGGTGATAATAAACGTCTTCAGATTAGGACACTAAATGCAGAGAAAACAGTGAGGAATGGAGCAATATGTCGCCATGACGAGGTTTTTTGCATACGTATCACAGGTACTGATCTAATTGCATCACATGCAAAATATCACAAGTCATGCTGCAGTGCATACAAAAGCAAATCCAACATGAAAAAGGAAGAAAACAGAGCAGAAGACAATGACTCAGTGTATGAAACAGCAGTTAACACACTTATACAGAACATTGATCCACAGCTTTGTGTACAATGCAAGGCTTTTGACATGTCTTCACTTTTAAACAAGTACAGACAACTTCTTACTGTAAGCAATGTCACTTTGCAGGATATTATTTTATTTAACACATTAGTTGAACTTATGTCATATATTGTATTACTTTTGCTACATACTGCACCCCTAATAAAACCCTGAATTATTTTAATAGGAAGCAGCCATGCATACACCTCGTATCTTAATTACGACAAGTAGAGTGATGGCACATAATATTTACTGTGAATAGGCTGATGTTTATGCAACAAGTACAGCGATCCTCAGCCATTCCCTATTCTCACGTACTGTATTCTCATAGCCCCGCCTCCCCATGGTAGGCAGGCTGACTTTGTTCACAAACTGCAGTTCTAGAGAGCTGTGCCTGCTGAAAACAGCGAGTTGCTACAGGGTATCTTCACCGCCACACTACAGACTTGATTGCAATAGTCTAGGATTCGCCACATAAGGTCAGCTCACAAGGTAAGAACATAATCATGCAATTGAAGTGGACTTAAAAAATAAATAAATAAATAAATACTCTACCTATTTATCTGTGTACGGGAATGGAATCGATACACCAGTTTTATGAATTGGTACGTTTGTAAACTGTTGTGTAAGTGGCATCAAGTAACAGATAAACGGAAAGTCTGGTTTGACAGACGCCAACTTTATATAAGTATAGGTTTAAAAAATTGTAGTAGGATATTATTACCTAGTAATACTGCATTAAACAAAAGTGGTAATCATTGTACAATGACATCGAGAAACAACACTGGGTGGCTACTAATAATAAGCAATAATAAAAACAAGTTTGGTCACGGATTATTGTTTTAATACAACTTTATTCTGAAATAATAAGTGCTGCTTGAATAATTATTTTAATTGGTAAATTCGCACGGGAAAATAAGATTAACGCATGGGTGTACGTTAAAGTGGCCTGCGAAACTTGACTGAATAATTATACAGCAGGGTTTGTACGTCAAACAAGTGTCAGAAGCAACAGCAACAGAACATACACATTTAATTTACAACTCCTGTCTAGAAGTTTCGAATAACGCGTAATGTAAAAAAAAAACGCGTTCTTCGACGTCATTAGTTTGATATTCGCACTGCTTAGCGCATAAAAATGCCTTTTTACCTTATTTACAGCCGCTGTAGAGCTTTCAAAACAACTGTACATTAAAGAAGACTAATTGTGAATTATTACACAACCATTGTTTGACCTGTGAATCCCAGTAATAATTTGTAAAAACCGATGGCATATCGCATAACCACAGAAACAAAACCAAACCATGAAAGAAAAAAAAAAGTCTGTTTACATTGCAGCTAATACAAATTTAAAAACTGAGAAAAATCAATGTCTGTGTTTTCAAGATAAAAATAAAAATGCATCCTATGTAAATAACACATCTAATTTAATAAAAGATAGTATGTGGTTTATATGGAAAATGTTTCCTCCAACGTTTTAACGAATTCCTCCCATTTTAAACATTTAAAATGCCAATCCCTAGTATTGGCATTCACAATATGAAGATATCTGTATTTGTTTCTTGATTATTTTATTTATATATATAAATATAATATAATATAATATGCCTATGTTTATTTTATTCATTTATTTATTTACTTATTATTTATTACTTCTAAATTATATTTTTAATCATGCTGGCTTAGTTACACAAGTTGCCTTTTTTCTGTTATGGTTGAGAATTTTAAGGGCTTTATTATTAATAATAATGCTCATGCATGCTTAGTACATGTGTCTTTTGGATTTCCGAACTGCTTTTCAGAAAAGGAACAGGTAAAACAATGGTTGTGAAATAAAGAAGACTAATTGTGAATTAAGATAGAGTTGTTTTGAAAGCTGTGAAGCTGCTGCAAGTCAAGTAAACACGCCTTTCTCTGCATGCCGGGTCTGTCTGCAAAGCGATATGCCATCGGTTTTCACAAATGATTCCTGGGGTTCACAGGTCAAATAGTGTTGTTTGTGAAATAATTCATAATTAGTCTTCTTTAATGTACAGTTGCTTTGAAAGCTCTATAGCGGCTGAAAATAAGGCAAACAAGCCTTTTTCTGCATGTCGGGTCTGTATGCAAAGTTATGCGATATACCATCGGTTTTCACAAATTATTACTGGGGTTCACAGGTCAAACAATGGTTGTGAAATAATTCACAATTAGTCTTTAATGTACAGTTGTTTTGAAAGCTTTGTAGGGGCTGTAAATAAGGTAAAAGGGCATTTTACCAGCCGGGTCTGTATGCGCGATGCAGTGCTAACTAACTTTACCGCGGTAAAAAACGAGGATGTGACTGTCCATTAATCAATTGAATCTTGCCACATACGGGCACAGATTAGCTGATACCTGATCACAAAGAGGTATCTGTCTACATTTCTGATAATATTACTGAAATGTTGTATATAAATAACAATAAATTCAATATTAACACTACAGGGTTGATATTATTTTGATAATGGACCCATGGCTTTACTGTTTGTATACCACCCAAAGTATGGTAAATCTAAAATAAATGTAAGATTAATAAAAACGTAGGTTAAGAAACAATTGTGATAAAATGAAGGACAGCAGGTTCAGTATTATTCATTTGCAAATTTAAGTTGTATTGTTGACTGCATTTTATTTATTTATTTTTTTTATGGAGAAGAATTTTGTAGTCTCAATGGATTTTCTTTGTTGGCCTATATGTTAAAGGATGCAAACATACCTGGTGTGTGATTGCAAGGCATGATCCACTCCTCAAGTTGTATTATATTATAGTTACTTTCCCTGTAATATGAATAAAACCTTTACAGCTTTTTCAAGTTAAAACAAAATCTGTTAAAAAAATATCCGATTTTTAACTCCAAACCAATTCCATTTCCAAAGAGAGGTTATGGCTACTATAATTATACTAAGAGAAGTACCTTTGTATTTACTTTCCAACTGCGGTATTCAGTGCTATGATCTGTAAGCAAAGACAGTTCCACTTGGTGCTGACATTTCAGTGGTTTTATCATTGACAGTCATGCAGTGGGTATATCTCGCCATTATAATGTATTTGTTATATGAGTGTGCAGTAAAAACAGATTATACAGAGAAGTGTGTTGTGAAATCCCTAATAATATACTGTTGACAGTCGTGGAGAAGCACTGATGTAGGTAGCTCTATGTCTTTTACCTGGTTAGCTTGTTTTTTTTGTTGTTTTTGATAGAGTTTCATTCGCTCTACGTCATTTGTTCTGTAATTGTGCAGTAAGCATTACTTAGCACTAGGGATAGGCATTTTAGTATATTTTAAATCGAATATACTTAATTTACTAAATGATTACACTATTATGCTTCACATCAACATGCCACTGGCTAAAAATAATGTTTACATAATACCAAAATTGATGTAATACATAAGGAAATAACAGACATGTTACTATTTGACAATGCTTCAATAAGTAGCTTTTGCTTATTAACAGGAAGTGTAATACAAGTACAGTATGCTGTATGCATAAAGCCCAACATGCATAATTTCCATACCACCAGGGGTCATTTCCAAAATCTAGAAAAGTATAGTCTGATGATGGTGTGATGACATCAACATTCTAGAAAAAGAGCATTTGATTCTGAGTGCCAAAATTAATTATAAAGAAAGCCAATGAGACCTTAAAGATATGCTGTCTAAACCAATTTTGCAGATGAAAATGACCATGATCATGTCTGAAAATAATTGGAAAACTTCAAAGGATTATATTGGGGATGAACTACACTAAGTGGACTGAATTGATCATTTGTAAGTGACATATGAATTAAATACAGTGAGTTATGATAACATGGTTAATCCATTCGCATAAATCATTTGAATTAAATGGAATAATTGTTGTACAGCCTTACATCTATTATAGGGAGAAACACTAAACTAGGGCTTCCATATTTATGAATATTCATAAACATGTACACAAACTGCTGTAAACTGTACCAAAGCAGCACAATATGGGGTCAGTGACCTCTATTTAATAATCAATACACAATGCAACAAACTAAACTCAGAGTCATGATAATTAGCTTAGTAGATTATAACTCTGAGTTTAGTTTTGGGGCCATTCCATGTCAGATCAGCAGATGGCTCCAGGGTCACTGTCTCGGACCATGATGAAATTGGTGCGACTTGTTTAACTTCCCCAAAATTGTATTTCCTAGCTTTTAGGGATATGGGGTTTTCACTGGAAACTTTAATTGTAATAACATGTGAATGGTTTTAAAAATGGTTAATGAATTTGACATGGGTTAGGATGATGGTGATAGAAACTAAGTCACCACTGTCCAACCAATAACCAGTGGCAGAAAATCACAAACACAGATTGAATATATAGGCTACAGTGTCTGGCTCATTTCTTGGATAGCCCTGTTTTATGGCATCTCAACCACCTGCAGTTCAATGCACGATTGCACACCATGAGGCAGAATTGTGAGATATAAGTAACTTCTTAAACAAATTAGATTGTTACTCCTGTTGAATATCTGCAATCTCATTTTAATGGAGGGAAATGTCCATTCAATGGAATGTCCATTTAATGGAATAGGGAATTAATAATGACACTAACGTTGATCAAAGGTGTGACTGTCTTGATAAAATAAGCACTATTGCAGGAACAGAAAACACCTTAAGAATACAAAGGGGGCAAGTGCTGTAAAAAAAAACTTTGTATAACCTGAAGCAACCAAGATCCAGGGGGATGGGAGTGAAAAAGGTGAAGGTGAACTCTTGTGATAGTTTCTGTGTAAATGTGTGACATCCCAGGCTGGAGTTAGTCATTCTTAACTTCCAGTGCTGCTAGGCATTAACTGGACGTTAGCTGGGCGGACTACATGTCAACATGGCTCCCAATGGAGAGGTGAATATACTTATATAACCAGTGTTTAAAAGCTAGTTACCTACTTTAATTTGCCTAGAATTAAAGTCTGCAAAGTGTATGTTTATCCTGTATTATTTGGAACCAATAAACTGTGTCTAAACCCTGTTGAATATTCTGTCTAAGGCTGGGACCAAATCAAAACTTTGACAACCTGCTAATCACACTTAACAAAACTGTATTTAATAACATTTTATTTTTATGAGTAGAAGAAATAAGATATTTACAAAAAAAGAAAATGCTATTAAATACAGTTTTGTTAAGTGCGATTAGTGGGTTGATGATAAATGAACCGTCTTAAATCCCTAGTAAATAGGCCTATATATTTTGTAGTACCAGCTACAAAATATGAAAGCAATGGCTTCTATTCTTTGGAAGCCATATTTTTAAAGCTTTTTTTTTTTTTTTTCAAAGCCAGTTTGTTATTTACCAAGCAGAGCAAAAATGAATTGGGATTTTATTTGCCTAGAGGCCTTCCTCTGTGTTGGGACAGGCCACAATCAGGATTGACTACCGCTGACAAAAAAGAAAGATCCAAGCTACCCTTGTACAAGCTACCCTTGTATCACACAGACAGTGCATTGTACCAGGGTTAGAAACTAACGTTTGCCAGAGGCAAATAAAAATTTAATAAAAAAATACAGGAATAGTCACAGGGTCTAACAGGGTGTAGCAGTGGTGATCAAACATTCATAATGCTTACAAAACAGTTACTCAGACCTGAAACCTCCCTTCATCCCCCCTTATCATGCCAATATTGCATTATTTTGAGATAAACATATGTGTCAGCATTTCATTGAATTTTGTCTGTGTGATTACTTAGGCTGTTAATTTATTCATCACTGTGGTTTAACTGAACTTTCAATATAAACAAAATGTACTTTTTAGAAACAGTAAACAGTATAAAAAAAGACATTTTCTCATATTTACGTTTCATTTTTCAATTATGTATTTCTTTTTTGAAGAAGCCCAGTTGCTTGAACACAACACACTTATTTGGTAGGTCAATCTTTAATCGGTGTAAAGTATTTAAAACTATAGATTTAAGGAATAATTCCTTAACTATGTCTTATTACTAACATATTTTATTACAAGGATTAGTGTACCATATTTAGAACAGCAATTTCATATGGTCAAAGAAACGTAATGTTAGGAAATGGCGCTTCACTTGAGCTATTTGTGTTTTGACGGTTTTATACTGTTTTGATGTCTAAAATGTAGATTTAGTTTATATTTATAATAACGAAAGTTTAAATTTAACCCACAGCGATGAATACAATTAATAACGTATAGCATCTTTGAAGTAATTTTACAAAAATGTGCAGTTTTATACAGGGTTGCGACCCCCAAAAAGACGTCGATTCGCAAACACAAGGAATATGACAGAGAAAAGTGGCAGCGCACTTTTCAAGTAACCTGGCTTTCACAGTTTGACTGGCTGCAATAAGTCTCTGCCTTCAGAAAATAAGATGTGCTGCAAGGTTTGTGTCCAGTATGACAAAAGCCAGAGTGGCACATTTGTGATGGGGTCGTCTACCTTTAAGATTTTAAAGCACATGAAAAATCAATTAATCATTATAACTGTGTGTAACTAATGAAGGCAAAGACTGCCAAACAAGGCACATCAAAAGGAAACAATTACTACACACCATGTGATTTTAAAGCTCAAAGAACTTTTCAGAACAGCTCACGCCCTTGCAAAGCATGCACGACCGTGTTCTGATTTTGAATGGAGGTGTGACCTGGATGAGGCAAAAGGATTAAATGTGGGGAAAGCCTATAGATATTCTAAACAGGCACAGGAGTGTATACACGCTATTGCGTGGACCCAGCATCCTGCCCAGTTAACCAGAATTGCAACTGCTAAATAATTTTCGGTTATCTTGGACAGTTCTACAGATAGTTCCATTACTGAGGCAGTGATATGCTACATGAAGTATGCTGTCAATGGTGTTGTCCACACAGACTTTATTGGGGTTCAGAAACCCAATCGATGTATCTGGGATGAGCATTAATGTTTATTGTGTCTGTGTTTTTTTTTTTTAATACAAGGAGGCTGTGTGGTCCAGTGGTTAAAGAAAAGGGCTTGTAACCAGGAGATCCCCAGTTCAAATCCCACCTCAGCCACTGAGTCATTGTGTGACCCTGAGCAAGTCACTTAACCTCCTTGTGCTCCGTCTTTCGGGTGAGATGTAATTGTAAGTGACTGCAGCTGATGCATAGTTCACACACCCTAGTCTCTGTAAGTCGCCTTAGATAAAGGCGTCTGCTAAATAAACGAATAATAATAATAATAAATGTATAAGTGTTCATTTATTAGGCAAATAAAATTTAAGCCTAATATATTAGGGACCCCAACAGCTGTTGTTCATTCTGACTCAGGAACTTCACATTAGGACTAGTAAGTTTACATAAGGACTAGCAAGTTTCCAAAGGTACTATGCCTTGGGACTAATACCACCATTTTTTTAGTTTCTAACCCTGATTATACCATCTCACATAGACTGTACATACAGACAAACCTTTACAGATTGAAGTGGATAGCTATTCCTCCATCTACAGAAAATCAAGACGGGGTGTTCCAGTATGTAAATGTATTTGTATGGTTTTCTGTAACATTCAGCATCTATATCCTGTTTATTTTTAGATTACACATAATAGATCAGCTGGAACAAATCCAGGTGCTTTATAGACCCTGTCAAAGGGGCATAGCTTTAGCTGTCCAGCGCTAGCAAGCAATTAATCTGGGGAGTAATACTGTAAACCAATATGGGTAATTGTGCACAGCCCTATATCCACTCAGGTTTCCCAGAATGACACTCGTATACACTAACTGGTGATTGTGGGTGCTCTGCTAAATCCAGACTGTGAAATATGAACCCTAAATGCCACATTTGCAACTTTGTATTCTCTTTATTATTAGCTGACTAACCCTAATAAACTAGATCCTATTGAAATGAAAAGATTAAGGAGTAAAATGACTACCCCTCATCCAGCAATCATAAACACTCATGACATTATACTGCACTAACAGTTTTGCAAAATGGGGTAGACTGCATCATAAAATCCTTATCATAAAATTAGACCTCTACGAATACAAATAATAATGCTGTCTGGGTCTGTGTATTCATTGTACAGCACATGTGACAAGAAGGAGCTTTTCTGTTTTGATTGGTCTTGTTTTATTGAGACAGTATAGATTTGGTAAATAGCTACCCAAACCTCTAATGTTACCTGTAATATAGGCTTGTAGCAAATTTTAACTTTTAACTTGGCAGATGACTTTTATCCTAAACGGTCTGTTTAGTACAGTGTTCTATTGTTGATCTTACACATAATGTTCTCTCTTACACATAATGTTCTTGGATATGATTCCAATTCTACATGGGACTGTCCTATTAAGCACCTGTCTTTGGAATAATATGTGTTCCTGCTCCTGTACATTAAACCACAAAGGAGTCTTCTCAGACCTTTATGTGTTGTATAACCAGTCATAATGGAATGCTACAGGCGTAACAAGTGAGCGAGTAACAATAGCACTGGGAGGAGCGAAGTGAAGCAGACTATTGTGAAGAAAATAAAAGGGATAATAAATACTTTTTAAACAAAAATATGCTTAAAATAAGTGCCATGTTAAGTGTTAACCATGTGTTAATAAACAGGTAATTGTTTTATGTGATCTGAAAACACGAAACGCAACACTATCATAGTCAATAATTATATTGCTGCAGAACCGGACTGACTTGTTTTTTCCAAATAAGTTGCAATGAACACAACACTGTAATTGAGCCTCTCTAGTTTTGACTTTTGCAGTGTTACTTAAAGCATGACTGTTTACAAATGGAAAAGAGCTGTTTTGTGTCACTCTGCAAACATCCTGAACAGCATTTTAAGCAGCCTTCCAACAATAGAAAACAGAAAGTCAGACTTTGTGTAACCTACTGTATTTTAGAGCTGTAGGTAGTCTGATATTTGTTGGGAATTCTGTGATAGCTGCTGCACACATCTGAGGTATGTGTTATAAAAAGACAAAATAAAGGAGTAGGAAAAAGATGTCTGCACAAAAGGCACAACCACAGAGAAGGTTGTATAAAACTGCAGAACTACATCATGTAAAATATTAAGAAACGACCTTTGAATGTGTGTTATGTTAATGCTTGATTGCATTGAGAAAACATACTTGAGTAAGCACATGTACTCATAAGATGGACTGTAGACGAGGCCTCTCGTTGATACATTAGTTACTTTCTGCTATTACTAATCCCCATTTTTGTTTTAGCACTACTGATTATGTTTAATGCTATAACTGTAACTTGTCAAAAAATGGAGTATATTTAACTCTAAACAGGGCATTTACTGCAAGAACAATATGTGTTAATATCTTCCTTAACACTTGTTCTTCATTTACCTGAAAATCTATGTTCATAAAAAATCATTAGTCTCACACAGAATTAGGTAAGTGCTTTATCATAACTAGCCAGTTTGCATCTAGATTGTCACCCTTTTAAGTTCACCAAATGCACAGCACATTTGAACAACTTCATTTAAAGTCACCATTTTTCCAATTACGTGAATTGTGTGATCACACATTTGAGATAGCAAATAATTGTGCCCTGGGGATCTGGTCCTGTTATTGTATTTATGTGCCATATATTAGGTTATGCTTTTCTGAATTATCTATACATTATCAATCACTGGACACTAGCTGAAGTATAATACAACACTGTCATAATATGCTACTTTGTATCAAAAAATGTATGTAATGATGATATCAAAGACTTAATCTCATTGGATACTGTTCCAGTTGGAGACACAAGTCAGCATCAGGGTGGTACTGCTAGTCGAACAGGACTTGCTCACTGGCATGCCCATATTGCCTCAATCATTTGGTTCCTATGACATTCCACACCTGTCTCTGGGCTTATCCAGACCACATGAAATCTGTTGGTACATTAGATGTTTAAATAGAAATCTCATCAGCAATGTAGCAACATGGGGCTGCTGTGGCTTGCTGCTTGTGAGGTAAATTCAGGAGGTAGTTTAATTGCTAATAAATATCCGGGTTCATAAATAACAGTTCCCATGCTTTCTTGACTTACAGAAGCGACCTCTTTGTTTAGGACACCACATGTCCTTGATTTCACAGACAAAAAAACTGACAGTCCATATTTCTAGGTACACCTGCTTTAGTGGCAATGACTGGAATTATTTTAAAAATGTGATGATATTTAAGCCAATGTTACAACACACAACTTGAGGCTTGTAAAGGATAGGAATTAAGCATTAGGTTTTAAACAGACTTTATTTTAGAATGGTTCCAGCTGCTATTGACATTTAAACTTAAAAACAAATATGTTGTCACACCAAATATGGATTTGATTGAGATTTTTCTTCTGTTCACTCACTTTGCATTTAGTTAATTGATAAATATAATCTATTAACATGTCTATTTTTAAAAGCATTCTTACTTTACAGCATTTTTTCACACCTGCCTAAAACTTTTGCACAGTACTGTATGTATATGTATATATATATATATATATATATATATATATATATATATATATATATATATATATATATATATAAAACGTTTTTTAAAAGATTAAAAAATCTTTTATTTTCAGGACATTTTGGGCAAAAGCCCTTCTTCAGCTGTTTAAAAAGAAAAGTAAACACAGTGCAGTAAACTTGTTGTTATTCAAGAGTTGTAATTATACAAAAATAAGGTGGATGATGTCATGATTATTAGAATAGAATGTTCACTCCCAGAGGTTCCAAAGTTCCCAGTTTGAAGAATGAATGTATTTACAGGTATTACATCGTGGTCTTTCAAAGGTTCCCCAGAAGGACGAATAGCACTGTGTACCTCATATTCTCTTATATTCTTGTCTCTTCTATATGACATCAAGGGGGGAGTCTTGAAAATAGGCGCTGTAGATGGGTCTAATTGTAAAGTTTCTTTGGACAATTGTCTGTATCTTTCTGTTGGTAGGGTGGTAAGTGAGGACCAGAGGGATTCTATCATCTGTGTGTTGTATATTTTTATTATATAAAGCATTTTTTCTATTTATATTTGATTTAGCTTTTGTGATGATCTTGTCTGGAAAGCCACAATTTTCAAAAAACACACACATTTCCTCGCTTTTTTTCAAACTGGGAACTTTGGAACCTCTTGGAATGAACATTCTATTCTAATAATCATGACATCATCCACATTATTTTTGTATAATTACAATTCTTGAATAACAACAAGTTTACTGCACTGTGTTTACTTTTCTTTTTAAACAGCTGAAGAAGGGCTTTTGCCCAAAAGGTTTCATGATAATTGGATAAGCGTTCTCCCGATATATGCAAACATGTAAGTGTGACATACAGATGTACAGACAAACCCCCCATACTGTTTATCCCCTGAATCGGATATTCTCAAACTTAAGATAAATATTGTTAACACTAAGTTCCATGACAACTGATAAGAGAGAACACCTCCTACATAAAGTGTTGTAGTGCACCTTTAGTGGAATGTGACTGCAGGTTATGATTTACTCTGCTCTGTATAAAGGGATAGTTGCGGTATCTTGTAACCTTTGAATGGCTAGCACTGTACTAACCATAATTACATTTTTGGATGGGAAGTGAAATGTTATTAAAAAAAAAAGACAAGCTACTACTCTGAAGTGGGAAAATACGTGACTTATTGCTAAATAAGGTCATTTGTTTAAATAAATACATTAATATTTATTTATGTATTTATTTTTCAGCCATGAAGTTGCTTCCTGCCATTTTTGCCTTACTGTGGTGTGTTGCTGCTAGCCTGACGTGGGCTGCCAAAATCGTTGTTGTGCCTCCTATCATGTTTGAGAGCCACCTATACATCTTCAAGACTCTGGCTTCTGCCTTACACCAAGAAGGGCATGATCCTGTCTTCCTTGTTTCCGAGGGCCGTGAAGTGCCCCCATCTCATCACTACCGCTTTCAGCGATACCCAGGCATCTTTAACAGCACCACAGCGGATGATTTTCTACAGTCCAAGATGAAGAACATCTTCTCTGGACGTCTGACTGCGCTAGAACTCTTTGATATCTTGGAGCACTACTCCCAGAACTGCGACCTTATGGTTGGAAACCAGAACCTCATGTCTCGCCTCAGGGAAGAAGAGTTTGACCTGGTCCTGGTTGACCCCAATGAGATGTGTGGCTTTGTCATTGCTCATCTCCTGGGGGTGAGGTATGCAGTCTTTAGCACAGGTCTGTGGTACCCAGCAGAAGTAGGGGCTCCAGCCCCCTTAGCATATGTTCCTGAATTTAACTCCCTTCTCACAGACAACATGAACCTTTTCCAAAGGATTACAAACACAGCAGTCTACTTGGTCTCGCGCTTTGGGGTGCAATTTTTAGTACTGCCAAGGTATGACCGAATCATGAAGAAGTACAATATACAGCCAGAGGCGTCCATGAATGACTTGGTTCAAGGAAGCAGCCTCTGGATGCTGTGTACAGACATGGCCCTGGAGTTTCCACGACCTACTTTACCTCATGTGGTGTATGTGGGGGGCATCCTCACTAAACCTGCTAGCCCTCTACCAGAAGTAAGGCTTGATGACTTCCCTTAAAATGCAATAATTTAAATAATTAACACATTATGAGGTGCTGTTCAGGAATATGTTTTTATCTACAGTATTATTGTTTGATCCATGAGTTTAAACACAGATATGTACCGTAAAAATCATTTTATAGGTCGCACTGGCGTAAAAGTCACTCCCCCCTTTTTGAGACTTCAGTTTTAGGAAAACACCTTTTTTGTGTTTTAAAATACTTTTTTTTTTTTTTTTTTTTACAATTTTAATTTTTTCCTACATGCTCAATACCGATAAATAAAGAAAGATATGCAGGTTTAGTTTTGAAATAACCGTTGTTTGCAACATTTTATTCCATTAATAATTTTACAGTGCTTTTCATTTTTAGTTAAACTGTTTGTTTTTCAAAATGTAAAAAGTAATAATTAACAGAGCGTAAAATCAAATTATACATCCCACATCACATCTTTATTAAACTACTGTTATTTTATTTTAGCTTATAAAGTACCCATACAAGTTCAAGAACATATCGTCTTTGCTTTACTGAACATTTCTTTCCAGAACCATACTTAGACAATAGTTCCCACTGCATTGGCTTTTACAAATTTGTTGTAGTAATTCAAATTTAAAAGAAAAGTATTAAACAGTGCTGCTTCATCAATTAAAAAGCAAAACAAAAAAAGAAAAAAAAACAATAAACTAAACAGTGCACCATTTAATAACCAGTAAACAAAACACTTTAGTGTTGCATACGGTGCAGTACAATTGCATTCAATTTCCAGCTGTACAAATACATTCACTTGGTTTTGTTAATCAGAACCATAACCATACACACACTTTACAAGTGTACCACTGTGTTGCACTGACATGTAGAACAAGTTACAGTGTGTATTAAAAGTCATTCAAAGTATTTCATTCAAACAAAATGTTTTCTACATTGGGCCATTTACACTTTCCTCCTATCAGCTTGTTTTTCTTTGGCCATTCTTAGTTTGTCTGTTTTGTCTCCAGTCACATACTGTTTTTGCGATTAACATGTTTCAGCAAATTCAACAACGTGCAATTTCAAACCTGTTGAGTAGCATTTTATGTTTTTCCTTACTGTCCTACTTCATCCAGTCTCAAAGTCACCTGCATTATTATAGCATTGCAGTTACAACTAATGGAAGACTTGAAAAGTTAACAGTTCAGTTTTCTAACTAATAGCTGTTTGGTATGGATCCCAGTGGTGGGTTCAGTTTGAATGTTGACAAATCAATGGCTTGGGAGGGTGGGAATAAGGAAATTCATAGAGACTGACAGCTATTGTGTTATTATTATTATTATTATTATTATTATTATTATTATTATAATATTTGTTATTATTATTATTATTTGTTTATTTAGCAGACGCCTTTATCCAAGGCGACTTACAGAGACAAGGGTGTGTGAACTATGCATCAGCTGCAAAGTCACTTACAATTATGTCTCACCCGAAAGGCGGAGCACAAGGAGGTCAAGTGACTTGCTCAGGGTCACACAATGAGTCAGTGGCTGAGGTGGGATTTGAACCGAGGACCTCCTGGTTACAAGCCCTTTTCTTTAACCACTGGACCACACAGCCTCCTCCCGCGCATACGTCGCACCGGTGTATTAGTCGCTACCCCCTTTTAAGGGCCCCTCAAAAATGCCTAGAAAATTGACTTATTCAACGGTTTTTATGGTAGTTGTGCAAAAATATAGAACAAATATAGTAAGTATTTAGACAGTGTTTAGTACTTCCTATTCATTGCCAAAATGTTTGTATAAATACATTTATTTGTATTACTACATGGGCGTAGCGTGGCAGTCATGTTTAAGACATAATCAACATGTTTGTTTTTATATATATATGTATATATTAGGGCTGTCAATTAATAGCAGTTAACTTCTGCGATTAACGCGTAAATGTTTTTAGAGGTTAATTATTTTAACACACGTTAATAGCACTGCTGTGTTTTGAGCCTTTCAGCACACCGTAATTCAATCCCAGCTGCCGCAAGATTGGATTGAGTGCCAGAGTGCAGTTACTGTTTAAACAGAAAGTTAGTCACTGAACCGCGTAATAGAGCAAAGCACTAAAACTGAGTGGGAGGTTTATTTATTTATTTTTTAAAACGTTCTGACGGCTCATTGGACAGAAAAACGCTTACTTTTCTACTGTTAAAGTGAGTTCCAGTATCACACTTACAGCATGATTTACAAAAGGGGCGAAATAAGAACTAGGTGGCAAAGTGATTTCTAAAAGCTGATATGGGTCACTAAGTATATGGCTTTCAAGGGGTTTAGATTAAATGAGTCGTGTATTCACTTGTTGATGCTTTTAAAATATAAATCAGGTGACTTGGTTACATTAATCAGGCTTTAAAAATCACTTTGCAACCTAGTTTTTATTTTGCCCCTTTTGAAAATCATGCTGACAGTACATCTCATCTGCTGTGTGCTGAACATGCCTTCACTTCTCAAATAGACCAGCAGCTCTTCTGCAACAGACAACAACAATACAACAACAAATTAAACCCACCAGTTTCGACAGAAATTCAGGATCGCTGCAAGCCCACAAGCTTTTTTTTTTTTTTCTTTTGCGTATCCTATGTAAAGCCTAAAATTTTTGGATATGATGACAGTTTTTTTTTATGTTCTCTTTACAATGAACAGTTCATTTCCTAGAACTGCTTACTGTAGCTACACATTTATAATTTTATTTTTTTTTTAAATAAAAAAAATCAGTCCACAATCACATTTAAAAATAGATATCCTATATATTCTGTTTTCTGATCTCTGTATGCTGCTGATCAAGCTTGAACCGCATGTTTTATTGTGTTGGTTGTATTTGTCATTTCTAAATTATTACCCCAAGTACATTTTGGTCATGGTCTCAATGGGTAAATTTACTGGTAAATTAAATACATTTTAAACAATTTTATTTACAGTCAAGAATAATAATAATAATAATAATAATAATAATAATAATAATAATGATAATAATAATAATAGCCTCAGTAATAAAACAAATTTAAATTAGATGGATGTAGTAATTGTGTCAATTTAATATGCGATTAAAACCGAGATTAACTAAGATGCATTTTTTCAATTGCGAGATTAATCGCCATTAATTTATTTAATCGCTTGATAGCCCTAATATATATATACATATATACAGTGCCTATAGTAAGAATTCACCCCCCTTGGACGTTTTCACAGTTTGTTGTGTTACAACCTGAAATCTTGATGTATTTAAATGGGATTTTTTTCCTTTGATTTACACAACCTACTCAACACTTTCAATGTGTGAAAAAATGGTGGTGGGGGGGGGGGGGTGGGGGGGGGGGAAAAAACAAATCAATTAAAAATAAAAACCTGTAAAGTCTTCCTTAGATAAGTATTCACCCCCTTTGCTATGACACTCCTAAGGTGCAAGGCTCAGGTGCAACCAATTGCCTTCAGAATTCACACAATAAGTTAAATGGAGTCCATCTGTGTGCAATAAAAGTGGTTCACATGATTTCAGATTAAATACACCTGTCTCTGTAAGGTCCCACAGTTGGGTAGTGCATTCAAAGCAAAGATACTACCAAGAAGACCAAGGAGCTTTCAAAACAACTCTGGGATAAAGTTGTGGAAAGGCACAGATCAGGGGAGTGGTATAAAAAGATTTCAAAAGCATTGAATATCCCTTGGAGCACAGTCAAGTCGATCATTAAGAAGTGGAAGGTATACGGCAGCACCCAGAATCTGCTTAGAGCAGGCCGTCCTCCCAAACTGAGCAGCCGGGTAAGAAGGGCATTGGTCAGAGAAGCCAGGAAGAGGCATTCCATGGCTGAGATGGAAGAAACTGTCCATGTGTCAACAATAGCTCAGGTACTCCAGAAATCTGACCTGTATGGAAGAGTGGCAAGAAGGAAGCCATTTCTGAAAAAAAGCCCATGTAAAATCCTGCTTGGAATTTGCAAAAAGGCATGTGGGAGACTCTGAAAAGATGTGGCAAAAGATTCTGTGGTTCGATGAAACAAAAATTTAACTATTTGGCCTAAATGCAAAGCGTTATGTCTGGTGCAAACCCAACACAGCACATCACCCAGGTAACATCATCCCTAGTGTGAAGCATGGTGGTGGCAGCATCATGCTATGGGGATGCTTTTCATCGGCAGGGACTGGGAAGCTTGTCAGGGTAGAGGGCAAAATGGGTGGAGCTAAATACAGGCAAATCCTTGAGAAAAAAACCTGCTTCAGTCTGCAAAAGACCTAAGACTGGGATGGAGATTCACCTTTCAGCAGGACAATGACACTAAGCACGCAGCCAAAGCGACACTGGAGTGGCTTAAAAACAAGAAAGTGAATGTCCTAGAGTGGCCCAGTCAAAGCCCAGACTTGAATCCGATAGAGAATTTGTGGCAAGACTTGAAGATTGCTGTCCACCAACAATCCCCATCCAACTTGTCAGAGCTTGAACAATTTTGCCAAGAATGGGCGAATATTGCACGATCCAGATGTGCAAGCCTGGTAGAGACTTACCCCAAAAGACTCACAGCTGTAATTTTTTTTTTTGCCATTTCTTCGTAACATTACTGTGATCTCAGGCTGTCTATATATTTAACAGCCGGGTATTGAAACTTTGCGCCACACAGACATGTTCGCTTCTCATTGGTCAGTTTCCCTAGTTACACCGCGTTTAGCACAGAATTGGATCAAGATTACGGATCAGTGGAGCTTGATCCAGATCCGCTTAGTGTAACACCTTCTTATGATCCTGGCTCCGGTGAATTTGGATCCAATCCCATTTTTTGTTCTCTTTAGTACAGCCCCTGGAGCAGTGGGTAGTTCCGTACTGTGTGTGTATGTATGTATGTACAGTACTGTGCAAAAGTTTTAGGCAGGTGTGAAAAAATGCTGTAAAGTAAAAATGCTTTCAAAAATAGACATGTTAATAGATTATATTTATCAATTAACTAAATGCAAAGTGAGTGAACAGAAGAAAAATCTACATCAAATCCATATTTGGTGTGACCACCCTTTGCCTTCAAAACAGCATCAATTCTTCTAGGTACACTTGCACAAAGTCAGGGATTTTGTAGGCATATAGTCAGGTGGATGATTAAACAATTATACCAAACAGGTGCTAATGATCATCAATTCAATATGTAGGTTGAAACACAATCATTAACTGAAACAGAAACAGCTGTGTAGGAGGAATAAAACTGGGTCAGGAGCAGCCAAACTCAGCTAACAAGGTGAGGTTGCTGAAGACAGTTTACTGTCAAAAGTCATACACCATGGCAAGACTGAGCACAGCAACAAGACACAATGTAGTTATACTGCATTAGCAAGGTCTCTCCCAGGCAGAAATTTCAAGGCAGACAGGGGTTTCCAGATGTGCTGTCCAAGCTCTTTTGAAGAAGCACAAAGAAACGGGCAGCGTTGAGGACCGTAGACGCAGTGGTCGGCCAAGGAAACTTACTGCAGCAGATGAAAGACACATCATGCTTACTTCCCTTCGCAATCGGAAGATGTCCAGCAGTGCCATCAGCTCAGAATTGGCAGAAAACAGTGGGACCCTGGTACACCCATCTACTGTCCGGAGAAGTCTGGTCAGAAGTGGCCTTCATGGAAGACTTGCGGCCAAAAAGCCATACCTCCGGCGTGGAAACAAGGCCAAGCGACTCAACTATGCACGAAAACACAGGAACTGGGGTGCAGAAAAATGGCAGCAGGTGCTCTGGACTGATGAGTCAAAATTTGAAATATTTGGCTGTAGCAGAAGGCAGTTTGTTCAGCCGAAGGGCTGGAGAGCGGTACACGAATGAGTGTCTGCAGGCAACAGTGAAGCATGGTGGAGGTTCCTTGCAAGTTTGGGGCTGCATTTCTGCAAATGGAGTTGGGGATTTGGTCAGAATTAATGGTCTCCTCAATGCTGAGAAGTACAGGCAGATACTTATCCCTCATGCAGTACCATCAGGGAGGCATCTGATTGGCCCCAAATTTATTCTGCAGCATGACAACGACCCCAAACATACAGCGAAAGTCATTAAGAACTATCTTCAGCGTAAAGAAGAACAAGAAGTCCTGGAAGTGATGGTATGGCCCCCACAGAGCCCTGATCTCAACATCATCGACTGGGATTACATGAAGAGAGAGAAGCAACTGAGGCTACCTAAATCCACAGAAGAACTGTGGTTAGTTCTCCAAGATGTTTGGGCCAACCTACCTGCCGAGTTCCTTCAAAAACTGTGTGCAAGTGTACCTAGAAGAATTGATGCTGTTTTGAAGGCAAAGGGTGGTCAAATATTGATCTGATGTAGATTTTTCTTCTGTTCACTCACTTTGTATTTTGTTAATTGTTAAATATAAACTATTAACATGTCTATTTTTGAAAGCATTCTTATTTTACAGCATTTTTTCACACCTGCCTAAAACTTTTGCACAGTACTGTATATATATCAGTAGTGTATATAACCATGAACATTTAACTGTGTATGCTAAAATCAGAGCTTTTTTAAGCTGTTTGTTTGAGTAAATTACGAGTTTCTATTACTTAAGTTATTTTTGCATATTTAGTTTACACTATTACAGAAATGTCCATTTAGATTTCAAAAGTCTTAAGTTTGCATTGTCACAAAGCCTGTCATTCTTCCATTATGAGTTCAGATGACCAAAATACCATCATGGTAAACACAAGTGGTTTGTGAGGAAGTCTGTATCGACTGCAATTTTGGATGCCAAAGTCCAAAAGGGGTATTGTAAAACCTTTTGACATTGAGCAGTTTTCTTTTAAATGTAATCATTGTGTACTTTGTTCATCAGAAACAAGGACTACTGTCCACTGTTGCTTGTCCGTGCCAGCCAAGGCCCTGTTTTACTGTTACAGCTGTATATTCATTAACATTTGCTGAAATGGGGCATTTTTTACAACAAGGGAGTTGAGTTACACAGGCCTTGAATAATGACTCATTTATTTACAATCGCTGGAGATTGGCAAATAAGGGCCATAGGGTATAGTTTCAAACTGAGAGAGATGGTGTTTGTTTTACTCTTAAGGTTTTTCTTGATATATACCGGTATATGTATATATATATATATATATATATATATATATATATATATATATATATTACAGTACTGTGCAAAAGTTTTAGGCAGGTGTGAAAAAATGCTGTAAAGTAAGAATGCTTTCAAAAATAGACATGTTAATAGATTATATTTATCAATTAACTAAATGCAAAGTGAGTGAACAGAAGAAAAATCTAAATCAAATCCATATTTGGTGTGACCACCCTTTGCCTTCAAAACAGCATCAAGCATCAATTCTTCTAGGTACACTTGCACACAGTTTCTGAAGGAACTCGGCAGGTAGGTTGGCCCAAACATCTTGGAGAACTAACCACAGTTCTTCTGTGGATTTAGGCAGCCTCAGTTGCTTCTCTCTCTTCATGTAATCCCAGACAGACTCGATGATGTTGAGATCAGGGCTCTGTGGGGGCCATACCATCACTTCCAGGACTCCTTGTTCTTCTTTATGCTGAAGATAGTTCTTAATGACTTTCGCTGTATGTTTGGGTTCGTTGTCATGCTGCAGAATAAATTTGGGGCCAATCAGATGCCTCCCTGATGGTATTGCATGATGGATAAGTATCTGCCTGTACTTCTCAGCATTGAGGAGACCATTAATTCTGACCAAATCCCCAACTCCATTTGCAGAAATGCAGCCCCAAACTTGCAAGGAACCTCCACCATGCTTCACTGTTGCCTGCAGACACTCATTCGTACGCTCTCCAGCCCTTCGGCTTAACAAACTGCCTTCTGCTACAGCCAAATATTTCAAATTTTGACTCATCAGTCCAGAGCACCTGCTGCCATTTTTCTGCACCCCAGTTCCTGTGTTTTCGTGCATAGTTGAGTCGCTGGCCTTGTTTCCACGTCGGAGGTATAGCTTTTGGCCGCAAGTCTTCCATGAAGGCCACTTCTGACCAGACTTCTCCGGACAGTAGATGGGTGTACCAGTGTCCCACTGTTTTCTGCCAGTTCTGAGCTGATGGCACTGCTGGACATCTTCCGATTGTAAGGGAAGTAAGCATGATGTGTCTTTCATCTGCTGCAGTAAGTTTCCTTGGCCGACCACTGTGTCTACGGTCCTCAACGTTGCCCGTTTCTTTGTACTTCTTCAAAAGAGCTTGGAGAGCATATCTGGAAACCCCTGTCTGCCTTGAAATTTCTGCCTGGGAGAGACCTTGCTGATGCAGTATAACTACCTTGTGTCTTGTTGCTGTGCTCAGTCTTGCCATGGTGTATGACTTTTGACAGTAAACTGTCTTCAGCAACCTCACCTTGTTAGCTGAGTTTGGCTGTTCCTCACCCAGTTTTATTCCTCCTACACAGCTGTTTCTTTTTCAGTTAATGATTGTGTTTCAACCTACATATTGAATTGATGATCATTAGCACCTGTTTGGTATAATTGTTTAATCATACACCTGACTATATGCCTACAAAATCCCTGACTTTGTGCAAGTGTACCTAGAAGAATTGATGCTGTTTTGAAGGCAAAGGGTGGTCACACCAAATATGGATTTGATTTAGATTTTTCTTCTGTTCACTCACTTTGCATTTAGTTAATTGATAAATATAATCTATTAACATGTCTATTTTTGAAAGCATTCTTACTTTACAGCATTTTTTCACACCTGCCTAAAACTTTTGCACAGTACTGTATATATATATATATATATATATATATATATATATGCTTTAATAGTATCTCCTGACACAAATGTGTTGGCTTGGTTGCTTTGGCATACATTCATTCAAGCTGTTGGAATGGCGTTGCATCATAAATTGAATCTAATGACAGTCTCAGATAGTGTCTGCTGTACATAGATACAACCATACTGCCTCCAAAATGTCATCGTTGCCAGGGATCCCATCCCCAGTGGGGGATAATAACAAGCAAAGAGATTTTTATATATATATATATATATATATATATATATATATATATATATATATATATATATATATATATATATATATATATATATAAAATATAAAACTTCGAAAACTTCTGGTGTTCAGAATCTGGGATGAAAGAAGGTGCCTGACTTCACGTACCTATTTGACACAGTTTTACAGATGTAGAGTGTCAGGCGCGTCAGGTCCAATTTATTTTCACACGCGCAGTTAATTTTAGACGCGCTGTTTAAAAGTATTTTTTTCACAGTCAAACGGGTTTAAATGGCCCTGCATTTCAACAAAGCACTCATTAGGCATCTCCAGCCCCGCCCCACCCTTTCGTTCGCTATCGCTTTCACATATGCTAATATATAAATAATAATAATAATAATAATAATAGTCGTACATACCGATCAATCATCTCCTGATCACTCGTTTTATCACCAAATGCCTCAATAATACGATCCAAGTCATTATTTTATTACTAGAACATCTGAAAAAAGCTCTGCAAATGTCCATGATATTCTCTGAGCGCTGATGCAGTAACAGCCAGCTTGTTTCCTTATGGCCCCCATTATCTGATGCCAGGGCCAAGTATGACTATTCATGAGATACAGCCTTTTTTTTTTTTCCGGCTTGTCTCGGTTCCTGTCGCTCCCACTCGGCCATTGAATGGTTTTCTCAGCATTTTCCAGAGAAAAAACGACTAGAAACCCATTTTTTGCGTCTTTTTGATGATGTCGGACAGGGTCCGACATTGGACCGGATAGGAATAATTGCAATGTCGGACCAGGTCCAACATAGGACCGCAAAGGATTAATAACTCTTGGCCACCTTTCTCAGTTATTAAGAGTCTCATATTCTGTGGATGTATGGAAGGACCTATACTTCCATGTGACACAGTTTTACATTTCCATATTGTAGATGTAGGTCATGGGGATGATGACTCCAAAATACTAATATATTAGATCTACTTACTTAGTCAGACCAAGGACCAGGAAACTCCAGTTAGAATTAGCTAGGAGGCAGACAGGAAGACAGATCACCTGTCTAGTGATTACTTTTACAAGCCTTTCTATTGTTGCACAACCTGGGTATACACTATTCTACAATATACAATATAAAATGTATTTTGCAAAACCTAATGATTAATTTGTAAGGCATACTGTTTAAAATTGCATATTGAAATACGAGTATATCCACCTTAGTGTCTTGGGAAAGTAAACTGTTGTTTCTAGAAAAAAATAGTCCATAAGGAATATGTATTATTTATACTGAATAGAGTTAATTAAAAGTGGGTGCTTCATGTCTTTAATTTGAAATGCGTCATTTTTAATCTCTTGAGACCCATCCCTGTGTTCATGTTGATTCTTGCCCCGATCATAATTCTGCAGTAGTATGCTGGGAAAATTACAGCTACATTTCTTGGTATTATTTTTTAAAATCAACTATCCTACGTTCAGATGAACAGTATAGATCACTGTACACATAAACAAGTCATTAAAGAAAAAAATGTTTCTTGATTTTAAAAAAAAAAACCAAGAAAAAAAAACCTAAATTCTACAAATGTGTTCAACATGTGTAACATGGTGACATTAATGCCTATAGAATACTAGTTGTTTAACCTTGATAGTGAGCAAAAGAGGAATTTCTGACTTTCTGCAGTTTCCTATTAAATGCTGATAAACATGGTAAAGGTCTATATTCACTTACTTAAAACCTCGTTCTGAAAAGCAATACTGATTTTATAGTAAAAATTTGCTTTTTTACGAGAATGGACACAACAAAGTAGTAGATTTAGCCTTCTTGTTCTCAAAAAGCTACTGTTTGCTGACCCCAAATAAGATGTCACATTCACACTCCTAGTTATTTATATGATACAGGCTTCAGGAGAGTCCCCAGGTCCCCGGTTCAAATCCCACCTCAGCCACTGACTCATTGTGTGACCCTGAGCAAGTCACTTAACCTCCTTGTGCTCCGTCTTTCAGGTGAGACGTAATTGTAAGTGACTCTACAGCTGATGCATAGTTCACACACCCTAGTCTCTGTAAGTCGCCTTGGATAAAGGCGTCTGCTAAATAAACAAATAATAATACTGGCAAGTTGTTTTATTGCGTCATTATATTCCTCAGTACCAAAATTAAATTCTCAGCGTTGGCTAGATAAGCCACGACAGGAGTGGAAAAAACCCATTCTCTCGGTCAGGTCATGCAAGATTGTGTTATAAACACTCAATGCTTTTTGCGTTTACCAAGGCATTAACCTCTGACCTGATATGGCTGCTATATTTAGGTCATGTAATTATGTTTCTGCTGTATAGAGACAGGACACTTTGATTTACTGTCTTAATGTTTGGAACACAGCAGTAGTTTTTGATGTAATCTCTTAGGTTCCATTGCTGGTGTTGTTCAATGCAAATGTTTTATTCACTGCCTGGGAACAGGCTGGCTGTAGGGGTGACGTCAGGCCAGGAAATGAAACCAAAACACACAGCAACTGCAAGCGAAACCGAGACGCTGCGGCGTTCAGTGTTTTATTAACACAAATAAAAATAAAAGGTTTAAACAAAACAAAAACACTGACACAAAACAAATGGCACACTGGCCAAACGAACAGACGGTGGACGAACAAACAAATATCGTGTGCCCCTCCAGCACGTATTAGCAATTGTTATATTAGTGATAATTATCTCTCCCGACTCACGTTCTCCACTGCGAACACCCAACCCCGAGTCAATGAAACAGTCACCCTTTTATGTAGCTGTACCGAGATTGGGTTGGTAAGCAGTCATTCAATTGGAATCTCGGTACATCTTCATGTGAACTAATTTCTACTCCCTGTGCTTCTATACTAATACCCATTTTAATCTGCATGTGAAGTGATTGTGCCATCCTCATGTCGAAATACAAATATACATTTTATAACACTCGTGCTACATTAACCCCACATTGTATCCCGTGCACCAGTCCATATACACCAACATTAATACACCACACACAACATAGAAACATAAAATACACACAGGGGCAGAGCACACTGCCAAATTGTTTTACCTCTGCTCATATTATTGATACATAACACATGCTTTGCCATAGTAGTGGCTTTTATAGTTGGTACACAGTTATATTCTATGATTCTCTGAATAAAGTTACATTACATGTGGTGTCCCATAGAAATCAATTATACAGGTTAGATTTTTCACATATCCATTTTACTTCTTGTTTACAAACTATTAGGTCTGCTACGACATTCCCCTTAGATTATTTCCCTGGGGATTATTTGTTTTTTGTTTACAAAACCACCCTTTTCTATTTTACTGTATGCGGTATCTCTGTAATTTTAGGAGTTCCTAACATGGGCTGATACAACAGAAGAACATGGCTTTGTACTGGTGTCGTTTGGAGCTGGAGTTAAGTACTTATCTGATGATATTGCGCATACGTTGGCCGGAGCTCTGGGTCGGCTTCCTCAGAAGGTGATTTGGAGGTCAGTGCACCCATTTGTTTTTTGTTCCCTGTGGGATTACACATAACCCAGATACCCACAGTGTATGCATGTCACAATTTGCGCTCATAATTTTGTGATTTAAACATTCTAAGGACATTCCCAGGCGCAGAACAGAGTGAATCCCAACCTGTGTCCTGGTGTGGAGGATTATACAAGCTAAAACCTCTTTTAATTTGAGCAAAACAAAATTAACACTCAAATCCCAATTTAAAAATACTTCAATTAGATTTTTTTATATATATATATATATATATATATATATATATATATATATATATATATATACAACTTGTGAGGGTATTTATTGCTCAGTTTACCCCAACAAAAACCCCTTGTTCACTGAAACAGAGGAAGGGGAGTTTGAATAAGAGAGAGCTATAGGAGTGTCTTCAGAATGACAGCCTAAAAGCAGGTTTTGGTATTACATTACTTGGTATTAATATGTCACTCATATTCTATTTGACGCCTTGGTATTGGGGTCTTTTTTGATTGACGTACAGCTGCTTTTTTTAGGGCTGCAACGAAGGGTACATTTTGACCTTCGAAGGTTCGGAACACATTACCAAAGGAGGCTTCGAACCTTCGATTGTACTCATTTGCATAATTTATTGGTGACGTCACCATAGCTACTTGTTTATATTTGATTGAAAATTATTTTACAGGTAATCCATATAAATGGAATAAAACATTCACATGTTGTTTAAAAATATGTTATATAGAAGTGTTTTTATAATTTAAATAAAAATAAAAATACACGTTGTTTATTTACACGTAATTGATGCTGCTTGCAATATATACAGTTAGCTTGCATTGCACCAGCTGCAGCGGACAAAGCTTTATTTAACAGTCACCATTCCAAGCAGGTTATCAGTCACATTTTACTATAATACTAATAATAATATGAACTTACGCTTGTCAAGTGACCCCAGAGATTGGTTATGCCTCCATGGTACGAGTCGCTTGCACAGTTTGCATTCAACTTTTTTTTTTGGTTGGCTGGGCATTTAACAAAAAAATCCCAATAAACAGAGGGGTTTCTTGACATTTCTTTCAATACAGCTTACGCTGTCGAGATGGCGAATGAAGAAATTAAAGGTTTGCTTCTGGATAACATGAGCTGGAGCGGAGAGGGGCGAACGGTACTCAGTTTTCGAAATTAAAATTATTAGTGTTAGTGTATATACTACCATAGCACTTCTCTTACACTGTCTTCTACACTAGGCCACAGCCACTAGTGGTACGAGCCCACTGCTTTGGATACTATACCCTGCTCCATACACGGCAGCGGCGCCATGTAGAGTTGTACATAATGCATAACGATTTAGTAGCAGATTTTAATAACAACTTTTGTTTACGTAATATGCATTATACAAATCAAAAGATCGAATTTTGCATGTAAGTGACATTTAATATGTGATTTTATAGTATTCACACATTGTCAAACAGTTTCTGTTAATAGGAAGAAAAAAAAAACATACAGTGCTTGAACCTGTTTGACGAAACTTCGAACAGTCTTCGAATCCCTGGCTAGCGAACGAACCTTCGGACACAGCCCTACTTTTTTACTGTTTATAAGCAAATGTTTGAGACAATGTGCTTATGTTTTTATATTTAGGATGCTGATAGCTTTTTGTGAAAATGTTTTGTGTAATGTATTGTCTGCTACTTCCACATGAAGCCTTAGTAATCCAAGAAGTATAAACAGAATTTAAGTTTTAATAAATAAATTTATACATATTGGACAGAAGGGGAGAAATATGTAATACAATAAACCCTTACCATTCTCCTTTCTACCTTAAGAAGAAATTAAAACCATAAACAATGCATTTTTTTTTTTTTTTAATTGGAGATCAAACTTAAGTGTCTTGATACATTTGAGACTGCTGGTTGTGCCCTTAATACTGACTGACTATGAGTGGCCGTAATATTAAAGGTGGCTTTATATTGCCTTCATTGTGAGTGGGCCTTAAAACAAGATATTGTTTACACAGTTGTTTGACAGTTTTTAAAAAAAATAAATTAAATTTTAGAACACAAAACACGCACACAACTTCACTTGCACTATATTTGTATTGACTACAGTAATTGTTTATGCAATGTGCATTATTTACATCGTGTCCATGACCAACATTTTGTTCTGTTTGTTTATACTGCCATTCCATTTACATCACAAACAAAATTAAACTAGTTATCTATGAACTCATTATGGGTAACTGGGCATCTTATAACTTCACTATTGTTAATTTTTTTCCTGGGCCAGTTGCCATGATGACTTGTATGCACTCTCTATGATATCACCTTAAAAGCAAAACAAAACAAATAAACTAAACGAAAAAAAAAAAGAACACACATGGATTCATTGGATTTGAAATCTCCCTCTAATAACATACAGTAAATATCACTATATTATTGACAGCACACATTGCCTATCAACTTTCTGTTACAATCCATCATTCAGTTTCAACCTTTGGGTGATATCGCTGCTCAGCTATAATTTTTCCAAACAGCTGTCATTTCCATTATGTCATAGTTAGTGTGCACACTTTAATTTTCATTGATCAACAGTACTTTTCCATGCTGATACTGTGTACCTTTTAAAATATGTGTTTCTAGATGTACATTTGTATGTATAATACATAATCAAAATCTGGATATTACACGTATCTACTGTATTATATAACTTTTTGTGGTGTTTTCCACCATTCTTTCAAGGTACAAGTATAGCATACATAGCAACACTGCTGAGTTTGAGAAAACTAAAATAAAACCCACAAGGAAAGCGCAAAAAAGACTATCAAACATTGTTCCTAGTGCACCTCTGATTTTAAGAGTTTTCACAAAACAAATAGGAAACCTATTGCATACCTCTGATCTTTCATCCACTAACCAGAAAATTCACTGTAAATAATGACAATGAAAGCACAACTTATTTCTAGAAACAAACTCTTATAATGCACATTTCTAAGCAATTTCTAAGCAGTTGCATTGTCTATTACTAGATACACAAAGTAGGTCAGGGTTCTTTGTTCAAGCAATCGACTTAAGGAACCTGTGTTGCCCATTCATGATTTTAGCTGTTTTAATGCTCATAGCAACTTGGGTTTGTGTAGCGGTACAACAAAGTTGTTAAATTGTTGATATGACAGTACGCATGGGTTAGTTAATATGTCGTTATTTGTTTGTTAATTCAATGTCATTAATTTATGTTCATTAAATCTTTTTTTTTTTTTCTTTTAGGTTTTCAGGTACAAAACCCAGCAATTTAGGAAACAATACTAAACTTGTGGAATGGATGCCACAAAATGATCTTCTTGGTAAGAAGTGGTTAAAACATGAAACTCCTTCTACAGTACATATGTAGCCAGACAATCTTGGATAGAAATATGCTCTACTAATTGTTTCCTATTTTTATTTATGTATTTATTAATTTATTTATTTATCGGGGGAAAATGGCAGTTTGTGAATTGTTGTGTGGTTCTGAATTGCTGCTAATATCTATTGCAACACCAGTTGCCTACAGAAATAATTTTAGCAGTGTACAGTACACTGTACAGGGAGGTCATGTAACACTTTTCTTAACTTCAAGCCTCTGTTAATTCAAAAACATGCCAACCCACATACTAATTAATCTCCCTGTAGCTGCCAATCTGTAGCTTCACTGATAAATTAAGTACAAAAAATGATCCGATTTAAATCCAGAATGTTTTATTGGGGTTGTTGTGGAACTTTATATATGCCCATTATATCACAACATTACGTCCTATCATATATTAAAAGGGTTGGGGCGGACTAACATTGTCTTGATTTTCATTAATTTTAACTGGTTACACTGTTCATGTGTAACGACACAGCACATAGAAAAATGTTAGATCTTGTAAACTCCAATTCTGCCAACTATCAACATATTATATATTTATTAATTTGCTAGTGGTCATATCGGCTTTCCCTGAGTGTTGGTTGTATGTATTATTAAGGCTACCTGCCTTTAGCATCTAATATCTGGGGAAAAAAATACTCACTTTTTAGGGTGAAATTCCTTTGCAGTTTTTGCTAGTGTGGTGGTTAAAAACATCAATAAAGGCTGTAACCATGTAGTATACTCTACATCAAATGGAGAATTCAAATATTCTCTTTTAGATATCATGTTTTGCAGTCAACAATTGCCTTTTTTCTCTTTATGATGTCTGTTTAAATTATTGAACTATTTGCTTGCTTTAAGGTCACTCAAACATTAAAGCATTCCTTAGTCATGGAGGTCTGAATAGTATTTATGAAGCGATGTACCATGGTGTGCCTGTAGTGGGAATCCCGTTGTTTGGAGACCATTATGACACAATGACACGAGTGCAAGCTAAAGGAATGGGGATCCTTCTGGAATGGAAGAAGATGACAGAAGAAGAGCTATATCAGTCAATGGTTAAAGTCATACAAGATTCCAGGTAAAAAAAACAAATCGTATCCTAATGCATGTTCTTTCCATACTCGGGTGTACATAGGGCTTGTGGCTAAATTTGGCATGGAAACATTTGAGCTTTTAAAGATAGAAGTATTTTGTACTGTACTGCATTAAAACACCATACTGTATTTCCTGTAAGTTGTAACTTGGAAAACTTGAGTAGAGTTGATGTCCATTATTTACAATATTAAAAGCTCTATTGGATGAAAAAACAATTAGGCCTTTGGAGGTGGTGCTGAGTCTCAACAGCAGAAAAACTAGACCATGCAGAGTCCTACAGTGTTTCAGATAGATTTAGGTTTGGATGCAAACAAGACAACTGTGCACTGTGAGAACTCATCAAAAAAAGACTTAGTTATTTACTGGGGGGAATTTGCAGTTTTGCCCTACCTTGCACAACCACTGTTAATACCTAATTTCATCTGATTCAGGTAATATTGTGTCGCCTCAATCAATTTAAGGTTGGTCTGTTCATTAAGAGGTATTATTGGAATTGAGTTTAATACTCTAAATTAATGTACAACTCATGGTTCTGGCATAAGCACATTCCTTTGTAATGACATTCTCAGTGGTACTCTGTGTGTGTGTGTGTGTGTGTGTGTCTATATACAGTCAAACCTGCTCATGTGACCACCTGGTCTAAGTGACCACTTTAAATTCCTCCCAATGTGCTTGTATTTAACTGTATTAAGCGACCACCTGTTTACGCGACCAGCAACCACAATTCTCTTACCCAGCAACGGACTCAAACCTGTATTAAGCACCCTTACACAGGGCTATTGTTATGAGATAAAAATGGTTTTAAATGGTACGTCCTAAATTCAAAGGAATACGGTAACCATTTTAATGGTCTTTTATCCGTAACCAATAAACAACAGCGCTCTCTTGTAAAGGAAGAGAGAAAGCGTGGAGAAACAAAAGGTCCTCCCTTGATGACAGAATTAAAGTTATTAAACTTGTAAAGACAGTAAAACTGCTGACAAATTCGGCACTAGAAAGACGAAGATACAGCATTTTGAAACGGAAAGAACTAGGGCTTGAAGTTTTAGGTTTTTATTTTTGTTCACGTGACCATGTTTTGAGCCGATTCAGTATTTTAATTAACTGTTAATTACTAAACATAGTCGCTGCTTTTTACGTTGATGTCCTGATTGACTTGCTGATTCTGTTTCACCTTCATTATTCGAACACGAGCAAGCAATGACATTAATCATTTCCTCTAGATGCTATTTTAACTTGCATTTTGTTCTTGCACTTGCCTGGGAACTAGGTGGCTTCCAATGTGTCTGTTTCGTGTTGTGTTGTTCTTTCCTGCTAATTTAACAGAATGTTCTCATAATTAGGATGTAGTGGCTTAAGGCTTAAAGGCGAACCGTTAAAAGGAAAATAAACACCGAAAAATTCAAGCCATACTTCTAAGAGTATGAAAACAATGTGCGCGGTAATCGAAAAAAATCTCATGCTTATGTGTGACCTGTGTGACCTGAGACAGGCAAGCATTAATTACTTTCACAAAATAATGTGTTTTGTAAATGCATTCTCTAAATGAATGTTACTAAATTACATACTTCCTTTTGTTCATTGGCTTTTACAATGTATGTAAGACATACATAATTACAGGAAAGCATGTCAGAGACAAATAGAAAATTTATGGGCCCTCTTTTAAGAGACCACCTGTGTTAAGAGGGCACTATTAGACTGTCCCTTGAGTGGTCTCTGAATACAGGTTTGAATAAATATATATATATATATATATATATATATATATATATATATATATATATATATATATATATATATACTGTATTACTTCAATTTGGCGCCGCAGCGTTTATTTTAAATTGATCAAAATGACTGCAGCCCTTAAACGAGGGTGGCCTTTATTAATAATACTATGCTTTACAAACGCTGCAGTATTTTATGAAATGATTTAAGGCATTTTAGAAGTGGCGTCATGAGAGGCTCCGATCTGCAGCACTATACTCGTGTGTGTTTTTGGGGCTTGAATACAGTACATTTACTGACGGTTAATGAGGGTGGGAGTTGGGCGGTCAGGGGAATACTGTACCAGCGAATCAGGAGTGCGTATTGGTTGCTATTGGGCGGGACAAGAAGAGGAGAGAGCGGTAGTTGAGTGTGATGCAGGTGTTTTTCTTAAAGAAAAATATTTCTGAACCTCTGAATATCGGTTTGATTTCTGTTAAAACTAAAATGTATCCTACTCGGTTATTTTTTTTCCTCACTGTAATTTACCTGCTTTTAATTTCTCTGTAAGAGAAACTGAAATAAATCTTCTCATAGATAGAAAGCATTTTTTTTACTGAGTAAAATTCCAAATGAATAAAAAACAATTCAACTAAATCAAGGCAGACAGGGGTTTCCAGATGTGCTGTCCAAGCTCTTTTGAAGAAGCACAAAGAAACGGGCAACGTTGAGGACTGTAGACGCAGTGGTCGGCCAAGGAAACTTACTGCAGCAGATGAAAGACACATCATGCTTACTTCCCTTTGCAATCGGAAGATGTCCAGCAGTGCCATCAGCTCAGAACTGGCAGAAAAGAGTGGGACCCTGGTACACCCATCTACTGTCCGAGAAGTCTGGTCAGAAGTGGCCTTCATGGAAGACTTGCGCCAAAAAGCCATACCTCCGACGTGGAAACAAGGCCAAGCTGACTCAACTATGCATGAAAACACAGGAACTGAGGTGCAGAAAAATGGCAGCAGGTGCTCTGGACTGATGAGTCAAAATTTGAAATATTTGGCTGTAGCAGAAGGCAGTTTGTTCACCAAGGGCTGGAGAGCGCTACACGAATGAGTGTCTGCAGGCAACAGTGAAGCATGGTGGAGGTTCCTTGCAAGTTTGGGGCTGCATTTCTGCAAATGGAGTAGGGATTTGGTCAGAATTAATGGTCTCCTCAATGCTGAGAAGTACAGGCAGATACTTATCCATCATGCAATACCATCAGGGAGGCATCTGATTGGCCCCAAATTTATTCTGCAGCATGACAACGACCCCAAACATACAGCCAAGGTCATTAAGAACTATCTTCAGCGTAAAGAAGAACAAGGAGTCCTAGAAGTGATGGTATGGCCCCCACAGAGCCCTGATCTCAACATCATCGAAGTCTGTCTGGGATTACATGAAGAGAGAGAAGCAACTGAGGCTGCCTAAATCCACAGAAGAACTGTGGTTAGTTCTCCAAGATGTTTGGGCCAACCTACCTGCCGAGTTTCTTCAAAAACTGTGTGCAAGTGTACCTAGAAGAATTGATGCTTGATGCTGTTTTGAAGGCAAAGGGTGGTCACACCAAATATGGATTTGATTTAGATTTTTCTTCTGTTCACTCACTTTGCATTTAGTTAATTGATAAATATAATCTATTAACATGTCTATTTTTGAAAGCATTCTTACTTTACAGCATTTTTTTCACACCTGCCTAAAACTTTTGCACAGTACTGTATATTAAAAAAATTATACAATCTACAAATGTTTATATTGCATTTACTCATTTAATATATGTGCTGTGTTATTTATTCTTTAGGTACAGACAAGATGCTCAGTTGCTATCCCAGATCCACAAAGACCAGCCTGGTCACCCTGTAAGCCGCACAGTCTACTGGATCAATTACATCCTCCGCCACAATGGAGCCAAGCATCTACATTCTGCTGTGCACAGCATCCCTTCCTATCAATACTTCCTTCTAGACGTAGCTCTACTTATGTTAGTAGGGACACTTATAATTCTGTATACACTGTCCCGGATTGTAAAATTGATTGCTGCAAGAGTGTGGTCTAGCTCAGTACAAAGCAAGACCAATGGATACTGCCATAATGGAATACCAAATGGCAAACACAGAAGAAACGGCCACATTAAACATGACAAGAAAGTAAAATGAGCAAGCTGGTGGTTCTTTAGTAAGCTAGTATCATTCAAAATGAGATTAATTGTTTTTTGTTAATTTAAACTACTGTACTGTTGAACTTCAGGTAATTTTAAGCAAACAAACAAAAATCTCTTCCATTTGTTTAGTATTTTACTAATTTTCCTACACAACACTACTTTCTTTGTTTTTTTCTTTGTTTCTTTCTTTGTTTTGAGAAGCACAAATACATAGTTCATTATTTCTCAATAGATTGTTTTGTCATTGAAACTGAAGGCCCAGGTGATCAATATGAGTTTTGGTATTTTTTTTTTTTTAGTGCCGAATGATCAGATTGCACTGTGAAAATGTAGCATATCCGCAGTAACATCACTAAGATTTTAGTACAAAATTTAACATACAAACATATGCAATTATTGAGTGTTGAGGCTTCTTTGCAGCGGACGCGAGGTGACAAGCGAATCTGTAGTACGACACAACGCACCACGACAAATAAAAAGTAGAACATGTAGTTTTGATATGAACCATTCACACTAACTGCGATGCGACTGGGCGACACTGAAGCAGTGCGCAAAAAATAGGACTGGTGTCTGTTTTTGCAATTGTCATACGGCAGCTAGGGAGCTGACCAATCAGAGAAGAGTGTGAAAGGTAGTGTTGCAGTGAAAGTATCACTTTATCGCAGTACAAATCGCATTGCGTCTGGTGTGAATAGGCCTTAGACTGTAAAAGACCAGAAAGTGACTTTTGTATAGACACATTGGTCTCTGATATCAGAATTCTTGAGCTAATTTTATCCCCAGACATTCTAAGAAGTAACTAGCTGTGTTCTTTCTTGAAAATTGAAACAGAACTTGCATTTCCATTCCAGGTAATCGTGATGAGTACTGTAGTATTATACAGGTACAAATCTGCATCTAAAAAATGGGGTTTGATAATAATAAAAATACATCACACTGCAGAATTATATGTCTAGCACGAGAATTACAACAATGAGAAAACATCACTTGATAGATTTTTAGCGGCTGATTTCACTGGATTAATCTAATGTGTTGGTAATCCTTATAGAAATCGTGTGATTGTCAGTGCCGTCATGATTGCTTTCGAACATGAACAAACTAGGCATGTCGTATAAATTTCAGATACTTGCAGAACATTTCTAACAGCAAAATCTCACTAAGCCATCTTGGATTTTCCTATTCAGATCAGTGATATATATATATATATATATATATATATATATATATATATATATATATATATATATATATATATATATAATGATCTGTACCATACTACCAAGACCTTTTATGTTTTTGATACTCTTTCAACATATTTACTCAAAAATTGTAATTTCAATATAGAGTACTCAGTAGTATTTTTTTTTTTTTCAGTTACATTTAATTGATAACATGTACTGTACTATACATGTGCAGATCAAGGTTTGCAATAATATTTAAAATCACCTATGTGGAAATGTAGTTTCTGCAGCTGCTATTAGCATACCTTTTATTGTGACACAATGGTTTCCATTTCAGATTTGTAAGAGACTACTGTATCAGATATGCTTCTGCAATGTACAGTTTTATATGTGATTGCTTACTAGTCATTTGCCAATGAAAATGATGGCTAATAATGATTTACTTTTTGGACCTATGTATAATGCACTGGATAAAATCAAGTAGAAATTCTAGTGATATTTTAACTGTAAATGTAATCCACATACTTATTCAGATTTTGTTACTCTTACCAGTGCTTTTCTTAATTTTACATTATCCAGCCTGGGATACAAGTTTGTAGTCTCTCATTACTTTTTTAATGCAGCTGATGACTTTTTTTACTCATGCCTTTGTGATGTGGAAGACTGTTTACTTAGTTGCTGCACTAATTATCTGTATTTTAATCTGTATTTGTTAATGTGGCATTATAAATCCTGTCTAATTTAAAGAGACCAAACATCTTTCAGATCGTCTGAGAATACAGAAAATGTTCTGGACTTGTACTGACCATCCCTCTATGAGCCACTACCGATTGTGCAATATGCTGTACTAGTAAAACTCTACACAGAGATGACTTGATTTCAATACTTGAACATGAGTGGAATGTAAATTAATACATTCACAAATTTTACACACTGTTAAAACAGTAGCAATAAAGTTACAGTTGTATTTACTTAAGGCTATGAATAGTGGGATGATAAACAAAAAGAAAAAAAAATCTTATGATGTAGGAATGTGTTCTGAGGTGTGTGTGTGTGTGTGTGTTTTTTTTTTTTTAAGTAAAACGGTATCCAGAGACAGGGAACATTCCGTTAGTTTGAACGTCTGAACTTAGCAGTTAAGTTATTGTGAATAATACGAATAAATATGAATTAATAGCAAGAACTAAAAAAAATAATACAACTAAATAGCAAGTAGAATTATTTTTAAGTGGTCTTTTCTTTTGTGGATGTTTGATTGTTCATACACATGTATCCTACAGGGAGAATTGCCTACTCTTTACTGTATGTCAGCATGGGTTGTATATGACATGTTGTCCAAAGTGGTTAACTCCTAATGGTGGACTGTTTTTCTACATTGTCCCACTGAGCAGTCTTTAAGCTCCACAAGGATATATGTATAGTGAGTGCTGGGGGTGTGGGGTGCTAAAGGTCCATTTCACTAGCATACAAGCATACAAGTGATTTTTATGTGTGCTGGTCTTAAAAATCTTAAAGATTTTGTCTACTTGGTATTTGTTGGTATTTGTCAATATTGTAAATATAACATGTAATAAAACAACAGTGATTGATGCTAAATAAACATTACATATTTTGTTTGCCTTATTGCTGAATTAAGTCTGCTTTTTTCTGCCCTATGACACATTGGAGGGGTGGGGATTTTCAAACATTAAAGTCATTGTATCGAACTCGCGGTATAGTAAAGACAGCTTTAATAGCAAGTGATTTTAAAACTGAATTTGTCAATCAATCCGATAATGCTTTGAAAATGAGTCGTTAATGAACACATTTCTTGTCAAAAAGCATCCACATTGGACAGAGCGATGCAAGCAAAGTCGTCGAATGTCACTCCACACCACACGCGACAATCCAAAATACAGGAAATAAATACATGACTCCACCCATGCATTCCTGTTGGACATACTAGAGATGGGCTGTCCCATTAAAAAACAGGTCTTGTTTTGATAAAAGGTTACCACCCTGACCTCCAGCAACTCTTGTAAAATAAAGGTTGGACTTGTAAAATCTATAGATCAGAGTTATTGAACACCCCTAGATATACAACAGTTTCATTGTTATTGTTAGTAGTAATTGTACAGTTGTAGTCATAGTATTTCTTTTAATTTTTTTTCATGGTAGCAGTCTGATTTGAAGCCTGATACATCGGACAATAGTAGTATAGTTGAACTGATATTTTCAATTATTTTATTGTTATACATTTACAACTTACTGTTATCTCAATTGTGTTTCTTTACAAATTCCTTCTTTGATCCTTTTTGTTTTAACTTTAAGTGTTTTAAAGTGTAACTATTATTATTATTATTATGCACAGGTCACCACTTACCTTGTATTATTTACTTTTATTTAGCTTTTCCTTTTAAAACAGTCTGGTGAACTTGACAGACAATGCTTTATAAATATGGCTCATAATGTTCAAAACTGTATGAGCTTGATAATGTTGGGATGTGTCACATAGAATACAAACTTATTGCTGGCTTTGTTTTACAACGTATAGAATAGTAGGACCTCTAATATTTTTGTTTGGTGATTCTCCACAAAACTTCGCTTTATGCGTATGTAAAGACCACCTTCTTGTCATGGATTTGTGCCACAGAACAATATAGTGAACAAAACTGTATTTATCATAAAAACAAACAAACCAACCAAAAAAAGCCATAGCTTAAAATAAAATTGTTCAAGTTATGTGAATGCGGGACCTTTTTTGTGTAAATTTTAAAAACCAGCAAAAGGGCACATTTAAATGCTGGATATGCAGACTGCATGTATGGTCTGTTTTATTTTTTCTTATTAATAAACCTTTTTTATGCAACTTGCATAATCGGAAAGAAAATGTCTCGGTGCTGCTAAATGCACCACCTGGAAGCCACCCAGACATTGTCTTTCTTCTGGGTGTCTTTGTAGTCGTTCAATTTGCAATCATATGATAATGGATACTACTGCACCTCATAAATTAACTTTGTCGTTCATAATTAACTTGTTTTGAGGTGTGTGTTTGACATGTGTCAAGGGTGTTAACCTTGCTTCTGACTGATCAGTTTCATTCCAGTCGCGCAACAAAAAAAAAAAGCTAGAAACAGGTTCTATTTTGTGTATAATTTGTAAACTTAATTTAAAATTGTGCATTTTATCATCTAGAATACATATTGCTGATTTACGATTATCTGGCATGTGGGTACAAATTGGACGGCACGGATTTAAAATAAATAAATTAATTAAACCCCACAAGTCATCTATCCCCTTCAGGGGGAAATTCCCACAGCTTATTGTATACAACTTTTTTAATGTGGATTTAGAAATATTTTTTGTTTGGTTAAAAAAAAAAAAAAATAGAGATAAAATTTGGATGGGGGTGGAGGGTAAGCCATCTATCTAGGCTTGGTTGGAATTTATTTTCTTATGTTGACATCTACTTTATGTATTTTAGTATGTACGATTGTAGGCTATAAATACATACATTTGAAGTGTCATTTATGTTTGTAGTTGTACATGTAAATGTATGGAACATTTCATTGTATATTTATTAAGCTTTTAAAATTACGATAGAACTCCCTAACAAGGGTGCATTGCAAATCCACAATCACCTCTAAGGAAATTTTATTGTAATAGTATGCTGTTTTCTGTACCAAGATTTCATGATTTACTCTTAGGTTTTTATTTGTATAATTCAAATAAAATCTACAGTAGAGGTCAGTTGTCATATAATGTACGTATCCAGATTTCAGATACAGTTGCATTGATAATTTCTTGGTAGTAACATTACACTGGGTGCAAATAACAGTATATTATTTTAGCAATACAGCAAACATTCCATAAGGTTACAAATGGTTAAAACAAGTGAATAAATCTCATTCATAACCACAAGTATAGAAAAGGCTAAAATATTTTCATAATTACAAATATTGAATTATCTAGGTAGTCTGAAAAACACAAGCTAAGTTAGAAGAAACAATTGGGGCAACCTTGGCCACCACCAAGCAAATAGGCACAACTGTAAAAGTGGTGGGGGTCAAGGTTGCCCCAATAAAAGTGTCTCGATCTTGCACCAAAAGAAGTTTGATACAAGTTAGAAGAAACAATTGGGGCAATTTTGGCCCCCATTGGTTTTACAGTTGTGTCTATTTGCTTTGTGCTAGACAAGGTTGCCCCAACGGTTTCTTGAAACTTGGCTTGTGTTTTTGATATCTCCACCTTAAATGGCTGGGCACTTTTGTAACTTGGTGTTTTTTCACATTTCCAGTGTGTATTTGTTTCAGATTCACATACACATGCTCTTATTGTATTACCTGTACTGTAACACTTGAAATGTATTTGCTTACAATTGTAAGTCGCCCTGGATAAGGGCGTCTGCTAAGAAATAAATAATAATAATAATAATAATAATAATAATAATAATAATAATAATAACATGATTGGCTGCACATACTCTGTCTGCAGTGCAGGCCTCAGCTCAGCTGAGTGTGAAGATGTCGAGATTTCAGGTCTCAAAATTGTCGTATAAATAGAGACTGGCTAGGAAAGAAAACCGCTGTTGTTTAACTGGAAGTGTTTTTTGTGCAGTTGTTTGAGGTCATGTGTTTATTGTCCGGCTGGAACAAAAAACACAAATTATTCGACAGGAGATGACTGACTGAAGCACTGAGCTGCGGTAATCTGGTAAGGATAATTCTTTCCTTTTCTGGACATGAGTGAATGTCCAAACAGTTAAATACAATTATCAAAACGTCTGTGTTTATTTAAAAAGTAAACAATAAATCTGCCCCTCCTACCAGCAATGGTATCGGGGAGTAAACACGGCAGGTTTTCAGTCCCAAACAATAAACAATCATCCACCCAAGGTCCACCTTTATGCACTGGGAAAGTGCTCCAGTACAGGTGGTGTGGGATGATACTGTTTCATGCTGTGCTATGCTGTGCTGTGCAGTGCGAGTAGTGCTCTGGTGTTTCTGTGCTGGCTCCGTGGCTCAGCTCCCGGTCAGCTAGTACGCGGCAATACAAAACAAAAACAGGCTTGTAATCATGTTTCAGCATAAGGGGCCGTACTCATGTAGCTGCGTACACTTTGTACTGTCAAACTCCACCCTGTGATCAGCCTGGCACCACGGCCTACCCAATCGCTGCCTGCCCCTTAGCTCATCACAATGGACTTGTTTAGCAAACTTGTAGCTAGGCGTTTCTTCCAAAATGGCCGACTTCCAATTCCCATCTACCATCGAGTCGCCTCATCTATGGGAAAGCAAACCACCAACCTTACACAGCGCCCTTTCTGGTTGGGTGGGAGATTTGCAGCTCAGATTCCTTCTCTGTCTGTCACACACATTTTGTAACAGAACCATGCAGGGGCCACCACTTTCTATGTTACGCATTACAATGTAGCCCAAAGATAATTTGTTAATCACTGACTATTTGCAACCAAAGACATTCCTCAATTTCTCCATAACTTCTTTCACAACAGTGACTATAGCTGTACTGTTTCTTTTTTATGGGTTTTGGTTCAGAACCTTTGATATTCCAGAAAAAAAAGAATAACAAAGCTGTGCTTGTAGTCCACACCACAAGATATGTGATACACTATTCTCTTTACAGCACAAAAGGCCCTGTGTTCTTTGTGAACTGGGTATTGATGGAGACAAAGTTACAGATGGCCATGGTTTCTCAAGGGATGCAGTAACCTATAATGCTCTCTCATGTAAACCATCACCAATGGTTACCTTGGGTACCAATTATTAAATGCCCAAGCTGGAAGGTGCAATTTACAGAACAAAAGGAAATCAAACACCAGGATACACAATTAAAAGAAACCTTAATGACTGAATAGAGAGTTGTAATTGCAGATTTTTCCTGCCGATATAGGCAAGCTGGCTGTTTTACATATCTCTTCCACCAAGTGGTAGAAAAATAAGACTGAGAAGACTAAGAAGATGCTGTATAGGCTTTTAAGAATATAAATGGTCTCAAATGACATAACAGTGTGTGTATATATATATATATATATATATATATATATATATATATATATATACACAGTACTGTGCAAAAGTTTTAGGCAGGTGTGAAAAAATACTGTAAAGTAAGAATGCTTTCAAAAATAGACATGTTAATAGATTATATTTATCAATTAACAAAATGCAAAGTGAGTGAACAGAAGAAAAATCTACATCAAATCAATATTTGGTGTGACCACCCTTTGCCTTCAAAACAGCATCAATTCTTCTAGGTACACTTGCACACAGTTTTTGAAGGAACTCGGCAGGTAGGTCGGCCCAAACATCTTGGAGAACTAACCACAGTTCTTCTGTGGATTTAGGCAGCCTCAGTTGCTTCTCTCTCTTCATCCCAGACAGACTCGATGATGTTGAGATCAGGGCTCTGTGGGGGCCATACCATCACTTCCAGGACTCCTTGTTCTTCTTTACGCTGAAGATAGTTCTTAATGACTTTCGCTGTATGTTTGGGGTCATTGTCATGCTGCAGAATAAATTTGGGGCCAATCAGATGCCTCCCTGATGGTATTGCATGATGGATAAGTATCTGCCTGTACTTCTCAGCATTGAGGAGACCATTAATTCTGACCAAATCCCCAACTCCATTTGCAGAAATGCAGCCCCAAACTTGCAAGGAACCTCCACCATGCTTCACTGTTGCCTGCAGACACTCATTCGTGTACCGCTGTCCAGCCCTTCGGTGAACAAACTGCCTTCTGCTACAGCCAAATATTTCAAATTTTGACTCATCAGTCCAGAGCACCTGCTGCCATTTTTCTGCACCCCAGTTCCTGTGTTTTCGCGGCATAGTTGAGTCGCTTGGCCTTGTTTCCACGCCGGAGGTATGGCTTTTGGCCGCAAGTCTTCCATGAAGGCCACTTCTGACCAGACTTCTCCGGAAAGTAGATGGGTGTACCAGGGTCCCACTGTTTTCTGCCAGTTCTGAGCTGATGGCACCGCTGGACATCTTCCGATTGCGAAGGGAAGTAAGCATGATGTGTCTTTCATCTGCTGCAGTAAGTTTCCTTGGTCACCACCGCGCCTATGGTCCTCAACATTGCCCGTTCTTTGTGCTTCTTCAAAAGAGCTTGGACAGCACATCTGGAAACCCCTGTCTGCCTTGAAATTTCTGCCCGGAGAGACCTTGCTGATGCAGTATAACTACCTTGTGTCTTGTTGCTGTGCTCAGTCTTGCCATGGTGTATGACTTTTGACAGTAACTGTCTTCAGCAACCTCACCTTGTTAGCTGAGTTTGGCTGTTCCTCACCAAGTTTTATTCCTCCTACACAGCTGTTTCTGTTTCAGTTAATGATTGTGTTTCAACCTACATATTGAATTGATGATCATTAGCACCTGTTTGGTATAATTGTTTAATCATACACCTGACTATATGCCTACAAAATCCCTGACTTTGTGCAAGTGTACCTAGAAGAATTGATGCTGTTTTGAAGGCAAAGGGTGGTCACACCAAATATGGATTTGATTTAGATTTTTCTTCTGTTCACTCACTTTGCATTTAGTTAATTGATAAATATAATCTATTAACATGTCTATTTTTGAAAGCATTCTTACTTTACAGCATTTTTTCACACCTGCCTAAAACTTTTGCACAGTACTGTATATATACGACTACTACTACGACTATATTTTTGTAAAGTTACTGACACTTTTTTTTTTGGTTGAGGCGCGGGTCAGATTTGTCAAGTTATAAATAGTCCATGTTTCCTTGTGTAATACAATGTGTTGGTCATACGAGGCAGTTCGTGGCGTGTGGATCGTTCAATAGGAAAATCCACATAACTCCCTGGGACTCTGCTCATTGAATGCACTCATGGTTTTGGGTGCACTCCTGGTTTTGGGACCAGAGTGTTAACACCAGCCACTCATTCTGCTTTTTAGCACATTTTTACTGTGTTCCACTTTAAGTCCTAGGGTAGTTAGCCACACACCTCTTTGGATTTCTGCTGTTAACTGCTGAGGTTACTCAGTGTAACCTCGCAGCGTGTACACTGCATGAGGGCTCTCCATTACTGTACTGTGGACTACATGCCATAGACCCTTATTCGGTCCTCGGCCAGAATGCTAAAGGCAGTTTATCTTCCTTTTAGCACATCTGCTAGTGCTACAAGTCCTTCACTTGTGACAGCTTGGGTGTTGTATCCCATTCGGTAATGGTTTCATTTTGTACTTGAAAGGGAACGTTAGGTTGAAACCCTGGTTCCCTGAAATACAAATGTAACCATTACTCCAACGCAGCAGGCCTGAAAGAAAATGGCGCTGAGCCTTATGCGTCACTTATATTTATCTACTGGGGGCGGAGACAACATCTGACGCACACAAGGCTCTTAACGGAGCAACTTTGATATAAGTGCTCAGGTAATTTGGGCTATAAGAGATTACACCCCATTCTTACCGGTAGTATTTATTAAAATAGTTATTTTCACAGTACTGTTCTTTCTTGGAGCCTCTGTGTGTGGTTTTGTGGGAAGTAAGTTTAGACTCTTCAAAGCAGATTGACCTGAAACACAAACACAAAACAAGGATGCCATCAGTTTTTCCAGGTTCAGCCATGCAGCATCTCACACCCGGGACTTTTTATTTTTATTACAGGCACTGAGTAAACAATAACCAGGACAAAAGCCGGTTCCCTTCTTTTACCTGAGTGCTCAACCCATGCTAATACAGTTTGTGTTATTCCTAGAGGATGTTTAATCTCCTGCTTCCACTCTAAATCTACCCCTTCTCCAGTATAACTTCCTCCCCCATGAAAATTACTCCTGAAATAGCTGCATAATTGTACCGCAGTATAGCTTCAATGTCTTGGTTCAGTTGTGTCAAACATTAGACCCAGTTACGTATTGTATTTTTGCAAATACAATACGCAACTTAATGTCTTAAATGGTACTTTACCGAGTTAAAAATACAGTTGGACATTCTGAGTAACAAATCTTACCCTTCAATTTAGATTCTGGAACTTCTATCCTCTGCCTGTCTTTGTAACTGAAGGTCACTTTGTAGACGGTCATGTCAAGCATAATCTGGTTGATCTGGGTGGATGCATGGCTGAGGCCCTAAAAAAAAAAAAAAAAAAGCAAGCCAACATTATCGCACTAATTATTGATGAACACAGACCATAGATGAGGGAGAAAAAGAAACACTTTAATTTACAAACACTAAAACAGAGCCTTTTCATACAAAAAAAAACAAAAACCTCCAAATGGGACATTGCAGGACCATGCCTCTGACACTTGTAATTCTAATAGTTACACAACCAATTAATTATATGTAAAGCAAAGTTTCAGTAAAGAAAAAGTATCAAGTGTGTTTGTAAGGTCTGCAACAATACAATGTTGTCATCTTCATCAAGTACCATCAAGATCATATACCCTTTAAGGGTGGTGACAGCAAAATTGTAACCTAATACTACCTGTTTCTCTACTGCCTAATCTAAATTATTAAGATGCACAGACAATTGGTTGACTTCTTGAATATTTATAAGAAGCTAGGTATATATAATTACATTAACTGTTTTAAATGTTGCAGGTCTAGATATACTGTATAGTTTTAATTGTGTAAAACAAAGCATGTGAACTAGATACATAAATGTGACTACAGTATATTTTCATGATCAGTTAAATATAAATGCATGTCTGAAACTCATATACAAGTGTTGTCCCAAAATGTTTGTCAACATGATTTTGTTTTAAGATGGAATATATAGGCGTATGTTATGGGGATAGCTCTATTAATAGAATTGTACTACTGTAATGACATGGTGGATATTTGCTGACATGGTGGATAGCTCGTCATCAGTTTTTTGTAACATTATATTGTTGGGATCCTGAAGATATGAAAACAAAAGCATCAGTTTATGCATAGTTTTCTACAAGATATACAAATATTGGCACATCTACAGTAGATTTGGAATATATCATTTACAGGCCACTGAAGTCAAATTGTGGGTATGTTTCCCCCTCTTCTTACCAGAGTCCATGTACTGTATGCTTTTTTCATACTACTTGTTTAACTAATATTTATTTTAACCCTTCACCCCCACTTTTGGCCCTTGGCTAATACAGCCCACGAGGCCAACATGAGACCATCTTCTGTCAGAGGTTACCAGCACACGACAGTGAGTGTCTTTCCAAACACTCAATTTAGAGCAGTGCATTCCATAATTGCGTTGATATTGACGGAGGGTGCGCGCATTCAACAGTAGAGAAAGAACACCAGAACAAGGGTGACAAGGGACCCCAAGGAGGCAACTCAACCTTTGCCCCTGGTCCAAAACCCCATCCTGAGGAAGAGGCACGTGATCAGATAATCTTGGCGTCAGCCTGTATCTCAGCCACCATTGCTTCATGTTGAGCATTGTCCAGAGCAGTTTTCATCTTCTGTGTTGTTTGGAGTGCTGAGTGATCAAGAGTCCCGGCCAGAGTCCACATATAAGTGTGGTAAAGCATATATGGTTTTAGGACCTATGCAGTATGAGATATTGGTGGAACATTGCCAGTGTTGTATGGAAAGGTGAGTGCGATCAGAAGTAATATACCAGTGAGTATGGTTCTGCTGCACAATCAGACCGTGTGATGGAGGTACAGCTGTATGTGGACAGGGAGGACATTTGTTTTCCCTGTGAATCAGTTGCCCAAAGGAAATAATGCCACACCCTTGGGTCCCTCACTATCCTCAGGTTAAATCATGATTCACTCCGCACTTCTAAGTCTGATTAAGCTGCTACGTGCCTAGTTGCCACACCCCATACAGATCCTCCGGACCATATGTGTGTGGCAACCAGCGTATGATCGTATCATTTCAGTCCAGCAGGACGTCCCCCACCTTGCACTGAGGGTATTTTAGTCTCATAAAGTGTAAGGTATGTTTAACAGCATATACGGTCAGCTTCTACTTGTGAGGTGAGAGGGACATGTGTGTAGTTTAGTCTGGGTCTTGTGAACCCTCCCTTTTGTATACAAACACTGGTAGGGGAGTTACACTCTCTCACTATCCCTTGCTGAAGCAGATCCTGTATGATGCCTCGTACAGCTTCTACTGCTTCAGCATTGACTGAATACTGATGTTGGGGTGTGTGGTTCTCCTTCCACTGCGATTTCCACGCCCCTAGCCTTCCCACAGTCATTTCTGTGGCATGCCCATAGATGTGGATACTTTTCAGCTACCTGTTGTACCTCCAGACTCAACTCACTTACATGAAACAACTTCAGAGGTGCTAGTTGCCTGCGCCTTCCACACTGGTAATTTTCATCTGACTTACCAAAACCACACTATGTGCTCCTGTGTCAAAAATCATTAATAATTTAGAGTCTGCAGTGTGTAAAGAGGCAGACGGCTGACGGCACACGCTTCAGAGGACAGCATTTGTTTGTCTTTGCCCTCCCGAAGTCAGCGCAGTGGTGGTAGCGTGAGCTGAGCTAAAAAAAAAAGGATATTACTAAACTGGGGAGAAAATAACAAAAAAACTAATTGATGACTACTAAATAAAATAAATAAATAAACAAGTCCTAATTTAGACATGATATCCAATCCTAAAATACTTCGTTCATGCGTTTTCTACCGAATTACATAGTTCTCCAATTTTCAGCTTCATCGGTTTTGTTTTATATGCAACTTGCATTCCTCCTACAACGCCTTCAATAATCACATAGTCAGTAGTAAGAGGAACTTATACATCAGTTATAGAGACACTGGCTCCAGTATCCACTAGCATTTCACACTGCTGCTGGGGTCCTTTTCCCTCAGCATCGACTTCCTCAGCCCAGCAAGTTCCTTTTGCATGTCCTCTACAACCACAATTAGAGCATTGCTTGGCCACCCTTTGGCTTACGTATTGCCATTAACTCAGCATCTGTTCTCTACTGCCCTGTCAATTCCTCGCGCCAACACTCCTATTTCATTTCCAATCTTATTTATGGTTCAATCATCACATTAGTCTAGTTATCATCACCTCTCCTGTGTATGCAGATACTGAAATAGCAAACTCACAGGAAGCTCTGTAAAACATGAATTGTGATAAACATAAAACATATTGTATCCTAATGTGCCAAGGGATCTGACACCAACGCATATATTCTAAACCACACCATATGTACTTGTAGCTCTGATACTGCTTACTCTGTCTTTCAGCTGATGCACCCAACTCACGGTGACTCTGCAGCCTGTAGCTGCAGATTTGAAACCTTTGTAGCTCATTCTGAGATCGATTGTGTAACCTCTTGTTCCCATAACATCCATGCCTGAAATGCTACCTTCCTCATTTTCCATTTTTTCAATCCGCTATTCATATTGTAACAGATGCTAATGTGCAATTTAAAACTTACTATCCTAATGTATGCAACAACATCAGAATAAAACCACACCTGGCTTCACTTCAATCATTACAATATTACCAGTAGGCCTATACTTCAATAAAACCTTAACATTTTTTCTTAATTGTTTTAAACAGAATTACCTTTAGTTTTCATAGTGCTTCAGATGTACAGATCTCCAAAAACATGTGTTTTCTTTCTAAAAGTTTATTCCAACAGTCTGTGTAACAGTGACCTTCACATTCTCTCTGTCTGTGCTGACCTCACCCCCCTTTCTCCTCGTACCAAGTTGTTCAGCTAAACAGCACTCTTAACAGAAAACAGCTATTTTCCCCTGTATCTTGCCATTGCTTGTAACATGATTTAAACATTATTCAAATTCCCTTGGTTTTACACTTAAATATCCTAAGAAGTAATTTTATTCAATTGGCAGTTGTTATTCGCTAGATTCCTTTCTAAAGGAACAAAGCATTCCTATGCCCAAATAACGTCATGCTCTTTTTCTTTGAATCTGCAAGACACAGACGCTGCATAGCCTGACACTTTCCATAGCTCTTGATAGGCTATATGTGAATTTTCCAAACTGGATTCCAAATGAATTATCTTTCTCTGACAATCTATCAATTGTTGTCTTTGTGTTGTGTTTTCCTTACGCATTTCCAATTGTCGTGTAGCAGACCAAAGTAGTACTTGTAATTGTTTACATACATCTATGCTCCACGTTCTCATAATCTATGCTCCATGTTCTCGTAATTCTCATTTTTGTCTTTTGACATCCTGGAGTTGATCAGACTCCCTTTTTCCCCAGACAACATACCCAACACCATACAAAACAAAACTACACTTAAGACACATACACGCAAAACTCTTTAGTAAGCCTTACGCAATACTCTACCTCTACATACCATAATTACACATGCCTGTTCCAGTTTGTCTTTCTTTTATTTCACAAACCATTCTCTCTGCTCTTCATGACTCAGATTACTCGACCAACCGTCTTTTTCCATCCTTCCCTTTAATTGCAGAGTTTTCTCATGAACAAAGAAGACTACGCAGTGATCTGATTCAAGCATTCAAAATTCTAAAAGGAATTGACAATGTCGACACAGGGTACTTTTTCGACCTGAAAACAGAAACAAGGACCAGGGGTCACAAATGGAGATTAGATAAAGGGGCATTCAGAACAGAAAATAAGAGGCACTTTTTTACACAGAGAATTACGAGGGTCTGGAACCAACTCCCCAGTAATGTTGTTGAAGCTGACACCCTGGGATCCTTCAAGAAGCTGCTTGATAAGATTCTGGGATCAATAAGCTACAAACAACCAAACGAGCAAGATGGGCCGAATGGCCTTCTCTCGTTTGTAAATGTTCTTATGTTCTTTCTTATGTACTCGTGTATCTCGTTTTCAACCAGTTTGTTACTCTGTTGTCTCTACTTAGTTTTTGTTTTTTTTAACAATATATCGCTCCAAGAGGAAGCAAACATTTCTCCCTCTCTGGCATGTACTTTAATGTGTTTATTGGCTTTAACTGGATTTTATGGTTCAATTACTCCTTATCAGTTCCACCTGGTGTGGACAGTTACACTATTGGCTTATCCTATGCCGTCTTATATACTTAGTTTTGTTGTTTTATTACTCCAAATGTACAAGTCGTTTAGTGCACTTAGGGATTAGGTTTATGCCAATATCTTCATCCGCCACACTGTTTGGAGGCAGTTATTATAACAGATTTATCCTATTACCTGATGGTGACAGCGAAACAGATTGCAACTAACTTCAAAATATCCCTAGGTACTTTCCTATATTTTACACACAATTTCACATAGGTACTTAGTTCAGCGGTCAATCTATATCCTACTTAACTAAGTACTCACTCACCCAGTTCAGCGGTTAATCTCAATCTCTCTATATGAATTAACTGGATGTCAACACATCACAGATAACACACATCAACAGGTAGGTAGGTATTAGTATACCCGCTACCAATATCTTCACAACAGCGGCGTTGTGGATGACCCTGCGCAATCACCAAGATTGCGACTTCTTTCCAACAAACTCTATGCTGAGGATAACCTTGCGCAATTACTGTGACTGCGACTTATCATTTGACACAACAAAAACACAACAAAAACAAACCAACTATCATACAACTCTATTTAATTAGACACTGCAACACGGTCAAATGCACATCACAAGGACTGGAAACAATTCAGACCGCAGTGCAGTATCCTGCCAACTACGCCAAATTGTAGGGACCAAAAATGAATTCAATCTCCAAGAGTCGATGATAAAGAAGGTAGTTTTATTCAACACATCACAGGCAGTCTGCTAATGCTTCTCTGATATGTAGTTACAAGTTACAGCTTTTATAGTAATGCACAAACAAGACAAAATAGTGTGTGCGTGCAGCAGAACGTATATTCATCTTAAAAGGAAACAAAGTATCACAAGATGTTCTCGGCACACAGCTGAAGAGCAATGTCCTTGTAAAGCGCTGACTCACCTATCCATATTTCAACATAGCTTACACAGTTATATTTATTTTAATCCTTCACATCTTTGCTATTCAACTCTACGTCATGTTTCATCTTTTCACAAAAGACTCTAATGATTCCATATTCTGTGTAATATCTTCAATTTTGATGGTCTGGAAATAAATAATATACAAAATAACAATAAAATTATGATTATTTCTTTATGGCACTTCAGCGATATGTTATGAGCAGAATAACAGCGAGGGATTGCTTTGCTTAATTATTTGTCCAAAGAAAAAAGGGGAGAGCAAATTCTTAATGTCTAACTTTGTCATGGGAAAACCAACACATGTGCTTTAAAAACATTCTTCTTCATTGCACTCATCTCAATCAATTTAAGATGGCTGTTCCTTGCTGCCAAAATAATACAATAATTGGTCGCTTGCTAAATTACTTTATTTCTACAGTACTATGAACAAGTTTTCCCAAATATAAATTAATGTCTTTCGTGACTAAAATGAGAAAATATAAGCCAGGAATTTCACAAGAAGTCGATACATCAGTTACAAATATGTTTGACTTAATTAATTTTTTGAAAATTGAAATGTTAAAATAAACAGAAAAATAAATGTATTTCATTTTACTATAATTATTGAGTGTTAATGTTAGATAAACAGGAGTTTGTACTAACTTCATATCAGAGTTGTAATGACTCGAGTCAGTGACTCGACTCGAGTCGGAAATTTCGGTGACTCGACTTGAGTTACTGTCATCAAATGACTCGACTCAACTCGAGTCCCTGCTCAAAAGACTCAACTCGACTCGAGTCCCTGCTCAAAAGACTCGACTCGAGTCCCTGCTCAAATGACTCGACTCAACTCGAGTCCCTGTTCAAAAGACTCGACTCGACTCCCTGCTCAAAAGACTCGACTCGAGTCCCTGCTCAAATGACTCGACTCAACTCGAGTCACTACAAGAAAAGAGTTGACTCGAGTCCTGAGCCAAAAGTGTCCACTTGACTCAAGTCATAGTCTATGATAAAATAAATGACATGATCAGTTTCGTTTTCAATAACCACAGCCCTTCTGATGCGCACAAGCCCTGCCTCTTTATGAGTGAGAGGAACACGTGACGACAAAGAGACAGAGAGAAGAGTGTCAGCAGCATGGACGCTAAATGAAGAGTACCTGTGCTCGTCGAGTTCGCAAGAACTATGGAGTAGACAGGGGGATAAATAAGCAGTCTTTATCCTGCCAGCACTGAGAAATGCTAAAATAAAATAAACTGTGTCTAAAGTAACGGAAAATCATTTTTTGTTTTTTATTATTATTTCTTACCAAGTATCAATAAAAAATTACTTATTTGGTGGGTCAATTTTTATTTAAGTAAGCTTAAAACTTAAATATGGTAGGTAAAACAGGGTTTAAGTGTTTGTTGCCTGGTTTAATGTATATTGATCCAAAGTGATACTATGTTTAAAAAAAATCATTGCATAATCATTTAGAAAACAAAAATTACTGGCAAAAAAAGCCATATTTTGCTAAAATTGTTAGTTGTTTTTAAAATCCAAACTACCACCAAGCCAAACTCACGTACAAGCTTACTAACTTTAAAAATAAATGTTGTTTTGCACGTGAATTTTAACGTAATAATGCACTGTACAAGAAATGAACACACAAACAACTCTCTGGAGCTTTAATAATTGTTAATTAGACTTGTTTGATTTGTTTAATACATCAGGATTTGCATGCTGGATAGATGTTTTACAGTTAGTTTGGTTAAAAATGTTTTGCTTTTTTAAAGAATAAATTCATAAAAATGAAAATGTGCAGACCAGACTACAGCAGCATGGTTTTGGAATAGGCATAATCAACATTGCCAGACGAAAGGAGGTTGAGGATGGAACTGCATTGTTTTCAATTAATTTTTAATAAGTGGTCTGTGTGTAAACAGATCAATTATTACACTGGTAAAAAAAAAAAGTGCTCGTTTATGCTGCTGGAGTATTTTGCATGTGCTTATGAAACATCAGCTACAATACCAGTCTTTTACCTTAGCAGGGTTATTAAAAATACAATTGACCTCTTAGTATTACTGTATGTTTGCACATTTTATCTACATTGATGATTTTATTTAGACAAACAACTGGGATTTTATTGTGCTAAATATAGGTGGTTAAAGGGTTTATGGTGCAGTGTGTTCTGTGTGAAATACTTTCGCTATTTTTTTTAAACGTATTGGTGAACAACCCTTTTTTATCTGAAAATTATTTATTTTATAACACATATTATTATGCTAAACTCTTAGCCTTTCAAGATATATGTCTTTCTGTGATATTAAGCAAATTAAGTTGAGTTTATTGATTTTGAACTGGAGCATATATGTGCGAGTATGCAATGGTTTTAAAACTCTGATTTCGCCTCAGTTGCATTACTTGGTCTGTTTTCCTTTGTAACTGCTGTGTTTTAAGGCCTAGAAGCACAATCTCTATAACAAATATCAAACTAAATGCCACAGAATTTCCTTTCATATGGTTAAGGTATCTGAAAACAAACTATCAGTGAGTTTCACTGTTGAGAAAAAGTGAAAAACACTTAGTAAAATTGTAAATAAATGGTTAAATACATTATTTTGTTTTGTGGTATCCGTTACTGTACATCCAACCCAATTGAGCATAGGTAAAAGGGCCTCTGTATGGTCAATAACAAAATCTGCTTACAAATAGGCCAAGGAATCGTGAATTCACTGAAATGGAGACAAAACACAAGGCGGGGGGTCAGTGAGGTAAGTATGACCACATTATTGTGCATCTCAATTTTGTATTTTTAATTGAAATGTCCTTTTCTTTTTACTTATAGATTGCTAATCTCCTGTAAAATTAATCGGATTAAATCAAACTGTCAGAACTAATGACTCGAAGTGACTCGAGACAGATAGGTAACTTGACTGGACTCGACTCAAGCAAACTCTGTGACTCGATTCAACTCGAGCTTGGCATGTCAAAGACTCGACGCGAGTCTTACTCCCCTGTGACTCGACTCGAGTCACAATTTTTGTAATTCGATTACAACACTGCTTCATACTAAGAGGGAGGGTGGATATAGTCTAGTTCAATTTTAAATTATATAAGATACATTTGAAACAGGTGTTAACACAAAATTTCCTCTGATAAAATTGTTTACTTCCTCCCATTCATAACGAGCATAAAGTTTACATGGATCTCCGTGTGAGTCCTTAATTCAGAAACTGTTTGTACAAAAAACAAATAAAGCTTCCTTGCCTGTACAACAAAGGAACACATCTAACTTTGCTAAAAGTGGCCAGATTAAATATCTGCTTGTTCATACCTGGTGTGTTTCTAAGATTCACTTTGCATACCCATTCAAGCACAAACTAAAAGTACTACACTTCTCAGAATATTTTGTTCAGAATGATAAATCAGAAAGCGCGTTGTACTAATACATATTAATAAAATGCTAATTACAGGAAAACCAGTCAATGAAAAGTATGTTAATTAATCCAGTGCCAACTGAAGTATTCAGGTTGCCACTTTTTTAGTGGAACAAGGAAACTTTACCTTCCCTGTAATCAAGTAATAGTGAGAATATGCAAGCTAAAAACTTGTATTCCAAGATGTATGGTATGCTACTGTAGAGTATGTTGTAGCTTCAGAGTGGGTTACAATATCATTCTGTGTGTGAAAGTAACAGAATTGAAATATACAGAAGGGGAATCTTAAACCATTCTCTGTGTCTGCTTGGTTTCTGGTCACAAACTCGCCCACCGATTAAGAATGCTTTTAAAAAGAGTCATAAACTAACTGCTGAACAAATGGCTAATCTTCACGATCGCAGAATGACTCTTTTGGTGCCGCAAGCCAGACAGTTCTGGGTGCTTTGACACCTAAGACAGGAAGCAGTCCATCACATAAATCCAGCTGACGGGACGGAATAGCGGACCAATGGAGAACAAGGGGCCGCGTCGGAACGAGAACAACCAATGAAAAACATTCCATGTGGACTCAGGCACCGTCCAAAATAACCAAACTATCCAATCAGAGGGGTAAAGAGAACCTTACAAAAGTATGAGAGCGACACTCAAACAGGGCTCCCGACACGAAATACAAGGTTCTGATACACAAACCAGTCTTTGAACTGTGACAATCTGGAGATCCAGCCTGCAACCCGCTGGAACAGACATACCGTTTTCAGAAACTCTAATACGAGATAACTATTCTAGTGTTTGCCTTGGTGTGGGAGTCTGCTGCATAAGATGTCTAAAATACTAAAAGTACTTGCAATCAAATCTCTAACTTAGCCCTGATTGATCACCGGAGAAAGAGTTGGATGAACATTTGAAGTCGACATAAATTGAAATATATTCAATTTATTGAGCTAGCAGTGCCAGAGTTTGCGGTGGAATATCCCAGACATAACCGGACAAAGAGTGCACATATTGGTGGAGGAATTGCTCTTTCAATGGAATACCTAAATAGTTAATGACTCTTGTTCTTTGCAAAGACATTTCTTTCGTACTCTGAAGTGGAGACGAAATGCAAGGAAGGCAGACCCCGGAACCTGGACCTGTCCTTGCCAGCAGGAGAGCCTTCGAGCGCCTGTATCGAGAATAAGCAGACCTTTAAGTAAAATTAATGTTTTGTTTTAGGTGGAATGTAAGAAAAGTATTATTGCTTTCAATTTATGCTTTGAGTTAATGAACACCTATAGTATTTGTTTGTATGTGATTTATACAAATTGATGTGGGTTTTACAAGGCAATTGTCATTCTGCACTAGAAGCTAGGGTGTCGTTGTTTATGTTTCCTTTTTGTGTACTGTTTAGTTTAGTTAATTCTTCCTTTCTGTATTATTTTAGTTTAGTTGTTGCACCTTTCATTTTTCCTTTATTTTGTTTTATTTCTAATAAAACTGTTCCTTTATATTAAGAACATAAGAACATAAGAACATAAGGAAGGTTACAAACGCGAGGAGGCCATTCAGCCCATCTTGCTCGTTTGGTTGTTAGTAACTTATTGATCCCAGAATCTCATCAAGCAGCTTCTTGAAGGATCCCAGGGTGTCAGCTTCAACAACATTACTGGGGAGTTGGTTTCAGACCCTCACAATTCTCTGTGTAAAAAAGTGCCTCCTATTTTCTGTTCTGAATGCCCCTTTATCTAATCTCCATTTGTGACCCCTGGTCCTTGTTTCTTTTTTCAGGTCGAAAAAGATTTACATAAAACTCGAAAATAGCTAAAAAATAAGCACCGAAAAATACAATTAATAAAAAATGAAAAACAGAAGCCCTAACTATAATCTATTTTAACAACCTCTAACATTATTAAATGACAGACTGATTTACTTAGATACATGTGTATTACCTTTTTCTTTTCTTTTTCATCAGCACAGCATTAATTTTTAATTCATCTTCTAAATCAGAGTCACCATTTAAGAGGGCAAATGTACTCAATAATATCACTTCAATAATGATAATTGATTTTAAGTTCCCGCTCTAATTTGTATTTAAGATATTCACTTGAAGGCTTCACTGCCTACTTTAATAAGATGGAGTGAAATCCTCAGCAGGTCGGGTCTTTCAAATCTCATTGAACACTTTTTTTCTTTTTTTTAATTAACATTTATTAATTCAATGCATCACTTGTTGAGATGTGTGTGTGTGTGTGTGTGTGTGTGTGTTTGTTTCCTATGAGCACTTTGTAATGACTTCTAATAAAAGCTGTGATTGATTCTCTATTATCCATTTTCAGTCATTTTTGAGTACACTGGAAAACATGCTATTAAAAAAAATGTTATTTGAAATCTGTGTTCAAATTCTTTGTTTATATCCTTTTATTATTTCTCTTTCACCACTGTGACCCATGTATTTGGTTGAGTCGGAAAACTTCATTTTATGTAATTTGGAAATATACACTACTGTAATAAAATAAGTGTCTACAGCAGTGAGGCCCTCAGTATCTATTTCAGTCCAGAACTTTGTTTCAATCAGGTCCTACATTACAAAAGGGACTTCGTACTTTAAACAGAGCTCAGTTATCTTAAGGGAAGCATTTGAAGTGTTTCACTCAAACTAGGTGAACTGGTAATAATGAGGTGCTTAGGGAGTGTAAAGAGTTTTTCTTTTGTATTTATTATTTTGTAATTACTCAAGTATTTTTCCACCACACCCAGGGCTAGATTAATGCAGGGCTTTAGGGCTGCAGCCCACGGCCTCAGATTTTGAGGAGCCCCCAAAAATATGTATAATTTAGTATAAATAGGTAGTGTGTGACTATGGATCGGAAACAACATGGCTGTTTTACCAAGCCATGTTCAGTTGGAGCAGCGCCCGCCTGATCATTGGACATGACCTTTTGTTCATTTTAACTTTGATTCAGCTTTACTATTGGTATATCACATTTAAAAACCTCAAAACTATATCAGCCCTGGACCCGCATCAAACTTAATCTAGCCCTGACTACATATTCATTAAAAACATTTGAAGATTTATCATGTTCGCTGTTTTTCCATGAACAAAATAAAATATTGTTTTAGACCTGGGTCCTTTTTGTAAAAGTTATTTATCCAGTTTGTGTGGTGACCTTATCTAAAATGTGTGCATCCAAAATGTTATCCCAGAAATAAAAGCAAAAGCTATGATTCAAGGAATATGGTGCACAGTTTCTCCTGTATTCCATGTTCATCATACTCTTGCTGTCCCAATATATTAAGGTAACACTAGGGGGCAGTTGTGTCACATGAAAAACAAACCATTGAGGAAACATTTTGAATTGATAGCTACTATAACTATGACTACATACTATGACTAATAATAATAATAATATATCCCTGTGGAATTGTCTCAGATTTTACAATTAATTAATTTTAATTTGTCCTAAGACAAATACAATTGTAATGAATTGATCACGTCTGGCACTGACTGGTTGAAATGACATCACAGTCCAGTGGGATCATCAGAACTTGTAATCTGGCTGCAGAAGGCTGCAGCTGGTGAGTTGAACTGGCATCACAATGATGATGCCTTCAAACACCAGTTTATCAGCAGGTATTGGGTGTTGCGAAGAGGTAGGTCATATTTATCTGTTACTGCTGTTACTTGTTTTAATATAATTAAATTAGTAATATAAATGTAAAGTGGTATAATAAGACAAAGAAAATGATAGATTTTTAAATTGTAATTTAATCTTGAAAATAAGGATTTTACAGTTGCTTTTAAGTCTGTAAAGGTTTAAAGGGTTAAAACCATATTCAAAGTATATTTTAAAGATGATGTCATAAGTATATGTCTGCTTAAATGTGGTGTGGCAGACTGGGGTAGAAACAAATGTAGTCCAAGAGGGGCTTAAAGACTACATTCCCCAGAATGCCATGGGAGGGAGCAGGATGAGAGTCACCTAACTCTAATAATTGATGAATGTTATCTGCCTGTGATTAATAGGCAGGTATTTAACAGGGTAGAAATGTTTGTTCTGGGCAGTCTCCAGTCTGTGTGAAGGGAGAGGCTATCATGGTGAAGAGACCTGTGTGGTTTAAAAAAAAAAAAAGGTAATATGTAAATCTTTTTGTTTGTGTTATAATGTTAATGTTTTGTGACTGGTAAACAACTTATCTGTCCAGTTGGTTAGTTAAGGACGGTATGAAGTTTAGTTAATACCCCATGTGGGAGTTACCATATTTGCTTGAGTATAAGTCGAGAAATTTAACCCCAAAACACAATCCTGAAGTTGGGGGGTTGACTAATACACAAGTAAAAACCCCCTTATGTCAGCAAACCTTTAATATCTGCAAAAGTCATGGCCAGTGTGTGGTTACTGCAATCCCCGTCTGTACCTAGCAGGGTTTAGGACCCAGGGGAGCCCTGTGGCAGGCATGCATTCAGTGCGCAAGGCAAGTTCACATACAGTACTTAGCCACACACCAGCAACCCCCCACTGCTGCCACTCTGCACTCCCGATTTTGTATTTTCAAAAGTTGACAGGTATGTAATAATAATAATAATAATGTTACCTTTTCAATTACGTGACAATGCAGCATAGTGCTTCTATGAGAAACAGCAGCACATCAATTGTGTTGGCCAAATCCTTGTTGCCCTCGTTGCCAGAGCAAATGCTTCTATTTTCTCTCCAATCAAAATGCAAACATCTCAAGATTTGGCGAAAACGATTCTGTGACATTGTCTACGTATAAAAAAATGAATCCCAGGTTTGTTTACAGCCAGAGCTGTCACGTAAAACACAGCAGCAGTTGTACAGCCAAACCACACCACCTCCCACATTCCATTGAAATTCATACTTCCATGTGGGCTAAGAAGGAAGTGGGGGTGGGGCTTGTATACTATTGAAGGCTATACAAAAAAAGCGTTCTAGCTAGAAGTGCTTATAAAATTGTTATTTTTGCAAATCTGCCACTCAAATGCCATCAGGATATCTAATACACATATTTAGGAAAACTAACACCTGAAGTGCACTCTAACAACAGTTTCGATTTCAGGAGTTACTTTTTGTTTTCTGTTTCAGTAACAAATGAAAAAAAAAAAAATTCTACCCGAATCTCTCCTTCACACTCGAGCGAATACGGTAGGTTTTTGTTTTTTGTAAAAATAAAAGTGCATGTGACTGCTAAAGTGCAATTCTGGTGTCTGGGTCTGTGTTTAAAAAGGGCAAAATGAACCTCAGCTGTGAGGCTGTGTTACAGTGGTTAAATATATCTGGTGACAGGGAACTGTATGTAGGTTGTCAAGCTGTCAACTTTTGTACTATGTAAAATCTACAGAAAATGTATTAGGCTTCCAAGCCCATGGTTGGGAAGCATATTGTTGGTGTTAGGATTTTTATTATTCTTATTATTAGGCTTCCAAGCCCATGGCTGGGAAGCATATTGTTAAGATTTTTATTATATTTTTTTCTTCCTCCCTTTTTTATTCAAATGGCTCTAAAATAAACACTGTTGCACGAAAACTCACGAAACTTGGTAGGGTGGTAGAGGCCTTTAGGAAGTTGTGTCGGAGCGAAAACGAAGGCCATAAGTTACACAGTTTGGCAGCCATATTGAATTTTTCAATAATTTTGAACAATTTTAAAATCTGTTTCTCAGAAACCGCTTACAGCAGAGATGTGAAATTTGGTGCACAGACTACCATTATGGCCTAGACTTACTTTCTGTTGCCCGCTCGCCATCGCCTGGGGATGCCTGTTCACCATCGCCTGTGCATGTCAGCTGACAGCATTGCCCATAGCAGCATTTCCACTGCCGGAATTGCCCCGGTTGAAGGAGTCAGCCTGGAAGCTGTCAGCTTTTCCACTGACAGCATTGCCACTAAGAAGAGATTGTGGTAACGCAATACAAATTTTAGAGATGAAGGCTAATCATGTCTTTGCATTAAAGCAGCAAAACTCTCTGTTGGAGATAAAACAATGTTGCCATTCCAGTTTGGGTAGACTTCCAATAAATTAAGCTGCAGATATAAAAACGCCATTCAACCTAAACCGGTGATTTTGAATGTCATCTGCAAACTTTGTTGTAAAGTTCACTGTGACACAAAAAACTATTTTTCCACATGCTGCTTGTTTTATATACTGATCAAAATCTATATATCTGCAGCAGGATTGCATCAGGAGTGAGACTCAGAGTCAGGCATAGCTGCAGTTTAAGTGCACTTTTAATCCACAAAACAAACAAACAAATAAACAGGCACAAGGCCCAAAATAGGCGGAATTTGGGTCCAAAATGTGTGTGTGTGTGTGGGGGGGGTTCACAGAGATTACTTGTAAAAACACTTTCCAATCACAGTTACTGTCTATTTGCTATCCACAAAGCCTACTAATAATCTTTGTGCTATTATTTGAAATGTGACTTAAAATCTTTTTACCCAGTGCTAATCGTTTGCACTTTTGTGGTTGATACAAAACAGTGATTGAAGAATGTCTTGCTTCTTATTGAGGAACATTTGTATTTTTTTTTAAATTGTTTGTTTGGTTTTGTAAGAACTCCTTTCTTCACTGTATAAGGGTGTGTTGTGAAGCTACTCGACCACTGCCCAATACAAAGTCAACTGTGTTCCAAAAAATGTGTGCTGTTTTTCTTTAGGCGAAATTCCTGAAGTGGGGTGATCACGACTACTCCCCAACTTCAACCTATCTCCTGTAGCCAGGGGTACTCTGAACGCTTACTGATTACAAATTGTAGCATTTTTCTATACCTTGTATGGACTACACAATTTTGTTTAGAGATACATTATTCCAATTAATTAGAAAGCCAACTTTCTTGCTGTCCCAGCTTTTGTACATAAAGGTTGAGCTGTATGCTTAAAATCATATGACACAGTATGTACATATGTGGAAAAGGTTTAAGTTTGTAAATCGTTACAGATTTTTTTTACTAGAAGCATTAATTTAATATTCATGGTTTGTAAAAATGATTTAAATACTATCACGTAGGCTACTTATGTTTGATATTGTGGCAGGGCGAAAGACCTAAATGTAAAGAGTGTGTGGGTGTTGGGAATATAGGGTTAGCAGGGAGGGGGTTAAACATGTGAGAATGTGGCTGGAGCCTTAATTGAATGATTAATGGTTAATTAGGCTCCAGCCACATGGTATTTAGTGAGGAGAACATTTGTTGTTTGGGGGTTTTGGTGTGTAGGTGAGTTTGGAACTTTGTGTTAGGAGGTCTGTAGTGAAGGCGAATGTCCAGCCTACAGTTGGTAGTAAATCTTGGGTCAAATGTAAAACTAGCTTATAACTCCTTACAAAGTGCAGATAGGTTAATGATTACTATGGAACACATATAGGAAACCATATATGCTCTATTAAAAAATGACCTTGACCGTGACCTTTCCTTAAGGTTGCCTGCAACCTTTGATCTCTCCTTATGTTAAAATGTGAAACTAGCTTATAACTCCTTACAGAGTGTATATGGGTTAATGATTACTATAGAACACAGATCGGAACCCATATATGCTCTATTCAAAAATCACCTTGCCTGTGACCTTTGCCCTTTGGTGTGTAGGTGAGTTGGGAACTTTGTGTATATTGTGTTGGGAAGTCTGTAATGAAGGCAAAATGTAAAACTAGCTTATAACTTATGCACATAGTTATGGTTACTATACAACACATTTAGGAACCCATATATGCTCTATTAAAAAATGACCTTGACCCTGACCTTTGACCTTTCCTTAACGTTACATGTAAAATTAGCTTATAACTCCTTACAGCTTGCCAAAATTTCCAACTGGTAGTGAGCTTGGAAACCATAAAACTGCCTGGCACTCTAGTTATTATTATTATTATTATTATTATTATTATTATTATTATTATTATTATTATTATATAGAATATTATGTAGTGGGAAATGTGGGCAGCCTATTGTAGATTTACTACAAGCATTTTGAAAATGTACTGTACTAAACATTTTGACTGAATCATTTTAATAACTTTAGTGCTGCATTTTAGTTCAGTTCGAAGACTGATCCATAAGGATCAGAATTACTGAAGCTATGGTTTTGTAGGAAAACTTGTACGTATAATAGGTTTATAATAAATATACAGACAAAAAATGTTTAGCAAATAATACACAGATAGTATACAGCATTTTCTTATAAGGAATGTCTGGGTTTTTGTTTCCCTTGCTTTTTTATTATATATTTTTTGGTGGCCAAAGCTACACGATATCAGTCGCCACGCAAGGCCAAATTGCAACACAGATATTTAAATATTTAAATATACCCTCCCCTTTTAAATATTAATTAGGTCATTTGCACTTGGAAAGAGAATTTCTCTTCCTAAAAGAAAACTTCATGGAAACCCAAATTACCCGAAAGGTACGACAAAATAGCATGAGAAAATGGTAAGACCTTGTGATGGGGTGCAGCCTGTTTTGTGGTGGTTTTGTGTTTTTTGTATTGTTCAGAGTGGATATGAGTGAGTTTGGGGTGTGGTTCAGTGAGTGAGTGAGTGAGTGAGTGAGTGAGTGAGTTTGTGTGAGGAATGTGTGGAATGTGCTTGGGCTAATGAGGTGCGAATTGCCCAATTAGCCCAGGCACCTGTATAAAAGGGAGTGGTTGGGTATGTTAGTTGGTGAGTGTTTGTGAGAGGGTGAAGACCTGTGTGAGAGGGTGAAGACCTGTGTGAGAGGGTGAAGACCTGTGTGAGAGGGTGAAGACCTGTGTGAGAGGGTGAAGACCTGTGTGAGAGGGTGAAGACCTGTGTGAGAGGGTGAAGACCTGTGTGAGAGGGTGAAGACCTGTGTGAGAGAGTGAAGACCTGTGTGAGAGAGTGAAGACCTGTGTGAGAGAGTGAGTGGTTTGTTTTGGTATAGTTTGTTTAAAGGCTGTTTTTGTGTTTGTCTTTTTGGTTGGCCATTGTGCCTTTTGTTTTGTGTATTTTGTTTAATTAAATGTCTTTTATTTCCCCTGCACATCCTGACTTTGAGTCTCCTTACCTCGGTCAGCCTGTCACAGACCTATTTTTATTTTTCCACAGAAACCATGACAATGATGCCAATGTAGCAGTTTTCTATGAGTGGAATTGTTCTTATCCTAAAATATAAACTTTGCATATGTTTTTCATTGTTTAGAAAATATGTACTTTACACTGTTTATCCTTTATGTGCTCCCTTTTCAAGCTTGATCTAAATAAAGTTGATAAGTTGTGTGTTAGTTGTTTTTTTTATTCTATAAGATATAGGTTATGTACAGTTTGTGGCAAAGGAACTGTGAAGCAAACCTAATTGGTCTAATTGCTCAGACTGTGAAAAATGTTTTGTTTTTTTTTACTTTGGAATGTTGCTGATGGCACACCAGGGTCACATAAATGTCAACTGGTAGTTTGTTTGGAGATGCTATTACTCATGAGAGGCTGATCTGTAGTATTAACTTTTAATTATAGACAGAGGATCATTCAGCCAATCAGCTGACGTCACTTGCTGTATAAAATCATACCTGAGGCACCATGGAATTTTATTCAGCTGCAAAGTCCCTTGAAAGAGGTGACTTCACCATTGGCCACATACCACAGCCACTCAACAGTATTCTCTTCATCAACCTGTTCCCTTTTAATGTTGGTAATAATTAGAAAACAAATATAGCTGGACTTTTTAACTTGTATAAATAATAAAGCATTATAAGTTATAGGACAGTTAGCGTCAATGTATGGTTTATATCCACACTTATAGCACTTAAAAAGACTGAGGGTTAATTTCTTTTCGTGCCAATATTCTGTCATACACAGATGTTCATACATTAAATGCATCTTTGTCATGACATTGTATTCCATATGCTGCATATTTTATATTTTAACTGATAAGTGTTATCTGGTGTTTACATCAATTTTGTGCCTGACTTACCTTGTTTAATATAGCTCAGTTAAGACAACCCCCCACATTTCAATAGATCATTGCAATATACATTATTAGAAGATTTTGCTTTGAACAAAAAATAGCAATTTTTGCCTCAAGCCCACTTGGCTGAGGGACGAAAGCCTGGCAGAGCAGAGATCGAGGAGGTTGAGGGATGCACTTCGCAGATTTATAATATCCGGCTAATTAGGTAAGTGACGTGAGTTGGGGTTGTCCCTCCCAAACTTAAGTTTCAAAACTTCATTAAGAAACAGATTCCTTGAGTGAATATCTTGCATTTTTCAATTTTGATAGTACAATAACAATGAAGCACAACAAAGGTCTGTCATTGTTGAATAGCAACAACATTGTTTTGGATGAAGAAGGGACATGCACAGGACAGGTGAGGAAGGTCTTCAAAGCACTGGCATCCCAGAATGCACTCATCATGGACCTTGACCTTGAGAATGACACCAACTGTTACCAAGGATATCTGGTTATAAAAAAGGAAGATAAACAAAAGAAAATGGAGAAGAACAGAAGGTAAAGCAAAGGCAAATAAGAAAAAACAACAGAAAGGGTTAAGGAAAAAATAAGAAAACAAAGGAAAAGAGATGATAAAGCATCTGCCTAACATGCAAGTGTTCATTCAAATTTAAATTAAATCCAAAAAAAAAAAAAACAGGCTCCACTTTTGACCTGGTAAATGACCTGGTGACCTGGTAAATGTTTACACATGTGTCAACACCCTCTTGCAATGACAGATTAACATATGATAATAACATGAACCTCTGTATGTGTGCACTATTTCTAAATACATGTAAAATATTATGTTTTAGTTCAGGAATAAAGGCATACTGTATTTGTTCTATCAATGCTTCTGTTTTAATGCTTATTTTGCCACTTAAATAAAGACCATTCTGTTGCTTATTCTGACAATTAGTCACATTCAGATAGATTAGTGTGTGATAAATGTAAATCTCTTTGTCATTCAAACAAACATTTTTACACAATTATAGCCTTTTTATCTCAACTAACAACTACTGGATTCCAGAGGTTGAAGAGGAAACAGCTTAAATAAAGCTCTAATTGTTATGTAGCCCCCAAGGACACAAGCATTATTTTCCTTTCTTTGGTAAACTAATTGAGTGAGGTTCTGGAGAAAAATGCCTACAGTATTGAGATAAAATGAAATGGCCTCAGCAGTATCCTTGCTAAGCTTGTTTTGTAACTTTGGGTTTTCATGGTTATCAACGATGCAGACCATTAATAAATATTACATGTGCTACACATTTGCCATTTTATATACCGGTTTCTTCTATTTAAGCATGCTTGCTGTTATTGTTGAGAATTTATTTTCCAATGTAGTGAGTAAACCACAGTTCTATCTATGCATGTGTACTCCAAAAATGTATTATGCATAATTATTGAAAATGGAAAATGTGAAAATGTGGCTTCAGTTCAAAGTACTCTACCTTTGTTAATTGATAAACAGTTTTTCGCTGCTTCAGTGTCCAGTGCAATCAATAATCAGATTGTCAGTACCTGGATAGTGAGGTCTTTAGCTTCAATTCAGCAAATCAGTGGTTCTGGCAGGGAACTTACTTTAACCTTAGATCAAACCATTTAAACATTAAGCACATTTTAGGCACGTCCAATACCGGATCAAATTGTCAATTAAATAGCAAGTATCTTATTCGTCCTTTGATAAACAATACGTCCAATGATCATCAAGGAAACAAGTTATATCTTACCTCAATCCATTGCGTCCCCGCTGTGCGCCCCAGTTCTCCTCCTCCAGCCTCCATCTGCTTTTTGGCTTTGTCGAACAGGGAAGGCAGCTATCCTGCCCCCCTGCCCATAGCTTCCCCATGGTCAGCATCTCCACTTATTAAGGAGCTAATTTATGGGCAGGAGTGATGCTTACTTTACTTATAGGGAAGGCAAGGACAATAATGCTTACAGATGCTCTCAAAATCTTTGCTGCTACCCACAAAAATAAAAATATTACTTGTCGCCAGGGAAATTTACACTGGATTAAAGAGTGATACCCTGGGCCTGGAATGAACAAACATATCTCCATGTACTGTAACAAGTTTGCATCGTGGTATTTAAAAACAAAACAAATAAAATAATTTAAAAAAAAAAAAAAAAAAAAAACAGTAAATGCGACTACAGTAATGTTTTTTTTTTTTTTTTGGCATATTTGACATATCTTCTCTACTTTATATTCTATTCATTACAAAAAATATCATATTTAAATGGTTCTTATTCATACAGTAGTTCCTACTAAAGGGGCCACTTATGGTGTGCAGCTAATTGGGTTGTTAAATCTCCCCAGATCTAAATAAAGGGGTTCGTCGATAGTGACTATATGCTGTAAAATGACATTATGTTCAATCTTTCAACGTAAAAGCTGTTATGGGAAATCCACCTTTCCAGACCTTACAGTACAAGTTGGCTCCTGCACCAGATGGCAGAGTGCTGTGCATCAAATGATAATAAACTAACAGGATAAGCCAACATACAAAATGAGTATAATCAGGTCTGATGAAGATTCCCTTGGTGATGAATGTGGATCATTAACAGACAATTAAGTTATGGCATTTCATACTGTGATGATTATAAAATGGCACCAACAATTTACTGTTTTTCACTGTTAAGTCTGGTAAAATACACTATATATTTATCACTGATGCTGTAAAAAAAAGAAAAACACAAGAAAATAGCAGTATAGCCAGTCGGAGTCAATGCTGGAAAATTCATAATGTATTTTGAAGCAATATACTTTTTATGTTTAAAATACAGCAGTATGTGTTTCATACCGTAAGTTTAAAATGTTCAAATCACAAACAATTGCTACAAAATTTAAAATACATATATATATATATATATATATATATATATATATATATATATATATATATATATATATATATATATACATACATTGTAGTATGGTTTTGAAGTAAAATATTCTATGCAGATTAGTTACAACAGTAAAACATTGTGTTATTGTTTTTTAGATATTTTAAAAATGTATTTGTCCAGCTCAAATTGTAATCGGTTTCAAAGACAATTGGCAAGACATGTCTTAACCTGTCTTAACCTGTAGATGTCATCATTGTACTGCATTAACACTTAAACCAAGGTCTTTTTAAAATATCCAGCAGAAAAAAAAGGAAACCAATTCAATGTCTTTTTTTTAATTTATTTTTTTAAATTTAGTTCATAAAATCTTTTTGAATAACATTACCCATTTTACCCTGGTGCAAGAAAACTGAACAACTAATGTAACACAGCTGGTATAAGGTACAATTTGATCATGTTGTTTAAATCAGCTTTTTATTCAATATCTCCATTCTTGTTATGCATTAACTTTCCCACATCATGCATGGCTGAATACAATGTCAATACATGGCTAATTGCCTCAACTCCCGAAACCAATGGAGTGCAGCAGGTTTGTTAGATTATTCTACATTCAAAGAATGTCTAATCCTCGTCCACAGCAAACAATTGAACTACCATTTTAAAGTTCTGAAATGCCTAATCTGTCACAGGGAGAGAAACATCAGGAATGGAGGATGTAGAGAAGTGGCAGGATTTGTTTTATTAAACAACAGTCACCCACTGAAAGTAATCATATAAAAATAGTGCAAAACTACTTAGAACAATCATTTATCTGCTCTTTCCAGCAACTGGTTTTCTGCCATTTCAGTGGTTCTTATTCAATACATGAGAATTTGCTTTTGCACTTGTGCACAAAATAGGACCCCATATCTGTAGATAACAAACTGAGAGCAGGACTTCCCCAGAGCAGGTAGCCCACAATATGTACAGACTATGCACACATATGCAAGTCATTCATTGAATTATTTGTTTTTGGCAAGAGCTAGCTGGCTCAAGCCTTGATTGTGCTGGTTGAATTGACTGGGGAGAGCTGCATTGACCTTTGCGCTCCTATGGGCTAAGGATGGAATTTGGGTGGTATTTGTTCACCTCAACTCACTTTGCTGGTCTGATCGAAGTCTGGTTGAAGAGATCCCAGGCTGGTTTAAGTAGTTTGGTAACGTGTTGATTAAATTCAATGAATGGCTTGACAACAGGAACTGAGCTAAAGTACTCTTTATCGTTAAGTGTATTGTAGCACTGAGGCGACAAACAAATTGAGCATTTCAAATTGGGTAGAAACTAATGATGGTAAAATCAATAAAAATTATAATTGTAAAAAAAGGGTTGTTGCATGCAATTTAACCCCTCCCCAAAAACTGCTTCAATTCAGAATTCTGCTTAGGAATCACAATACCTGCAATTTCTGAAAGGATATGTGTTGCCATACAAAATGGTAACAAATTGGTTGGAGTTTAACAACTGTGTATTTAACTTGGTCATTGGTCATTTACTATATAGATTGTAAGTATATCCACAGTGGAAAAGCAAAATATTATTTTCTTTCAACAATGCACAGTACATAGGTTACAATTTAATTTAATTCTGCTACTCCCCTTTAATAACTATATCAGATAGGATAAGCTGTTACCTAGTTTTCTAAACATCAGCTCTTCTCTGGCATGAAAATCAATAACAGCAGGAAGATAGAGCTCAAGTTCATGTGATGCCTCACTAGCCGTCCACCACCATTATCAAGGTAATCAAGTGTGACGTGATTTAGTTATTTCATTTCTTTCTAGTTCTTCATATTACTTGTTGTCAGGGGAAGTTACTCTCGATTAAAGAAGTAATCAAGAAAAGCAGGCACAAATTCAAACAGCTTTTCAAATGTATGGGTACATTTATTTAAATTAAAAGTTTCCAAGCTGTTTTCTGCTTCACAGTAATTTCACAATTATCTTCTCATAAGTGATACCCTGGGACTGAAATGAACAACCATATTTAAATGTATCATGTTTGCATCTTGATTTAAAAAAACAGTAAATGTAAAACATTTACTGTTTGTTGAAGCTGACACCCTGGGATCCTTCAAGAAGCTGCTTGATGAGATTCTGGGATCAATAAGCTACTAACAACCAAACGAGCAAGATGGGCCCAATGGCCTCCTGTTGTTTGTAAACTTTTTTATGTTCTTATGTTCTTATGTTCTTAAACTGTAAAAAAAAAACAGTATAGGTTTTAGAAATTAAATTTATTTTACTAAACCAACAATATCATATTAATATGCATCTTCTCTGACTGATCATGTTTGCATGAAACCCGCTTTTAAGCCAGCATTTTGCAATATTAATTCACATATTGTATTGTATGTATAGCATCAATAATATGCTTTGCATATAGAGACATGCAAATTGCATTGACCATCCTGGATTTATTGGTATTTCTTCCCTACTGAGGAGACCTTTTCCAACAAATAATATGTTTGGAGATCCCAGGACTCACTTTGAAATGGGATGCTGCAAGACAAACTCACTCTTCTAGTAGATAAATACATAACTAAATAACAATCCATGACCATCACTCTGCAAGCCTCATCCAATTTGCAAGGTGTATTGCCCTGTATTTTAAAATAAATTATCATTCAATCAAAATTAAGTAGTCCAATGTCAGTGTACTGCATATTCCTTTAAATTGGCAAAATTAGTTAGTTAAATTAGTTAAATTGTCAAAGTAATGCAAAATCATATTATTATTTATTTTTTAGCAGACGCCCTTACCCAGGGCAACTTACAATTGTTACAAGATATCACATTATTTATTTTTTTTTACATACAATTACCCATTTATACGGGTTTTTACTGGAGCAATCTAGGTAAAGTACCTTGCTCAAGGGTACAGCAGCAGTGTCCTCCATCTGGGATTGAACCCACGACCCTCCGGTCAAGAGTCCAGCACCCTAACCACTACACTGCTGCCCTGGGCGATCATGTCACAAGGCTGTCAAGTACGGTTTATACAGAATGTGTCAAAATACAGTACAGTTGATGCATCTTTTTTTTAAAAACTTTATCAACATAATTTAGATATTTTATTTAACATCATGTAATCAAAGAAACTATAAAATGATATTGCAAAAGTCTACCGGAAGCAGGGCCGGATTAAAGGACGTGGGGGCCCTATGCTAACCTATATTTTGGGAGCTGTATGCATATTATGGCGAATGGTGCTATTGGCATATTGGTTAATCTGGCCCTGCCTTGGGGACAGAGAGTGTGAGTGGAGTGGAGCGAGCCAATTGTATGTGGAGCAGGGGAGTGGAGCGAGCCAATTGTTTATGGAGCGGGGGAGCGCAGCAGGGTAGTTGCTGGAGCGGAGTGGACATTTCCGGCCCGCTCTTTCACAGCACTGAGAAGAACTGAGCACAGTTTAATTTTTTTAAATACATGTTCGGCCATGGAGTTTGCACAATTTCTTGTGACAAATACAGATGCAGTATTTTCCATCATGCCTTGTTCATTTAAATACAGTGTTTCGGCTGTGCAGATGTTTGATATGATGTGCATAATATAACATCCACTGAGGTTAATGGGTCAGTGTTTTTGTTAGTTTACCAGAAAGTCCAGCAACTAATATATACAATATGAGAATTATATACATAACAAAACAAAAACAATGTTTTTTTTTTGTTTTGTTTTGTTTTTCCCAAACCTGTTCGTAGATTCCTGCTACGGACCAGTAGTAGCATTGTATTCAATAGAACAAAAAGTAGTTTAACAAAAAAAGGGAATAACTTTTCTGTCCTTTACTTATTTTATTTTTTTTTTGTAGAGAGAGAAACAAACACTATGGACTTAAACTGTTCTTTCCCAGATGCAAACATCCACGTTTGAATTTCCTTCAGCCTCCCGCATTGTACACGTTTACCTTTACCTGCCTTTTTTTCTAAAATTCAAACCCCCAAATGAAAAAGGAAAGTGTCTAAAATGTAAAGAGGCATACTGTGCACATTTGAGACAGGCCAAGTTTTTAAATTGGCCCTAAAACTGAAATAAATTAATATGTAAATTCAGCCTGATTGATACATTTTATTCTGCAGACTGATGCCTCTGACGTAGTAGGACTAGGGACGGTTCTCTCCCAGGAGGTAGAGGGCGTGGAGCATTTGGTATTGTACATTAGCAGGAAGCTGCTTGCGTGAGAGACTCAGAGACCAGGTATGCTGTAATCGAGAAATAAATGCCAAAATTAACAAAAAGCAAGCTTCTGTGCGCCTCTCTTCCTGTGTGTGTGAGCCCGTCTGCCTTCATGCAGTTTTTGTCATATGTCCAAAACAAACAGCAACCTCGCAGGGGCCCCAATTCTGTGGGGGCCCTACGCTATAGTGTAATTTGCATAAAGGTTAATCCGGCCCTGACCAGAAGCCACAATAGTAGTACAGTATTTCATGTTAGATTTTGAAATGTCACATTTTTCAATTTGTGTCAGTTTTGCCTTAAGTATATGGAAAACTACAAAGTGGTATGTAATTCAATATGTTAACGTAACATTATTTAGCAGGTTTCATTCGACTTTATGAAGCAAAATTAGTTCATTAGTTTTGTTATGTATGCAAGTTCTCTTTGTGAAAAGACTGAAGCTACTTGTTATGTGGAATGCGACTTCATATTGAAGCATATGTATGTGTTGACAAGTTTCCAAGTGCATTATATATATACTTTTCTGTAGTTTATATTTAGGTTTGTGGCATTTTAATTAAATTTACTGTTGATAGCATTTTTACTTCTTAGCACTTCCAAACAAAGTTTATTTAATAAAGAATTGTTCAGTGGTTTATATTAAACTATAAGTTACCCGCATTTATGTTTGTGGGGTGCATTTGCATAATTTTCCTCCATCAGTGTGAGCCGTTTTATTGCCACTAATGAAAACTGGGAAATATTACAGCTTGATGAGTCTTGCCAACCTGTACTATGCAAAGGGGAAGATTTGCCATATACACATCCAACAGAAGGATGCTGTCTCTCTCACACACACACACACACACTGAAACTAGATAGTAAATATCGAATATGAAAATTCTACTTCCTTAGAATTATTATTTAAGCCTTTCTCTGCAGAGGCCCTTATGATGCTCTGTGCCACAGGAATTTTATGATTTTGGGAGTTGGCTGTTTTACATCAGTATTACCAAACGTTCCTTTTCACATACCCCCATTTTTATTTTGTTTTGGCCATTGACTACAAAATACAGCTATTATTATAAACAAAATGCTACTTTTTCATAAAATGTATTATACCTAAATCACTTTTAGTCCCTAAAAAGATTGTAGAAACTTTTAAGCTGCTGGATGTACCTATGCCTAGATGTAAAAATTATACAGCCCATGGTCTATAGCTCCCACCCCAATTTCATGTGCCCAGTGTGCCACCAATGAGATACCCTGGTATAAGTATACATTTTTTGAATCTGCACAAAATAAAGATTTTAGGAATAAGTAACCAATCATCTCCCTTCAACTGTTTGTTACCCATAATCTTTCCGGACCCCAGATAATGCTGTCACATGGCACCTTTTTTGTGGCTTGGCTTTTCTCCCAGAATGTGGCACCAAATAAAATGCTGTTTAATAAATAAAATTGCCTATTTGTGATCTTTAGTCTCTGGTATTTCTTGTGTATCAAACACAGGACTGGAGATCACAAAGGTCTGAAATATCAGAAATGTGAGATGATTGTATGTTGCTGTACTTAGGTACACTACACAGGTGTTTTGCAAAGAAATCTCAACCATGTGCATGGCAAGCTTCTTATACCATGTCATGGTCTTCCTGCAGCATTGAAGCTCCAGCACCTGGTCTGACCTATCCATGTGTTCCATGTATTTATTGTAGTTCATGACACACATGGGCTTGTTTGTGTGTGTGTCCTGACCTCGCACAAGAACTGCTACAGTAGCCTTATCGTGCATGGTGGTGAGGAGGTACACATCTATAACTTTTTTTGTCAGTGTATTTAACTGCCAGCAGTTCCTCACTGCGCAGAGCGCTGGTCTTGCCACACCTGTTTGTTGGTTCCATTGCCGGCAGGTTTCCATGCTGTGCCAGATATTGCTGTGCATAGAATTTGGTTTGGGTTACCAAATGTTCAAAAAATCAGTGATAAACAACTAAAAAGTCAATTGGGGTAAACCCAGTTGGGTTCACAGTGGTTCAGGTGTGCCACAAAAAGGGGGTATTTTAGGCTGGATGATGTTACGGGGGGGTCCAGTGGTAGAATGGCTGAAATCTACAGTATTTACTCGAATTTAAGTCGCACTTTTGTGGCCAAAATAAAAGTTCAAATTTGGGGAGAGCGACTTGGATTCGAGGTTTTTAGTTAGGGTACCAATTTACATTTGCACATGTTAATTATTCTGGTGCGCTTGAACAAGACCAACTGTACACAGTACTGCCCACTACATATATTACTCTTGGTACAGTACCGGTATATTAAAATGGCTGCACAGCGAACTTCATGAACATTTTTTAATGCAGCTTTTAAAAGAAAAGTAATTTTGTTTGCTGAAGAAAAGAGAAACTGCGGCATCTGAGATGTGTCAGAAGATGGAGTGGAAACACAATGGAAAGGCTATAATACTATAATATTAACAGTATAGTATTTGTTGAAATGATCAACGTGGGTCTGGCTTCAAAATGAACAATCATTTATTTATTTATATATCTTTCTTTCTTTTTCTATCTGGAGGAGCACACGAAACATTTTCACCATATGGAGAATTTGGTTATGTTACGTATTGTAACTATAGTGTCAATAATTCATTTATAAATAATTTATATGAAAACATGATTTTTTATTTAAAAAAAAATAAAATACATATTTAGTTGAAAACATACCTCTAAAGATACCCTCTCAATCGGCCTGGGAATGTTTGGAAGAAAAAAAAAATACTAGTTGTAGTAGCCCATCATTTTTACACTTTTTTGTAAATATTGTAAATATTGTGATCTTCTAACAAACAAACAAAAATGTAAGGATGAAAATAGTCATTTGTTTTAGTAAGGGTGTGGAAATAAACAATAGCGTTTTTGTTAACTCTACTGTGCTATAGCACTTTAAATAAATAAAAACATAAAATGCTTAGCTGTAAAGGGGTTAAAGCTATGGTTCACCTACAGAGATAAAGGGCATACAAATGATTGCAAGGGATGTAAATGTTCCAGACATTAGTTTCATATTACTGTCCTGATGTACTCACTATCTCATGTCATACAGTTAACCCTAATCCTTCACAGACAAGGACAAAAAGTACACTGTCAAAAACAACAAACAACACTATACTGAACAATATCTTGTGAATCAGGACAATCCAACATCCGAAACCATTTAAATCTTTTGTTGACAACAGCAGATACACAAAACATTTACTTCTTAAATGCTCTTTGTGAGGTTGACACTGGAATACATGCAAGGCAATCCATCATGGTCTTATTTTAATACTTTAAATGGGCATATCATCCTTCAGCACATTTCAATATAAGTCAGGCATACCATGAGAAAGGTCACCTTTTAATAATCACCACAACAGTCTCCAATATCTCCATCCTACAAAATGTAATAGTAACGCAACTGGTTGTATACAGGTATGTATAAATATATTCATAATGTATTCATAATGGGTTTTTACCAGGCATTTGACTTTAGACATGACTAAGACAAGCATGCAAATTGGAGTTCAGCACGTTTAGTTAAAAGGGCTTTCAATTAAACTCTTTTAGCTGAACACATTTAAAGTGAATAGGCACTGTTTAGCAGATACAAGTATCTAGGCATGCAGTCAAGTGTAATCAATTGCAACTGCACACTTAGCCAATGTTGTAAAGGTTAATGGCCCCCACTGCAGAAATGCCAGAGAGAAATGTAAAAGCAATGTTTAATGAAATGTAAAAAGCTATGCTGTTCCAATCAGTGTATTTATTTTTAATTATTATTATTTTTTACTTAAACACACTTTAGCGGCAAAATATACATTTAAAAACTTTGCTATTAGCAGTCAACAGCTTGAAAAACTCACAAACACAATGTAAAAATATGCATAAAAAATAGCAAACAATACCTCAAATTGAGTGTAAAGAGAACATGCATACATAATAAAAAAAGGTATAAAGACTCCAACATGCCGAAAAAAAAATAATGCCAGTGCAAATAATGCCGTTATCAAAGTCCTGAAGATGGCGGGCACATGTATTCCAAATGGCCTGTTGTCTCTCTCAGCCATCAGTTCAGCAAGTCAACTGTGCTGTAAATATCAAATGTATCAGTGCTGGAGACAAACGTACTGTGCACACATGTTGCCAGCACAGTTTCATGTTGGTATCATTCTAAAATAGGAGCTTGACTGCATAGGGCTAAAAATGAATATGTAGGGTTAAATCAATCACTTAAAAACATTTCTACATCTCTCCCTGCTCCCCTGCACCTCTCAGCAATCTATTCTGCAGGTAAACAGAAGTTGCTCTATAGTGGTCGCTTTCAGTATTCAAAAGACACATCTTTTTTGCAACCCTTGAAAGACGGACAAAATAATAAAATAACCAGGATACTTTAAAGAATGTAGAGATCAAATACAGCGAGGTGACGGTCAGGACTTCAAAGTGTTTGTCAGCAGTGAGTGCTTATTGAGAAACTGTCTGTTGACCATGCGTATGTGAAAACCTGTGCCGAATGTTGTTCATTGATAGCCAGTTGACCCCTCAGCCACAAGAGATTCAATCTTAAAATAACAATTGCTATGCAAGCTTGTTTAGACTAGCACAATACTTGTTTGTTCCGTGTCTGATTGTTTTCTCTGTTTTGGCCAACATGCCGTTTATTTTTTTCTCTTGTTCGCCTCACGCGTTTGCTAACACTCTTTAGAGGTAGTTTGCGTAAAACAATAATGGCGACTGGCTGGGAGAACATTTCTTTGACTGGGGGATGGACAAGTTTTGTCAGTTTATATGACAAAAAAAGAAGACAAAAGAGATACTTCAGGTATGTTTAATATTATAATGTAACTTTTATTTATAAAATATTGGTATTTTTCGAAAAAATTGATAAAATATGTATGCAATTATGATGATGATGATGATAAGGGTATGTTTACTTAGAAAGAAAAAAGTAATGTTCAGTAAACCATTCAACTGGCCTTGTTCAAAGATAACACAGTTAGTTGCAAGAGGTCACCTTGTTGAACACACCTCGCGTCACACCTTGTTTAACAAATTATAAATCACATATGAGAAATCAGACATCACAGAGCACCATTTCCAAACATTCCTATACCTCTTATCTTGTGTATAAATGTCATCCCATGCATAGAATTATCTGTATTTTAAAAAATATAACACTCTAAATAAAAACATAGCAAAATGGAAAATCCTGTTATTAACTTTGTTTTAATTTGGATAAACTGGACAGTGCCTTTTCCAAAAAAATATGACAGAAATTGCAGAAATAGAAAAGCAACTAATCAAATCTGAACCATCAATGGAGCAAAGTAATAGTCGCTTTCCAACACTAAAACCTGAGAACATTAGCTTTTAGAGGGAATGACAACCAAAAAAAAACACCTATATCTATAAGCAAAACATGCAGCTTGACGTGGCTTCAATTATGTAATCATAAAAAGCCGATTTCAAGAACAAATCTGAAGAAGCTGTAAATGTCTAGCACTTTGAGCGAAAAAAAAACAGCTACTAACTTGCCCTATAAAGTATGGTTCAAGATACAGTTTTTCTTTTGTAGAAGAGGAAACAAAAACACTGCTAATCTCTGTAAAAATAAGATTAACATTACAAACCAAAAATCAAGAAGCTGGTCTGAAAGACAGTCTCAATAATATATGAATGTACTCACAGCCAGATTTCGAAAATTGTCGTGTAAAAAGCTTTAACACTAGAACCGCCGAGATTTCTGACTACATACAAACATACATACCCACAAAATGTGCAGCTCCATTTTAAAACGGCTTCGATATGAAAATGAAAAACAAACAATCGGATAGCCTATGACTTAATATTTTGATTTCCATTACACGAGAGTAGATGTTAAAACTTCATGCTGATTTGAACTCGGCTCTCGCCAAGATAAGCACCAACTAAGACGTAGCTTTACAGTAAACTAATGTGGTGTCTCCATCCATTTGCGCTTCCTTCCATATGATGATGTAGATATCCTTCTGTCTGGTGTTGATGGCTGAAGTGTAATGCTGGCTCCAGGGATCAGCTTATTTTGCCTCCCTAGTGCATCAGCACACACAACGGCTGCGATGCTGGCTCCGGGGATCAACCACAGTGCGGTCTCCCCAGCGCATCAGCATGACAACCGCCTGCCGTCTGGATTGAGCTAAGTAGGGTACATCTCTGGGGTCTTCAAGTGGGCACCTTCCATCCTCGGTGTTTCGTCGACTAGCCCACGACACCTCAAGAGGGCTCGACGGTGATTCTGGCGTCCCAGAATCACCCCCCTCCGTCCCCCACTCAACTCAGCCCAGCTTACTTACCTATACATCAGTGTTTCTTTCTTTCTATTGTGCTTGAGATCTCCAGCCAGAATCTTTCCGTCTCAACCACAGCCAGTTGCTGCTCCTCTCTGCTGCTTCAGATAAGTTCTTCACTGTGCGACGCAACTCTTGGCCACTGAATCCGAAGTCTCTGAGAAACCGGGTTGTAGAGTGTGCCACAAATCCTCGACAACCCACCTCCACTGGGTAAACCCGGACTCTCCATCCTCGCTGTTCCGCTTCAGTGGCAGGTTGAGCAGACCGCAGTTTCTTCCTCTCATACGCCTCATCTACAGCATCCTCCCATGGCACTGTTAACTCTACCAGGTGAACAAGGCGTGCTGATCCAGACCACAAGACAATATCTGGTCGAAGGTTAGTGGTGGCAATCTCAGGTGGAAAAATAAGCCGTTGACCAACATCTGCCAGCATTTTCCAGTCTCTAGCAGCTTCCAGTTGTCCTGGGAGAAGATTGGTTTTAACACCTTTTCTTGGTGGTTGCTCTCCTGGGCGGAGGAATGTTGTCTTTTGTGTGTAATATTTTGATGGAACAGGTGGCAACTTATTGGTCATGTTACGCTTGTCTTCCAATGCTAAGGCCAAACATCGCAGCACCTGGTCATGGCGCCAAGTAAACCGTCTTTGGCTAAGAGCCACCTTACATCCTGTCAAAATGTGCCTTAATGTTGCAGGTGATGAACACAAAGGACATGAGGGATCCTCTCCTACCCAGAGGTTTAGGTTCTGTGGTGATGGGAGAACATCATATGTTCACCTGATAAAGAAACTGATCCTGCTCTGTTTCATAGGTCCATAGGTCTTGCCAGCCAATCTTGCATTGTTCCACACTCTCCTATCTCATCCATTCTCCCTGCTTGGCCTGAGAAATGGCCTTTATACACCTCATTCTCTCCTCCTGCTTTTGCACCTCGTTGACTACCATTTTCCTCCGTTGAGCTGGGGCTGCCTTGTGCCATGTAGGAGGAGTTGAACTGAGACCAAGACCCCCTCTTCCATGCTGAACTTGCCCCATGATATCACCAATTCAAAGGGCAGCCTTTGCATCCTCCACAGCTTTCTTTGCAACCCACTCTCTTCCAGTTTTCAGCACAGGTGCTGCCTCCCTTACGCAGTTGTCGCGTGACGCTACTAATGTCATTTCCAGTCTGACGTTGGCGCACTTAAAGGTGTAGAAAGCTGTATGCACATGTAAAATTAGAAAACGTAAATAACTAGTTATAAAAATAGTATAAAACAAAAATATAACACTGAGTGAAACAGAGTTCAAAGGCTGTCTGTCTGTTCAAAGTTCTATTACAGCTTTTTAAGTACAATCTACTCAGAAAACACGCTTTTCAACTGTACCAGTGCATTTGCCACAGACTGCCTTTTCACAACGGGCGCAGGCATCAAAAGTTCTGTTTTTATTGCATTTTGCAAACTGGCATTGTCTTTTATTCCGTGTGCCAGTGGGCGCAGCGGTGGCTGAAGGTTGAGGGGCATTTGCTAGCCGGCTTTCGTGTCTCTTATCAAAATGTTTCTTTCGTAGCTCTAGGGCTAGCTGCAAAATGATGTCCCTCCGAGTGATTGTGTTGCCGGAGCACTCCTTGTACAAAACCAAAGCGTTAATGGCTGCCAGGTCCAAAACGTTATAAAAAAAACGGCCAGACCACATACGAGTACCACCTTTGACAGAATACAGCCGTGCCATTTGACTTCGTTGCGTTGTAAAATGCAACAGTCTCTGGCTTTCGTTTAACATCAGTCCCGATGGTCACTGATCTCTGCAGAGAGCTTAGAATACGCACATTTTTTATTTTTTTGCACCGTCACACTCAGGGTGGCACACTCCTTCTGCCTGAGGAATGTAGTGTAAGTAATAATAATATATGATGTGTAGAATGACTTTCATCAGTGTTTCAAGCACTCAACAGGATTAGCTATAATACTTTATTTCACAATGACGTTGATTTTATTACAAAGCCCAGACTAAATTGTCGGCTATATTGTATTTCGATATGCAGCATAAACTGCGGGTCTGGCGGTTGAAGATGCAAGTGCTTACAACTTATTCATTTTTACGACTGTGCAGCTGAAACACCATATGGGTATTTAATTCAAATATTTAGTAACACTTAAGAACGGACATGCACGAGATATTCACATACGCGGAGATATTTAAATTTGAATTGCAAAAGCCGTTCAAAAAGCGTCTATGGCAGCGCTAGTGTTATGCTGTATGTTTCCAAACTTCAGCCAAGGCTTTTTCAAATTCCATGAAAAAAAAAAAAAAATCGGATGACATCTGGTATGGGACGCATCCCCTCGGTGAACATTTTATTGCCAGTTTGATGAAAAAAAATTCTCTGTAGAAGCTGCTCTCTACAATATACATCAACCACTGTGTTCGCACCACTTGTTGCCAAGCTTTAAGTGATGCTGGAGTTGAAGACAGGCACATTATTTCCGTTTCTGGACAGCATTACGCGACAAACACATGAAATGCAAAAAAGGGAAATATATACATTTCTTCATGCAAGTCTTCAGGAACAAGTCCCCCCTGCTGTGACAGCGATGCTAGTAATACCTTTCCTAGACCAAATCAGAGCAACTGTTTCAACTCTTCAGTTACTAACGACGCTTCAGGGCACTTACATCCTAGCGGTGCAAGCTTTACAGGCTGAACATTTGTTTTTAATAAACAGTTTCGTCATGTTTAACTAGCCTGAAAAAAACAGCACAGATTGGCTACTGTATGTCAGTTACTGTTGATCCTGGACCAAGACATTTTAGACAGGGAGAAGGGGGGTTGAATGTTATATTTAACAAAAATAAAAGTTATTTTCACTGTAAAGATATTTGTGCGTCTAATCCTTATGTGTGTGATTTATAATAAGTTAATACGTCGTGTGAAGGGTGTCTCTTATTGTGTAAGAGACATCATCTCATGCAGCCAGAACCAAACTGCTCGAGATGACATCTCTTATACAATAAGAGACACCCTTCACACAATGTATTAACTTACATTCTATTGTATTTTCCTATATCTAATATTTTTATCAGACTTAAGCGCATGCAGAGATAAACATACTTTATGAATAAGCACCTCAAACTAACCACATAATTTAAACGCAGCTACATTTGTAAACATGTTTAAGTGATACACATGCTTTATGAATATGGCCAATATTGTTTTAAATAAAAATATGTTTAAATGATTAGGACAGTGACTATGGGTTTCCAATAAACTGATATACCAGTACTGTAAATAACAGGTGTCAACAGATGCATCCACTGTATTTTAGTCTGTATTCTATATTCCCTATACACTTTTTACTTTAATAAAATGTTATTATAATGAACTTAAAAATAAATGTGTTAGTCTCTTCATGGGGTGTAGGCTATATTCTCCACATATATAACTATAGCGATAGCCTACAACTTTAAAGCATTATAAGGCTGAATAAACGTGTGAGCATTAGCAAGCAATATGTATTTTAGTGTCAACAAGAATAATAAAAACACAGAAAGTTCAATTACTGAAATGCGTGTTATACTTGAATAACAGTAATACAAAAAATATTAAGTGAAAACTAATTCAATGACATCAAAGACACTTGGGGTACTGCGTTGGACAATTCTAATGGATAACAGAATACTACTAAACTGATATGTGCCAGTGCTAAGGGGGTATTGTGAATTGTTTTGTAGGTTTAGTTGAGTTAGTAATATGAATCCAAAATCTAAGACCCATTCAGGCGCAAAAGGCCGGGTCTTTATTTTCAAACACGAATCTGCTTGGGAGAGATAAAGAATTGAAAACAGAGATGTGTTAATGCACGGTATGAGCAACAATGTCACAAATTTGTGATCTTAAAGAATTTTGTAGCTGACCAGTTCAGAGTTTCATTAAACTGGTTTTAGGTTGTGTTGTGTGGTTATTTACGCATAATAATTCCTGTAGCTTTCAGAAAACGTACCATAACATTGTTAATGTGTTACCTGTTTGAAGTCTAAAGCTGCATTCACTTTGGGTCTGTTTCAAACAGACTCGTTTCGTTTGAAACATTGTATCAATGTGCTTGCTGTTCACACCTATCTGTGAGCAAAGGGGCCGAGTTCATTTGGACCGAGTCCGTTTGTGTTTCAATGCAGTTTTCAAGTGAACTCGGTTCGTTTATGTGGCGTGTGAACCGGATGTTTACAATATCCTGCAAGGCATATTGAAAGATGGCAGCTATTGATGTATTGCACCGGTTTTTAATATAGCATGTTTTAGATTCTTACACATTGCTGTGGATGAAAGCACTGGGGGAGCACTTCGCTAATTTAATTAATACATGTTTTGAATGCCTACAGTAGGAGAATAACGCAGTTTATGCATTTCTGTGTGGTTCACAGAAAAAGTAAAAAATTAAACCTATACACAAAATAACAAAATTGAATTTAATAGGGTGTGCAGAGGACCCATTTATCCTACTCACAATGAGACTGATTGAATATAAGAACATAAGAAATTCTTGAACGAGAAAAGGCCATTCGGCCCACCTATGCTCGCTCGCTTTGATGCAAGTATGGTCCGTTAGCACTCAGGAGAGGAAAAACAAAAAAACCTTTAACCAAGTTAGTAGGGGAAATGAAACCTCTGGGAATCCATGGCTAAACAGACCACCCTCCCTCCAGATGGCTAGCTAAAGGTCTTATTATGGTCACAGAGAGGGTTATACAGTATTGTTCATGATAGCATCGAGTCTATTCTTGAAGGATCCGAGTCTCTGCTTCAACAACTCTGTCCGGCAGCCTATTCCAATGGTTCACCACCCTTTCCATGAAAAAGGTCCTTCTCTCCTTGGTTCTGAATATGCCCTTCAGCTTCCACCCGTGGCCTATTTGGGACACCGTTGGGGCAAGATACACTTGTGTCCTCTACCAGGCAAGTTTACCACTATTCCAGTGGTTTTGAACTTCTTAATTATAGCCCTAATAGTGGTAAGTGGTATATTTAGTTTTTTAGCTATTGTTTTGTACCCATTGCCTGATTTATGAAGGTCAACAACCATTTGTCTCTTTTCATTTGTGAGTTCTTTGCCTTTCCCCATGGTGATGGATGACAAATGGATTTCATATGCGTGTTACCTCATTTTTATACCCCAGTGAAACAGGAAGCCAAGGAAGGCCACAATACAGTTCTTGAGATGAACTTAAAGAAGTAGAACGTTAATGCAGATTTAATTTTGTTTGATTTTATTTATAAGAATCTTTAGGGGTGCCAAAAAACTTTTTCTCTGAGCAATTGTATTAGAAAAAAAGAATATGGTTTTCCCATATATTTGAGCATAAAATATAGCTCATTACCTGTGTTGTTTATTTTATACAGCCGTTTTTGCTCATCTTTATCAAGGGTGCTAATAATTTTGGAGAGATCAGGCCTATATCTTCTGGGTGTTGAAGTCCCCTCCAGACAATACCAACCTGTAGGTCATTTTAAATACCCATAACAAATACTTTTGCAAAGGACAAAATAATAGAAACCCACCTTTTTTGTATTAAATCATTTGCAAGACCCTGCCTTTGTCACTATATATATATATATATATATATACAGTACTGTGCAAAAGTTTTAGGCAGGTGTGAAAAAATGCTGTAAAGTAAGAATGCTTTCAAAAATAGACATGTTAATAGATTATATTTATCAATTAACTAAATGCAAAGTGAGTGAACAGAAGAAAAATCTAAATCAAATCCATATTTGGTGTGACCACCCTTTGCCTTCAAAACAGCATCAATTCTTCTAGGTACACTTGCACAAAGTCAGGGATTTTGTAGGCATATAGTCAGGGTGTACAATTATACCAAACAGGTGCTAATGATCATCAATTCAATATGTAGGTTGAAACACAATCATTAACTGAAACAGAAACAGCTGTGTAGGAGGAATAAAACTGGGTGAGGAACAGCCAAACTCAGCTAACAAGGTGAGGTTGCTGAAGACAGTTTACTGTCAAAAGTCATACACCATGGCAAGACTGAGCACAGCAACAAGACACAAGGTAGTTATACTGCATCAGCAAGGTCTCTCCCAGGCAGAAATTTCAAGGCAGACAGGGGTTTCCAGATGTGCTGTCCAAGCTCTTTTGAAGAAGCACAAAGAAACGGGCAACGCTGAGGACCGAGACGAGTGGTCGGCCAAGGAAACTTACTGCAGCAGATGAAAGACACATCATGCTTACTTCCCTTCGCAATCGGAAGATGTCCAGCAGTGCCATCAGCTCAGAACTGGCAGAAAACAGTGGGACCCTGGTACACCCATCTACTGTCCGGAGAAGTCTGGTCAGAAGTGACCTTCATGGAAGACTTGCGGCCAAAAAGCCATACCTCTGACGTGGAAACAAGGCCAAGCGACTCAACTATGCACGAAAACACAGGAACTGGGGTGCAGAAAAATGGCAGCAGATGCTCTGGACTGATGAGTCAAAATTTGAAATATTTGGCTGTAGCAGAAGGCAGTTTGTTCGCCGAAGGGCCGGAGAGCAGTACACAAATGATTGTCTGCAGGCAACAGTGAAGCATGGTGGAGGTTCCTTGCAAGTTTGGGGCTGCATTTCTGCAAATGGAGTTGGGGATTTGGTCAGAATTAATGGTCTCCTCAATGCTGAGAAGTACAGGCAGATACTTATCCATCATGCAATACCATCAGGGAGGCATCTGATTGGCCCCAAATTTATTCTGCAGCATGACAACGACCCCAAACATACAGCTTAAAGTCATTAAGAACTATCTTCAGCGTAAAGAAGAACAAGGAGTCCTGGAAGTGATGGTATGGCCCCACAGAGCCCTGATCTCAACATCATCGAGTCTGTCTGGGATTACATGAAGAGAGAGAAGCAACTGAGGCTGCCTAAATCCACAGAAGAACTGTGGTTAGTTCTCCAAAATGTTTGGGCCAACCTACCTGCCGAAGTTCCTTCAAAAACTGTGTGCAAGTGTACCTAGAAGAATTGATGCTTGATGCTGTTTTGAAGGCAAAGGGTGGTCACACCAAATATGGATTTGATTTAGATTTTTCTTCTGTTCACTCACTTTGCATTTAGTTAATTGATAAATATAATCTATTAACATGTCTATTTTTGAAAGCATTCTTACTTTACAGCATTTTTTCACACCTGCCTAAAACTTTTGCACAGTACTGTATATATATATATATATATATATATATATATATATATATACAGTGCCCAGAGAAAGTCTACACCCCCTTGAACTTTTTTCACATTTTGTTGTGTCAGTGCCTCGGAGTTTCATGCATTTAAATGAGGATTTTTTGCCAGTTATCTACACACCATACACCACACTGTTAAGGGGAAAAACGTTTTTATTGAGAAAAAAATTATATATTAAAAATACAAAACTGAAAGATCATAATTGGATAAGTCTCCACCCCCTGAGTTAATACTTGGTGGAAGCACCTTTGGCAGCAATTACAGCTGTGAGTCTGTTGGGGTAGGTCTCTACCAACTTTGCACACCTAGATTTGGCAATATTTGACCATTCTTCTTTACAAAACTGTTCAAGCTCTGTCAAGTTCCTTGGGGAGCGTTGATGGACAGCAATCTTCAAGTCATGCCACAAATTTTCGATTGGATTTAGGTCAGGGCTGTGACTGGGCCACTCAAGAACATTTACCTTTTTGTTCCTTAGCCACTCCAGTGTAGCGTTGGCTGTGTGCTTTGGGTCGTCGTCATGTTGAAAGGTGAACTTCCGTCCCAGTTTCAGCTTTCTTGCAGAGGGCAGCAGGTTTTCCTCAAGGACTTCTCTGCTCCATTCATTTTCCCTTCTATCCTGACAAGTGCCCCAGTCCCTGCTGATGAGAAACATCTCCATAACATGATGCTGCCACCACCATGCTTCACAGTAGGGATGGTGTTTTTTGGGTGATGCGCTGTGTTGGGTTTGCGCCAAATATAACGCTTTGCATTTAGGCCAGAAAGTTCCATCTTAGTTTCTTCAGACCACAAAACTTTTTTCCACATGGCTACAGAATCTCCTGAGTGTTTTTCTTGCATACTTCAAATGGGATTCAAGGTAGGCTTTCTTGAGTAATGGCTTCCTTCTTGCCACCCTACAATACAGACCAGATTTTATTTGTTTATTTAGCAGATGCCTTTATCCAAGGCGACTTACAGAGACTAGGGTGTGTAAACTATGCATCAGCTGCAGAGTCACTTACAATTACGTCTCACCCGAAAGACGGAGCACAAGGAGGTTAAGTGACTTGCTCAGGGTCACACAATGAGTCAGTGGCTGAGATGGGATTTGAACCGGGGACCTCCTGGTTACAAGCCCTTTTCTTTAACCACTGGACCAGCTTGGGATATTGTTGTCACATGCACACTTTGACCAGTCTTGACCATAAAAGCCTGTAGCTCTTGCAAAGTTGCCATTGGCCTCTTGGTAGCCTCTCTGATCAGTCTCCTTCTTGCTTGGTCATCCAGTTTGGAGGGACGGCCTGATCTAGGCAGGGTCTTGGTGGTGCCATACACCTTCCACTTCTTAATAAACGTCTTGACCATGCTCCAAGGGATATTCAAGGCCTTTGATATTTTTTTATACCCATCCCCTGATCTGTGCCTTTCAACAACTTTGTCCCGGAGTGCTTTTGAAAGTGCCTTGGTGCTCATGGTTGAGTCTTTGCTTTGAAATACACAACCCAGCAGAGGGAACCTACAGGAACTGCTGAATTTATCCTGAAATCATGTGAATCACTACAATTTAACACAGGTGGAGGCCACTTAACTTTGATTTTGATTTTGTGATTGGTTTTGAAGGCGATTGGTTACACCTGAGCTAATTTAGGGGGTGGACAGTTACCCAACCAAGGTATTTCAGTTTTTATTTTTAATTAATTTTCTACAAATTTCTAGAATGTGTTTTTCACTTAGAAGTTGTGGGGTAGGATGTGTAGATAAATGAAAAAAAAAACTATTTTAATGCATTTTAATTCCAGGCTATAAGGCAACAAAAGGTGAACATTTTGAAAGGGGGTGTAGACTTTCTATAGGCACTGTATATATATATATATATATATATATATATATATATATATATATATATATATATATATATATATATAAGTTCCTGAACATTGTTTATTATTAAATGCATTAGTGTGCTTTGGTAATATTCCACTTATTAGGGTTACAAGTGCGTACTATAAATGGTCTGATTTCAGCTATGTGGAAGGCACAGGCACTCAGAACATTAGTAAAGGCAATAACATTTTTCCAAGGAAAACATAAATTTATGGGTATTAAAGAACAAGCTCAGCTGTGTAACTAGCACACATAAATTAGCTTGAATTGCCAATGATTTTCTAGGGGGTCATGATTAAGTTGAACTAGTGTTGCTGATTTCAAGAGATGAGCTTTTGAGAGGGCTTATAATTGATGTACAAGAGCATTAAATTGGCATTAATGATTATTTAATTGTAAAACAAGAAGCTACATTTAAAGTGGGTGGTGAAGCCAATGTTCTGGGTGATGGACATTGTCCCTTTATTACAGACACTACTTGCATACAAATTACATATTATCTTGTATTCGGTTTTGCATTGGGAAAAACAAGAGTTATGAAACCATCAGAATAAGCTAATTTACAAGAACATTGTGGAAGAGTGAATTATACACACATTACATTATGTATAAATAATAACAGAAAATTAAATAATAAAACAAGTTTTAATAAATATCACCCACAAAATAACAATTATTTGTCTGTCTTCATTTTAAAGCTACATCCTGTGCTCCAACCACTACATTCTTATTCTTTCTAATGGAAGGTCCCTGTCTCAGAAAACCCAGCAACAATAGACGTTTGTAGCTGCATCAGTATTGATTAGTACCAAGTTGCCAGTATACATTCTCCATTTTGCATCGAGATGAGACCGATGTGCATAGGCTTCTGGGCTAACAATGGTGTTTGAGCCATCACCATAAAGGGGACACAAGTAGCCTTTGAGAAGGGGGCATAGTACAATATGTCCTTGTAAGAGGTGAGATCTTTGCTGACTGTCTGGCGCATGCGTGGGTCAGTAGAAGAGGGCAGCAGCCTTGTAAGATCTGCCTGTCAATCATGGCAATGACATGGAGAGTTTGGGAGGAAGGTGTGTTGGCTATCCATCTCTCTGAGTGGTCAAGAGGCGGCCCTTGGGGGGGTTGCTCGGCCCATAAGAACTGTGCTTGGTTATGCATTCGGGTGGCCTGACGGGATACCCCGTGACGCTGGCGGAAGACGAGAACAAATATTAATAATAAAACAGTGCGGTGTTTCAAATAAAACCTTCTGTCTCCCGTGTGTGTCAGTGAATTGCCCACCAACCTTCCACAGTCCTTAAATCACTTCTCATAGGGCTGTACCAAATGATACACTGAGGAAATATGGACCAGTTTGAAGGGCATTGTTTGGAAAACACCCTTCACTCTGAGTATTAAAAAAAAGTTCTAACTTGATCAATTTAATTCCACAATCCTGTAATCAACAGTGCTCCCCCTTTATAACGCTGTAGTCGGAAGCCATAGTTAAGAGACTGTACTATTTGTGTTCCGCCTTATAATGAGAATTCTAGTGGCATTATGGGTAAAATAGGAGCCATGACTGTACTGTTCCGCAGTATAAAGGGCTGCCTTATAAAGGTGGGAGCGCTGTATGTCATAAAGTTTGAGTCTACTCAATACCAGTCATAAAATGAGACTGTAATCTAATAACAGATTAATAACAATAATAATCAGTAAACTGTAATTATCAAATAAAAATCAAACAACATCAAAACCTGTGCCATTATCGACTTGCTCTGTGCCATTTATTGAAATGTTCAATACAACAGAACTCGCAACCACTGCACATTTTTCTTGTGTCCTTTTGTTTTCATTTTCATCCCAGGCCCTGCACCTTTTTTGCGGTCTCTGCTTCCCTTGTGTTGGAGGGAAAGTCACAAATGAGTGTACAGGACTATGTCTATGTCTAAGCTATGTCTTAGTTGGTGCTTATCTTGGCGAGAGCTCAGTCCAATAGCAGCATGAAGTTTTAACACCTACTCTCATGTAATGGAAATCATGAAGATCTGGATATGTCCATTGACTGCTGTGAATAGTGCAGCTGGCGACCAAGGAAAAATCTTGTGACAGCCTGGACAGACAGCTGACAGAAGGAAATAAGAACATAGGAAAACTTACAAACGAGAGGAGGCCATTCGGCCCATCTTGCTCGTTTGGTTGTTAGTAGCTTATTGATCCCAGAATCTCATCAAGCAGCTTCTTTTTTAATTTAGTAGTCACCAATTAGTTTTTTGTTGTTTTCTCCCCAATTTAATAGTGTCCAATTATATTTGTTTAGCTCAGCTCACCGCTACCACCCCTGCGCTGACTCAGGAGCGGCGAAGACGAGCACACGCTGTCCTCCGAAGCATGTGCAGTCAGCCGACCGCTTTTTTTCACACTGCAGACTCACCATGCAGCCACCCAGAGCTACAGCGTCGGAGGACAACGTAGCTCTCGGGCAGCTTACAGGCAAGCCCACGGGCGCCCAGCCAGACGACAGGGGTCGCTGGTGTGTGATGAGCTGAGAACACCCTGGCCGACCTAACCCTCCCTCCCCCCGGGCGGCGCTCGGCCAATTGTGCGCCACCCCCCGGGAGTACCCGTCCTCGGTTGGCAAAGGAATAGCCTGGACTCGAACCGATGACGTCCAGACTGCACTCTACGCGAGTGCTTTTACTGGATGCGCCACTCGGGAGCCCCATCAAGCAGCTTCTTGAAGGATCCCAAGGTGTCAGCTTCGTCTTTGTTCAAGTGAAATCCGTTCCACCTATATAGATAGTCCTTGTTGTAGAATGTGCTCCAATGTTCAAGGAAGGTGAAGCCTTCCTGTGTGCATGTGGCAATGTGCCCCGCCCCTGTGTGCATGTGTGTGTTATATGTTGCATGTTGCATGTGTTAATGTTGGTGTATAGCGATTGGTACACGGGATATAAGCGGGTCTGTGTTTCACGTGTGTTTAAAAATGTATAATTGTAATATTTGAGCACGAGGTTGCACTTTATTAATTCACGTGCAGTTGTACCGAGACTCCAATTGAATGATTGATTAGCAATCGAGTCTTGGTACAGCTGCATAAAAGCTTCATGTTTTCACTCACTCGGGGTTGGGTGTTCGTGAGTGGAGAACGGGTGGAGAAGGAGAAAAGAGCAGTAAAGTGAATAGAATAAGAAGTGTTTTTACTCACCGTGTTTGTTTGTCCCTGTTTGTTAGTGTGTAGTTCGTTTTGTTTATCTCTGTTTATTTTGGCGAAAGTGCCGTGTCGCTGTTTTGTGTACAAACCTTTTATTTTCTGTTTTGATTATTAAATGCTGAGCACAATCAAGTGCTCAGCTTCACCAAACCCCACTCTCTGTTGTGTATTTATTTCCTGGCTCTGGTCTGACGTCACCCACTGCTGCCGTCTTTGTGACACGTGGTGTCCTGCGTGGGATCTACAGCGCTCCAGGACTCAGGCCAGAGCGGGAACCGCAGTTTTTTGAAGAGAAAAAAAAAAAATGGATTTTTTTTGGAGAAATGGAGGGAGGAAAGACGCTAGAGAGGAAGCAACAGCAGCACCCATCCTGCAGGCCAGTGTCAGAGGAGGTGATCGACTGGCTGCTGGATCAGGAGAAGCAAGGGGCCCCAGAGTAACATCAGCGCAGCAGTTGCAGGCGGTGTTAAAAGGTGCCCTGCACCGCTACTAACAAGGCTGTTGTCCTCTCTAGCGCCCAAAGGGGAGGAGCCCGAACGTCCTACGCCTGAGTGGGAGGAGCCCGAACGTCCCACGCCTGAGTGGGAGGAGCCCGAACGTCCTACGCCTGAGTGGGAGGAGCCCGAACGTCCCACGCCTGAGTGGGAGGAGCCCGAACGTCCCACGCCTGAGTGGGAGGAGCCCGAACGTCCCACGCCTGAGTGGGAGGAGCCCGAACGTCCCACGCCTGAGTGGGAGGAGCCCGAACGTCCCACGCCTGAGTGGGAGGAGCCCGAACGTCCTACGCCTGAGTGGGGGGAGCCCGAACGTCCACAGCCCAAGAGGGAGGAGTCGGTGCGTCCACAGCCCAAAAGGGAGGAGTCGGTGCGTCCACAGCCCAAAAGGGAGGAGTCGGTGCGTCCACAGCCCAAAAGGGAGGAGTCGGTGCGTCCACAGCCCAAAAGGGAGGAGTCGGTGTGTCCACAGCCCAAAGAGAGGGAAGTCGGGGCTTCCACAGCCCTAGGACCCAAGCTGCCAGCAGAGGGAGAATGCCTGCTGGTTCCACCTCCACCAGCAGAGGAAGAATGCCTGCTGTCCCCGTGTCCACCAGCAGAGGAAGAATGCCTGCTGTCCCCGTGTCCACCAGCAGAGGAAGAATGCCTGCTGTCCCCGTGTCCACCAGCAGAGGAAGAATGCCTGCTGTCCCCGTGTCCACCAGCAGAGGAAGAATGCCTGCTGTCCCCGTGTCCCCAGCAGAGGGTGAATGCCTGCTGTCCCCGTGTCCCCAGCAGAGGGTGAATGCCTGCTGGGTTCCCATCCACCAGCAGAGTGTGAACGCCTGCTGGTATCACTTCCCCACCGTCACCACCCGGAGGAGAGGAACAAGAGCTGCCTCTGCCTCCACCACAGTCCCCTGCAAGAGCGGGAGAGCTGCACCAGTCCCCTGCAAGAGAGGCGGAGCCGCACCAGTCCCCTGCAACAGTAGGAGACCACACGCTGCTCGCACCTCCATCGCCAGGAGACTGCACGCTGCTCGCACCTCCATCGCCAGGAGACTACACGCTGCTCCCACCTCCACCGCTTCCTCCACTAGGAGCAGAGCAGCAGGAGCTGCCTCTGCCTCCGCCTCCACTAGGAGCAGAGGAGCAGGAGCTGCCTCCGACACTTTCAGGAGCAGAGCAGCAGGAGCTGCCTCTGCCTCCACCACCTCAACCGCTTCCACCAGGAGCAGAGCAGCAGGAGCTGCCTCTGCCTCCTCCACCAGCAGAGGGTGAGTACCTGCTGGTTCCGCCTTCCTTGTCGTGGGAGGACTGCTTGCCCCTCCCACCTCCACCAGCAGAGGGTGAATACCTGCTGGTTCCGACACCACTAGGAGCAGAGCAGCAGGAGCTGCCTCTGCCTCCGCCACCGCCAGGAGCAGAGCAGCAGGAGCTGCCTCTGCCTCCTCCACCAGCAGAGCAGCAGGAGCTGCCTCTGCCTCCTCCACCAGCAGAGGGTGAATACCTGCTGGTTCCACTTTCATTGTCGTGGGAGGACTGCTTGCCCCTCCCACCTCCGCCAGCAGAAGGTGAGTACCTGCTGGTTCCGCCTTCATTGTCGTCGGAGGACTGCTTTCCCCTCCCACCTCCACCAGCAGAGGGTGAATACCTGCTGGTTCCGCCACCGCCAGGAGGAGAGCCGCAGGAGCTGCCTCTGCCTCTGCCACTGCCAGGAGCAGAACAGCAGGAGCTGTCTCCGCTTCCCGCACCTCCACCACAGGGAGTACGGTGGCCGGAGCCCCAGAAAGGGGAGCTACCGGCTACAAAGACAGGGGAGAGGTCAGGAGACCACTTTCCCCAGCAGCAGTTTCGCTGCAGGAGTTCTTGAGGCCGGAGCCCCACAGGAGGGAGCTACTGGCTACAAAGACAGGGGAGAGGTCAGGAGACCACTATCCCCAGCAGCAGTTTCTCTGCAGGAGTTCTTGTGGCGGAGCCCCACAGGAGGGGCTACCGGCTACGAAGAAAGGGGAGAGGTCAGGAGACCAGCATCCCCAGCAGCAGTTTCGCTGCAGGAGTGGACCAGCATGCTGTCAGCCGTGCCACTACCGGCAGGGGTGCTGACAGCATTGCCAGCCATGGGCCCACTGAAGCCTCCCTTCCCAGCCCGAGACTTTGTCCTGGACTGCTGGGTTTTAAGGGGAGGTGGCCGTTGAGGCCATGTGTGCTGCGCACAAGGGGGTATATGTGGCAATGTGCCCCGCCCTGTGTGCATGTGTGTGTTATATGTTGCATGTTGCATGTGTTAATGTTGGTGTATAGCGATTGGTACACGGGATATAAGCGGGTCTGTGTTTCACGTGTGTTTAAAAATGTATAATTGTAATATTTGAGCACGAGGTTGCACTTTATTAATTCACGTGCAGTTGTACCGAGACTCCAATTGAATGATTGATTAGCAATCGAGTCTTGGTACAGCTGCATAAAAGCTTCATGTTTTCACTCACTCGGGGTTTTTGTGTGTTCGTGAGTGGAGAACGGGTGTGGAGAAGGAGAAATAGAACAGTAAAGTGAATAGAATAAGAAGTGTGTTTTACTCACCGTGTTTGTTCTGTCCCTGTTTGTTAGTGTGTAGTTCGTTTTGTTTATCTCTGTTTATTTTGGCCGAAAGTGCCGTGTCGTGTTTCTGTTTTGTGTACATACCTTTTATTTTCTGTTTAATTATTAAATGCTGAGCACAACCAAGTGCTCAGCTTCACCAACCTCACTGTCTGTTGTGTGTTACTTCCTGTTTCTGGTCTGACGTCACCCACTGCTGCCGTCTTTGTGACAGTGCACCACAATTTCAGCCATGCATTTAGATTATTTATTTCCAGCTGTCCATATGTTCCTTTGCAAGGTGCCGGCAGTATCCCAGAAAATACCACAGTTTTGGTCTTGTCTTTTTAATTTCCTTCCAAGCTCTCTTGAATTTGTTTTGCAAAGATTTTGGTCTGTCACTTCCAATGTTGTTTGTACCGATGTGGACTACTACTGCCAGGTCGTCTCCTGTTCGTTCTAGGAGCCTGTCCACGTTCTCAGTGATGTGCATGACAAAGGCTCCCGGAAGGCAGCACACTGTTGTTGTAAATGGGTCCAGACTGCACACTGAACTTGCTGTGTTTCTCAATATGGAGTCCCTGACAACCATGACCTCCCTTTTTTTTGCTGCCTGGCCAGCACCATTTATGAGCTCCTGGGTGTTGTTCCTTTTGTTCTGTTGATGCTGGTTTTGATCATTTAAATTTTGAAGTGGGTCAAATGTGTTTGATGTTTTGATTTCTGGTGGTTGTGTTTGTCTTTTTTTCCCTCTGTCTGCCTATCTGAACCCAGCTGTTTCTACCCTCTATCTCCCTGGTGGCTTTCTGTCAATAAATAGATCCCATTGGGGCTGGCAGGGGTTAGCCACCCTAGCTGGCAGTATCCAGCTCTGTGTTTTCAAAGGGACCAGGATGCTGGAGACACCCGCCCAAGGCTTCTAAGAAATTAAAGAGAAAAATACCCCTAGAGTCTGCGAGAGTGGGGACGGAAGATGGCTCAAGGTCTGACAATACGGTTAATTGCTGAGGAAAGGAAACAGATATGAGAATGGAGAGTACTTTGCAAAGGACTAGCTCAAGATCTGCAGTTAGCAAAGACATGGAGCTCCAGGTTTGTGTCTGTGGCTAGAGAAAAGTGACAACGATTAGGGCTTTGAAGATTCATCAAGGGAGAATGAAATGTTTGAGTGAGAAGGGACAAGGGTTTGCATTGATCAGTACTTTTTACGAAGTTAGTCAAGTCAGTTGAATGAAATTCAGCGACAGGAAACAAACCACAGTTTGCAGGCTCTCAGCACCCCTGTCATAGATGAGAGGAGGACTTGCATAAACACAACTATTGATGAACCTAATGATCCTTGGATGGACCACTGTAAGAGAGAAAAGAACCTCAACGGGCACAATCCTGGAGTTCTGAGGAAACAGCATGGGACACAGTAAACATGGATCTCTGTTTTGCTTTGGAAAGGTTAGGTTTGGAGTTGAAAAAAGAAAGGAGAAAGTACAAACTATTCCTGTAAAGTCTAGATGGCAACAGGAGATTGAGCGCTTAGAGAAATGAGGCAGCTGAGGAAGCAATGGAGGAGAGCAGAACAAAGTCAGAAGGAGGCACGAATCTATTACACAGTGTCATAAAATATAAGCTTGCAACATTGTGCATCGATGAGCACCTATGGAAACTAAATTTTATAAAGACCCATTCAAATTTGCAAATAAGTTGTTCACCAGGGAGAAAAAGGGCACACTAAAAGCAACTAAGTCTGAGCTGGAGCTTATGTCGATTCCTTCAGACATCCCACCTATCAATCCAACAGAATACCAAATGGAGGACTGTGCACCTAAGTGGAAAGAAGTAGAGCAAGCTGTGAAAAGGGCAAGGGCGTCATCATCTCCTGGGCCTAATGGAGTTCCATACAGAGTGTACAAGAGTGCCCCTGGTGTTCTACGAATCCTGTGGAAATCGATGAAACTAGCTAGCATGGGAAAATAGGATGTGTCAAGAGCATGGTGCCGAGCAGGTGGGGTCTTTATAGATTCTACGAGTATCGATCAGTTATGCCCTATTTCCCTGTTAAACGTGGAAAGCAAGATTTCCTTCAGCATTATTGCTCAAAGATTATCAGCTTACCTATTGAGGAACTCCTTCATTGGCACTTCAGTACAGAAAGCTGGTATTCCAGGTTTCCCAGGATGATTAGAGCTCCAAGTGACATACCTGGATTTAGCTAATGCATACGGTTCAGTACCACATGAGCTTCTTTGGACAGCATTTGATTTTTTCAGTGTACAGAGGACAATAGAACACTTAGTGAAAGCCTACTTCGGAGATTTGCAATTTTGTTTTTCAACTTCAGAATTCACAACTACATGGCAATGTCTAGAAATTGGAACAATGGAATAATGATGCACCATTTCTCCGCTGGCTTTTATAATGGCAATGGAAGTAATTATAGGGCGTCAAAATGGGTAGTGGGAGGAGAATGCTTGGCTTCTGGAATGCGACTGCCACCAATTAGAGCATACATGGATGACATGACAATCATGACTACAACAGTAGCCTGCACTAATCGATTATTGGCCAAACTAATCAATAACATTGAATGGGCACTGTGACAGGGCTAGGAGCCCTGCACATGAGAAGGGGGCAGGGCAAAGCCCTGCCATACATGTATTTGTTTAGTTTTGTTTTTGTGTTTAAGGTATAATGGGTTACCCCTCCGCCCCTATGTATAGTTGTTTGTTTTTGTATGTGGAGGACGAGCAAGGTGCCATCCGCCACGTTATTGTTTTGTTTTTATTTTGTACTGTTTATTTTAGAACAGGGTATTCCCTGCCCCTGTGCATATTTTGTCTTTACTTTGTATTATGATTTATTTATTGTATTTTTAAATATGACGTCCAGAAGCTGTGTTATTGTTTTACAGAGTGGATATGAAGCCCCATGTGTAAGAGATTTGTTTTATTTAAAACCTTTATTTTGCTCTGTGAGCAAGTGTTTTTGTTTGAATATTTTATTTATGTTTGTTATTTAAAAATAAAACGGCGCAGCAGCACCTTTAAAACTGCAGTACTCTGTCTGTGTGTCTCTCTGGCCTGACGTCACCACTCAGCCATTCCTGTCACAGGCACGAATACAATTCAAGCCCCAAAGGAGCATCTCTATAATTAAAGGTAAAGTAGTGGATAAGAGGTTCTACATTAACGGTGAGGCAATACTACCAGTGTCTGAGAAGCCTGTGAAAAGTCTTGGGAGATGGTATGATGGGGACCTAAAGGACACAGCTTGTGTGAGAGAAGTGAGACAACAAGCAGTGCAAGGGTTGAAGAGCATAGACAGCAACACTTTACCAGGCAAACTTAAACTGTGGTGCTTTCAGTTGGGTCTACTGCCAAGACTTCTGTGGCCACTCACTGTGTATGAGGTGTCCTTGATAACGGTAGACAAGATGGAAGCGTTAATCAGTTCATACAGCAGGAAATGGTTAGGAGTTCCATGCCGCCTCAGCAGAGTGGGAGTGTGAGATAAAGGGATGCTGCAGCTGCCAGTCTCCCTTTATCTCAGAGTTTAAGTGCACCAAGGTTCGATTGGAAATTACATTGGTAGAGTCACACAACAAATGTGTGAGGGAGGCAGCAACTGTGTTGAAAACTGGAAGAAAGTGGATGGCAAAGGAAGCTGTGGAAGATGCAAAGGCTGCCCTTTGTATCAGTGATATCATCAGCATGGAAGAGAAGGCCTTGGTCTCAGTTCAGCTCCTCCTACATGGCACAAAGCAGCCCCAGCTCAACAGAGGAAGCTGGTAGTCAACGAGGTGCAATAGCAGCAGGAGAGGATGAGGTGGGTAAAGGCAGTTTCCCAGGCCAAGCAAGGAGAATGGACGAGATGGGAGAGTGTGGAACAACGCAAGATTGGCTGGTGAGATCTATGGACAATGGAACAGAGCAGGATCAGTTTCCTCATCAGGTCAACATATGATGGTCTCCCATCACCACAGAACCTTAATCTATGGGTAGGAGAGGATCTGTGGTGTCCTTTGTGTTCATCGCCAGCTGCATTAAGACACATTTTGACAGGATGTAAGGTGGGACTTTGCCAAGGATGGTTTACTTGGCGTCATGAACAGGTGCTGCAATGTTTGGCCGTAGCACTGGAAGACAAGCGCAGCATGACCAATAGGTTGCCACCAATGCCAGCAATATATGACTGTGACAGATTGAATGGTGCTTGGTGTTAGATCTGTTCCTTGGTAAATGGTAAGTGTTGAAAACCTACAAGGAGTCTGTGAGCTGTTTCGTGAACCGTGAGTTTTGTCTTGTGTTTGCTTGTGTTTTGTTAACTGTCGTCTGTTTTTTAATAGATTACCAGTTGCACGATCCGGAGCTGTAGCGAAAGCCAGTATAAACCCGGACATCACTTTCACCCCTGCATTTCACAAAGAACTGTATTACACCACTTGCACGTATTCACTATCACTAAGAACTGTGTTTGTGTTTAGTGTTGGTGTGTAAAACTGGACTTTTGGTTACGGGTCAAACCCGGGGAACCCGGGGAATTGCCCATACTAACCTTCAATTGCCCATACTAACCTTCAACCTGATATTGTCTTGTGGCCTGGATCAGCGCAACTTTTTCACCTGGTAGAGTTAACAGTGCCATAGGGGATGCTGTGGATGAGGAGGATGAAAGGAAGAAACCAGTATGCTCAACTAGCTGCTGAAGCGGAACAGCGAGGATGGAGAGTCCAGGCAAATCCTCGACAACTCACCCAGTGGAGGATTTGTGGCACACTCCACAACCCGGTTTCTCAGAGACATCTCCTTAGTGCGTGGATACTATCCCAGCGCCGTTGCTGCTGCAAAAAATCAGGGTGTTGAACTACTTGGATGACTGGTTGATTTGTTCCCAGTCGCAGGAAGGGGCAGTGGCTCACACGGAGATCGTAACCCTACAGCTGGCAAGACTGGGTCTCACCCTCAACGGGGCCAAAAGCAAATTAATAGTGGTGCAAAGTACGGTTTACTTGGGTCTCTGGCTGTATTCCCTTACAATGCAAGCTTACCTCTCGGACAACAGAGTGGCCACCATTCACAACTGTCATACCCTGTTTCAGCAGAGATCCACACTACAATTAGTGTTGTGCCAGAAACTATTGGGTCTGATGGTCGCAGCTTCAGCAACCATCCAGTTGGGGTTACTCCACATGTGCCCGATTCAAGCTTGGTTCAATGCCTTCCGGCTACACCCCAAGTGCAACAGATACCGTCGGCTGACCGTGTCTCATGTATGCTGGGAAGCCCTGTGCTGGTGGAGGCAAGCCTTTCACCTGCGTGAAGGCGTAAGGATGGGAGTGAGCCACAGCCGTCAGGTGGTGACAACAGATGCATCCAACTCGAGTTGGGGTGCTGTCTGGGCAGGCAGAGGAGTCTGCAGGTCCTGGTCGGGTCGCTGGACATCCCTGTACATAACTGTGCTGGAACGGCGACCTGTGCAAAAAGGAACTCAAACCGCAAACCTTGAAAAAGATCACATTCTGACCCGAACCCGACCCGCACCCACGGGCACCCGACCTGATGCAGGACTCTAGCACACAGTATATCTTCAAGCCAATTCATAAAAGCCCACACAGACTAATTATAATATCTCACCTCATCCTCCAAAGCAGACCTGTGTGGTGTTATTGTCCACTTTCGAAATAGTAGGTAGGATGTTGTGCATGGTACAGTGGTAAAATAACTGCTTTGTAATAAACCCATTGTTTAAAGTACAATTTCTGAGACAAGATTTGAACCACCACTATCACTTTAGTCTACAACATAATCTGTTAAAAGCAAAATATTGCTCCACCTCAATTAAAATAGAATGACGGGCACCTGAGGCCACGGACAAGTTTGTTATAAACAAAAGCAGGTAAATCGAAAATGTTATCGTATCACAAAGATACGCCAACAGCATATCAGTCTTTTTTTTCGGTAGTAAACAATGTTGCTTAAAATGATGTTATTTCTTACCACTATGCCAAGCTTTTGTGTTGCCCATACATACAACCTTTCCTTAGAGTTTAACACATTAAATTGAAATATCTATCTTTACTGAACACTCAAATTATGCTAATTAAAATTATAACGCCTTACACTGAATTAATTTGTAATTGATTACCCAGATTATTAATCAAATTATCTGCTGAAAGATTTAACAATGCTGCACATTTAGCAATTTAATTTAATCAGTATGCTTTAGAAAATTGGTCCCAAAGTAATAAAAAAAGAATGTATCTGTGCCTTAAACCCAGAATACAGTTATACATCAATCTCTTATTATAATGAATTATATAGATCATGCATATGTCATCCATAATTTCAAACACTTGATTATACATGTTTAGGTATAAGACTCTACATAAGAATCATCGTAATATATTTCAGTAGAATTGTCTCGGTCTAAAAAGAATACCCATAATGTGTTTCATCATTAACCACTTCAACTCCAGATGTAAAAATGAAACCCCTTTCCAGGTACCAGATTTTGAAAATAATAATAATAATAATGTTTTCAAACCTATAATTGCTATAAAATGTTAACATATGATGAATAAAACACAAATAAAAAGATGCATACTGATACTGTAAACTTGTTTCAGTAAATTAAGTTGTAAGTGTTGTATCACTCTTGAAAGACAATAAAGGCTTACATTTACTACATCTTTACCTTGTCAATATATGTGTTCTTTTATATCTGCTGTTCTGTTAACCAAGTCCATCTATACAGAGGGAATGTCATATATCAACTTCCTAGATTTTGTTGAGTGTTAGATTTTTGAAATGCTATTCTGTCTGCCGTTGAAATGTTACCATAGGCTGTGACAGATGTTTCCCTATTTCGGTACCATTTTCAGAAATACGTATGATGCCTGGTATTTTAGATTATTTCCTTGATGTGCATAGAGTTTCCCCATAGACCACTTTTGAAAGAAATGGGTACCTAATGTTTATATATATATATATACGTATATATATAATGTCATATTATATTCAATTATATTCAATAGAACGTGAATGAAGTAGAATAAAATTGGACAATTTGACAGTTGACTTCTAAAAGGCTGTAAAAGCTTTTTTTTCCCCTAGATTTTTAGATTCACAGTTGTGTTCATCTAAGAGTAAGTGTTATTTTTCAGCACCTTTTCAGTGCAATTTTGAATGAAATTATTGAGAACTCTGAAATATTTAAAAAATATATAAATACAATAAAGCCTGTATTTATAGCTTCCTAAACTAACCGATTACCTGCTATAAAATAGTGGGAAAACACAGGGGCCCACGCATTTTGATAGCTCCAGAGGGGACAGACAATTTTTGAAAAAAATATTTAACAGTATTCTTCACATTTATATTTGCAAATGTTACAACAATGTTACGATTCATTCTGCAGGTTAGGTGGAAGCTGTTGACAGGTGTTGCTGGGTACCAAATGATATTGCCTGTATTTCTGATTGGGGAAAAAAAGGGTTTTCTGTATGAGCATTTCTGCAACAAAATGTATGCTAAGATAAGGAGACATCATATAAAAAGTTTGCGCACCACTGCTCTATGCTGCAGCATAGCCTCATGATAGGCATTGTCACAATGTAACACACTGTACAGTCTACTATTAATATAATACATATGGATTTTGTTTAATCAAACTTTCTTTCAAAAGTACAAACATTCCAGTTGTTATCACCATTTAATGATCCTTAGTATCTTGGTCACGATAATATAAAGTATGTTGTCTTGCCAAAATAAGGCTACATTTTATGTTGCTTTTATGTTACATTTAGGTTTTATGTAATTGTCACCCTTGCATTCTCCCATCAATAGGCTGTGACAGACAGCGAATGAATCCTAGTCAACAATCTCGCTCCCGACCTGTGAGGGCGCGGTATATAACAGGAACAGTGAGCCTAGTACTGGATGGTTCGTCAGTTCGTTCCAGGGTCAGTCTGAAGCTGAAGCTGTTTTTTTGTATTTAATAGATGGCTAACAACCGGGAGCTGTCGCTGTTCCAGCCAGCATTAAACCCGGATTCCAAATACTGCACTAGTCACAAACAATTGTGCATTCACCACCAGCACTGGAGCACCGCGAGAAAGGACACAGAGCCATGCCTGTATTCTTGTATTATTATTTCGGGACTGAAACCCTGTTTTGCTTAGCTGCAATTACACATTGCCGTGTAGTTGCCATGTTATTTACATTGTGTAGTTTGCGTTGTGTGTGTGTTTTTTTTTTGTTTTAATTAATGAACCCAGGCCAGGTTGTGTAACACATATGGGGCTGTATGTTTGTGTACCTTTCTGTCCGTATGTGTTAAATATGCTCACAAAGCAAGAAACACAGGAGTGCAGAAATAAAGGAGATATATTACATTATACCTAAAAGCCCCAGGAGCAGTCACATTGACGACCACACATAAAACAATTGTATTTTCTTTATACAGAACGGTATTCTACTTTATTTTTTTTTATTTACTAGTCTTTACTGTGTTTAGCTGTAATTAGATTAGTCTCTACTCTCTGCCTGAGTGAATGACTGGCAGTCTATTGTTTTTCAATCAGCCTTTTTGAAAGGCTGGCACCTGCTTGCCAGCTGCGCTGCTTTGGTCAGTCAATTAGCATCAGGACTAGTGAAAAGAAATACCAGAGACCGTGGAGTTTTACAATGCAACAAAATATGAAATTGATGTTTGGATCAGATGGCACAGAAGTATTCCATGAAAGCTGGCTAACGACGGTGGCCTGTTCAGGTGTTTTACAATGTATTGCACCAAGCAGCCATCAACTCCTGGGTACTTTACAAAGAATGCACGGAGAAGAATTTACCAAGGAGAGAATATATTTTACAGTTAGCACAGGAACCTTCGCAAGAAGCATTTGGAACAGAGAGAAACTGCCAAGCGTGTACCCACATCTGAAGCTGGCAGCCCCGCTGAGAGCCGCAAAAGACGCCAATGCCAGGTTGGCAAATGCAATAAAAATAAAACTTCGAACAGCTGTCCCCTGTGCAGAAAGGCGGCGTGGAGAAGCGCATTATCTGTATTGATTGTGAACAGCCTTAGACTCAAGGTAAAGGAATACCATTTTGTCAAAAAAAGAAAGAAATTTGCCTTTTTTATGACTTCTTGTGCTGTGCGCTTCTGTAAAACATTTTCTTCTAAGTTTATTTATCTACGTTGTCAGTTGCTTTTGCGCATCTGACAATAAACCGATTGCTGTTGAAAAGTTAAAAATGTATTACTATCATTTCAGTAAACCGATGTCTGTTCAGATGTCAGAGAACACTGCAGCTCTAAAGGGACAGCCAGGAAGTAATGCGCTTTTGTAGTTCTGCCTGTTGTAGTTTTCTTTATTTTTTTATTTACTAGCTCGTCAGAACTACAACACGCATGTTTCCCTCTGGTTGCCTGGCTACACCAGCATTATTATTTGACGGTGCCAAACCATGACAACAAATAATAGAACTGTTTGGACCGTGAACACTGTGTTATTGTCGTTGTTCGAGCACCTGCGCACTATTAACCACTTTGCCACATAGGCCTATATATATTTTTTTCTTTTTTTGGATCAAGAAGTAGCTTCTTTTACTGTTTAAAACCTGGTACAGTGACACATAATTTGAAGTTAAGTTCTAAAGACCAATGTAGTTGATGTGTGATTTAAAAGAAAAACGTGTTTGCACGGCAACTGACCTGTAACCCACTATGCACTGCAGCTACCATGGACCTGGGGACATTTTCCATGGAATCCACTGGATGTATATAAATCTTTTTTTTTTTTAACGCTAGTGTTCTCTGTAAAAGAATTAACAGACTAGAGATTATTTAACATTCTTTTACATGGCCGTGCATATATGATAATAGATACAGTAATCGGCCCTTACCTATGGCATTCAAATGTTTTTTAGTGACTGATTTTCGAAGCCAGTAATTAAAAAAAAAGAAAAGTAATGAAGAAAAAAAAAAACCACTTTAAAGTCAATACTACCTATACAAATGGTTATTGTTTTGTTTAACTAGACATTGATTACTTTAAATTGCTTCTGTAATTTGTCTTCTAGTTAGATAGTTATTTTGGAACAATTACTGTTTTTCTCGACCTACAGAGATGCCTCTTGGCACCAATTCATAAACACTCAGGATTTGGTCTATGCAGAGATCTCAGCCTTGTCTGTTATGGCTTGATTACAAATTGTTATATGATACATTTGTGGACAAGTTAGCTCTAGGGAAATAAAAATGCTAAACTAGTGGAAAATGTTGGTATATTATCAAAGGGAATGCTCTTTGCGGCAACTGATGGAATCAATAAAGGTAAAACCAATGAATATTAAATGCATTTGTGTGATCTGTAAATGGAATTAGGAGAAACTAATGAATCATCTGTAGGCAGTGGTAAAACTAATGTTTAATTATAGACTTGTTCCTCTGCACAATGGAAAACTTTTTCTCAATTTCCATTAAACAGAGCAGAGTGAAAAAGGAAACTAACTATGCTGCTGGCTTTCCAAGTGGAGATGTGGTTATAGTTAAGGCTGGGATTAAGTCACGGTGGTTACATGTGTCACGGATTCTGTGATTTTTGTTGATGTCCGTGATTTTTGTTGGTGTCTGTGAGAATATTGAACTTTACCAACACTACTTGAAATTCCGCCTTAACCCAACTTTTTTTCATAGTTGCGCTAATGGTGTTGAATTAGCTTGGTTGTCTTACTTTGTAATATAGCCGTTCACACTTTATTTAACTCAATATTTTGCCACATTGCAAACATTTTAAAAAATCAAAACGGCAAAAACAAAACAGCAAAAACAAGCGCACAGTTACAAGCTGCGCAATACCCCCCAAATGTATTTCAAGAAAGCTGGGTTTATCAACAAAAGCGAAACTAGTTTGTTTAATAGCTTTAAAAGAAATATCTGCGACATTCAATTGTGTACATTCTCCCCCCAGAACTCAAGTTTATTTACTGTATAGTAACAGCGCATCACGGTGCTATCAACGATACAATTAAAAAAATAAAGCCTTTCATAAATCAGAAGATTTCCTTCTAGGGGTGAATTCAGTCCTTTGTTTAAAAATGAAGTGCTTTTGTACCTGAACCTTATATACATATATTAACATCTAGGGTTACCAGATTTCTAGAATGAAAAACTAGAACTTTTTTTTTCTTCAATTCACTAACGCCGAAGCAACTCTGAAGTCATTAAAATAATATGTAGTATCATAATTTAAAATTGTAACACTGGGTGTATTTTAAACATGTGATATACACATACTTAGAAATATTAAACACCCAATGCATAAGATTGTTAATTTTATTTTGAAAGGCGCTAACACAACCTAATAAATTACTAACACAATCTAATTAATTACTCTGCTGTTAACTTGCTGAGGACACTGATACTGTTTTGTACTTAAATCTTTTTTAATTCAATAGCAAAACCAGAACAATTAAAAAATGTTACTGTTTCCGACTGCGACAAAAAATGAAGGCTGAAAACTGAGATAATCCCAGTTTTCCCAGGATGTCTGGTAACCCTATTCACATTACGGCACATACGATAATTCACTTTGAAAAATAAAGCCTGTACATTTAAATTGATTCAACTTCCACGATTTTGCTGCTTTATTTTTCAAATTGTATAATTGATTGTGCGGTGATGGATAACATTTAAAAAGTGCTATGGGCAGGTCTAAAAGCAAGTTCCTTTTAAACAAAGGACTATATTCTCCCAGTGAAGGCAAACGTTCATTTTCTTAGGAACTTTATTCTAATGAATTGTTTAATTCTACACAGAGGTACCCACAAAAACAAAATGTAAACAGGCTAACAATTATTATTATTTGTTTATTTAGCAGACATCTTTATCCAAGGCGACTTACAGAGACTAGGGTGTGTGAACTATGCATCAGCTGCAGAGTCACTTACAATTACGTCTCACCCGAAAGACGGAGCACAAGGAGGTTAAGTGACTTGCTCAGGGTCACACAATGAGTCAGTGGCTGAGGTGGGATTTGAACCGGGGACCTCCTAGTTTCAAGTCCTTTTCTTTAACCACTGGACCACACAGCCTCCAATGTTGCAGTGCCTTAGAAACCAGGAAAGCTCCATTTAAAGGTTAGCAGCAAGATTTTGCTTTTGTTCCAGTAACCTGTGTGGACTCTTTAAACACCACATGTTTTTAATGTTTTGCCATTTTACCCTCTGTGGTGAGCTACTGTTTTAAAAACTGCAGGAGCTCTGAAACACTGGTCGGTCCCGGTTTGTATTGTCAATGTAGTTTTCCAATAGTATTGTGGGAGTAGACGCACTGGGAAGGGAGCAAGACTCATTAGGAGCAATACATGCATTTACACAAACTGAAAACTAAAGGCTGTGCCAAGATAGAAAGAAAGTGAAAAGTTAATCTGGGGTACAGAATTCAGGAAAGATATATTAGATTTCCTCTTTTAATATTGTAAAACCATTTCCATCAATAGTATTTATTGTTTTTTGACATCATGACATCCTGTCACAGGATGGCTTGAGCAGTGACGTCAGATCCAGAAGAACACAGGAGAGACAGGACTGGTGACTGATGAAAATGCGCTGTTGCGCGTTTATTGTAAAATAAAAAGTTTAAATAGACAAAAACACTTTGTAAAAGAAAACGGCGCGTTGGCCAAACCAGACAGACAATGAACAGACACTAACAAGCAAACACTGGACGAACAACAAACAAGTATCGTGCTGGTTTAAAAGCCAGCACGCTTAGCAATTGTTATTATTCTTAGTTTAATTCTCCTCTGTCTCTCTCTCCCATTCCTTCTCCTGAACACCCAACCGCGAGTGAGTGAAACACTGCATCCATTATGCAGCTGTACCGAGACTCGATTGCTAATCAATCATTCAGTTTGAATCTCGGTATATCTGCACGTGAACTAATTGTGCTCCCCATGCTTCCGTACTAATACCCACTTTAATCTGCACGTGAAATGATTGTGCCATCCGCGTGTCTAAATACAAATTTAAATTTTAAATCACTTTCGTGCCACATAGCCCCATTATTTATTTATTAATTTTTTAATTCAAATGTGGGTTCTCAAATATTATAATGAGATGTACTAAAGTTGCAGGCAATTGCGACACTTACAATTGCATCAAATTGTTAGGAACTTTTGAAAGCATGTTTTAAACAGTCACAATTGCTTGTTAGAGAAAATTTACTTAAGGTAATAATGCATTACAATTGTCAATCTAAATTATCGGAAGTTTCTTGTGTCTCACTGGGAGAAGGGAGATCAAACCTCTATATCGGGAGTCTCCCGACGAAATTGGGAGACTTGGCAGGTATGCACTATAAATGTATGTGTGTGCGATTTTATTGTATTTTTTGAAACCCGACACCTTCTTATGTCGGGCAAACCAGTTAAGTGAGGGGCTACTGTATGATTACAAAAAGCTTTTGATAGAAACACATTTTTTATTTGGGGGTGAAGGTGGGGGGCCCACTATAGAATCTGATGTCATTAAACTGCCTGTCATTATTTATTTGAAAAAAAGTCGCATGACTCTTGCAATACTAGAGATCTTGCTAAGATGACGCAACAAATATTTAAATGCGTATATTGCAGGTCTCTTTAACATATTTTCTCTTAGTGCGTACGACAAAATGTATACTTTGCGAATTGTTGCAACAGAAATGCAAATTGCGTATGTTTGCGCTGCGACTGGCCTGTCTTAGTACATCTATCCCTTAGTGTTTTCATAGATATGAAATATTGAAAAGCATCAACATAGACCAGAATGCATTTACGTGTACACACATTTAATATTTAATTAAAATATAACTTTCAAAATAGATCTGTCCTTGTGAGAGAACTTTTCTTTTACCTTGATAAACAAAGAAAATACTCATTTGTAACTGGGATCAAGCCACACCAACCTTATTATTTTTTTAATAGACTATCCATTTCGGTGTAACTCACTGTAGAGAAGATTTGTTTTACCTATTGTGAGGAACGCTTTTTTCAAACTAATTGTCAGTGCTTTTAGCACTTTTTAAAGATCCATTATTTAAAAAATGACAAACATAGTAAAGACTTGAAGGTGAGGGGGGATTTTGAGGAACATTTTGTTAAAATAATTCTATATATGTGCCTATTTTTTATTTTTCCATCATCAATCCCTCAAGGCTTTCAAAAGTGATATGCCTCACAAGCTTTCATAAAAACAAACACCTGAACAAGAAAACACATGAAAACAGCATGTGAGCTGCACCTGCAGATTATTTTGCAATTCTCACAACACTGTATTTGATATCAAAGTTATCTTTCTAAATTGCTTAGTGAATAGAACATTGAGAAAAGTCTTAATATTAATAAAATGATGGTAATTGTATTATCACTTTCATTATGTAAATGTACAATATTTAAAGTTCTTTTCACAGTTAGTGCCATGATTGACACTTTTGGGTCATGAGGGTGACAGGGATTTTATTCTTCTAGAATCACTTCTATAAAACCTTGGCTTGTAAAATGGATTTTACAGGTACAGATGTCACCCTGAATCTTGGCAGTTAATTGGAGGTACATTACCAGACTGACATAATTCCTCTTATGATGGATACATCTTGAGATACTGTATACTTCAGAAATGCACTCCAGCAGCTTCTCTGGAATCCTCCATGCAATATCAAGGATAGTTATCTATGTTTGCCTAATAAAATATGTTCTGCAACCACAAACAGTACAACATCATGTGTTTATGCAGAAATTGGAAAACACCATCCTTAATTGTGTAAGTTACATTTGTTGTTAGGTAGTGTTGAGACTGCAGACACACTTGTTGAAAAAAAGTAAAACAGCTTTGTACGTAAAGTTAAGCAATGTTCGATTAATCGATTACTATTCAATATTCTCATGTGGTGGTGGAAGGCCTGACTGTGTCTTGTAACTCACAACGCCACAGAAGCCCTTGTGTTATTTTAAACTTAGATTGACCTGTTTTCAGCTCTTATTTGGAACACTGGTAAACACCTTCCAGGTGCCTCTATTTGTTAACCTTCATTTGTAATTGCTGAGTGATTGTGTAACATACAGTCTCAGATTTCTGGTAACAAATAGCGTTAGTTAATATTTAATGGAGGTTTGATAATAATGTTCTACAGCTGCCTGGAAAACTGTGATGACAAAAGTACTTTTGCACAGCTACCTTATTATAGGCTTACAGTATATAGAGCTATGGCTATAATTTTTGCATCACCCTATGGAACTAACTAATTTTGCTTCATAAAGTTGAATGAAACCTGCTGAATAATGTTACATTAACATACTGAATTATATACTGCTTTGTAGTTTCCCATAAGCTTAACAAAAAACTGACAAAAATTGAAAGAAACATTTCGAAATCTAACATGAAAATCTGTACTACTATTATGGCTTCTGATAGACTTTTACGGTATCATTTTGTGGCTTCTTTGGCACTATATAAAATATCTAAATTGTGTTCATATACAGTATATATATATATATATATATATATATATATATATATATATATATATATATATATATATATATATATATACAGTACTGTGCAAAAGTTTTAGGCAGGTGTGAAAAATGCTACAAAGTAAGAATGCTTTCAAAAATAGACATGTTAATAGATTATATTTATCAATTAACTAAATGCAAAGTGAGTGAACAGAAGAAAAATCTAAATCAAATCCATATTTGGTGTGACCACCCTTTGCCTTCAAAACAGCATCAATTCTTCTAGCTACACTTGCACACAGTTTTTGAAGGAACTCGGCAGGTAGGTTGGCCCAAACATCTTGGAGAACTAACCACAGTTCTTCTGTGGATTTAGGCAGCCTCAGTTGCTTCTCTCTCTTCATGTAATCCCAGATAGACTCGATGATGTTGAGATCAGGGCTCTGTGGGGGCCATACCATCACTTCCAGGACTCCTTGTTCTTCTTTACGCTGAAGATAGTTCTTAATGACTTTCGCTGTATGTTTGGGGTCGTTGTCATGCTGCAAAATAAATTTGGGGCCAATCAGATGCCTCCCTGATGGTATTGCATGATGGATAAGTATCTGCCTGTACTTCTCAGCATTGAGGAGACCATTAATTCTGACCAAATCCCCAACTCCATTTGCAGAAATGCAGCCCCAAACTTGCAAGGAACCTCCACCATGCTTCACTGTTGCCTGCAGACACTCATTCGTGTACGCTCTCCAGCCCTTCGGCGAACAAACTGCCTTCTGCTACAGCCAAATATTTCAAATTTTGACTCATCAGTCCAGAGCACCTGCTGCCATTTTTCTGCACCCCAGTTCCTGTGTTTTCGTGCATAGTTGAGTCGCTTGGCCTTGTTTCAACGTCAGAGGTATAGCTTTTTGGCCGCAAGTCTTCCATGTAGGCCACTTCTGACCAGACTTCTCCGGACAGTAGATGGGTGTACCAGGGTCCCACTGTTTTCTGCCAATTCTGAGCTGATGGCACTGCTGGACATCTTCCGATTGCGAAGGGAAGTAAGCATGATGTGTCTTTCATCTGCTGCAGTAAGTTTCCTTGGCCGACCACTGCGCTCACGGTCCTCAACGTTGCCCGTTTCTTTGTGCTCTTCAAAAGAGCTTGGACAGCACATCTGGAAACCCCTGTCTGCCTTGAAATTTCTGCCTGGGAGAGACCTTGCTGATGCAGTATAACTACCTTGTGTCTTGTTGCTGTGCTCAGTCTTGCCATGGTGTATGACTTTTGACAGTAAACTGTCTTCAGCAACCTCACCTTGTTAGCTGAGTTTGGCTGTTCCTCACCCAGTTTTATTCCTCCTACACAGCTGTTTCTGTTTCAGTTAATGATTGTGTTTCAACCTACATATTGAATTGATGATCATTAGCACCTGTTTGGTATAATTGTTTAATCATACACCTGACTATATGCCTACAAAATCCCTGACTTTGTGCAAGTGTACCTAGAAGAATTGATGCTGTTTTGAAGGCAAAGGGTTGTCACACCAAATATGGATTTGATTTAGATTTTTCTTCTGTTCACTCACTTTGCATTTAGTTAATTGATAAATATAATCTATTAACATGTCTATTTTTGAAAGCATTCTTACTTTACAGCATTTTTTCACACCTGCCTAAAACTTTTGCACAGTACTGTATATCTATATCTATATCTATATATATATATATATATATATTGTAATTATGTCTCAATCCTAAAGTTCTAGATGATGCAAAGCTTTTGGCCGCAGCTGTATTGTTAAATTTCTGTATTTTGCATTGACAAGCCTCACATTATTTTCTTAAAATGACAATAATCAGTTTTTTTTAACATTTTAAGGGCTCTGTAGATCATATAGTGTTATTTAGCAGGAATCTATTTCAAATTTTTACATTGCTTGAACTAATAAAGAAAGGCCCCATGCAGAGAGAGAAACGTTGGGTCTGGCGATACAAATCTCGTAGTAACACCTCCACTGTATTTTTTTGCATGACAATCCAAGGCAAATTGACATAAAAGAGAACAGCGATTCCCCAGTTTGTGATTACTAATCAGAAAAAGTAGGCAAAGGATCACTACTCGTAGAGATAGCACGAATGATAAATTACACTTAATGTTCATAGGTTAGGCAGAGAACAAAACATATGGAATATTTTCACATCCTCGATTTAAAATCACTACGAGCACGAAATATGAAGAGTTTTACTCTCATATCCGTGACAAATTCAGAATATCACAGTCAGCAAGTCCCCTAGATAAGACAGAAAGTATTTATAACCCCAACCAAGAACATACCCTGACATGTTTAGTAGCTAAGGAAATGTAATTTCTTCTGGGGAACTTCTTCTCCCGTCTTGAGTAAACTATAAAACACTTAGCAAGAGTTATATACTTTTAGAAGTTTTTCCTTCTTAACTATTATAATGTTATATATATAATATTATAATGTTTTTTTAACTATTAAAAAAAATAAATAATGTAATTGTATGTAAAAAATAATGTGATATCTTGGAACAATTGTAAGTCGCCCTGGATAAGGGCGTCTGCTAAGAAATAAATAATAATAATGTGTCTAGCCATCGTAAGCCCCAAACAGAGTCTAACCCATAAAAACACAGTGCAGGAAACCGGTATTTTCCTTGTTTAAAACAGCATAAAAACCATGACTTCTAAGATTACTTTGGCCCTGACGAGAGACAAAAAAAAACAAAAAAAAACCTATGCTGCTCATTAAGACCCCTGACCAGCTCACCAGAATTTAGTATAATTGTTCTTATCTTCGCTAGGGCGTAGCTAGATTATCGTGGATTTGGTGTGATTTGTGCATGTTTTGATGTAACATCAGTATATACTAAGGATAAATTACCTAACATTTTATTGCGGATAAACTGTTGCCTAATGTCTTGGTTGTTTTAGGCCCTGTCCACACTACATAACCGATCTTGAGAACCGTACTCAAAACCGCTCTTATTAATCCAGCTCAAAGCGTCCACACTGAAGTACCGTTTCATGTTTAGTCAGGCTTAATGCTTTGATGTAACATCAGTATATACTAAGGATAAATTACCTAACATTTTATTGCGGATAAACTGTTGCCTAATGTCTTGGTTGTTTTAGGCCCTGTCCACACTACATAACCGATCTTGAGAACCGTACTCAAAACCGCTCTTATTAATCCAGCTCAAAGCGTCCACACTGAAGTACCGTTTCATGTTTAGTCAGGCTTAATGCGTCCACACACCATTAGAATAGTTCAGTTACAATTCCCAGCAGCGCAATGAACCGTGGAAATTAATACGATAGTATCCCACCATGCACTGTATTTTATTTTAAAATAATGTGTTATGCCCCATATTAACAAAGGTGCATATTGCTAAAAAGAAATATAACAAGTATTGTGGAAAAAGTAAATCCTACACACACACACACACACAAGTAGGGCTTGAAGTTTTCAGGTTTTATTTTTAATCAGGTGAAGTCCCTTTAAACAAATTGAGCTGATTCTGTTTTATAATTAAACTCAGAAAAAGCTGTTAATTACAAAACAATCTTTGTTTTTACCTTTATATCTTGCCTACGCCAAATTCTTGTCCTCTTAATTTTATTTCAAACAGAGCTGACAAATTACGTAATTTGTTCATCCCCGATCCTACTTTTAACTCGCATTTCATTTTTGCAGTCGCCTAATTTAACATTGTGTTTTTGTTATTTTCTCCACTAGTTTAACAGAGATGTCCTGACAGCTTTTTTGAAGCATAAAAATGAATACCTAGTGCGGAGTGTACACTGATAGCAAGTCCTTCAGGCGCCTGCAGTATTTCGCCAAACCACAAAGCATTTTGGGATATTGGAGGATACACAAAAAATGTAGTTTGGTATTACAGCGTCCACACTTCTGATAAACCGCACTACCTGATGCGATCTAATTAGAACCGGACTCGAGACTACCTCCTGAGGTGGTCTCGAGTCCGGTTCTCGAGTACGGTATTAAATGCTGCGTAGTGTGGACGCAAACCGTATTTATCACTTTTAATCCGGCTTAAATGCAACTAATACAGTTTAAAGGCATAGTGTGGACAGGGCCTTAGTGTGACACTCACTGTGTAATTGTTTTATTTGATTTTCTGAATGTATTGTGTGATTGCATGCTTAATTAATACCACTGTTTTCAACACATTCCTAGTAAATCATTCACTCTATGTAACAAACAGGATCTATAAACGTTATATGAAGTAGTTATAAGAGTTTATGTGTAAATCTGATGTCATTTTCAGTGAGCGATATCGAGAAAAGATATAAGCCTATTTATTATGATAAATGTTTGTATAATGTTAATAATAATTGGAACCCTGAAATATGTAAGGTTTAAAATAAACATGTAATATTATATTCTGTGTATAGATACGCATTTGGAAGGAGTCCAATGTCAGGGTGTATTTATGTTTTAGGGTGTATTAACATTACGTCGACTTTCCGATCAACAAAAATCCTTTGTTAAATTAAAAATGACCCAACTAATGAGCAGAGTTTGGCATGCTGACCTACAACTCTTCCTACCCTGCCACCAACTCAAACAAACATATATTCCCCCATTATTTGAGCATTTCCCACAGCCACACCTCCACCTAAATCAGAATCAACCACACTTAAGTTTAAATCTCAGTTCCCAAAAGTTACAAATGAAATATCACACACAGAACTGCGCAGAATTATAGATACACTTTAATAAAACTAACATGATGTGTTGATATCTGTTTACATGGAATTATTTTAATCATTAATTGTTTCTAGTAAATTAAAAGTCTGTTCAAGTAGCTTTTTATGTTGACAATGTAATATGAAAAGCCAATACAAATATTTAAAGAAAAATGAACCATTCTTAGTATTTGCCTATCAGAAAAGGTCAACTTTATCAAATTGAATTCTTAAGATTTTCAGATGTACTTTTGAACGTGTTATATCGATTTGGTTGAGCACAACTCAGCATGTCATAAATATTCAATAATAAAAAGCAATTCAAAAATATTTTTAATTAATGGAATCCGTACACATATCCATAGACATACTAACACAAACAGCCAACAGAATTTATATTACACTGTATAAATCTAAAAATAATTATATTATACATTTTAAATTGAATGTATAAAACTTGGAGGCTGTGTGGTCCAGTGGTTAAAGAAATGGGCTTGTAACCAGGAGGTCCCCGGTTCAAATCCCACCTCAGCCACTGACTCATTGTGTGACCCTGAGCAAGTCACTTAACCTCCTTGTGCTCCGTCTTTCGGGTGAGACGTAGTTGTAAGTGACTCTGCAGCTGATGCATTGTTCACACACCCTAGTCTCTGTAAGTCGCCTTGGATAAAGGCGTCTGCTAAATAAACAAATAATAATAATAATAATAAATGGATTGATTCTGGTACATGCACCCTCCGGACAACAGATAATTGCCATGGTACCTGCCCTTCTGAATTAAAGAAACTACAAAAGTCATCCCTCACATCAAAGGCCTCTTGTGAAGGCCTTTTTCCACCAAATCGATTTATTTCCTGCAGGCCACTATCCTCAGGTGGCTCTTTATCCTGGAGCATGTGCCTTTGTGGATGTTCCTCTCCTGACTTCTGGATAAAGTTGTGCAAGACACAAGTTGCTCTCATTTTTTCTGCTTTGTCAGGCAGCAACAGGATTCTTCTATGAAATATTTGAAAACGCTGCCCAAGAATGCCAAAGGCATTTTCTGAGCAGCGCCTTGCACGTGACAGCCTGTAATTGAGGACTCTCTGGTCTTCTATCAGTCTTCTTCCAGGATATGGTCGGAGAAGGTATGGCTTTAATGGGAAGGCCTCATCTCCCACCACAACATAGGGCGTTGGGCCTAACATAGGTACAGATGGCAGTTGTGTGGCAGGGGGAACATGGAGGGTGTTGGAATTTAGTGCCTTCCCCATTGCTGAATTAGAGAAAATTCCACCACCGCTTTTGGACCCATAACTGCCAATATCAATATCAATGAAAGAGTAGTCAGCATTCACAAGCCAAAAAAAGGAAAAGTACCTGCAAAAAAATAAAACATATTTTAATATAGGAAATATATAATATATGAAATAAATACAACTCAAATTACTAACGCATATTACATTACGTATTCTTCATATTTTGTGTAAAAAATATTGTTGAAAATCACAAATAGGGATATTCAATTTGAATACATTAAATTGTCTTTTCACTAACATTATATCTTTGTAGTTAAAATACTGTGGGCCAGAATTTGGAAGGGCCTGAATAACTATGTGCTTTCCATCCATTGCACCTAAACAATGTGGGAAATTCCAGTCTTCTTCATACCATGACATTTAAAAAAAAAGAAAAGTCCTTAACTAGTGTTGGCCACAAGAAAATGTAATTTAACATAGTTTATTAACTTATCACAATGCCAGCATACCATTCTTAAAATAATACTACAAAATACTAATAATTATATTTCTTATTAGGTGTCCTGTTTTTGCTGCAAAAACAATATTCTCTTCTTCTTAAAAAAATCACACCTTTTTGCAATAGCAAGCCAGTCCTCTTCTTTGGGTGAAGGCAAATACAGAGATACCAGTTTCTCCCAGAAGCCAATAACCTGTATCTTCCACAACCCCAGCGACAGTAGAAACCCCAACACAATAGCTGAAACCAATCATCGTGAATGCATTCACCAGTGGCCAGGAATCTAAAAAAAACCCCAAACATTTTAATGTTCAATAAGGAAATGTTTAAATAATAAAATATTTAACCATTATGAAAATAAACATGTTACATTTATATACAGTACTATTGTAACGGCGGGTCCCGAGGCGGGCTGGAGAGATGGGCGGGGCTGGCGAGCTGAGTGAACGGGAGAACCCAGCCTGTTCTTTTCCATCCAGCGAGGTTACCCATGGTCAGGCTGGGGCCCCGCCCCCTTCCTTCCAGAATGTTCTGATCCCCGGACTGAGACTCCTGAGATGGGGGATTTCCATCCAACTGCCATTTGGGGAAATTCCCGCCGGGTGAGGTGTCCGTTCTGCATTGGCTGGAATGGGCACTGCCTCCCTTCAGCTCTCTTATAAAAGGGGCTGACAGCTGGATCGGACTGAAAGAAGGAGAACAGAACGGGTGAACAACAGCCAACGAGAAAAAGTTAAGAGAAAAGAAAACCCGATTTGTGAAAGCATGACCTGTGGCTGACAGCAGCTTTATTAAGTGATTATTGAAGCTAAAACAAAATAAAAAGTTTAGCCTTGAACTCCATGCCTTGTGTCCTTCTTGACATCGCCACAATACTAACAAGTAAAATACAATTTATTTTATACAGAATTGTATCCCTTGATAAATTATCCGGTGAATTTGTTTTGTTTTTATACATTGATACGTTGTATAGCAAACTAATGGGTTGCAAAGTACATCTGACTGTGCAGTGAAACGGCATTCTAAAGTAGGCAATACTGTATTACTTTGTTTTCCTGTTTAAATAAACTGCACATATTTTATACTTTACTTTCCAATCTTCATTATTTCAATGTTAATATTACAGTGTATGTTAAAATAAAAATAAAATTCAGGTTAAACCTGTGAATTACTGTAGGATTGTTTTAGGCTAAGGAAACCATAGTAATAAACAGAAGGTTTAGGTTTCCTGTAAATGTTCTAATTATAAAATAAATCCCTGGATGAGAGCAAGAACATAATAATTAAAAACTAGTATCAAAACTTCCATTTAATCATCTATTTATTTTATGGTATACAGCAAATTGGCCATTTAATTTAAATTGGTGTTAAATCAACTGTGCAGGAGTCAAATCTAACACATTTCCAGTGTATGTATGGCTCCACACTCCACAGTGTTAAAGTTACACATTTGAAAAAGTAAAAACAAATAAATAAATAACACTTTTATAGTGTAAAACATTAAGAGGTGTATAATGAGCACCTCTTTATTGTAAAATTAAGTACCTAAGTGTTGAGAAATAACACTGGGAGAGTGACAATTGAACTCATATGAATACACAATTGTACTCTCTGTATATAAACTATAGACCATAGACCAATTTCTAAAAAGAAAACAAGAAAAAACAAGAAAACTCCAATGGAATAGTAAACATACTGGGAAAGTAGGGCAGAGACTGTAGAGGAAATCTTGATTTATTCTTTGCATTATTATTTATTTCTTAGCAGAACTGAACAGCTATTTTTAGGGCTGCACAGACTTGTTCATACTAAATTTGACTTGACTCAACAATCAAAGAAGTTCTGAGGAGCTTTAATAAGCTTTTACCAAGTTTACAACAGAAATGCTCAACTCGAGAGCTAAAATGAACTCTTGTCGTCAGTTGTATTACCGCAAAAACAAAAAAAGTAAAAAAAAAATGGTAGCAAAGACATGTGTTGCTAATCAGAATTACACATTATCTGACTATTATGTATATGCAAGTAAGATGATATCACAAATTGAAGGGAGAAATGCATCGTAATATGTGATGTTTATGAATATAATTAGGGAAAAAGAATGATGACCTGGCATTGTGAAATAACTTGAAAATGTTATTTTTTATATGTGTAGTTAGCGCCCAAGGGTCTGTGGCAAAGTGCCCCCTGTGTATATTTTGTGTTATGTGTTGTGTTTTAATGTTGGTGTATAGTCATTGGTACACGGGATATAAACGGGTCTGTGTTTCACGTGTATTTAAAAATGTAGATTTGTATTTGTATTTAATTCACGTGCAGTTGTACCGAGATTCCAATTGAATGATTGACTAGCAATCGAGTCTCGGTACAACTGCATAAAAACAGCATGTTTTCACTCACTCGGGGTTGGTGTTCGGTGAGTGGAGAACGGGTGTGGAGAGGAGAAAGTAAAAGAACGGAAATAATAAGTGTTTATACTCGCCGTGTTTGTCTGTATAGTCCGTTTTGTTTGTCTATTTATTTTGGCGCAAGTGCCGTGTCCTGGGTTTGTGTTTGTTTGTACAACCTGTTTATTTTTCTGTGCTGTTTATTTATTAAATGCTGAGCGAAACCATTCGCTCAGCTCCACCAAACTCCACCTCTCTGTCGTTTTTGTTCCTGTTTCTGCCGTGACGTCACCGCCCAGTCATCCTGTCACAGGGTCACATTAAATTTAATTCACGATTAGACCACGTTGTATATGAACAACACTTTAGTGTATGGACAATGTGTATATGAACAACACTTTACTGTACCTACTTTTGCAGCAATTGGTGATATACAGCTACAGCCAAAAGTTTTGCATCACCTAGAATTTTCGGATTGAGACAATTTAAAAACAAAATATATGAACATAATCAATGATTATGATGAATCAATGATGAATTTGGACAGAAACCTTGTCCATGGGTGCTGACAGCTATCCGCAATGCTGGCTGACGAGCGAATACACGATGACAACATGTAGTCTGATAGGACTGATAGGTCAGATAGGAGGTAGCCCGTAGGGCCACCTCCCCCCAAAGCCGTCAAATGATGACTGCCAAAAATAGGAAAACAATGAATGAAAAGTAAGCAGCTGAGACACGGGCCCGCCCCCCGAGCATGAAATGCACTGAGGGAGAACCCGGACTCTACAGCCTGCCACGCACCCAGCAGAAACTAAATACGAACTGCTTGGCACTCAGGTAAGGAAACCCCCCCTAGTCGCTGGTAGGAGTAAACCTTAGGGAATCCATGGATGAGGGTAGCCCTTCCTCCAGGCTCTAAAGACGTCCGTCTCCATGTTTGGCCTCGTTGCACGTGACTGAGGGGGCAAACAAAAGAAACGACATGAATGAAAGTCACACTGAGTTTTTATGGTGCTTGGATATGATGTGTTGATTAGTGTGCGAATTCTCCTTCCAGAAATACAACCAAGTTTTCCATGTAATCAAATAAATTACAAAATGATATCACAAATTGCATTGTGTTTTAAGACTTCCTTAATCCTCTCAGTTATGGATTCAACGAGACCCTGAAGGTTTCTTATCCTTTGGATTCCTTCGTGCAGCCTTTACACTTGAATCCAGTTAGTTTTTGTTGCATGGTTGACTTTTCCTGATTTCCTGTCCTATCAGACCCCAAACATTCTCAATAGGATTGAGATACAGCGAATTTCCAGGCTAAAATTGAAGTGGCATGATCCTTTTGTCTTCTAACCCTTTCTTCACTTGTTTGGCTCCATAGCAAGGGGTTTTATCACCTTGTGGAAAATGGTTCTGAGCCAAAGGGATGATGGTCAGAGTGTTTTCAGGTACCAGTTCTTGTTCATAGCTGTCCCCTTGGGTAAAACGTATTGGGATCCTGTGCCATTGGCAGAAAAGCATATCCAGATATGGACAGTTTCCGGATGCTTCATCATTGGGACAGTACACTCTGGCTTGTATCTTTCTATCCATCTCCACATTAGTAATAAATACCCTTTGCGGTCCTATGTCGGACCTGGTCCGACATCGCAATTTTCCCTTTCCGGTCCAATGTCGGACCCTGTCCGACATCATCAAAAAGACGCAAAAAACAGGTCTCTAGTCATTTTTTCTCCGGAAAAAAGCCGAGAAAACCATTCAATGGCCGAGTGAGACCGATAGGAGCCGAGAGAAGCCGAAAAAAAAGGGCGAATCTCATGAATACTGATAGACCCGGCATCACATAGATAACACGGACATAAACAAACAAGATAGCTGCTTCCGCATCCAGCGCTCAAAGAATATCACAGACATTTGCAGAGCTTTTTTTAGATGTTATAGTAATAAAATAATGACTTGGATCGCATTATTGAGGAGTTTGGTGATAAAACGAGTGATCAAGATATGATTTATCGGTATGTACTATTATTAAGAGTTATTTGAAAAATATAGCGAACGAGGGGTGGGGCGGTGCTGGAGATGCAGTACTGAGTGTCCTGTTGATATGCAGTGCCTTTTAAACCTGTTTTACTGTGAAAAAAATACTTTTAAACAGCGCGTCTAAAATAAACTGCGCGTGTGAAAATAAATTGGACCTGATGTGCTGAATAAATGGACCGCTAAGGGTTAATAAATCTGGAGATGGTCACATTCTGCACATGTTTTTAATATCTGCGTGTTCGATAGCAACTCTTAATTTATTCTCTGCCGACCACTGATGGTTTTTTCTGCATGAACATCGCACCACAACATGCACATGCAACTGTAGCTATACTTTCAGCAAAGAAATTCAGGGTTTCAGATGGATTTATATGACTTATATCCAATAACACTACTGTATTTAAGTGTTTTGAAACATGAGTGTATGCAAATTAATATTTGTTTTTGTAGATGCTGCTATGCTACAAATCATAAGCCTCCAATGTTGGCTTTTCTAACAGAATTTTTAGTTTTTAATTCATTTTGGGCCATGAGATGTATGCATTCAATTTGGCTGTTCGGCTGGGGATGAAGGGAAACTAAGCAATCAGTTAAGTTTGAAAGTGGGCAAAGCTACCATACAAAAAAGTTTTAGAACATTCACTATATAGCAATGATATATTTTCTAATTTCTGTAACACATAATATCCGTATGTTTCTTGTCAACTGTTTCATTAAATGGTGTGACAGAATCCAAATCCTTCTAAAGATTTATTTACACTGAAAGGTGATTGGATTACTGCAACCAGCCACCTTTTATTAATTAACTCCTTTACACTTTAGCTAAGCAAACTAATCACATGCCAACAAAAATGCAATTACTGCAAACTGAATTGTGAGGTTTGGCCATTCATTAGTGGTTTCTAATGAACTTTACTCAGGGCTATTTTTCCTTATAGCGCATTATTTTATAATATCTTAAGGCAACCATTAATGCACACTACAACAACATACAATTGCCTTAGTACTTCCCTTCATACTGCACTGATGGCCAAAGCTTCCAGTATTCATTTGATACACTATTAGGCTCTGGAGTTAATATTTTAAAGTACTGGACTTGTGCATAATTTGTTTAATAACATATTTTTATATTGTAACGTGTTGGGGGTGGGGGTGGTGTTGGGGGTGGGGTAGGGTGGGGACTATGATGTAACTCTAGATTTCTGATTGTCAACTTTTACTACAAAAGATTAGACAAATATCAGTTGATTGAAATGGGGGAACAGAGGGAAATAATTTGATTTGATGCCAGATTAAAATCTAAATTTTGCGTGCTACCTTAGCTAAAGTGGGATAAATAACACAGCCCATTGTACAAGGTATGTCATTTAATGTGCAAACTGCTTCAAAGCTCCTCTTATACAGTGCACTTGAAGATTCACATTAAAAAGAACACCACAACTGCGACAGGATGGCTTGGTGGGTGACGTTAGACCAGGAAGACACATAGGCAAAGTACTGCGGGATAAGTCGCCAATGCACTTGGCGAAAACAAACATTTAAACAAAACACTGAACATAAAAAACAAATATCGGCCAGTGTGCAGTTGTTTTACCTCTCATTGATCTCTCATTCCTCTTATCTCCCCAACACCCTATGAGCAGCTGCTATGCTTTTATATACGTGGCCATCTCCAAACTGGTAAGCACTTAATTTTGAGATGGCCACATTACACACGAGTTTAGGTGGATGGGGAATTTAACCCCATCCACTCTGTAAAACAATAATAAAACATTTTTATCTTTTAGCGAACACATATAAACCTATACATTTAAATAATAATAATAATAATAATAATAATAATAATAATAATAATAATAATATAAAACATAGGGACGGCCGTTACAACAACATAATATAAAAAGTACACCTAACACAACTACAGATAATTCAAGTGTGAACAGCACAAAACATTTAAGAAAATACATATATTTCTTCTTATTGTTTTTAAATATTTTAAGGGACAGGAACAAACTAGACTAAAATCAGTGCCCCTCTGCATACCAGCATTACGTCTAAATCAGCATCATTTTTAGGTCCCAAACACACTCCTAATGAACTGACAATCTGGAGCCTGTCTATTATGGAATCGGGCATGACTGGTAAGTCTTTTTTGCCTAAAATCAATGTAAATGTGATTGTGCAGTCTAGCACCAAATATGTATGTGCTTCCAAATGTCAATATCTGCATGCAATGCTTCAAAAAATAAATTAGAAAATACATGTTCCCTTCCCTTCTGTTGTTTCCATGTTCACAAGGTGGGATATCCTTCTTTTACGTCAATAAATGTGGGTCTGATTCACGGAAACTGTAACTTCTCTCTTCCCATTTTGCAGCACCTTAAATTTCAGGAGTTCCTTGACTTGATGTTGCATAAGAGAAACTGCAAACTGGAAAGTCACAGAGTTCTTGCATCTTCTCAGAATGTACTTGAACCTTAGTTTAACTCTTAGTAGCACTTTTGGCCAATCTTTTGTAAATATATATATTCCCATATATACTGTCTGAAGCAACTCTGAGAAATGTATTTTCAGAATCAGCAATGTGATGACTTATTGAATTGCAAATGAACAGACGATTTAATGATGGATGATAAATTTGGCTGGAGAACTTGTCTATGGGTACTCAACAGCAACCCACACGTCGACCAGGAGAAAACACGAACGGTGTCATGCATCCTAGTGCCACAGATAGGAAGTGGCACATAGGGCCACCTCCCCCCAAAAGACAAGGCCACCAAACCATGATGGATAAAAATAATAATTGCTGATTAACACAATGAGCCGCAGTGACACACTGCCACCTACCCCCCAAAAAATATGGGAAAAGGATGAATGAAAAGTGAAGCAGCTGAGACACGGGCATGTCTACACTGAAGGATAGAGCCCAGCCTCTCCAGCCTGACCACGCACCCTGCAGAACTAAATATGAACCACTCAGCACTCAGGTAAGGGAACAAATGCTTCTAACATTATTTGTTATTGTTTGATGGTAGGGGGAAACCTCAGGGAATCCATGGCTGAGGGTAGCCCTTCCTCCAGGCTCTAAGATTGTTCTCTCCTGTTTTGGCCTCACCGCGCATGACTGAGAGGCCAAAACAAAAGAAGCAACATGATTGAAAGCCACATGGAGTTTTTTTATGGCGCTTGGTGATGACATGTTGGTTAGGGGTGGATTCTCCTTTCCAGAAAAGCAGTTTTCAATGCATGAAGAGAAAACAGTACACATTAAAAGTAGCTCTATTTAGACTTACAATTACTCTCAGATGGATGAACTGACAGACATATACATACACATAAATAAATATTAGTGTTCGACTGGGCTCTGGGCCGCGGGACTGAAACTGCACCCTGGGAAGTGCCACCTGATGAGGCAAGAGGTACGCTTCCTGGGCCACGTAGTGGGGGTCAACTGGGTTGCCACTGACCCCACCAAAGTGATGCCGTACAGAACTGGCCCACCCTGACCTCCATCTGCCAGGTTCGCGGGTTCTTAGGCCTCGCCTCATACTACTGGTGCTTCATGAAGGGGTTTGTGGACATCGCTCGGCCACTTCATCAGACCACGAGAAGGGCTGTCGGTTCCAATGGACAGAGCAGTGCAAGGGAGAATTCCGGGAGCTGCACAACGCATTGGCCAATGCCTCCATGCTGGCTTACCCCAACACCGACCTGCTGTTCGTCCTGGACACTGATGCTAGTGATGTGGGAATTGGGGCTGCCCTGTCCCAGAGAGGTCCCAGTAGGGAACAGGTGGTTGGATATTACAGCCAGGCCCTCAGCAGGACAGAGTGCAATGACTGTGTCACCCGGTGGGAGTTACTGGCCGCTGTCATGGCTCGTAGGACAGTGGGATAAGCTGAGCCTGCACGACAGGACCCTCAGCCATCTGTGGCACCACCCAGCATCATCTGCGGACTGCTGGCAGGTGGTGGTTCCCGTCATCCTGAGGGAGCAGGTGTTGCAGGCTGTGCATGGGCAACCAGCAGCTGGGCACTTCGGGGTGACCAAGACCTTGCAGAGAATGAGGGCCTTCTGCTATTGGGGCCACTGCTGGAGGGACGTAGAGACGCACGTCCGGAGATGTGACGCCTGCACGGCCAGGAAAGGCCCGCCCAGACAGTCACGTGCCCCCCTTCAGCACTATCAGGTGGATGCACCACTAGAACGGGTGGCCATTGACGTGTTGGGCCCCTTTCCCAAGTTTGTCCTGGTTGCCATGGACTACTTCTCCAAGTGGCCCGAGGCTTACGCCCTGCCAGACCAGTGTGCAACCACCATCGCTACTCCCTTTAGTACATAGTACTAAAAAAGGCACTGATTAAATGAATGCATCATGCTCTTATTACTAAAATTACTCTTCGCACTACTAACGTGTTACAATATTGTGCCTATTATTTTTTCATGTATAAGTTATAACTGTGTATTACTGTAATTTATACTGTAAGTATAACTATGTTCACCATGAATAAAATGTTTGCTGCAGATGGTTCCTGAGTCTGTTGTACTCCATTTAGACCCATCTTCATGCTGCCTATGTATTGCAGAAAGCCAGTTTTCTCTTCTATCTGGGCTTAAACGCCTCTTCGGAAGTTCAAAAAATGACAGCCGCTTGTCTTTCATGTAGTCGTGGTTGTGGCATCCAACAACCACACAACTCTTCAGCATTGTATTAAAAATAGGTGGTAACAACTCTTCAGCATTGTATTAAAAATAGGTGGTAACAACTCTTCAATTAATAAAGGAAACAGTGTCTGTCTTGATTTGTTTTCAGCGGCTCCGAAGTTGCTATGCAGTTACTATGTGCTTGCGCACCTTTACACTAAAGTATAAAGAAAGTGTGCTATAGCTGTAGATATTTATTTGAGTTTACTAAGGCCAACTGTGAGAAAACACAATGTTATTTTTCAGGGACAACAATCTATTTATTTCAAATAAATGAAGCACGTATGTATGTGTTTTTCAAACCGGACACCTCATTTTTTTTGGACAACCAGTCTCGTGACATGTCTGGTTTAGCGAGGGACGGACTATGCCTTTTTTAAATGTAATTTCAAAATGTATTTTCTAATGAGATTGACTGGTAGGTCTGTCCAGCTTGGGCTTTTCACATCTAAATATCAAAATCTCACCTGACATGTTAATCTCAGGGGCAATTTCTTCAATTGCCTTGCTCCTTTCCTTTTTTATCATGATGCTCTTTCTTTTTCATATTATATAAACATGGATATTTCTTATAGAGATCAATCAATTCTCAATGCACTCCCATTGCACGTAACTACAGACACCACTTCTGCTACGATATATGATCACAACACCAATAAATTATAAGAACGCTATTTTACCAATGGGCCCCTAGAGTAAGACTCGCCTCCCCTGGCATGAAAAGCTAGCTCCGCCCCTGCCTACAAACCTACATAAACCAGATACTACTGAAGAACTTCTTTCGTAGCACAGTAGCATCCCTCTTATGGAATTCATTTTTAGTAACACTGGTGAAGGCACTATCTGGAACATTTGTCTTCTTGACTAAAAGATTAATTAACACAAGTCAGAATAATGTTGTAGGTACACATTTCTTAATTATCTTTAAGAGGAACAAGAGGTTAGATCGCTAAGGCATTTACAAAAAATTAAGCACAAATGGGGGAATTAAAAAAAAAAAAAAAAAATCGTATTTTTGTCTCTGATACTGAGTGACTAGAGTATAGTCTTGCTTGCACACAAATATCTGAGTATGCTACTTGAATCAGCCAAGTTCTTATTAATCACCACATGTATGGTCTCTTTAGGCCCTTAAGCTGATGACATTTGCCCCTGCCATAGCAACAGAAAATGTACTGGAAAATATTCATCATAACATGACCACTCTCTTCATCATATTCTGGAAAATATCTATCAAGTCTTTCTATCTCATATCTTTACGAATATTTAAACCATTATGCCTGGGTTTTGAATTTTAAATTAATTCAGACTTTCATTGATTACATACATATGTATGGTGCACAGTTGCCAAGTCTGCTTATCATAAGCAGAACTGGGCTTGTTTTTGTAAAAAGTTGCTTTAATTTTTTAGTAGTGGGTTACATGATTGATTGGTGTCATATGCAGTCATTATAATTTTAGAATCCACCTATCCCCACTCCAGCTCAACTAAGAAAAACTAGTAAAAATATATGGAATTTGTATAAACACCCCCATCCCCCTCCCTCGGAAATGGGTTGGGCTTGTTTTGAAAGGCAGTGTCGCTTTTTTTTCTTAAGAGACATGGCAACACTGGTATGGTGTTTTGTTTTCTGAGTTCATTATGCTTACTAAACCTCTCACTCCTCATTTTCACAATAAGAATGGTGCAATTTGAACTGAAGACAAGCATGAAGAGTAAACCTTTGCAACAGGTCAGCAAAGAATATTTTAAGGGTCTGTTGAATCCAGTTGTTCTATAATAACTACACTGAACAACTGCTTATGAAGATGGACAAATAACCAGAAAGTGGATTGATTGTAGCCTTTGTCATGAGTGAAATAAACACAACGCTCACACTTTAGGGCATTACTCTGATATGATAAAGAAGAGCTCCCATATTGTAATGGATCTCCTCCTAGTAAGTGATGAGTTAATAATACTGACGTCAGCATCACATACTTGCCTCTCAACAGAGCTTAGTCTTTAGCTAAATGGTAAGACATTCATCTTTGAGCCATATGGTTTGCGCTTCGTGTCCAGTCTTTGCTTTTCCATTCAATTCAATGGGCTGAACAATTCATTATAAAAGCACCCCAGCAAGTTTAAAACTGACATATCTCATGACTTTTTGAAGGTCAAGTGATATCTTTACATGTGATTAAACTTTAGTCCCTTGCCTTTTGATACCAAGAAAGTCCTTGTCAGACTCGGGAAACGGAAGAAATCCTTCTTCAAAGCGAACATGGTCATTTTTTGCTAAGACGCAGGAGTCAGTGACAAGACATAGGAAAGTAATTTATAGTAATTTGATTAAAATATTCCGATATAAAATATATATAATGGTTGAATATGAAAGTTGGAATGACGTCAAAATCGCAATGCTGTAACAACGTTATAAACCAATGGTGTATAGACGTCAGATTCTTACATTGTAGCAAAAACATTATTCTAATGTCATTCCAACTTTCACATTCGACCTTTTTCTAACCAAAATCCAATGACAGATTCTGACGTTTATACAATGTCGTTCCAATTAACTTTGCCTGCTGGGTGTCGGGATCACTGCTTTTATTAAGCTCTGTAGCCAGTTAACCTGACTGTGCGCACGCAATTAACTAGATAAAAACGAACCTAAGACCGCGTGCCGATAAAGCTTGTATTAAAGCTGCTATGTTCAGGGTAAATAAATAGCAGTCTTTAACTTAACACTAGAACCGCCACGGTAGTCATTTTGACAGGTTTGGATTTAAAATGTAAACGAATCTGCGTTTGTGAATGCAATGCGGTTGTCCTTTCTTTTTTTCTTTCTTGTTTTTTTTTTTTTTTAAACGGACAACCGCATTGCATTGACAGTACGCAGATTCGTTTACAATTTAAATCTCATTAATCCCGCGGCGGTTCTAGTGTTAAGGACGGTCGCTTCAGAGCTTGCTAAGGACTTATGAAGTTAATTAAAAAAGATTTTCCCTGATTTAAAATCAGGGAAAATGTTATTTTGCAAATAATTACGATTTAATTAACTCAATTTAACTGAACTCGCTTTTTGTGTTCGGTTTGAATTCAAAATAAGGAGCTGCCTTATTTTACATTATCAATGAAACAGAATCATAGTCTCGTTCAAGACTATAAGAATAAGAAAACAAAAGTGATCTTGTTTCACAATCAACACTTTTGTTTTTCTAATAACTTTAAAGGGACATCATGTGAAAATGAAGAGCCCTAAATGTATATACATTTGTGTTTATGGGAGAACAAAAGAGAGATTAAAAGATTCTAAAACTACAAAAATAGGGTAGTAGAAATAAATGTTGCACAATATCAAACACCCAAAAAGCTGTATAAACCCACTAACACTACCAGGAAAATTTCAAAATGGACCTCATATTCAAAAGTACTGTTTATGTTTGTCACCCACACACAAACAGGCATTAAATAAAATTGAAGGTGGCTCCCTTGTTCTTGTAAGGACATTGTCCTTGTATTTATGAATTTGAATGGATGATGCTTTTGTGACATGTGTATTACAATTAAGCTTTTACCAAATAAAATGTCATAACTGTATTGTCCATTCCTGTCAATGTTTCTGTGAATCTCTATAAAGCAATCTTCAAAAGATTAACACTATCTGTTAATTACAGAATGTTATATTTGATGTAGGTATGGTAAATGTGTAAGGAAATTCTTAGAATTTGTATTTCTGGGTCAATGTTATTTTTATAGACAGCTTACTGAATTAAATGTTAAAAAAAATCAAAAGAAACAGAGGAGTAACACAGCATTGATATGCCAGTGACATAGGTACCTTTATTTTTATTTACAATTCAGTTCCCTGATGAAATATGCATTATCAGTGTTAAATGTCAAAACCAAATAGTGCATGGAATGCAAAAACCTGCATAATTGGTTAAGTAATTCATAAAATGATAAATACATTACTATGCCACACACATACTGTAAACCTTCTGATGTTATTTGACATTTCAATTTTCAAAATATGCATGATTACTGTTTGTATGAAGGGCTTATTTTCTCAGGTTGAAATCTCTATGCATACAGAATGAACTCTTATATGAAGACCATTTTCATAAATCATTAGCTATTTTCTTCTGAATATCACATTCATTTATAACAACAGACAGCAATGGAGACTCTGAAAGGAGGTAGTGCTCTTTGTGCACATAAAACGCTAGATTAATTAAACACTTAAACAATAAATTAAACAATTCCTAATTTGGGGGACAGTGGTAGATGCATACATTTCCTGCTTATAATACAGTATTTCTTATTTTTATTTGACGATCATGCCAAGTAGCCATAGGCACCGGGTTTGTAATATTTTTGGTGGTAGTCAGGGGGCAGATTCCCCTACTTGTGGTTTGGAGAAAAAAAATAAAATATTTAAATGCCTTATTTTTAAACAACAAAATGTTGTGTATTTTCCATATTCAATGTGGATTCATCATTTATTATATTACCACAAGACTAACATTTTTTTTTCATAAATTTAGTCGTTGCCAATTATTATATTTCTCCCAATTTAGAATGGCCAATTATTTATTTTTTTTAAGCTCAGCTCACCGCTACCACCCCTGCACTGACTCGGGAGGGCGAAGACGAACACACTGTCCTCCAAAGCGTGTGCCGTCAGCCGACCGCTTTTTTTCACACTGTGGACTCACCATGCAGCCACCCAAGAGCTACAGCGTCGGAGGACAACGCAGCTCTCGGGCAGCTAACAGGCAAGCCCGCAGGCACCCGGCCAGACTGCAGGGGTCGCTGGTGCGCGGTGAGCCAAGGACACCCTGTCCGACCTAACCCTCCCTCCCCCAGGGGACGCTCTGCCAATTGTGCACCGCCCCCTGGGAGCTCCCGTCCACGGTCGGCTGTGGAATAGCCTGGATTCGAACTTGTGATGTCCAGACTATGGAGCGCATCCTGCAGTCCACGTAGAGCGCCTTTTACTGGATGCGCCACTCGGGAGCCCCAAGACTAACGTTTAATAATAACAAGGAGAAGATACAGAGTAGATTTAATTGTATTCTATTCATACAATTTAGAACAAAAACATATGCTATGCTTCATAAGCGAGGCTCCACACAGTTTCCAGTTTAACTGTGAAAGTTCTCTATGTTGCTGCTCTGGCCACTGGCTGTGAACACACAAACACAGTGCATTTAAATTAAACTGGTTTTAATTTCTGAAAGAGCCAGGAGATGCAAGTTACTCACAGTCTTATTGAGTTGTTGTAATCAGGAAGAGACTCAGGAGGCAGAGAATGTAGGTTTGTAAATGCTGGTGCGCATGTTTAATTATAAACAAACAAAAATAACACAGACAGAAACTTTAAATAAAACACATTTAACAAAACAAAAGGCACAAGGGCCAAAACAAAAGATTATTCAAAACACTCACGAACGTAAACAGACATGGACGTAAATACAGCACAGCACATACCATACCATGCCATGCCATACCATACCATAACCAACATTAATTATCCCATCACTATTTCACCACCCGTTATCACCCCCCCCACACACCCACCCCCACACCCACCCATGCACCAATACATACAAATACAAAACAACACAAAAAATAAAATATGCACAGGGGTGGGGAGTACCCCATCACACAGCATAGACAGAATAACTCAAGCATAGACAGAATATGCTATAAGGTACATAGTAATGAATCTCAATTACTGTAAATAAAATAAAATCAATAAATAAATAACACAAATGTGCATACATTACATTATAATGATAGACTGCATATACACAGCTGAAGTCAGACATGTTTTGTAACTTGGATTATAAATATAAATCACTTCCCAAACTATAAGGATATTTGAAAAACCATTTTATAAACACTGCCATTTCATACCCTATTGTCAGGACATAATGCATACACCTGAACCTCTACACCAAAATAATTAAGCCAGCAAACCAGGAGAAAATGAAAACTACAAAATGGGTGCATAATCAAGCATTTATAATAGTCAACTTAATTATACATTCATGTTTATAAAAAGATAAAAATAATTACTGATCAGTGTATGGGCGACTTACTGGTTAGTAAAGAGCAAAAACATTGGGGTACTTTTCAGTTCGTAAAATAAAGTCATAAGGAGATTTTGTCTGTTTCATCAGTAAGGTTCTTTTGAATGTGTTTTAAGAGGCAAAGGAAGATATGCTCTGCAAATCAGGAACTAATGAAGAAATATCACATAATATAGAGCATATGGATAGACCCACATAAGAAAGGTGTATCAAAATCCATTAACACTGCTTCAAAATTGACCTTTTGGTGTAAAACCTGCATGCTGCAAAATTACTTTTAAAGGTGACATATTAGGCTTCTCAAGTACTTGAACCATATCCTTTGGTTTAACTACTCATCCATGAACCTATTTATAAAGTGTCATCAAAAAAGATTGCATAAGGTGTTATTTCATGAGACCTGAACAAATTCAGTTGCCGAACCCTTCCATCCTCCTTTTCTGGAAAGTTTTCCTATTGTTTGGTTGAATTGTCTGAGCAGATCCAAAAACCTGTTCCTGTTTCCAGTGTAAAATGTAGTCCAGGGAAAGCTGTCATGGCCACCAAGGAAAAAAAAACTACATTTCCCAACAGCCTTTAGGGCTGAAGGTCTCAGAATACCTGATGAATGAGATCATTCAATAATTGTGTGAGTATTTGCAATTAAGCTGATTTAACTCAGGTATAAAGGCACTCCTGTAGTAGGAGGTGTGTAGGGAGTTGGTGTGTGGTTTGGAAGAAGAAGAAGAAGAAGAAGAAGAAGAAGAAGAAGAAGAAGAAGAAGAAGAAACTTATGGTGTGGTCTGAAACCTTTCTAAAAGGGTTTTTTTGTACAGGGAAACGGCTTAGCTCTCCTGTTTTACTTAGAGATTCATTTGAAGAAGTTTAGTTCAGTTCTCCTGTGTGGAGTTAGGTTTTTCTTTGTTTTGATTTGTCTTTGTGAATAAAAGTGCGCAACCGTGCTTAACTGCAATTTCTGCCTGAGTGTCAGCTTTCTCTGCCGCTGTCTGCCTTGGCCATCGGTCATTCTACCACAATATATACAGTTGTAGTGAAAAGTTTACATACCCCAAAGGAAATTTATAATTTCTAGAAATTTCTCAAAAACATATAATTATAGGAAAAATCTTTTGTAGCAAAAGTTTTGCTTTTGTGGATGAGGGAAAAGAGTTACAAGAAGTAGATTTTTTTTGCAAACCTGATAATGCCATTTTCTCTCTTGAGGATACTGTTAATGGAATTTGCCAATACCCTTTTGTCAGATCCAGAGTTGAGATGTACCTTGCCTGCCCCAGTCAGTCCAGGAGTACATCCACCCGGGGCATGAGGTATGCATCAAACTTGGAAATGGCATTTACCCTCTTAAAGTCAATGCACAACCTCATTGAGCCATCAGGTTTTGTTACTGGCACAACGGGGCTACATCATTCACTACGGGAAGGCTCCACCACACCAAGCTTCAACATACTTTCCGCCTCCTTCCGAATGGTTGCCCCTCAGACTTTCTGGCAACCGGTATGGTCTCTCCCTCACTTGGACATCTGGCATGAGTGATAATAGCAGATAATTCCATCATGTGCAAATCAGAAAACACATCACTATATTTTTGTATTAGTTATTTTACCTCCCTCTGCTGGCCAGACGTTATGTGGTTCCCCATCGGAATGTCTGTTATTGCATCTGGCTTAACCGAGGGCCCGAAATCTACCCCCGGTTCTGATGGGGATATAAAATGAACTTCCTGTTCTACCCACCGTTTGAGGAGACCCAAAGGGACCCTGCCATTTTGCAAATAACTTTGATTCCGATGAGGGAAGCAATAGCAACACTTGATCTCTGGGTCTGAAGGTTTGAATTTTTGCATTTTTGTTGAAGCATTGCTGTTGTCTCTGCTGTGCCACTTTTAGGTTTTCTTTAGCCAATTGTCCAACCAATTTCAGGGGATCTCTTAACTGTAAAATATATTTAACAACAGTTCATTCATACTGCTCTTCCCAACCCTCTCTGACTAGATCAAGGATACAGCAGCTCAAACGGGGATAATCCCGTGGAAGCTTGTAGCACCTCTCGCACAGCGAAGAGTAGGTGGGGAAGCAGTTTAGCCCATTTTTTTAATCCCTTCAACATACCTGACCTGCTCCCGACTGTTTCATAATGTGGGGTCACTTTGTTGTTCCAAACATAAATCCACGCTCCCACAGGTCAGGTATATTCAAAGGCGTCACATTCATTTTCTGCTCACTAGCCTCAGTAACTCCACCCCCAGATTGCACTGTATCTTAATCCTTTGAGCATATCTCAAACTAATGTAAAATTTGGCACAACACTGGAAACTTACATAATGAATTAATTTAACACAACAAAATTATAATAGTATATTTATACATATTATTAGACATTAAGTATAGTTGACTATACTGTCTATACAATATAGGTAAAATTCTGCTCCAGTTCAAATGCTGCTTCTTTTTTTGGTATTTATCTCTTATATTTCTGGGAATCTCCTTTTGACAAACTTGTATTGACTTATATAAACAAATATAGTCACAACTTTTTAACTTTACTACTAATTTTAAATACTGTAATCACTTCAAATGTACTGCTATAAAGCTGCGTGATTTTTTTTGTTTAGTTTTTTGCAATGTAATAGTATATTAAGTTGAAAAAAACACACTAAGAAGGACAAATTCAACAAAAAAAATAACTTAAGGGTTCTAAAAAATGAACATTAATATTCAAAATTAAGACGCAGTACAAAACGCAAAAATCCTGAACTGAAGCTGAACTTTTATTCAAAATTAATCTGACATGAAAGTGACATGAAAAGTTCATCAGATCCTCAAGTTATTTTTTTGTTTTTTTTTCTTTAATCAATTTTCCTTTGCCGCATGGTTGCTGAACAAGCCAAAAAACAGAGTGCTTTTGACAACCAATATCCACCACAGAGATATGCCTGCATTATGATCACTATAGTTTCCAGCTTTGTTGAAACTTAAAATGATTTTCGTTTTCGGAGGCGTAGTTACACAGCGCACGCTTTATTAATATAAAAGAGTTGACTTCATTGCGGAGGTGGCATCCCGTGCTTACAGACCGGGATGTTGACAGTGTGTGTATATATTATGTTTTTTTATTATTATTTGGGGTCCAGAGGCCAGGTTTGTTATAGCGGAAGGTTTGTTATTACAAAGGGCCATTATAGCGAGGGTGTACTGTACATACAAAAAAAAGCCTAATCCCCACCTGCCCCATGTGTGTTTTTTGGCAGTTGGTGAAATGCTAATGATCATAAGTCAGTTTCAAACCATTTTCTAAAAGGGTGTTTAAGACGGTTTATGAATTGAAGTGTCAATAAAAATCCTTTTAGTCAGACATGATTAACTCCAATTTGCACATGTGTAACTCTTAGCCACGTGGTAAACACCCTTCATGAATACAGCCCAACATGTGCATGCATGCATGTGTGTGTGCTTTTGTGTTATTGTCGTGCATTCACAAGAGGCATCATTGCTGTTTTATTTATTATTAATATTGTATTTTTCATTTGCTAGAGATGCATCCAAGTCAGATTTAAACCTGAGATTAAACATTCTTCTTTTTGACACAGGTTCAAATTTGAAGAAAAAGTTTTTGAAAAGAAAGAAAAGAGGAGGCTGGGTGGTCCAGTGGTTAAAGAAAAGGGCTTTTAACCAGGAGGTACCTGGTTCAAATCCCACCTCAGCCACTGACTCATTGTGTGACCCTGAGTAAGTCACTTAACCTCCTTGTGCTCCGTCTTTCGGGTGAGACGTAGTTGTAAGTGACTCTGCAACTGATGCATAGTTCACACACCCTAGTCTCTCTCGACTTACAGAAATTATTTCTGCTAAATAAACTAATAATAATAATAATAATAATAATAATAATAATAATAATAAAGAAAAGTGGCATAATGAAATGTAAAATGTAGCCCAAAGGCATCAAAGTTAGAACTTAAATTGTGGCAAATAAGACTTTGTTAGAAGACCCTAGAGCATAGTGACACCCACTCCGTATGTTATCGCCTTTGCTTTACATTTAGATTACTGATTTTCCCATTTCCTGTTTAAATGACAAACACTTTGCTTTGCTGTATTCCATCATTTATTGTGGTGCTAATGGTAAAGTCAATTTTCCTTCATTAGAAAAGCTCTGACCATACATTTTACCTAATGAAGTGCAGTTAAATCATTAGTCACTACGAATTAACTTGAGGAAAACATGTTGAGGGATTTTAGCAGTGAATTCATTCCTTAGTTCATTTAGGACTTTTTACAAACCGTAGATCTTGCAGTCCATTATTCATTAATGGCAATTATGTTTGTCCTTCAGCTCAACAATAATGATGTTTTCCAAGAATGGAATGCTGCATTTTACAACATACACATTACATAAATATTTGTATGGTGGTGTCATTTCATAACCCTATAGTAGATTCACCCCTAGATATAGATCTGAAATGTACTGTTGAACTCTAATTGTGCAGTGCCACATCCAAATCTTCTACTGTATACTGCTGCTGTTAAAAACATTAGGGATTCAATTCAATAACTTTTAAAAATTTAAATTTAATGTCTACTATTTTGCAAAGGCTGGTATTCACTGTTTTAAAGTAGTATTTAAATATTGTTACCAATTATAGACAATGTTTGTGGTCTTGTCTCTTACAGACACTTACTGTACATCTACATTTTCTGAATATTTAATTTCTCACCTTAACTAATGTCTTTTTTTCCCCCATGAAAAACATGGTGGTTGGAAACATGACCAGCTGTAATTTCTGTCTCCTCATTTTCTATTTACTAGCTCACTGTAGCAGACAGGCAAGCAACTATTGTTACATTTAAAAATAAAATCATTTTAGTGGTTGAAAAAAGGACATTAGTTAGTAAGCCAATTAAATAATAACATAAGCAGAAACAGAGAATGATGGAAAACACAGGTAATAGGATATTAAAGCAGTAAGAAATTACATTTTAAGAAAACAATGGCATAGCATACAATTTTATTTAAATTCATAATAACCAAAATAAATAATAAATATCTCACCTACTGTAACAATAATATTCACAGTGGTGTTAGTATTTCACACATGTCCCTGTTTTACCCGGTTTTTAGGATTTATTTTTTACTATAATTTCACAAAAGGATGCACTTTTGTAACCTTAATGTCTGGAACTTGGTGTAAGGTCTGTAAGTAGATCCTAATTATGTCTGTTCTATATTGACATTTCCTTTCACAAAGTGACATTCACAAATGTGTCTACATTAGAGAAACTTGATGGAACAGCCAACAGGATAACAGGAAAACCTAGGTATTCCATTTACCTTCTTAATGGCCACCAACTGTAAAGGCTAGCTTTAATGATGACAGATGCAGCTAGATAGGTTTCTAAGCAATCAAAAACAGCCTGTAAAGCCATAAAACATTTGTATGGGGACTTGGTAAGGGTCATTACTATTCAGTAAAACCTGCACTCTTGGTTACCGGCTGTTACCAGCCATTGAGTGTCTGAAGGGATTTTTTTTTTGTAAGGTAATGGCAAAGCCACCTTTCAGGTAGGTCATGATCAAGCTGGCTCTTGTATTCAGTTGGAGGGTTGGAAACAAAAACATTCAGACACCCAAAATATGATTTAGTCTCAGTAGTTACTCCTGCAAACTTAGAATAACGGGTGGAGCAACAACCATAAAAATAAAGAAAAACTTTATGGGAGAACCAGTATATCTTCACAGCTAGAAGGATCTGTTGCATGGATGTCATGTTTCTGTACAGACTATTGCCACTATTGAGTTGTCTCAGAGATGTTTAAAAAAATCTTTAAAATGCCCATTCACACAGCAGGACATTGTGCAATCTATGCCATTATAATACCATCATAACCCTTTCACACAGCCAAAGGGTTCATGTGTGTACAACTTTCAAACCTGTCAGTCAAATCATTTTCATGGCAACAGAAACCAAACAAAATCACAAAACAAAATGGCACTGTCGTTTGTCAAAGAAGTGCATTTGGCTGCATTTTGTTTGCTTTTTATTTTCAGTTATATTATACAATGTAACAACCTGTTACGTGTCAAATTGCAGGAGCTTCAGGCACAATGTAGGTCGCGTATCTTATTGCAAAGAAGGTGATACAATATATTTAAAAGAAAGAGAACTGTAGTGTACTGTAAACTTCCCTGTGCTCGCTTTGTCCTCTCTATTAACTATATATATATATATATATATATATATATATATATATATATATATATATATATATATATATATATATACTGTGCAAAAGTTTTAGGCAGGTGTGAAAAATGCTGTAAAGTAAGAATGCTTTCAAAATAGACATGTTAATAGATTATATTTATCAATTAACTAAATGCAAAGTGAGTGAACAGAAGAAAAATCTAAATCAAATCCATATTTGGTGTGACCACCCTTTGCCTTCAAAACAGCATCAAGCATCAATTCTTCTAGGTACACTTGCACACAGTTTTTGAAGGAACTCAGCAGGTAGGTTGGCCCAAATATCTTGGAGAACTAACCACAGTTCTTCTGTGGATTTAGGCAGCCTCAGTTGCTTCTCTCTCTTCATGTAATCCCAGACAGACTCGATGATGTTGAGATCAGGGCTCTGTGGGGGCCATACCATCACTTCCAGGACTCCTTGTTCTTCTTTATGCTGAAGATAGTTCTTAATGACTTTCGCTGTATGTTTGGGGTCGTTGTCATGCTGCAGAAAAAATTTGGGGCCAATCAGATGCCTCCCTGATGGTATTGCATGATGGATAAGTATCTGCCTGTACTTCTCAGCATTGAGGAGACCATTAATTCTGACCAAATCCCCAACTCCATTTGCAGAAATGCAGCCCCAGACTTGCAAGGAACCTCCACCATGCTTCACTGTTGCCTGCAGACACTCATTCGTGTACACTCTCCAGCCCTTCGACGAACAAACTGCCTTCTGCTACAGCCAAATATTTCAAATTTTGACTCATCAGCAGTTCCTGTGTTTTCGTGCATAGTTGAGTCGCTTGGCCTTGTTTCCACGTCGGAGGTATGGCTTCCATGAAGGCCACTTCTGACCAGACTTCTCCGGACAGTAGATGGGTGTACCAGGGTCCCACTGTTTTCTGCCAGTTCTGAGCTGATGGCACTGCTGGACATCTTCCGATTGCGCGGGAAGTAAGCATGATGTGTCTTTCATCTGCTGCAGTAAGTTTCCTTGGTCGACCACTGCGCTCACGGTCCTCAACGCTGTCCGCTTCTTTGTGCTTCTTCAAAAGAGCTTGGACAGCACATCTGGAAACCCCTGTCTGCCTTGAAATTTCTGCCTGGGAGAGACCTTGCTGATGCAGTATAACTACCTTGTGTCTTGTTGCTGTGCTCAGTCTTGCCATGGTGTATGACTTTTGACAGTAAACTGTCTTCAGCAACCTCACCTTGTTAGCTGAGTTTGGCTGTTCCTCACCCAGTTTTATTCCTCCTACACAGCTGTTTCTGTTTCAGTTAATGATTGTGTTTCAACCTACATATTGAATTGATGATCATTAGCACCTGTTTGGTATAATTGTTTAATCATACACCTGACTATATGCCTACAAAATCCCTGACTTTGTGCAAGTGTACCTAGAAGAATTGATGCTGTTTTGAAGGCAAAGGGTTGTCACACCAAATATGGATTTGATTTAGATTTTTCTTCTGTTCACTCACTTTGCATTTAGTTAATTGATAAATATAATCTATTAACATGTCTATTTTGAAAGCATTCTTACTTTACAGCATTTTTTCACACCTGCCTAAAACTTTTGCACAGTACTATATATATATATATATATATATATATATATATATATATATATATATATATATATATATATATATATATATACAGTGCCATGAAAAAGTATTTGCCCCCTGTCTGATTTTCTGCATTTTTTCACATTGTATTTCACATTGAGTCAGATTTTTTTGTGGGTTGTAGTAGTATATAGAGTAAGTCTGAGAGAACAAATGACACCAAAGTTTGGTGCTTCTTTCATTTGTTTGGTGTGCAAGATAATCAAACATGCAATCTTCAGGTGTGAAAAAGTTATTACCCCCCCTAGTTAACTCAACCCAATTAAAGGGATAATTAGGGTCAGCTGTTTGAGTACTTTGGCTAACAACCAGGCCTGATTTGTGCCAGCCCTGCTCAATATAAATCTGACTAACTTTGGCCCTTACCATCAGAGTGAAGTTGTCAGCACACAGGTTCTAGAGACACATCATGCCACGAACAAAAGAAATTCCTGAAGACCTCTGGAAAAAAGTTGTTGATGCCTAAAGGGTTACAAAGCCATTTCTAAGGCTCTGGGGCTCCATCGAACCACAGTCAGAGCCATATTGTCCAAATCGTGAAAGTCTGAGACAGTAGTGAATCTTCCCAGGAGTGGCCGTCCTGCCAAAATCTCTCCAAGAGCAAGGCGTAAAATGGTCCAGGAAGTCACAAAGAACCCTAGAACAACATCCAGGGATCTGCAGGCCTCTCGCCGGCTAAGGTCAGTGTTCATGACTCCACCATCAGAAAGACACTGGGCAAAATGGGATTCATGGCAGAGTAGCAAGGCGGAAACCATTGCTCACTAAGAAGAACATGACTGCTTGTCTCAAGTTTGCCAAAAGCACCTGGATGATCCTCAAGAGTTCTGGAACAATGTTCTATGGACAGATGAGTCAAAAGTGGAACTTTTGGCAGACATGGGCCCTGTTATGTCTGGCTTAAAACCAAACACTGCATTCCACAGTAAAACCTCATACCAACGGTCAAGCATGGTGGTGGTAGTGTCATGGTTTGGGGATGCTTTGCTGCATCAGGACCTGGACGCCTTTGCCATCATTGAAGGAACCATGAATTCTGCTCTGTATCAGATAATTCTACAGGAGAATGTCAGGCCATCCGTCCGTGAGCTGAAGCTGAAGCGCAGCTGGGTCATGCAGCAAGACAATGATCCGAAACACACAAGCAAGTCTACATCAGAATGGTTGAAGAACAAGAAATTTAAAGTTTTGGAATGGCCTAGTCAAAGTCCAGACCTAAACCCCATTGAGATGTTGTGGCAGGACCTGAAACGAGCAGTTCATGCTCAAAAACCCACAAATGTCACTGAGTTGAAGCAGTTCTGCATGGAGGAGTGGGCCAAAATTCCTCCATGGCGCTGTGAGAGACTAATCAATAACTACAGGAAGCGTTTGGTTGCAGTTATTGCTGCTAAAGGTGGCATAACCAGTTATGAGTCTAAGGGGGGCGATTACTTTTTCACACGGGCATTGGGTGTTGCATAACTTTCTTTAACAAATAAATGAAATATGTATCAAATTTTTGTGTTATTTGTTCACTCATGGTCCCTTTTATCTAATATTAGGTTTTGGTTGAAGATCTGATAACATTCAGTGTCAAAAATATACAAAAATGCAGAAAATCAGACAGGGGGCAAATACTTTTTCACGGCACTGTATATATACTGAATATATGGAACATTTAAATAGAAATATTTATGTGGGGAAGCATTATTAATATTGGTTTCATTCAGCCGTCTGATACTAACTGCAGTGTACTAAAAGTTGCAGGCTTGTCAACCATCAAAAGAAAAAGTTCTACCAATTGCATATACTGTCAACAGCTACAAAAAAAAATGCATGCCTGTTGGAGTTGAGCTTTGATCACGGGTTGCATCTTCATCAGTGACTTTGCTACCAGATATGCTGCTACCATCAGCTTTACATTCTTCAGCAACATAGTTGATTGCATTTGCCAACTGTTCTTCGGTAGATGGTGAAGTGGGACCTGAGAGCTGTTGTGTCTGTTGTTCGTTTTGAGTTTCCTCTGGATTCACGAGTAGTCCCCCGATCACATTAAGTGGATTTGCGCAAGGTCTGTGCCCCCAAATTCTGCTGCACAGTTCAAAGTGCTGCATCGGTTTAGGAGCTCTGCCACTGCCTAGAATTGTTAATTCTTTCCTTAACTTCTTCCAGACTCCAATTACTACCTTGTTCTTGATCAGCCATTATATTTGGAAAAAATGAAAGCGTGTAACACCGACGACAAAAAGATCCAACAAGTCCGGTATACAGTCATGTGGGATGTTGACTATAGCGCTTCAGTACTGGTGTGTAGTGTTAGAAAGTGGTACATCGTCAGAATGTGGTACACGTACCAAAGCTTGACCTGTGTAATGTCTGAAAGTGGTACGCTGTCACATTTTGGTACAGGTGCAATCAATTGCGATCTGATGGGTGTTTTCCTATTGTCAAACAGATGTACATTTACCATTAATTATACTTTTTTTTTGCAAACTTAAACTGGAAACAGACAATCAATTTCTCTAAAAAGAATAAACAATTCACAACGAACAAGACAAAAAAAGTCCACCGCAAAGTTACACAAGTGAACAAGTGTATTGTATATTATAAAAGTTGCATACTATTTTATTAATGGTGGAAAAATATGATACATTACATTAAAAACAATGTAAAAGACTGGAAAAATATGATAAATTAAATTTAAAAGATGTAAAAGACCAAAGACAGCATAACATACCAGATTTGAATGGGCGCTTCCCTGCTTTCTTAATGGAAGTTGTTTAGGCATAAGCAAGTGTGTGCAGTTAAAATGGTTTAGTGCCGTCTCTGAACCACCTCGAGGTATAAAATATGACGGCTCTGTGACGGTATAGGCAATTCACACAAACCAAAATGCAGCATCAGTGCCGGTTCTGAGCCATCATAACTCGTCTGTGTGAAAGGGCTACTAGACACTCTAAAGCCCTTTTCACACAGCAGCAAGGTTAGTATAGTATAGTTTAAAAATGATCATCCACCAGTACGCATGCGTTATTTCAATGAGCGGATTTCCACTCTGATATTAAAGTGGGTGAAGCAGTGGTCTGGCGATTCTGCCTATGGAGAGTGCTCTGTGCTGCTCGTAAACTGCAGTTTTCAACTAGTTGTATAATTTAATAATAATAAGTGAAGCACAATCATTCTGCATTTTTTAGAAGTATAAATGTTCCAGTAAACATACCTTATAATCATAATACTTTGACTGTTTTTGTTTTATTTATTAGGCAGCATTTTAGTAACAGTGATAGTAGCTGGTTGAATTTGTTTTTGGTGATTGACAGAATACATAAAGAATATTTTTATGTTGGTTTTAATAAAAAATATGTATCATTGTCAGTTAGTATAGTTTTATATTGAATTAATGTTTTTGATATTGTAAACATTTTAAATGCCAATCATAATTATGCTGAGATGGGAAGTAAATGGTAACGCGATAAACAGTACAAGGTACATGCACGCTCTGTTTTTTATTTTATATACAAACTTATATTATAACCGCACCCACCCCCACCCCCAACCCCAACCCCAACCCCAACCCCCAACCCCCAAACAAAGCAAACAAACCCCCTCATACTGCACATTCACAAGAATGACTTGCTCAGGGTCACATAATTAGTCAGTCAGTGGCAGAGGTAGGCATAGGCGGCGAGTTATTTGTTCACTGTGCTGCACATTCCCTTAATCTTGCCATGCAGGATGCCCTACAAAATATCCCAGTGTGTCGTAATTGTTTTTCGATGGTGAAAGATCTCATTAATGCCACCAGGGAGTCACCAAAGCATATGGCATTATTCAAAGAGTTTCCGAGTGAAGGGGAGCTTTCTTTACGCCCACTGTGCCCAACAAGATGGACACTGAGGATCAGCAGCATAAAGTTGAAATTGGGCAGAGGTTTTCATCACAAAGCTTCACATTTGCAGTGAAATTGAAGAAGCATATACTGTAACTGATGCAGTAAATGGCTTAAAACAGGATATCGCCCCTATCAGTGAAGCTTTCCAAGGTGATATTAACATGGAAAGGCTATCTCTTCACTTAGAAAAGCTGGGTGATATTTGCAAATCAAGAAATTGCCTGTTTAATTTGGTGAGCGAAGTGAAGCAATTTCTGAAGGAAAACAAAGGTTTGAGTGACATCTTTTCAGAAGTTATTATTCTCTTCAAATTGTTCTACACAATTCCGACTACGAAGACTAAAATACTATTTGCGAACCACAGTGGGCCAAGAACGTCTGCACATTCAAAAGAACCTTACTGTTGAATTGGACATTGCGAGTCCCCTGGATGATTTCATTTCAAGAACCGAACAACGCCGAAAAGTGTTTGCTGCCTCGTGAATGGTAAGTGTGAATTTGTATTACTTCTATACATGCTTTGTTAATGTGCTTTATAATATTAGTGTCTGTCTTGGAGTTTTAATTTTCTGTCTATGCTAGTTAAATTATTTTGGTGTACACTTTTGAGCTGTACCGTGGCCTGCCCATATGAGCAATGTATGTAATGGTAGTATTTTAAAATATTCTTTATAGTTTTATAACAAAAGTTACACACGGCCTAAGGTTTACATGCAGTCAAACATTATTATACCTTTGTTATTTATTGCTTTTATTCTTATGCTTTGTTTATGGGGCTATAATTGAAATTCATTATTGTCTACTATATCATTTATTTAGTTTTCTGGCTGTGTTGTTGATTTAAAATGATTCTGAAGTATTGTTTACACTCCTTGCTCTTTTGAAATGAAATGCTGGATTAATCATTTAAAGTTTAAATGTGTTTGGGCAGCCAGAGCAGCAACACAGAGAACACTGTCAGTTTATCTGGAAACAATTAGAACATCGCAAAAGTAGGGGCTACTTTTTTGGTTTTAATTTTAGGGAGTATTTGCTTTTGTGGGCTATGGATCCATCAGCATTTGGTTGCTACTGTATTCAGCAGAGCTTTGTCATGTATCCCCTAATATACCATTGTATAGGACAATGTACCCAGTATGTCATACGTAAGCAATAATATATACTATATATAAAATAAAATAGATAGTCTAAGTTCAAAGTACAAAGTCTAAGTACAAACACCATACATTTTTCTTATGGTAGTGGTTTTTGCAATATAGAAAAACTATTAAATGTTTTACTGTTTCCAATCCATCCATACATTATTTTTCTTTTTTTTTTTTTAAATATCGGACTGCAAGTACAGGGGGTGGGACTCTGACTAGTGCTGGGCACCACCAAAAATTATACAAACCCAGCGCCTACGGAGGTGAGATTTGAACTGGTGACGTTCTGGTATAATACGCTACTTTTTTATTAAGTCATAAGTAAGTACATTTTATAATTTTTTTCTGAAGAAACGTGCCCAGCTCTGTTTATAACTTTGCTGAATATGAATATGTGTGTTTCTGAAGAGATTCCCAAATTTCCCAATATTTCTAAGAGTCATAGGGGGTATGCAGGACGACTCAGAAAAGCAAAAATAAAAAATGAAATTAAAAGAAAATAATGATCTTGAATTGATTGTTTTTTTGAAGGGTATTATATATTGGCACTAAACCACTGTGTATACATATTTCAATTTTGTTCAGTTTACAGTCTGAATATACTTTCAAAATTATCATCCAGCTTGTAACAGGGTGGAAAGTGGGGCAATGCAAATGACTCACACAATGCAGTAGTACTCCCAAAAAAAGGCTGTGTTTATTTTAATATTTACAAACAAAAACAGAAGCCGCCCCTACACCAGCAGTGGTATAGGGGGGTTTGAAAAACACAGTGGGTTGCAGTCCCAAACTAAAATAACATTCCAATAACCACAGTCCTCCGTGCACGAAACTGTGCTCTGTGATCCAAGGGAAAGTGATTTGAGTGTCCGTGTGTTGCTGCGCTGTGCCTATGGAAGGTCATCTGGGTCAAAAAACGTGTTATTTAGTATGCGTTTCAAAAATGTACTACACCTTCTAATTTGACTTTAGTATGTGTTGTAATTCTAATACTATGCGTACTAATTTGGCCAATCAGATTGTTGAAAATGAAATGAGAACCAATGAATTCAAAGAAATTAATATGTGTAATAAATTATCCAATTAAAAGTCACCTTACATCTGCCATTCCCCTCCAATTCATGGCAGTATATGGACTTAGCATTGGGTAAAGTGTAGTGAAAGATGGATAGACCCTGAACCTCCGAGACGAGCATCAACCAGTGGATTCAGAGCCTTAAAAATCGCTTTAATTCAGTGGTAACCCCACTGTAACTAATATTAAATGTATTATTAATTGTGTTTTAATTAAATTATACCAAATCACATTTTTATTTACAATAAAGGGAAAACATAATACATGTTTTCAATATAAGCATTTGGGAGACACAGTGTTTGTTCCCTTCATTGTAAATAAAAACGTGATTTAGTATAATTTAATTAAAACACTAATAAATTAATCATGGTTGTAGCAGCAGAAAAATATATATATATCAATTTTATATATACATCTTTATCAATTATTCACATTTTTGTGTACCTACTTTACTTTTTTTTAATAGAGAGAATGTATGCATGTCTCCAGTCATATGTGTTTTTCACGATCACATCGCCTTCTAGCCAAAATTGTGCCATAGCCTTCAGAAAAACATCAGAAAAAAAATCACAAATTGTGCGTACCTTGCTGCGATTTCATCGGGCAGTATGTGATTCCTGCTCACAAAGATTTTTTTTGCGACGTGACCTCCTTCATTAAGATGTGATGGTTGCATCGGGCAGTGCGTTCCGGGCTTAAGTCTTGATTTTTTTTTTTAAGCCTGTTTCATGTCTGAAATTTAAAAAAAAAAATTCTCGAAGGTGATTGGCTACTCTTGTAATTATGCTGCATGCCTATAAAATGACCAGCCACCACGTAGGTACTACTGTAAAATGACCAGCTACTATGCAGAAAATGCGTAATTAATTTACATTTATTTAGAACACGTAGTATTTTATGTATCCTGATTGGTCCAAATGAATACCTGTACTAGGTATGCGTTTTTGACCCGGAGGGCCTTCCATACTGTGCAGTGAAGCTGTGAGTCGAGACATGAGCTGGCTCTGTGGCTGCAGCTCCCGATCTCCTCCGCTACTCCTCTGTGAACACACAAAAACAACAAAAACACGCTCTGGCTGAATGTGGAATCTCAGAGTAAGGGGCCATACTCACGTAGCTGCGTCCACTTTGTACTACCCAACTCCTCCCTGCAATCAGCCCAGCACTGGTTTCTTCAATTGCTGCCTGCCCCATAGCCGATCGCAAGGGATTCGTTTCGTGTACATACAGCTACGCGCTTCAGCCAAGATGGCCGACTTCCGGTTTCTGCCTTCTATCAAGTGGACCCGTCTACAGGGAAGCATACCGCTCACCTTACACAGTGCCCTTTCTGGTTGGGAGGGAGATTTACAGCTTAGATTCTTTCTCTCCTTGTCACACACCTGTACACATGCGTGATTTCAATTGAGTGTGTTTGCACTCTGACATTACGCAATTGCATTTTAGAAACACAAATAGCAGCTGGTTGAATTGTTTTTGGTATGAGATACATCCAGATTATCCTGTGTATCATTTCTTGAGACAAAAAAATTGATACATTTCTTACTTACAAAAGAAAAACGAAGGAAGAAAACACAACAGTCTACAGAAAGTACAAAGCAACAGAAAGTTATACCGAGTCATTTTTATGTTGGCTTTAATAAAAAGTGTATCATTATTATAGTTATTATAGTTATTATAGTTTTATCTTGAGGTACATTTTTTTTTGATTTTGTAAACATTTTAAGTTTCACACTTAATTATGCTGAGATGAGAAGCAAACCCTTACGGAAATAAAATATATTGCAATATATTAGAAAAATATGTGGGCATATCATTCAATATAATGTAAAATATATTCAGTTCAAAATATATTTTCCTAAATTACATCTGAAATATAATTAAGAATATATTTCCATTAATATATTTTACCAAATATATTTTCAATTTTTATAAGATATATTACATTTTATATTGCATCGTAGTGAAATGTCTGGGTCTCTAACTCTGGAGGGCTGTATTGTCTTTCAGTTATTTTTCCCCAGACCATTCACTTATTTAGCTTGTCTAATTATGTGACTGGACAAAGTTAATACATTACCTCAAAATGTTTCATAGGTAACTGTACCTTAAATCCTGTTTATTTTAAATTAACGGAATACCTTAATGTTTAAATACATCCAATTAGGCCAATATAACAATCAACTGTGAGCTTTATTTAGAATGAAAACTAGAAGAGCACGTGTCCCTTTGAATAGAATGCACCCAATCTTTGGGTTACATATGGGGTTTTAAAGACTTACATAAATGTAACAAACAAAGCAATTGACAGTATAGTTTGTATTGTATTATCATGCAAATGAACATTTCATTAACATTTCAGCTTGCAATGAGGTATTTAAAACACTTAAGTATATTCTGCAAATATATCAATACTTATATACACTTTTCTGTTTATACTGTATTAATATTTAACCTTCTTTGTACACATTTCAAAATAACATCTATTTGAAAATGTCCCTAGACTTCAACGTTTAGCTCATATCCACAAACCTATGGCCGGAGAGTGCCCTTGCTGTAACTACATCCCTGCTTAGAATACAGCCTGTTCAGAACATGCATCCACTGGTAGAACATCTGGTGTGTACACCCTTGATACATTTCCATTACTTCATCATTACACACTATGACTCTGTGTAGCTTTACCTGATCCATTACATTTTTTCAAAACATAAGCAAGAATAAACAAAAAAACTCTGTCCGACTGTTATTTGGCTTCCATCAAACAATTCTTAATCACTATTAGGGATCTCTGTTTCACTGGAAAATTCCACATTGCTATCATTCAACCCATATTACTCATTACAAATGGTATTATCTATCCACTATAATACATCCACCACATTCACTGCTGCTTTCCTGTAAAGTAACCTCTTTGTCACTATTATGACACAAAACATTAGAACAGTCCATGTCTTCTGCATTTTCGAAACAACAGATTGACATATGATTGCCCTTCAAGTTCAATTTCAGAATTCTGAAGTTCTGTTGTGTCTAATTGATTAGATTGTGGTACATTTTCTTTTCTTGAACATTCCCTACTGCCAGCACCTTCATCTCTCTAAAATGTAATAAAATGGTACAATAATTAAAAACAATACAATCTTTCGGTAACATATTTATCTAACCAACATATTTCCCATGACAGCCAATTGTAAAAACAGGGGTCAGCTGCACGAGCATGTGATATCTGTTAAAATTAAGAAAAAAAAATCCTGAAAAACATTTTCAAAACTATTCATTATCCATAGTTCACATACTGGTGCTGTATACATCAGTTTTACAAATACCAGATTAACTTTGTTGAAAAAAAAAACCATACCTGTGTGTTTTCCTGTCTCAGCTTAGTCTCTATGTGTCTGAAAATATATATTTAAAATGAAGTAAAGATTAGTTTTAAACAGTCATGTGAAATTACAGTATGTATATGCATTTATTTTCTATGAAGTAAAATATGTGAAAATAAAAAAGAAACAGTTTTTTCACTCGAGCTCATAATAATAATAATAATAATAATAATAATAATAATAATAGAAAAGCATTGATTGTGCTCTATATTAATGAAAATGTAACCAATAAAACTACAAATGTCTGAAGTATTCGTTAATGTCAAAAATAGGTTTGCTGTTTTAAACCATATAGAATAATTCAGTACTTTAGGATGCATTATTTAATTTCGTTCAAAAATGTTTTGAGGTGTCCTGCGTGTTGCAAATAAACTAACGGGATTAATAATTGCACATAACAGAGTATTTTAAAATACTGTTGCCAGCTCGTGTTCTTGAAATAATAAGAGTGAATTTAGTACCGATCACACATTAAACTCGTGCTCTACGCCTTTTACTTATGTATTTGTAATTTTTAAAAAAAATAAAATAAGATCACGCTTTCAATATTATACAAACTTTTGTCTCCATGATCTTTGTGTTCTGACTGGTATTTCCTTGGAAGCTCCAACGAAAACGTATGTCCTCCTTCTTTTTCTGCTATAAAAAGTTTCATAATACAACTTTAAACACATAGCGTATGTCAAAAAAATTGTATTTTGTAATCTATCAATATACAGTGCCTTGCAAAAGTATTCAGACCCCTGACCAATTCTCTCATATTACTGAATTATGAATGGTACTTTGAAATTTCGTTCTGTTTGATATTTTATTTTAAAACACTGAAACTCAAAATCAATTATTGTAAGGTGACATTGGTTTTATGTTGGGAAATATTTTTAAGAAAAATAAAAAACTGAAATATCTTGCTTGCATAAGTATTCAACCCCCACACATTAATATTTAGCAGAGCCACCTTTCGCTGCAATAACAACTTTAAGTCTTTTGCGGTAAGTATGTACCATCTTTGCACACAGTGTCGGAGTGATTTTGGCCCATTCTTCTTGGCAGATTTGCTCCAGGTTGTTCAGGTTGGTTGGACGACGCTTGTGGACTGCAATTTTCAAATAGTGCCACAGATTCTCAATGGAATTCAGATCAGGATTTTGGCTGGGCCACTGTAGGACATTCACCTTTTTGTTCTTGAGCCACTCCAATGTTGCTTTGGCCTTGTGCGTGGGATCATTGTCCTGCTGAAAGGTGAATTTCCTCTCAAGCTTCAGTTTTTTAGCGGACTGAAGCAGGTTCTCTTGCAGTATTTCCCTGTATTTTGCTCCATCCATTCTTCCTTCAATTTCAACAAGATGCCCAGTCCCTGCTGATGAGAAGCATCCCCGCAGCATGATGCTGCCACCACCATACTTCACTGTAGGGATGGTGTGTCTTGAGGCATGGGCAGTGTTAGGTTTGCACCACACATAGCGCTTTGGCCAAAAAGCTCTATCTTGGTCTCATCTGACCACAAAACCTTTTCCCACATTGCAGCTGGGTCACTCTCATGCTTTCTGGCAAACTCCACACGTGCTTTCAGATGGTACTTTTTGAGTAACGGCTTCTTTCTTGCCACCCTCCCATACAGGCCAGTGTTATGCAGAGCTCTTGATATGGTTGACTTGTGCACCATTACTCCACTCCCAGCCACTGAACTCTGTAGCTCCTTCAAAGTGATTGTTGGCCTCTCCGTGGCTTCTCTGTCTCTCTCTGGCTCTCCTTCTTGTTTGAGCGTTCACTTAGTGTTAAATTTGTTTTCCCAGACAAGGAAAAAGAACTCAGAAGTCTAGAAATAAAAATGAGTAGGACCGAGTCATCACGTGCCGCAAAAAGGAAGATCAAAAGGTCGAAGTGGCTGGAATCCAGTTCAGAACACTCTAATGACGAACTCTCTTTTTAAGTGCTAAAAAGGTCAAATTATTTTCACATTACACATTTTAAGTTAAAGCGTTGTTTGTATGATAATACATTTAGATGAAAGAATGCAGACTGGAGAAAAATCTGCATTGTTCAATGATTTTTCATTAGTTTCATGTTAAGATGTTTAATTACTGTTATTGCAGAAAACCAAAGACAAATTTGTTGAAGAAGCTAGTAGAAAAGAGGCAGAACAAATAATTTCACTAAAAAGGAAGGTCCGAAACAAATCCGTGGAGAAGAGAGTCCAGTGTGAGGAAGAATCCAATGATGGCCTCTCTTTCAGAACTCAAATGGTGAACTAACTGATTGTTTTATTAAAGTTGAAGTGTTTTAAAGGTGATAATAGTGTACTTGAGTAATGTGGGTTATGTTTAGATGAAATGTAAATGACCAGACACAAACTGTAATTCTATTTTTTATGTAGCTGTGTACAATAACCTATCCTTTTTTGTGATATGTTTTAAATATGTGTGTTATAGAAAACCAAATACAAATCTGGAGAAGCTAGAAACAAATTGACAAATAGCTGAAACAAAAAGGAAGGCCCAATACAAATCAGTACATAGATAACAAACTATTAATACATAATATTGATATTATAAATATAATTATTGGTAAATACCAATTTTTGATTAATTTGTCGTTACTAAAAGTGTGTTGACCACAAACAGCCGTTAGTGTAAGACTGACTTAACTATTTTGTTAGTTCCTGTGATAGGATTTCTTAATTCGTTTTTTTATTTTTTTTTATTGATGATGCTTGTTAAGTCCAAAAAAAAACAACAGCAAGAAGATGAAAGAAATGATGCAGAAAGATCATATGTAACAAAAAGGGAGGCCAAAACCCAACTGGTACACAAGGAGAGCAGAGGCCAGCATGAAGATGATGTTAATAGCACTGATGATGACTCAAGTGTAATCTCTGAGCCAGATCACAGCTATAAAATTGAAATGCTTCACAGAAAAATATTCAGCCTTGAGTCCAATGTTAGGGTTCTGGAGGCAAAAAAAAACAGATGAATAAGTAACATGATGACTTTTTGTAATAGGGTTGTCACATGGTACAATAATTCATTGAGTTTTCTAAAGATTGCCCCTTAAAACAAATGAAAAGGTATACCGAGTATTAGAACTTTGGTAAATCGGTACTGTTGCTTTATTATTAGCAGATAGCATAACTGTCAATTAATTTGTATGTGTATTTATATTGCTTATTTTAAATTCCTATTCTGTTAATATGTGATGTTTTATTAATACAATAGGAATGTATTAATTGATCTCAGTGTAATGACAATGTGTTATAGCAACATATCATTATAATTGATTAGTTGATCTTTGAAAACAAAAGTGCTATTAACCTTTAAATGATAATGTAAAGTAGAAATGCTTACAGTTGACCTGTAGTGTTCTTTGGTACATCTGTACCCAATGTTTGTATTTGTATTTATTTATTTATTTTATTCTGAGACCTAATTATTTTTAAACCTCTTCAATTATTTTAAGTTCCTAAAAAGTTTAAGATTTTAGGTAACCTGGAAAATATATATTTGCAAAAAGTTTCCAAGTTTAGAGTGCAATATAATTTAAATGGTCTAAGTAAACAAATTATTACTCTAGTTATGGTTTCAACATAGAACTTCAGATCTCAGTTGGAACAAAACCATTTGACACTAGCATCACAAGGAACAAATCTAGTAAGTGCTGAACTATGTGTTCCCGTATTCATCATCCAATAATATATTTTATATTCTAACTTCTCAGAAATTCCAATAGTGCTCAAACTACTCAGAAAGGTTGAATCAGAATCGCAGCATCGCAGTTTTTCACCAAGCCTGATGACATGGTAAATTGCACTTTCTGTTGTAGAATGTTAAATTAGGGTTTGATAAAATAACATCTGGGGTTACTATTTTAAGTGACTTGTAATTGTCATAGTGTTCATGGTGTTGATATTATGTAATTGTAATTCATATAATTCAATTAGAGTTGTTATTACTTAGTGTTCCATGCATATTTTCAGAATGTTCTAAGTTGATAAAACTTGAATCACTAAATCCAAAAACCTATAAACTAGTTACAACAGCAATACTTTTTCATATTTGTAATGTAATTACTGCAGCAATATTATAAAGGATCACAATTATCATGTTGGTCATTCAGCTGACAATGTTGCTTTAATTGTATTTTTGAATAAAAATACAATAATGTTATTCTGCTTTGCCTTTAGTGGTTTTATTTATTTATTTATTTATTTATTTATTTATTTATTTATTTATTAGGTGGAAATAGTTCCTGGTAGCAGAGTCACTGTGTCAAAGACCACTTGGGTATGTGCTGAAGCACAAACCTCAAGCAGTTATTTTGCTCGGACACTGTTGCTTGGGCTGTTTCCAACTAACATCTTGATAAATTCCAATTTAACTGGAAGTTCCAGTAAACTCCATAGCAGCACTGAGAGACGAAAAGCTTTGGACCAAAAAAAGTTGAATGCTATTATTGGTAAGCAAATGTTATGATCTTCATCTGGAATCTGTTACAGTTGTAATTGAATATTATATGATACACTCTCATTATTGTAATTATACTATGCAAGTAATACGGTTGAACAAATACAGTTCAATAGCACATACATTCTGATGAAGATAGCATGTCTATAAAACATTAGCTTTTTTTCAGTGATTGTCTGGGAACCAAATAAGCCCAGATAAAGTGCGAAGTTTTGAATGGGTGAGTGCAAGTGTAGTTTTTCAGTGTTTTTTTTTTTTACTTATTATTTAATTTATCGGTCACCGTGAACCCTGGGAACTTGGTTTCTGTTAACAATATAATTTACTTTCTACTAATTTCTGTTCACAGATGCAACAAGGAGGAAATTTCCTGGCACTAAACGAGGGGATATTGGGAAGACTATAAACGGAAAAATCAACGAGCTTCGTTACCAGCTGAAGAAGGACACTAGACCTGCAACCGAAAACAGTGTTAACTCTGTCTAGTCTAAGCACTTGGATTTTTGTGTTTTGCTTTGCTTTTAATATTTTCTTGTTCCTTTAGCAGTTTGTTATATACCTAGTGGGTGATTTAGTCAGAAGAATTAAGCATTTAATAAGTGGAAATTTCAGGGATGAAAATATTTTTCAGTTGGATTGGGACTCACATTAATAAGGACAACACTGCCACTTTTCTGATCTCCATGTTTATTATATCTTTATTCACCACTCTTCTACAGCACAACCTCCTTTACAAAAATAAGATTAGTAGGGCATAGCTGAAATAATTGCTAATAATATTGCTTGTTGCTGACCTTGCTTTTTGGTTTACTGCTTTCATGATGAAGTAGAAACGATGCAAGACTTTACCAAGGGGATTCGTAAAGCGTTTTGCTTCAGAGCAAATGCTGCTCCTAATTTTCTAAAATTGACTTTCTGCATTTAAAAGTTAAAATCTTATAAGACAGAGGCTAAAAGTCTATATAAGTCTATGATTATGCAAATTGTCATTAAAAAGAAAAACATGTTAATGAAAATGTGTTTATTGTAAACATTTTTGGAAATAAATTTGAAAAGACTACTTGTGGATGCCTACCATTTGAATCCTTCCATTAATTGTTTGGCATTTTACTTAATTCTATTCTCTGTATCTTGCTGCAAACAATCTCATGGTGTATCTCTAGATGTACTATATGTGGTTCACTTAAACATCAGATACATGTTTAAATAGAAAACCTGTGTGTGTGTAGGCATGTATTACTATCAATGTGGGGACAAAATTTGATAAAATGTCCCCACAAAGATAGTAACTCCTGAAAAAACAACATTGTTGGGACGTCCCCACTTTGTAAAACACCTTTTAAAGAACAAAATATGCCTTCAAAAAGAAACATAAAAGTGCCAAAATAATTCATTTGTTGTCGACTTTCACCCTGTGTGGAATTTTATCTGACTGGAGTTAGAAATAGTAAATACAAGTATAGTGAGAGTCAATGAGAAGTCCCCACAAATATAGTAATACAAACATGTACAAGATTCCTAATGCCTAACATATTTTAAATATATTTTGTTACACATAATTAAGTTAAATACTATATTCATTAATATATTTATAATATATTTGTTGGATATATTACTCATACATTTCAAATATATTGGCAATATATTACTGTTTAAAAGGACTATCAGTATATTCTCATATTTAATATATATTTTTAATTATATTTTCAAAAATATATTAACACTATATTTATATTTTCAAAAATATATTTCAATATATTAAATCGGCAATGATTTAATATAGTATATTTCAAGATATTATAATATATTTTCCAGGAACATATGACAGTATATTGTAACACATATTTTAAAATATATATTTTCTTCCATTAATATATTTTGAAAAATATATTCTGCATATATTTCATTTCCGTAAGGGAACGGTAATGTGATAAACATTTACAGTGCAGACTAGTTTGGATTATTTATAATAACTTTGCTGAATAGAAAGCGAATATGTGTGTTTCCAAACATATTCCCAAATACTGTCTTTTGATTCTATGCATCCAAAGACTTGTAATTTAAAGTTTTAAGAATCACTGTTTGTTTTTCTGTCCTAAACCAGCAGTTTGTCAGCTCCAAACTGTTGTGACATATATTATATATTAAATAAACATGGAAAAATATGAATCAGATTATTCTGGCGTTTATTGTAATTGTGGTACCATTCTGTAGAGCGAAACCCGTAAAGGTGTACTTGAGCTGAAACCTCCAGACAGAAGGGGTACAGTTTAAAAAAAAGGCTGAAAACAAAAAAGGGTATCTGTCCAATAGCATTTTACATAAAAAAACACACAGAAATTTGGCATAAGAGGAAGAGTATATGCTCATAAGTTTTACAATTTCTTAAATTATTAAGTTCTGTACTTTAAATTATTTGTGCTTAACTCAATTATCATTAGTTACATATGCAAGAATAGCTTCAGGATATGGTGATTTTCCAGGCACCCCGGTGAAAATAAAATCTATGATTACATAATTTGACAGGTTTTGTAATGGGGTACATTTTGACAGATTTCTGATTTGAAACATGTGGTAAGAGATTAAAATTTGGGCTCAATAATGGCATATCAGAAATGGTGAAATTCTGTCTCCCAGTAAATGGCTTTATCAGTGTAGTGAAAATTGATACAGCAGATGTTTAAAGTACCATTCCCGAATGCAAAACTTGATGAATTTTTGGTATCCTGGTGTTTTCAGTTCTGAGAAACTGACTGGAATCTTTGCAGGGAGCACAACAAGTAAGTTTGTCATTTAAGCTAAAATGAGTCAAACAATGAACCATCATACTAGAGACAGTAAAATAACCAAAACACAACAGCAGAATGCATGTATTGCTCAGGCCCAGGAATTCAGAGTTGACACAAACCTGCTTTTGCTGTAATACCATAGCTTCAGTGTTGGGCACGTTACTGAAAAAAAAGTTACTTATTATTCGTTTCTTCAGGAAAAAGTAATAATAGTTTCCTTACTTATTACTTATAATTAGGGGTGCAACAATTAATCGATACATCAATTACTGATCATCTGTCCTTAAATTTCCAGAGCTTCGATTACACATTGGTGAATCAATGCATCAAATTAGAACCCAGTTTGAAGTCTCCTGTTGCCGGTTTGCATTAAAACGTTGAGCGTGTGAGAGTGTGCTTCTTTTAATGCTAGTACGGTAGATTAGCGCGTTGCTAGGATACACACTTTAGGCCTCTATGTTCGCATTGCACAAGCCAAATCAGAAGTAGTTTATAGATTGTATTCACGTTTTTTTTATTTAAAAATTAAGGCAAATCTACCGATGACCTTCTGTTTCAAAGCATGTTATGTTTGGATTATATGGCAATATTATATAAAACGATGAATTTAGTACGATAGTTCAATTACTCAGCATATTCTTTTCTGTTCTTAAAAACTGAAGACTATTTTGTTTTTTATAATCGGAAGTGTTCTAATTTGAATTTAAGTTTGATAAAAAAAAAAAGTTGTTTATTTTTAAAATAAAACATCAGCGCATCAATTTATCGTTGTTTAATGCCTATACGATAATCGAATACGAAATTAGGGTGCCAATTTCACCACTACTTATAATGTATAGGATATTGCAAATAGTAAATTGTAATCATTAAAATACATGTGACTTTGCGGCAGTATCTTTCCAATTAATACATAAAGGAGTGAAAATTTAAAAAAAAAATCAACTGCAGTTACATAAAAGATTTTTTTATAAGAGAATAGCGAGCATTAGTTGGAAAAAACTGACAATGTATATGTAACAGGTGGGACCGTGTGCCTTACATTCAATTGAATGATTGTCTTTTGATTAGCGCATTTTCTTCTATAAAAGCGAGCTATGACACAGGCCCAAGAGTATCTAGCTGCAGAACGAAGGCTGGCACAGTGTAGCTCTCGCAGGGAGCTCACATAGGGTAGTGCAGTGTGCGCAATTTACGTCATGCTTCATTCACTCTCAACATCCCTACCACATGACCAAAAACAGGATGTGGGAGGGGGAGAACACTGAATATATTGATTAACCTGTGAGAATTAATTGTTGATCCACGGTCAACACTCCATGAACCTTAGGTTTAAGGTTAGGTTATTGTTGTGTTTATTAAAGTTACAGCCAATACCCCATGATTAGGGTTAGGTGTATTGTTATGAAATAGTACCTATATTCATCACCCTTATCATGTGATGGGTCTGTAGCATATAATGATGACATCTATTACGTGTTGCGCACGCAGCACTACCCTGTGTGAGCTGCCTGTGAGAGCTACGCTGTGCGAGTCTGCGTTCTGCAGCAATACCCCTCTCCACATGTACGGTTTTTGGGATGGAACTGCATAACAGTCTTGAGTTTTGATTGTCCTTGTCTGTCGGAAGAATATGATGTCAACATGAATGTGAAAGCTTGGAGGCATTTTAACTTTGTGATCGGAGAGGGAGAGATAGACATGCTTTCCAGAACCCAGGGGCATAGGTAGGTTGGAGTGGGCCACCGTGCAGAATTTCTGATATACAAGGGCTGTAACACAAAGTGGTCATATCCATGCACATATATGGTCATTTTAATACGACGCAACAGGGTTAAAACCAAAGTTACTAGCGGTAGGATACTTGGCAGTTTTATTTTATTTACTGAGTATTTTGAACAGAAAAATTAAAAAAATATTCACATATTTTACTTGTCCCTTTTGAAGTGCGAGTGGGCCCCAAAGGCTTGTAGGCCCTGGAGCAGCTGCACCACCTGCACTTATGATAGCTATGCCTATGCCAGAACCTTTAAATTAAAATATAATATGGTATTTTGCTCTACTAAGATAACAAACTATGGGTGATTATTACTTGATATAAATTGTCATGTTATGCACGAAAGTAAGAATTGGCTTTCTGTGGTGATGTACTTTTTTCTTTCAAACAGCACATATCTTTAATCGTTCGCATGATTTACTTTAATTGGAAATATATATCCAGCCCACTATTACAGTTTTGTTACAGGATACATTAATTTATCTCTAATGTAATTTAATCATAGTTTTACATATAAACTGCCCTGTTCTCAGTCCCAGATTCTGGGCTGCTTTGCTTTTCACACCCACTGAGTCTGCCATTTACCGTGGAGTTTTTACAATCACCAAGAAGTCAGAAAAATTTATTTTACAGTCAGGTCTGTTGCCCCCTATAACCTGTGGAAAACACTGTTCTGAGCTATAGCAAAATGTTGGGTATATCTCTCATTTGCCACTGTCTTGTGAAGTCCTCTCCGCCATATTTGTAGATTTCTTTCTCGGGTTTTAATCGATTAAAACCCATTATTATTATTATTATTATTATTATTATTATTATTATTATTATTATTATTATTATTATTATTATCATAGGAACTTTCTACTCACCTGAGACATATAGCTAGAGCCCCGTGAAATTATTTTTATTTTTTTTCATTTTTCATTTTATTTTTCACAAATTTCATTTTATTTTGTTTTATTACAGATGCACATTAACAAAAACAACTCAATAATAGTATAGTATACATTGTTTTAACAACATACATCATTTTTATTAAACATGTTCTGCTTTTTTATAACATTATGACATAAACAGACCTCGCACAGAAAAATAAAGTCCCCCACTCATTTTAATTAACTGCCTACTTGCAGTAAATACTGCTCATGCCCTCTATAAAAATACAATAAGATAAAAAACAAACAAAAAAAAAAACACTGCCCTACTATAGTGGGGCTGTCATAATAATTGCACATACAGCAATCTATCTATTAAAAAAATGATAGGAATTGTATTTCAAGCTTGGGAAGGTATACAAGTATATAACAGTATACATCAAGCTTGGGGTTTCTCAGTATTACACACAAAGCAAAGCAGATTCGTTCATTCAAATCCATTCAAAACCAAAACAGCATTTGCTCCAGTGCAAAGTTTGCACCACTTGAAATAAAACAAAGAATTTGCACACTAATACAAAATACAAGCAAACAGCCATATTTTCTCCAAAAGGAATAAACAGCTGCTTAACGACAGTATATTCGACTCCCATTCCAGCTGACAGTTGCAAAATCTGCACATAATTATTTTGTCACTGATGTTATGCGCGGTTTAGGCATTTTAGAAACATAGATAGAAAAATAGATAGATAGATAGATAGATAGATAGATAGATAGATAGATAGATAGATATAAACTGTATATGTATATATACAATGGCAAAAAAAGTAACGTTAAGGTTTTGTTGCAAAAGTCGAAAAGGGTTGGAAATTGCAAGTTAAGGTATCCTCGCAACCTTAACTCTGCAACCTTATGTGTGTGTTTGCCGTCACACTTGATATCACATATGACATCAGCAATGATATCGGCAATGACATCACTAAGCACATGACAAATTCTCCCAGAAGACTGGCCATACGGACATAACTGGGAAATCATAGTCCTTCTGATTGGTAACATGTTCAGTAACTGCATTAGCATTCCCACAGTGTTTGCTGTCAATGTGTGCTTTAACGAAAAACAGAATTCCTTGTACTCAGAAATGTGTAATTGATGTTCAGGTATGTAGAGATGAGTATTAGGATTTTGGAAAGGAGTACCTGAAAACGAATGGGATATGCAATATGTCAAACCCTACATGTATGTTAACACTTTCCATTACATTTTACTCAAAAGGCACCAGTGAAAGTGTAAAGGGGTCTACTATAGAGTACTATAGTAGACCCCTTTACACTTTCACTGGTAGTATGGTATACTGTTGCTACATGCTGTGGTACATGAAGCAGTGTTTTATGTCTCTTGTAAGCATAACATCCACACATTACAATATACCTCTTGTTTATGTACTTCATTGAGTACTGTTATATTTTCACAATGGTGAACTGCAAAAATCTGCAATTATACCTAAACATTTTAAGGTCATAATTGGCTTCCACCATAACAGTATGTAGCAAGCATTCATAGTCAACTGTAAAGTTTGAAAGAATAATGGTTAATCACAGTGCAAACATACACACACTGCAGAAAATGCAGTGACTCCTTTTGCCATGTGAAACAGTGCAGTTAATACAAGAAGCCAATGTTGCAGATTCCAGATACAGAAAATATTGTTTGTATGAATATTGCTGATAGCATTTGGAGAGACATTGCTTGTTTAACATTAGTTACACTAATACATGGAAGGTCCCTAATTAATTCTATAGCACTACTGTATTGTGAGTTTATTAGTTTTGCTTAGAGCATTGGTGAAATAATTAGCTTGACAGCAAACATTGTGGGAATGCTAATGCAGTTACTGAACATGTTACCTATCACTATGATTTCCCAGTGTTATGTCTGAATGGCCAAACTTAGGGTAGAATTTATCATGTGCTTATTGATGTCATTGCCAATGTCATTGATGATGTCATATATGTGATGTCAAGTGTGACAGGAAACATACACATAAGGGTACAGAGTTAAGGTTGCGTGGCTATCTTACCTTGCAATGTCCTAACCTTATGGACTTTTGCAACAAAACCTTAACGTGACTTTAACAAAGTTTTTGCCATTGAATTTCCATTGTTTTGCAGAAGGCATCCTGGAAGATCAAACAACCATATCTGCAACATAGTGCTGTGGTGAAAACACAACTTGAGACACTAAATAGCACAGAAGAAACAGACACACACCAAGTAAAGATTTTTTTTTTAAATGACAGATTTATTGAGGACTGTCACCAAGACGGCCAGAGTGGGTGACGTCAGACCAGAGCCAGGAAATAAATAAACAAAACGAGAGGTGGAGTTTGGTGGAGCTGAGCGAATGCTTTCGCTCAGCATTTAATAAATAAACAGAACAGAAAATAAACGGTTGTAACAAACACAAAAACACAGGACACGGCACATTCGCCAAAACAAACAGGCAAACAAAACGAACAGACAAACAAACACGGTGAGTGAAATAAATGGTTATTATTATTATTCTTTTTACTATATTTTATTTAACCTCCTTCTCCACACCCGTTCTCCACTCACCGAACACCCAACCCCGAGTGAGTGAAAACATGCAGCTTTTATGCAGTTGTACCGAGACTCGATTGCTAGTCAATCATTCAATTGGAATCCCGGTACAACTGCACGTGAATTAATTAAGTGTACTCCCGTGACCACACATTACATTTTAACCAGCACGTGAAGTGATTTGTGCCATCCTCGTGCCTAAATACAAATCTACATTTTAAATAACTCGTGCTGCACACACCCATTTATATCCCATGCAGCCATCTCTATACACCAACATTAACACACGCAACATACAACATATAACACACACATGCACACAGGGGCGGGGCACATTGCCACAAGGACAAATCAAATGTGAAAAATGTTAATCCCTTCCCCTGAGGCTGGAGAGGTGGGGACAGCAACGGCTGTACCTGAGACTGAAGAGGGGGGGACAACTTTGAACAGTAGTGCTGAGGGCAGGTATTCTTCATGTTGTATGGCTCTGTCCACTCTCTCTAGAAAGATCATGTAAGAATCCTGCAGATTTTTAGGCAAGTCTGATGTGTTGTGTGCATTGCGTATCGTTACATTTAAACCATTGCTCATCTTTTCACAACCAGACAGCATAGTGACCATGGCTGATGATTTTCCCTTTGTGGAACACAATTGCCAGAGTTGAAAATGTTTTCCTATCAATTACATGCTTGAAATTGGCAAGTGCTGTATTTATTGCAATATTATATAATTTTAATAAACTAATAAACAATATGGGGAATAATTAATTCCGTGTTTGAATTTTAAAATGGTGCTATATAAATCTGGTGATACGTAGAACGTGCTATAAATGCAAACAAAAGATCACAGATAAAAATTAAAAATAAATACATCACGGTATCTAAAACTGTTTAATGATTAACAGTTACATTACCCTAGCTTGTCTCGTTCGCTTTGATTTGGCTGCATTTTTCTCAGGTGATACTGGAGGAAGCGCTGTGTAACTCCACAATATAAGACAGACTGATTTGGCATTAGAGAAAATTTTTTATTTCTTTTTTAAATTATTATTATTTGTTTATTGAGCAGACGCCTTTATCCAAGGCGACTTACAGAGACTAGGGTGTGTGAACTATGCATCAGCTGCAGAGTCACTTACAACTACGTCTCACCCGAAAGACGGAGCACAAGGAGGTTAAGTGACTTGCTCAGGGTCACACAATGAGTCAGTGGCTGAGGTGGGATTTGAACCAGGGACCTCCTGGTTACAAGCCTGTGTCTTTAACCACTGGACCACACAGCCTGTGCTGGATATTCAGATAAATTGTAACATTGAAGAGATGGGCTTTGTATCAGAAAACTGATGACGGAGTCGGAAATCGCGTGTGATGGGTAAGTGATATATATATACAGTACTGTGCAAAAGTTTTAGGCAGGTGTGAAAAAATGCTGTAAAGTAAGAATGTTTTCAAAAATAGACATGTTAATAGATTATATTTATCAATTAACTAAATGCAAAGTGAGTGAACAGAAGAAAAATCTAAATCAAATCCATATTTGGTGTGACTACCCTTTGCCTTCAAAACAGCATCAAGCATCAATTCTTCTAGGTACACTTGCACACAGTTTTGAAGGAACTCGGCAGGTAGGTTGGCCCAAACATCTTGGAGAACTAACCACAGTTCTTCTGTGGATTAAGGCAGCCTCAGTTGCTTCTCTCTCTCTTCATGTAATCCCAGACACACTCGATGATGTTGAGATCAGGGCTCTGTGGGGCCATACCATCACTTCCAGGACTCCTTGTTCTTCTTTCCGCTGAAGATAGTTCTTAATGACTTTCGCTGTATGTTTGGGGTCGTTGTCATGCTGCAGAATAAATTTGGGGCCAATCAGATGCCTCCCTGATGGTATTGCATGATGGATAAGTATCTGCCTGTACTTCTCAGCATTGAGAAGACCATTAATTCTGACCAAATCCCCAACTCCATTTGCAGAAATGCAGCCCCAAACTTGCAAGGAACCTCCACCATGCTTCACTGTTGCCTGCAGACACTCATTCGTGTACCGCTCTCCAGCCCTTCGGCGAACAAACTGCCTTCTGCTACAGCCAAATATTTCAAATTTTGACTCATCAGTCCAGAGCACCTGCTGCCATTTTTCTGCACCCCAGTTCCTGTGTTTTCATGCAGAGTTGAGTCGCTGGCCTTGTTTCCACGTCGGAGGTATGGCTTTTGGCATAGCAAGTCTTCCATGAAGGCCACTTCTGACCAGACTTCTCCGGACAGTAGATGGGTGTACCAGGGTGCCACTGTTTTCTGCCAATTCTGAGCTGATGGCACTGCTGGACATCTTCCGATTGCGAAGGGAAGTAAGCATGATGTGTCTTTCATCTGCTGCAGTAAGTTTCCTTGGCCGACCACTCGTCTACGGTCCTCAAGCGTTGCCCGTTTCTTTGTGCTTCTTCAAAGAGCTTGGACAGCACATCTGGAAACCCCTGTCTGCCTTGAAATTTCTGCCTGGGAGAGACCTTGCTGATGCAGTATAACTACCTTGTGTCTTGTTGCTGTGCTCAGTCTTGCCATGGTGTATGACTTTTGACAGTAAACTGTCTTCAGCAACCTCACCTTGTTAGCTGAGTTTGGCTGTTCCTTACCCAGTTTTATTCCTCCTACACAGCTGTTTCTGTTTCAGTTAATGATTGTGTTTCAACCTACATATTGAATTGATGATCATTAGCACCTGTCTGGTATAATTGTTTAATCAAACACCTGACTATATGCCTACAAAATCCCTGACTTTGTGCAAGTGTACCTAGAAGAATTGATGCCGTTTTGAAGGCAAAGGGTGGTCACACCAAATATGGATTTGATTTAGATTTTTCTTCTGTTCACTCGCTTTGCATTTAGTTAATTGATAAATATAATCTATTAACATGTCTATTTTTGAAAGCATTCTTACTTTACAGCATTTTTTCACACCTGCCTAAAAGTTTTGCACAGTACTTTATATATATATATATATATATATATATATATATATATATATATATATATATATATATATATATATATATATGTGTGATGTGTACCAAAAGAAGCAAAACTGCAGTGGGTTTTCATCTACCTTGAAATACCTAGAGGCACAATGCCCTTTGAGTATTAGTTCAAGGTAAGAACTCAAAGTGTGGCTTATGAATTGGATATGCTCCTATACACATTAGTGATGATGACCCAGCTCTGATTTAAACTGAAGTGCCCCTGGAAATCAGTGCTCCAGACAAAAACAATTTCTCAAACTAATGCATTGAACTGCTTGCTTAAAACAGTCTCCATTTCAGTCCTGGTGATCTGCTAGCAATTTCATAGGCATAGCTAACGTATTTGTGTGGTTCGCGTTGTTTCTATTTAGACTTTAAATCCCATGCCCTCTAAAATGTAATTTCACTGGATTGTTTATTTCTTAACACATTCCAATTACTGTGTTCTTGATGTTATAACTACTATGTTCCATACCAAAAACACTCAAACTAGCCAGCCAGACAGTCTTCAGCACTGAGAGTGTACAATAGGGGTAGAGGGTGGAGGGGACTAAATGACATTGGAATTCTTTATATTACACTGTTACATATTTTATGAAAGTTGCATGCAGTCGTGCAGCTCCTGAAAGTATGTGTATGTGACCAGAATATTCAATTCTATTGGGAGTATTATTTTTTCATATTGGGCAGTATTAATACAGTAATTAAAGAGGGTTGTTAAAATGGTGATAAAGCTCATTAACATGGGAAGTGATTCATCCTAACATTAAAGTATCCAGAATGGCTGTGAGACCAGAGACACACAGTTGTTGTGCTTGATCACGCCACAGATGTATTTATATGTTGCACAGTTCTTTTAATGCAATACAAGGTGCCAACAATGGTAGCACCTGGAGCGTGGTGAGACAAGCAGGAAGCCACGTGACTGTACCAGTAATGGTGTAGACATGGGTGGATGTATACAAACTGGGGTGTACACAAAGGAAAAGAAAAAGGACAAGAAAATGCAAAATAAAACACAGCGAAAAACAGCTAATAAAATAAGGTTGGCCTACAGGCAGCTGAGCACTACTTCCTGCTGCACTACACACCCCAGTTTGTACTGCAGCGGGATTCTAGAATCCCCTAAGCTAGCCCGTCTTATGTGTTTTCGGTGTCCAATTTAACACGCAGTGACTGTGACCACAGATGTATAAGGCAGAATTCTTATTGCTTGGCTAGTTCAATCTCCCCGTGCTCTCCTAGCGATTTTGTTTCGTAGCCGATCAAAGCTGATTCTCTCTCTCACTCTCTCTCTGGTTCGCCTCTGGCTGGACAAAGAACCAGGGTGTGTAGTGAGGTTCCCTTTCTAAAAGGTCAGGTGATCTGCGAGACATGCAGACGTCCCAGGTCCAGGTGTCCTAAAAGTGGCCTGCTCCAGAGGGGGGCTCTGTGACAGCTTTGGTCTGTTTTATGCTCAACTGTGTACACTGTTAGTGACTTTACTGTAATGATTTGTTTATGAACCTTTTTTATTACCTCTTTCAAAACGAGTTTCCCCTCAATGTTTAATCTAAAAATGTCAATACATACATGTCTATTGATTAAATGTTTAATATATCAGAGTTTGGGATAATATTAAACATTTCAGTATCAACTGGCATGTTAAAATATGAAAATGTTACCAGTGGGGTACATTTTGATGTACATTTTGTACAATAGCATTCCATTGCCATTGGCTATGTTGGGACTCAGAGTGGAACATTATTTTCTAGATTTTTAATGTTACCATACATTAAAAATTTGAAATCTCATTTCTGATGTCTAGTATTTTATTTTTAAAGAAATGTAAGAAGTCATTGCATCTGTGAGAGGAGCCAATGTCAATGGTAGGACTATTAGCAGAAGGATTAATTAATGTATCTTGGGTAACAAAAAGAAATCTAGGATTATTTTTATTTGGTTCAATTAAATTAGAATAATATGATGATCTAGCCAACACCACAGCCTTCCTATATTTGACAGTAGTAATGAGATCAAGACATCCGAAAGCTTAACAGCAGTTGAAGAATTAATTACCTGGGATTTAAATGTTTGGTCTGGAATGGAATATATATATATATAGAGTACTGTGCAAAAGTTTTAGGCAGGTGTGAAAAAAATGCTGTAAAGTAAGAATGCTTTCAAAAATAGACAAGTTAATAGATTATATTTATCAATTAACTAAATGCAAAGTGAGTGAACAGAAGAAAAATCTAAATCAAATCCATATTTGGTGTGACCACCCTTTGCCTTCAAAACAGCATCAGTTCTTCTAGGTACACTTGCACAAAACAAGGTGAGGTTGCTGAAGACAATTTACTGTCAAAAGTCATACACCATGGCAAGAATGAGCACAGCAACAAGACACAAGGTAGTTATACTGCATCAGCAAGGTCTCTCCCACGCAGAAATTTCAAGGCAGACAGGGGTTTCCAGATGTGCTGTCCAAGCTCTTTTGAAGAAGCACAAAGAAACGGGCAACGTTGAGGGACCGAGAAGCCAGTGGTCGGCCAAGGAAACTTACTGCAGCAGATGAAAGACACATCATGCTTACTTCCCTTCGCAATCGGAAGATGTCCAGCAGTGCCATCAGCTCCGAACTGGCAGAAAACAGTGGGACCCTGGTACACCTATCTACTGTCCGGAGAAGTCTGGTCAGAAGTGGCCTTCATGGAAGACTTGCGGCCAAAAAGCCATACCTCCGGCGTGGAAACAAGGCCAAGCGACTCAACTATGCACGAAAACACAGGAACTGGGGTGCAGAAAAATGGCAGCAGGTGCTATGGACTGATGAGTCAAAATTTGAAATATTTGGCTGTAGCAGAAGGCAGTTTGTTCGCCGAAGGGCTGGAGAGCTGTACACAAATGAGTGTCTGCAGGCAACAGTGAAGCATGGTGGAGGTTCCTGCAAGTTTGGGGCTGCATTTCTGCAAATGGAGTTGGGGATTTGGTCAGAATTAATGGTCTCCTCAATGCTGAGAAGTACAGGCAGATACTTATCCATCATGCAATACCATCAGGGAGGCATCTGATTGGCCCCAAATTTATTCTGCAGCATGACAACGACCCCAAACATACAGCGAAAGTCATTAAGAACTATCTTCAGCGTAAAGAAGAACAAGGAGTCCTGGAAGTGATGGTATGGCCCCCACAGAGCCCTGATCTCAACATCATCGAGTCTGTCTGGGATTACATGAAGAGAGAGAAGCAACTGAGGCTGCCTAAATCCACAGAAGAACTGTGGTTAGTTCTCCAAGATGTTTGGGCCAACCTACCTGCCGAGTTCCTTCAAAACTGTGTGCAAGTGTACCTAGAAGAATTGATGCTTGATGCTGTTTTGAAGGCAAAGGGTAGTCACACCAAATATGGATTTGATTTAGATTTTTCTTCTGTTCACTCACTTTGCATTTTAGTTAATTGATAAATATAATCTATTAACATGTCTATTTTGAAAACATTCTTACTTTACAGCATTTTTTCACACCTGCCTAAAACTTTTGCACAGTACTGTATATATATATATATATATATATATATATATATATATATATATATATATATATATATATATACACCACTGTGGCAGTGTGCCCCATCCATGTGTGTGTTTATGTGTTCTGTGTTATGCGTGTGGTGTGTTAATGTTGGTGTTTAGGTATTGGTGCACGGGATATAAATGGGTCTGTGTAGCACGAAAGTGATTTAAAATATTAGTTGTATTTAGGCACGGGATTGCATAATCACTTCACGCGCCGAGATTCAAGTGAATGATTAATTAGTAATTGAATCTCTGCTGAGCTGTATATATATAGAAGGACAAAGCACTTTTTGTTTGTGTGTTTGAGTGGAGAACAGGTGTGAAAGAGGAGAAAAAGAAAAAGTAAGAAACAAATAACAAATGCTACTCGTGAGAGGACTCACACGACACTTGTTTAGTGTTCGGTCCACTGTCTGTTTTGTTTGTTTGTCTGTTTAGTGCTGTGTGCTGTTTTTGTTTAAATCTTTTATTTGTTTCATTCAATTAAACGCACTTTTCTGGCCACAGCGCCTCAGTTTCACCTGCCAGTACTGTCTGTGTGTGTTTCTTTCTAGTCTGATGTCACCCCTACAGCCAGCCTGTTCACAACCACCCACTAGATATATCGTTGCTGTCTGGGTCCAATATAAATCCGCTATATATCGAGGGGTCAGTAATCTAGCAAGAGACCCATAGAAAAACAAATAGGCTAATAAATACTGTACAACCACTCCCTCGCTTTATCGGGACGCCAGGGTCAAGTATAAATCCTCTACGTAACCCGCTTTTTCTCATTTTTGTATAAAAAGCAGCAGACAATTTTAATTCGTGACTGCGCAGGGTAATTGCTTCTCATCAGCTTAAGTCTCCAATTAATTTCATAGGTCTTCCTCTGTTTCTCAACTGCACAAACCCGCTGCATTGAAAGAATCCATTCCCAACATAGGACACTTGTTGCTTGGGAGCTGAGCGCCACTGCCCTGTGACTTGCCAGTACATTGCTGCCACAATTGAACACCTCATCAGCTAAAATAAAACCGCTTCAGCAAGTAGATATTTTATTTGCTTTAGTTATTGTGCAATGCATGTGTATATGATAACAGCATGATATTAATGCTTTGTTTTTTAATTGTTTTGTATATTTTTGTTTGTGAAAAAGAATGAATGATAAATTGATTATATATATATATATATATATATATATATATATATATATATATATATATATATATATTTTACATGAGCTGTTTATTTTACACGGGCTATTTAAAAGTAATTTTATTCACAGTAAAACAGGTTTAAAAGGCACTGCAGGACAAACAGGACACACAGTACTGCATCTCCAGCCCTGGTCCACTCCTTGCTTGCTGTATTTATCACATATCTCTTCATAGTAGTGCATAATGATAAATCATCTCCTGATCACTCGTTTTATCACCAAACTCCTCAATAATGCTATCCAAGTCATTATTTTATTACTATAACATCTCAAAAAGCTTGGAAAATATCTGTGATATTCTTTATGCGCTGGATGCTTGGAAGCAGCTATCTTGTTTGTTTATGTCCGTGTTATGTCTGTGGTGATGGGGCTATGCGTATTGCTCAGATCCACATCCGTTTTTTTTCAGCCATTGAAAGCTTTTCTCTGCTTTTCCAGAGAAAAACAACTAGGGACCTGTGTTTGACTTCTTTTTGATGTCGACATTGGACCGAAATGAAAAATTGTAATGTCGGACCACAAAGGGTTAACTTTAATTTTATTAACATTGATAAATAACATTGATGAATTGTGTTTGCAGTGAGGGAGGTGCCCCAGTCACCCACAGAATTTTCACCTTTTGAATTGCTATAACAGTGTTATAATATACGACTGGCAAGGCGCTGTAGTACTATGTATATAAACTGTAAAATTATATGACCATATGTGCTTTTGTTTATTTCATGCAATGTGTAGTAACTGCACATCGCCCTGTCTTAAATGGCACTATGGTTCTGAATTTGCATCTTTTCTACACTCACAAACCAATAGACATGTGCAAAGCATTGACATCTTGGTTAACAAAAATGGAAGACTGTGATGGGGTGCAACCTATTTTGTGGTGGTTTTGTGTTTTTTGTATTGTTTAGAGTGGATATGAGTGAGTTTGGGGTGTGGTTCAGTGAGTTAGTGAGTTTGTGTGTGGAATGTGCCTGGGCTAATGAGGTGCGAATTGCCCAATTAGCCCAGGCACCTGTATAAAAGGGAGTGGCTGGGTATGTTAGTTGGTGAGTGTTTGTGAGAGTGAGAAGACCTGTATGAGAGAGAGAGAGAGAGAGAGAGAGAGAGAGAGAGAGAGAGAGAGAGAGAGAGAGAGAGAGAGAGAGAGAGAGAGTGAGTGGTTATTTTGGTATAGTTTGTTTAAAGCCTGTTTTTGTTTGTCTTTTTGGTTGGCCATCGTGCCTTTTGTTTTGTGTATTTTGTTTAATTAAAAGTCTTTTTATTTTCCCTGCACATCCTGACTCTGAGTCTCCTTGCCTTGGTCAGCCTGTCACAAAGACATAAACCAATTAAAACTCTAAACTCGCCAGCCACAAGCAACTGACCCTTACCTAAAGTCAGATGGCCACCCTAATATTAGTTTGTTGTGATAAGCTCCATACATTTGTCTTTTGAATCCAGATGACAATCATCTGTCTGTCCAGCAAGCACAATTCTTTTCCATAGGATTATTGAATACACTTGTTGGTGACTTGTGACTGGGCTAGGCTAAAAAAAAAAAAAAAAAAAAAGTGTAGTGTGATAGATATGTGAGTGGTAATGGGGAGTAAAACAAAATCTGTTATTTCTTATAATTCTTAGATTCAAAATGCATTCAGAGTTCTGCATTGTCTGAATCCGAAATGTGGACAGCCTCAATTTAACACAGTGCTAACTTTTGTATACAGCTATGTCCAAAAGTTTTGTATTACCCTACAGAATTAAAACATTTTGCTTCATAAAGTTGAATGAAACCTGCTAAATAATGTTCTGTTAACAATAAATTCCGTGCATGCAATTTATTATAGAAACTGAAAATGTATGCGTTTAAGTGTTTACTTAAAATAACTGATTTTGCCAAATAATAATAAAAACACACAGGCAGCCCCCCCACCGATATAAACAAAAAATTAAAAATCAAGCCCTATTAATAGATTAAATAAAATAGGCAGTTGAAAAAAAATAATAATCTGGTATGTCCAGTGTTATCAATGCTCTAAATAGATACTGGAAAAGTGTTTAACTATTTCTGAAAGCCACTGTTTTATTTTTCAAATTATATGGATGAATTATTTGCAGATCATAGGATAATGTTTTGTATAAATTGCCCATACATCACTGCCTCATTCACATTTAAATTCTAAAAACTAGCCAGACATTGGCATGTAATTAAATATGGTTATAACTTTTGAAAATAACAGAATAATTGCTTCATAAATGTCTCTAAAACTGTAACTGAAATACTGAACTACTTGATAATGGTAACTGTCTTAACACTTTTTATAGACCAGCATTCTCTCAATATTTATGCACAGTTCATTAGCATTTTGTACCACATAAAAAGGTATTATAAAGAGCAGATTATTAATAATGTGGTAGGAAACAGCTTTAATGCAATCAAACACATTGTTCTACTTAATAAATGTGAAATTAAAATACAAGTGTGATGCTTGTCACTCTTATCTGCCTAAGGTTAATTATTCCAGCACATCAGTAAATATGTTCAGACACTGCTCCAATTAAATCATTTTATATTCTTTCATGTGGGATAGTATTAACACATTGATAGAAATATAATTTGATAATGTCTACAAACTGTATACCTGTACTGCTATTTTGTTTTCATCAATGAAATGCTGAATATTATTCTTCAAGACTTCAGAAATAAAGTGACAATAAAAACAAACATAACAATTGACTTTAAAAAAAGGTCTGAAATCAATATATTTCCTTTTTATTGTCGTTAGGCTTAATTTGTTTTGCCTATAGACCTGTATTTTGTGTTCCTTTCTTTAATTTGTTTCTGCAGGTACACAAACATGCCAACATCATCTAATCAATATACCAATAACCAAGTCTATTCTTATAATATTACAGTTTTTTCTTCAGCAAATTAACTTGAAAGCGATGTAATAGGCACAATATCTGAAGTAATGTGCCACACTGATATATAGCTTAATTTACTTTTCCATTTTGAAGTAAAAACATATTCGAATATTTGTGTCAGTGCAACAGGGAACTGTGGCATACTAGTGGAAGCCAAGAGATATTTTCCTTGAGTTCATGATTCCACTAAAGTTACCAATTTGAAGCTGACCTTATAAATTAATGAATACATTTTTGTATTCTTCATAGATTTTTTTGTACAACAACTTTAAGGCTGAGGTATGTGTGGTTGAATCATTTTTTACTTTTTAAAATCAAACAGAAACACAATAGAGATATGATTTTATTTACAATTGAATCTGTAAAAAATCACATAATCCACATTACTATATCAAAAGAATGTGCAATCTTATTAAACTTTGCAGTGTATATTGGTGAAGACGATTTAATCAAATAAGACCAACCCAAAAGGACTGAATTAAAGTGTTCAGGTGAATATTTCTAGACAGATCCTTTTAATTTCTTCTGTCATTTGAGTCCTTCAAGATATGTGGTTCTACATGGAATAACAATCTCAATCAGTCACACTAATTGTGCATAGAATACGATAACAGTAATCTCAGACCCAAATACCCACCTGTGCAGAAACGGAGTGACCAGCCAAGCAAGAACACCACCATACAACTGACACTGACTTGACATGAAACTACTAGAGAACTACGAGAGGGTACAGTGAGCGGCTGCACCTAGCAGAAGACCAGTGAGCATTTTAAAAGTGCTCTGGACCTTTGGATATTCGTTACAGTTTAAATGTCAGTCTCCACCCTCAGAGAGACGGGTATGAAATCACAGTTAGTTCAACAAAGGGTGCATGATTCAGTAGCTGAAGTTTATTTAAAATAATTATTAGAAAAAGCAAATACAGTACACATTTTTCACATATTAACCACACTGTGATCCAAAGCTGAATGAGAGTCAATTTTTAAAACATATGTCAGTGAACACTAATATAGAAAGAACCGTCTCACACTTCACTGTTGGATCCAGGACTTCTTAAAGAAATGTAGCATGCAATCAGTATAAAATGGCTACCTAGTTAACAAAAAGAAAGTAACAAATCTTAAACAGAAAGATGAAATGGCTGGTCGTAGTCGCTCTTCATTAAACAGTGCTTTTTAAATGTGAGTTTAAATTAAATAAATAACCCAAATATCCACTCTTGGTAAACAGTATTTATCCGTTCATCCATGTGTGTATCTACTACCAAATGCAACATCTTCAATTCAGTAGTTAGATCAAAGGATTTTTTTATCAAAAAGGCCATGGAATTAATCTGAAAGCTGATTTAAGTGATTTACAGTGGGGTTGGGTGTGCTTGTGTCTGGACATCACAGATAACAGTGTTAAATGTTTTTCATCTCCTCAGATCTGCATAGAAAAATGGCCAACTGATTGCAATCAATAACTGCTATCCTATGGCAGGATCTAGCAGGAATACATTCAAAGCTGATTTCATGATAGAGAAACCGAGGCAGCCAGACTAGATATATCATCAAAGTAAAAGTGGAATAAAAATGCAATTTATCTTATTTGGATTTTTTTAAAAATCATTCTGTCAGGGTCTTAGTTGTGTTGTCATTATCTTTGTATTTCTGTTTCCCATGGGTGGCTTTAATAACATTTCTATACAGCACCATTACTATAATGTATGGGGAAAGTACCAGTGAAAGTGTAGGCAGGGTGGCAGGAGCTCGTTCTTAATGACGAGGGGACTAGGTTTCCAGGCCTGGCTGTGTAGGAATACATCAATTGACGTAGAAGCACACTAGCAGCCCCTGCTAAATTAAGTCCTGCTTTGTGTTCTGTTTGGTTGTTTTAATGTCACTTTAAAAAAATGGTAGGTATTTAAAAACAAATCTATTTTTATTTTGTAAATGTATCAGCTGTAATTTTGGTTTCTATATTTTTTTGTTTACATTAAAATCCTGCCCGTATTTTACACTTCAAGTTTTAAATGCACAGTTCTGTGCTTCAGGGGTCTTTAGGACTTCTCTCATTGGTGTTACCAACTTCCTTGTTACCAGCCCCCTTTATGTTTCTGTACAAATATAAAGTATATATTTATCAAAATCTTGGACATATTAATGCATCTTTTATCAGGCTTATCTAAAGCAAAACAAATATCCTAAACACATTATTTTCTTAACCCTTTTAACTTTTTCAGTGGGATGCTTCCCTAGGACCAGGCATTTTTTGACTGTATTTGGCTTCAATTTGTTACAGTAGCATCTTGGAATTGGTATCCTTGTTTTCAGAACACTGGAGAACATTATAAAGTACCTTAGAAACATAAAAACAATTTTGTTTTTATTATTATGTATTCCGCTTAGTGTTTTCAAAGAGATACATGTATAAAAACATGTTATTCTATGAGCTGAGGGACCTTACAATACTTCTTGAATGTTTTGTTGAAAAATATTGATGTTTGGGCAAATTACAAGACATTGTTTCTCCCGAGTGATTTCATGATTTTTTTTTACACACATTTTATCTGACTGCCTTTCTATCTTTTGAAATTCATAAAAAAAATCAATTTTTAGAATTAGAGACTTCAAAATTGTGTTTTTCTTTTGGCCATGACACTCTAGAGAATATTATACAAAACGTCAAGCACTATAAAACATACATTTACCGATTCTCCACTTGAATAAGTAAAAAAAAAAAAAAAAAGATATCTTTCAATGTTTCAAATTATTATTCAGTATATTTCAGGTTTTCATAGAGATAAAGGTATAAGTAAGTCAATAAATTGAAGTGCGTTTTTTTATCATGTTACCCAATTATGGGCCCAGAAAGACACTTCAGTATGATCGTGTGTACACAATCACGGTCCTTAAATGGTTAGATGCAATAACGTTACAAACTTTTTGTAACACTATTATTAGTATTAGTGTAAAAACAAGCCATATTTAGAACGCATTAACTAACCGCCAAAACAAAGGTAGGCATATGTGGCAGAGTGTCCCGCCCCTTTGTACATGTGCACTGTTTTATTATTTATTTGTAGTATTATTGTTTGCGGCGCGGATGAAAGCCTCGTGAGGATGCGTGACTGATCAGCTACTGATTTATTTAACTAGCTGACAGTCACGCATCCATATTAAACTCGTGCAGACTATGGCGGAGGGGTAATAGGATAATTAATTAACAGCTAGTTAACCCCTCGGCCAGAATATAAAAGCCTGCAGCTGTCTGCGCTCATGGAGTGTCGGAGGAGAGACATAAGTCTGTGGGAGAACGAGAACTAGAGTTAACAATTGCGACATACGTGCTAGCTAAAAAACAGCACTATACTTGTTAGGTTTGTTTGTTTGGCCAACGTGCCCTTTTGTTTCTGTCTTGTTTTGTTTGAATCTTTTGTTTTTGTTTATTATTTAATAAAAGGCTGAACGCTGTAGCGTTTCAGTTTTCACCCTCTACTTCCTGAGTCTGTGTTTCTGGTCTGACGTCACCACTGCAATCCATCCTGTTCACAGCATATTAAACAGAAATAAAATAGAGAGGATTATACCACAATCAAGCAGCAGTTTCTGGTCCTAATCAAATTCCAACTTCTTTTTACAACTGGAATAACAATCTTAAAAGCCTTGTGTTCCTAAATAACAAAGAAAAAGAATAAAATAATCTACACCATAAATATAAGTTTTCATAATTTTTTTCTAGAGAATATACGTGATCAAACAAGTAGGCAAAATGTGTCAATGTCTTTTTGTAGATCAAATTCAAATACGTTTTAATGAAATTAGAGATAATACAATATGTAGAAGAGAAAAAAATGTTCAGTAATAAATATTTCATGGGTGGGAGCTAGGGCTACGTGAAGAATATGGGTTAGTATTTAGAGGCTTAGCCTCAAGGGAATGATGATGGCCTGTGGGCCAGGAGTGCTTGTTTTGAACTGTTAGTGGCCTGTTGGCCAGGGAAGGTTAGAGCTTTTAATGGCCTGTGGGCGGGGTCCAGACTTTATACCGCAAGAACCTCATACTGCGGAGGTCGGCCCCATGGGCCCCCAGGACCCCCAGAAAAACAGAGAAATCCTCTGACACTGCAGAGAATCCTAGAGGCGCTGCCTCATGGACTGGGCCATGCCCCCAGAGGATGGAAAGGTTCATAACCTGGAGAGAAGGAAAGAGAATCCCTGTCTCCAGGAGCCACCCAAGGCCAGGCACTGGAGTGCGCCCGCAGGGGTATGTGAAAGATAGAGTTTGTTAGTATTTTGACTTTAGTATTTAAGGATTGTAGATGACTACAGCTATTACTGGTACAGTGATAGAGAAACAATAGTCTCTGTGTGAGACAAGGAAATAGCGCATGAGCTGCGAAAGAACAGTGTGGCCGGTAGTCCCCTCTAACTCGCTGCGACGAAGACCCCCCTTTTTGAATGAAGGCATGAGTAGCTGCAGCTGACTTGAGGCCGGGGAAGTGAGACTCACTAACCCCCCAAAAGGATGGACCACCGGCTCCCTGCAAGGACCGCACCTGTGAAGACAAACAAAAGACTGCATGCCAATGCGCAAAAAAAACAGGGAAGAGGGACAAAAGGACAAAGAGAGAAATGGTTAGTAAAACGGGCTATGTGCAACCCTCCACTCAGTGGAGAGGTAAAAACCCCTCTGGTAGGAGGAACCCTCTGGTGGTCCCAGTGGGAAGGTTGCCCCCTCTTTAGGCATACTAGCAATTGATTGGTGAGCTGCTGAGATGTCTGCAGGAAGAGAATGAATGTAGGAGTGGACTGCTGCTGTTGACCAGCGACCCATAGTTTTAATAAGGTGTTGACTAACGTTGGCTTTTGCTGTTGATGAGGCTGCACCAATCCTGAATGAAGATGCAATAAGAATGGCAACGAGATTGAAATCCTTACCTTCGATTATTTGATGGTGTAATTGAGGGGAAAGAGTGTGGCGGCGAATAGCTGCTGTAGACTGAGGAGAAGTTGAAGCGAGGTTGAACTTTGGGATGTTGACAGTTGGAATTGAAGTTGAAGCAGGGGCTGGCTGGGTTGCTATGGCAGGAGGGGCAGAGACTCTAATGCTTGAGGAGGACGGAGGGGCGGATGCCAAAAAAACTACAGCAGCAACTGATATTCCTGCTGCCATCCAGACGGGTGTTTATGGCTCACAAGGCATCTCCAAAATATTGCATAGGTTGTTTAACGTCCTTGAATATTTTCGTCTGCAGTTCTGACATGGCTACTTTGGCTGCTGACAGCTGATGATCCGATTCTGAGGCTTCAGGCAGACCTTGGGTGATGACATGAGCAGAGCAGGCAGCTTGAGGTGGGGCTAGCGCTGTAGAGCGAGACTGGAAAAACAGGCTGAAAGAGACCCACAGAGCAAATAAAAAACATAAATTCTACTGGATGTGGATGGAATATTGATTCTCTTTGAGCGTTTGGATATTGGCCAATCTTTGAAGAAAAGTCGCTCGGGGTTGGGGTTCTGATAGCGTTTTTTTTAGAGCGACACAGCTGGGAAAGCTCTGGGTCAGGGGCTGCAACAAAGGAGCAATATGGCGCTGGAGGTATCAGAATGTTCCGTGAATCCTTGGGTTCAGGAGAAGGCGAGGTAGGTAAATCCGTCTTTGGTGTCGGGTCCGATCTTGGTTCGTTAATCATATCGGGTAGTCGTGCTGGAACTGGGTCAAAGCCAAATCGGGAAGTCGTACAAAAAAGGTCAAAAGCCAGATCAGGTAGTCAAAAAGGTTCAGAAGTCGAAACTGGGATCAGGGAAGTCAGACAGGCAAGGTTTCGTTCACGATAATTAATGTAATATTCTTTCTCTCTATATGGGCAAAAAAGCAAATGCAAGAGAAAGAACATGGATTGTGATGTGGTTTAAATAGGCAGATAGCTTTGATAGGCAGGAGAAAATAGGAGGAGAGGAGCCCTAGCTCCTGCCACTGAACCTCACTTTAAAGTTAATATATACTGCATGCTAATATCATTGTTGCTCAGTTTTGTTTTTTCCCCACAAGCATAACACAACGGCAAATCTGGATATCTGGAACAAAAAAATCAGACGCGCTATTATAGTTGTTGTTGTTTTTTTAATATATTGAGAGTGCCAAAGTCACATTCCTTTATCAAAGCTGTACCATGTGATAAGACATGTTCCAAAAACCATTGAAGCACAGCCTAATGTGTTTTAAACTTGGAGGTGTAAATAAAAAGTCGGCAGGCTTGTAAAGATTTAAACAGAAAATGACAGAAATGTAACTTAAAGAGCTGGAACAACACATAGGTAAGAATAACTGAATATTTTTCTCTTTACTATCATATTCTTTAAACTGAGAACATGGGTTATTGTGATAAATGGTTGAAACGATTGGGTGGGAATTCTGTATGTAATTGGTTAATATGCAGGCTTGGACAGTAGCTGTTAGGGACACATAGGTCTGGCCATAGCAAGTCTGGCAATGCGGTTCCCCCACTCTGACAATATTTATATTTTTGTCCTGTAAAGTCCTTCTGGTATATGAGTGCTCCATTATAAGGAACACTGATGTGTCAGTGAGACATGGTGGGTAGATTTGTAGGGCATGTTATTACTAATATGGGACAAAGGGTGAATAAAAAGGTTTCTATGTCAATAGAACACAGCAGCTAGGGCTTGGTTTTAACAAAACAAATGTTGTATTACAAGCATTTTTAAAAAAGGAGTTATTTGTATAAATGTCACTCAATAGTTATTGATCTATGAGATTGATATACACTATGGGATTCGTTAAGCAACTTCAAATGGTATGTAAATGTAGTTCTTACTAAAATGTTTATGTTGCTACGATATCAAGGAGCACAATTATAGAACTATAAGAAAAGCAAAAAAGGCATTCCCATTATATGTTTATATTTTTTAATGACACTCCTTGTCTTAAGCAACTTTCCTGGCACCATCAGCATTTTTTTTCCTGTGATTATACTCGGAGAATAAAGGTCAACTTTCCTATTAGATTGCATGTTAATAAATAAACCCTCGAGTAAAGTCTTCTGCTTGGTAAATGTATGAATGTGCCATTTACTGTACATGATAAAAGATTTTAATTTATATGAGGTACAAGCTATGCAAAACACAAATATTTCCTATTGCTCTCTTGAGTTGACTTCAGAGCAACTGAAAGACTTATGAAATGAAACTTTTCAATGTACAAAGCTACTGATTTAGTTATTATTATAACTGTTTGAATCATATTTACAACACCAATTCAGGCATTATTTTAAATGTCTGTAAAAGAAGAGGTAAGTTGACTTAAGTGCAACATAAAGACTTCTTAAATAAATCTTTTAAAAGTATAAAGCGACAAGCTTATTATTTTAACTGTTTGTAATCAAAGCTTATTAGTCCAGTCATTGTCTACATTTTTATCCCCAAACCATAGTCCAGTTTGAAGGACTGAAATAACTGAGCTCCATAAATATACCTCAGCAGCAGTCTGGAGTAGTGGTTAGGGCTCTGGACTCTTGACCGGAGGGTCGTGGGTTCAATCCCAGGTGGGGGACGTTGCTGCTGTACCCTTGAGCAAGGTACTTTACCTAGATTGCTCCAGTAAAAACCCAACTGTATAAATGGGTAATTGTATGCAAAAATAATGTGATGTCTTGTAACAATTGTAAGTCGCCCTGGATAAGGACATCTGCTAAGAAATAAATAGAATAAATACCTCATCATATGACCTTATCTGATTGAACTGTAGCAGTAACACTGATATACTTCATAAAGAATTCACAGAATTCTTACATGGACATTTGCCATTAATTTGCTTCAACTATTTTTAACTGTGGTAAATAATTTAAAGGATAAACAAAAAATCATTCTCATTCAATCTCTCTCTCTCTCTAAATTAAACTGAAAGTTAAATAAAACCTTGAAACATTAGGGTACACTATACTACAGAAATATAATCTTGCAAAAATCTTTGTTTTAAAAATGAAAACATATAAAACAAAATCTGATCTTATTTTAAGTTCCACATAAAGTACTTAGACACAAATACTTGACCTTATTTAATAAAACATTCATTACTGAGTTTCAGTAAGTATACAGTTAGTTAATATTTAGAAAACCAACAATTGCAGTTTGTAAATAATGCACAACTAAACAGAGACTCAAATTGGACTGGAAGTTGGTTTAGTCAGATGAGTGTATTTAATATAAATGACAATTCCACCTAAACTAAGCTTGACTTGCTAAACAAACATTATATTGTTCTATTCGTTTTTATTGGATCAGATAAATTGCAGATGCATTGCAGAGGATATGCTAGACCTGTGAAGTAAGATTGAAAGAAGATAACAATAGTAATTTAACACTTTGCTAAGCGTTATATAAAATATTGAATTACAGTTTTTTCTCAATTGCTAAAGCACAATTACTGAAAGTATTACCAGTCACCAAAAGTTAATGTAAAAACCAAAACTGTCCTCTCATTAAAAAAAAAAAAAATGTTCATGCATTTGCATAATTAAGTACCCATTTAGAATTTTATTTTATATCTTGCAAAACCAAATACTTGCACCAAATCATGAAATATACACAGTGATGTTGTATTTAAGTTTTCAACCAAAATTAAATACTTTTTCAAATATTTCACGCAATTCAAAAGCTCACGAAATCAAACATTACAGTTTTTGTCAATCGCTAAAGCACAGTTACTGATACTGTTAGCACAAATCTCAAAACAGTTATCACAAACCCCAAAACAGTGGCGCGATTTGCTAAACATCAAATACAATTGGAAATGTGGAGATATCAAAAACAAAAGCCAAGTTTGAAGAAAATATTGGGGTAACCTAGCTCAGCACAAAGCAAATAGGCACAACTGTAAAACCGATGGGGGCCAAGGTTGCCCCTATTGTTTCTTCTAACTTGTATCAAAAACACTATAACTATCATATGGGAGATACTGAAATTGAAGAAGGAATCTATGAGAAAGACCTAGGAGTTTATGTTGACTCAGAAAACTTCATCTAGACAATGTAGGGAAGCTATAAAAAAGGCCAACAAGATGTTTGGATATATTGTGAAAAGTGTTGAATTTAAATCAAGGGAAGTAATGTTAAAACTACAATGCATTAGTAAGACCTCATCTAGAATATTGTGTTCAGTTCTGGTCACCTGGCTACAAAAAGGATATTGCTGCTCTAGAAAGAGTGCAAAGAAGAGCGACCTGAATTCTGGGTTTAAAATGCATGTCATATGCAGACAGGCTACAAGAATTTTATTCAGTCTTAAACAAAGAAGACTAGCAGTGATCTGATTCAAGCATTCAAAATTCTAAAAGGTATTGACAATGTCGATCCAAGGGAATTTTCGACCTGAAAAAAGAAACAAGGACCAGGGGTCACACATGGAGATTAGATAAAGGGGCATTCAGAACAGAAAATAGGAGGCACTTTTTTACACAGAGAATTGTGAGGGTCTGGAACCAACTCCCCAGTAATGTTGTTGAAGCTGACATCCTGGGATCCTTCAAGAAGCTGCTTGATGTGATTCTGGGATCAATAAGCTACTAACAACCAAACGAGCAACATGGGTCAATGGCCTCCTCTCATTTGTAAACTTTCTTATATATATATATATATATATATATATATATATAAAGAAGGAAAACATTGAGTGAAATAGCTCTCATTACTTGATTTTCAAGGTGTGGTTTCCAAAGCATAATCAACAAGTACAGAGAAGCTTCTGTAAATGACAAACCCAGGTCTGGAAGACGCAAAAAGCTGTAACAAGGATGAACAATACTTGAAGATAATATCCTTAAGGAATAGAAAGAAGAAAAGAAGACAAGTTGAATTGATAACAGAACTGGCAGAAGGCACAGGTGTCCTTTTTGCAAGTTAAGGTTGTTATATATATATACAAGTATTGTGCAAAAGTTTTAGGCAGGTGTGAAAAAATGCTGTAAAGTAAGAATGCTTTCAAAAATAGACATGTTAATAGATTATATTTATCAATTAACTAAATGCAAAGTGAGTGAACAGAAGAAAAATCTAAATCAAATCCATATTTGGTGTGACAACCCTTTGCCTTCAAAACAGCATCAATTCTTCTAGGTACACTTGCACAAAGTCAGGGATTTTGTAGGCATATAGTCAGGTGTTTGATTAAACAATTATACCAAACAGGTGCTAATGATCATCAATTCAATATGTAGGTTGAAACACAATCATTAACTGAAACAGAAACAGCTGTGTAGGAGGAATAAAACTGGGTGAGGAACAGCCAAACTCAGCTAACAAGGTGAGGTTGCTGAAGACAGTTTACTGTCAAAAGTCATACACCATGGCAAGACTGAGCACAGCAACAAGACACAAGGTAGTTATACTGCATCAGCAAGGTCTCTCCCAGGCAGAAATTTCAAGGCAGACAGGGGTTTCCAGATGTGCTGTCCAAGCTCTTTGAAGAAGCACAAAGAAACGGGCAGCGTTGAGGACCGTGAGGCGCAGTGGTCGGCCAAGGAAACTTACTGCAGCAGATGAAAGACACATCATGCTTACTTCCCTTCGCAATCGGAAGATGTCCAGCAGTGCCATCAGCTCAGAACTGGCAGAAAACAGTGGGACCCTGGTACACCCATCTACTGTCTGGAGAAGTCTGGTCAGAAGTGGCCTTCATGGAAGATTTGCGGCCAAAAAGCCATACCTCCGACATGGAAACAAGGCCAGCGACTCAACTATGCACGAAAACACAGGAACTGGGGTGCAGAAAAATGGCAGCAGGTGCTCTGGACTGATGAGTCAAAATTTGAAATATTTGGCTGTAGCAGAAGGCAGTTTGTTCGCCGAAGGGCTGGAGAGCGTGCAGAATGAGTGTCTGCAGGCAACAGTGAAGCATGGTGGAGGTTCCTTGCAAGTTTGGGGCTGCATTTCTGCAAATGGAGTTGGGGATTTGGTCAGAATTAATGGTCTCCTCAATGCTGAGAAGTACAGGCAGATACTTATCCATCATGCAATACCATCAGGGAGGCATCTGATTGGCCCCAAATTTATTCTGCAGCATGACAACGACCCCAAACATACAGCGAAAGTCATTAAGAACTATCTTCAGCGTAAAGAAGAACAAGGAGTCCTGGAAGTGATGGTATGGCCCCCACAGAGCCCTGATCTCAACATCATCGAGTCTGTCTGGGATATCATGAAGAGATAGAAGCAACTGAGGCTGCCTAAATCCACAGAAGAACTGTGGTTAGTTCTCCAAGATGTTTGGGCCAACCTACCTGCCGAGTTCCTTCAAAAACTGTGTGCAAGTGTACCTAGAAGAATTGATGCTTGATGCTGTTTTGAAGGCAAAGGGTGGTCACACCAAATATGGATTTGATTTAGATTTTTCTTCTGTTCACTCACTTTGCATTTAGTTAATTGATAAATATAATCTATTAACATGTCTATTTATGAAAGCATTCTTACTTTACAGCATTTTTTCACACCTGCCTAAAACTTTTGCACAGTACTGTATATATATATATATATATATATATATATATCTATCTATCTATCTATCTATCTATCTATCTATCTATCTATATATATATATATATATATATAGATGCACAATGAAAACACAGTCTAAGTTTTACATCAGTAGCTCATTGGGCACATACATAATGTTATTTACATTTTAAATAGGTTTTTTGATTGTTTGAGTAGTATTGTTCCTTGGGATAACAAAATACTGAGCTCAAGTCATGTGATTTCATAAAAATGCCAGGTGCTCAGTGTTTGTTTTTTGAGTTGAGTTACAATTTCCAAAATGAGTTGATTAAGAATCTGTATTCAAAAAGACTTGATTTTAATTAACACAAGAACAGTGAATGAAACGACCATGCCCTGTTGAGTAATGAAGATCACCTACTTGCTATTGGCATGATTGAAGGCGGCCTGTCTGTGAAAGGAGTTGCCCGGAGAATGAGATGTTCTGCTTCAACAATCATCAGACTAGTCTAGAGAAACCAGGAAACCGTCTCTGTGAGGGACAGCCCTTCACCAGCTGGCTGCACCTGCATAGGAAGAGTGGTGGAACATCCCACAGCAGTCTATCCAGAGGCTGATCAGGTCTTTGCGTCAACGCTGCCAGGATTGTGTTAATGCTCAGGGAGGTCATACACGCTACTAACTTTGTGATGTTTTCATTTTGACAGTGTGTCACGTTTTATACTGAAAACTTAACATGATTCTTTGACATAGCAGTGTGGTCTAGTTTATTTTCCTTCTGGTATTCTGCCTGGCTAATCCCACCCAAATCAGTAACAACGAGTGCCCCTCCCGGGTGCTACATGTGTTCAGCAGCAATCTGCCACAAATTAAAGTGTATTTTTTTTTAAAATTGATATAATAATTGATTCAGCATAATGCAATTGACCTATCCAAATTCAATCATGATTTCATATTATTTCATCAACAATATACTACAAATACATACAATAGAAACTATCAACATTGAAAATACTTTGACATAATGTAATTGACATATCTGACTTATGTAGCGGATGCACTGTGGCTGGGAATCTCTTCCCCCCTCACTGCACCCCTACAAGTTAATCTGACTACGCCACCCCCTAATATAGAGTTTTATATTATAGAGCTAGAGGAATACCCTATAAGACTAGACACATAAACAAATGTTACCAAGTTTCTACATCAGGCCCCCCTCAATTAAATGAGCTAGCAGACAAGAATGCAGTTTAAAATGTTTTATTACAAAAGAAATATTAAACAAAACAAATTCAACAATGAAAGCAGTACTATGTATTAAAAATGACTGATAGATGCAATACCGAAAACTGCCACACGATGGCTAACAATCATATGCTCAAGGATTCTACTAATACAATAGATGATAACCACAAGGCACGCCTTAATGGTAGACCACTGGATCTCTCCCAGCGTGTGTTCATAGAGGGGCAAACTAAAAAAAGAATAGAATTAAACTACTAGTGCACATTATATATATATATATATATATATATATATATATATATATATATATATATATAAACCAAACGTGTAATTACAACAACGTAATTCTCTATAACAAAAAGAAAATACAAAACAAGGTGAATACAAAACAAACCATAATTGTGCAATAAACGTAAAAAACAATATAATTCCAAACAAAACAACTCACCCCTCCAAATTAACCTACCACGCTGGCAGAGGCCCAGGGAGAATTCCGTAGTGTTGGCTATGGTTAGTAATATTGCAGTACGTATAAAACGACTGTATGGGCAACAGAAGCAAGCACTAAATCAGTTTAGTACTACACAAAATGCGGTTCGGATAACTACAGGTCAAAACTGCATACAGTAAAAAAGAACCAAAATAAACAAAGCAAAACGCTTTAATCAAATCATGATAAAAACAAATATACAAGAAACAGTGGCAGTCACATTCCTCAGCAAGTTGAATTACCTGGACACAGAGTTTCCCTGCTCGCCCTTCTCTGAAGATTAACAAAGGAACTAGCTGGCAGTCCTGTCGAAAAACAACATTGTGGTCAAGAGCAGTCAATGGAACACAGCTTTTATAAGGAACATCAAATTGGTTACAATTAACACGCAATTAGGTTGTTAGTAGCAGTTATCTCACCTGCTACTCTTATATCAGAGATTTCATCTTAAAGAACACAAATTGACTCCGTCATTGAGACCAATTGGTTCTAATGTTTGGAAGGCAAATATCCAGTATGCTCTCCTCTGTAGTAACAAAAGTATCAAATTCCCACCTTGATCTGGTAGAGTTACTTTCTCCACCCCCACAAATCATAATGCGTGTGGAGATGATCCGTGACCAGCTTTTTTATAGTGTTTGGCTATTGCATATTCTTGATTTTGGTTCCCAATTGCTGCTTTATGTTTTGTTTGACCAATGTAAGCCAGTCCACATGGACAAGTTATCATATAAATTACTCCTGTGGTATTACAGTTAATGAAAACTTGAATGATTATCTTTTTACCCGATCGTGGGTGATTAATAGTTTTAGTATGTACAGTATTGCAGTCAACACAATGGCCACATTTAAAATTACCATCCGGTGGATTAGATAACCATGTTAAAAAAAAAAAAAAAAATGTTTATTTAGCAGACGCCTTTATCCAAGGCGACTTACAGAGACTAGGGTGTGTGAACTATACATCAGCTGCAGAGTCACTTACAATTACGTCTCACCCGAAAGATGGAGCACAAGGAGGTTAAGTGACTTACTCAGGGTCACACAATGAGTCAGTGGCTGAGGTGGAATGTGAACCGGGGACCTCCTGGTTACAAGCCTATTTCTTGCTTTGTCCACTTTTGGAATAAAAGAATGAAGCAATTTGTCTTTAATGTTTTTTGCAAGTTTAAAGCAATACAGGGCAGATTTATCTGTTATCAAATTCAAGGAATTATCATTTTTTAGTACCTGCCAATGTTTGAAAAATATTCCCTTTATATCATTAAGTAAATTCCGAGGTAAAACACATAGTTAGATCACTTTTAGTGTTTTTAACTTTTTTTTTAAGAAGTATCTCGCGATCACAATCTTTAGCTTTGTACCAGTGGTGGCTGGTGACCTCTGAATCAGAGGAGGCACAAGTACTGGGGTTTGTTTTTCCCTTTACCATAGCATTCTAAGGCCATCAATCTCTTCTAAAGAGATCACACAATCTGCCACTGCTAGTACTGTAAGCATGTGTCTCTCAGCAGCCAAAATTGCTGTTAATTTAGGAATGTTGAATCTAGGGTTAAGTTAAAATATTTGTTTTCTTAAATTTTAGCCAATAATTATATTTTATTTTACGGAACATTATTATATATATATATATATATATATATATATATATATATATATATATATATATATATATATATATATATATAATTTTTTCCTATGAAAGTTGCACTGCTTTGTACATTGTTTCTTTAAGAATACGGTCGTCATATCCACGGGTGATAAATTTGGAGTGAATTTCTTCACATTTAATTTCAAATTGTGACTCTGTGCTACAGTTCCTTCTTACCCGTAAGAATGGACCTTTCGTATATTTCTATCAGTGAGCGAATATGTTGACTTTTTACCACTAACGAATTCCGATCCATTGGTTTATTGAATACAGTAGTTTGTAAGGTGCTGGTCTTACCTTTAGATATTTCTAAGTCTAAACAATGTATTCTACCTAGATCAGATTTATATTTACATTTTAAATGACTATCTGCAGAATCAATATAATCCACAAAATGATCAAGTTGAGTCTTTGATCCCGACCATATTAATAAGGCATCATCAATGTACATAAGCCATAGAGAGATAAATCGTAAAAAGATGTTACTATTATTGTAGATTAATTTCTCCTCCCAAAATCCCATATATAAATTGGTATAATTGGGAGCAAATGCTGCACTCATTGCTGTACCATTTATCTGGGAAAAATAATGACCTTCAAACACAAAATAATTGGAATTTAAGCACAAATCAACTAAATCTATAATTAATTGAGAGGGTGGAATAACCTCAGTGAGTCTGGAATTTAAATAGAAAGTGACAGCATCAATGCCCCTGTATGTGGGATGTTGGTGTACAAACTAGTGACATCAAGTGACACAAGAATATTATCGGGACCACCCAATTTCATTAATACAGTTAAGAACATCACATTATCAGAAACAAATGAAGGGAGATTGCGGACAAAGGGTTGTAAATAAAAGTATATATATATATATATATATATATATATATATATATATATATATATATATATATATATATATATTGACATAGCGATTCAATAACTGAATCTATACCTGCGACAATAGGTCTTCCGGGAGGATTAGTGTAATATGACAAATGCATGATATTGAATCAACAATAATGTTTAATAAGATTGTTAAGTATATGCAATGAGAATTGAATGCATTGATTGTTAGATTACTGTTTCTAGTAATAGGATTGTAGGAACAATCCAATAATTGATAATTTAATGTTTATCTGGGTTGATTAGTTCTCTTAATAATGTTTAATTGACATGTTACAAAGATCGAGGATTTACTATGAACACACACACACACACACTAGACACAAGGAATGTTTAGTCAATGGTAGTATTTTATTAAGTCTTGAGTAAAGTTCTTACTGCGCCTTAAAAACGAAGTCCAAACAAACAAAACCAGGTGCGTAGATCCCCAAATACACGTAGTAGCAGAAGTTCGAAAGGATCCACACACTGTGATCAGGAGAGTGGTGACAAAGAAACCACTACATAATCAAAGTAAGCGAAAAAACATTTTCTTATTTGACCAAAGAACAAGCAAATAAATAAATCAAGTGCTTAGTGCAAGTGCAAACGTTTCGGTCGTTTGACCATCTTCAGTGCTAAGGTATTTAGAGTCAGGTGTTCAATTAAAAACAAATAGACAGGAGTACAGACCAATTAATACATTACAACATATAGACATCAGAAGAAATGTAATACATACTCTATTAAATAATTACATTAAGCAACAGGAAAATATCATATATAATAACAATGATAGGGATCATAAGAATGTAGCATGTTGATAAATTGATGGGTTTAACAAATCCAGTTATCCAGATTATAGCAATTCATATAAATTTGGAATCAGATTGACACAATTACATAACATTGATGTAAGTATTAGAGAGAATTGCATAAAAATTATGTATTTTTTTTCTAAAGATAACATAATAAACCTAATTCTTCATTAATTACTTCAGGATGTACTGTTTTGAGATAGAAAATACATTTTGCTTCACATTGAAGTAATATTTGGTTTAGATCACCCCCTCTACGAGGTTGAGTTAATCTTTGTATACCACAGAATGGAGTGATTTGTCTCCGCAAAATGTCTAGCCAAAGGCAAATAAGAACAAAAGAAAGTTTACAAACGATAGGAGGCCATTCGGCCCATCTTGCTCGTTTGGTTGTTAGTAGCTTATTGATCCCAGAATCTCATCAAGCAGCTTCTTGAAGGATCCCAGGGTGTCAGCTTCAACAACATTACTGGGGAGTTCCAGACCCTCACAATTCTCTGTGTAAAAAAGTGCCTCCTATTTTCTGTTCTGAATGCCCCTTTATCTAATCTCCATTTGTGACCCCTGGTGCTTGTTTCTTTTTTCAGGTCGAAAAGTCCCTGGGTCGACATTGTCAATACCTTTTAGAATTGTGAGAACTTGAATCAGATCACTGCGTAGTCTTCTTTGTTCAAGACTGAATAGATTCAATTCTTTTTGCCTGTCTGCATACGACATGCCTTTTGAACCCGGGATAATTCTGGTCACTCTTCTTTGCACTTTTTTTAGAGCAGCAATATCCTTTTTGTAACGAGGTGACCAGAACTGAATACAATATTCTAAATGAGGTCTTACTAATGCATTGTAAAGTTTTAACATTACTTCCCTTGATTTAAATTCAACACTTTTCACAATATATCCAATGTATTTTCTACGAATGACACTTTTATGTTTATTAATGCAAACTCGTAGTTGTGTTTTGGTTTTGCCAAAATATTGTAAATTGCAAGGGCAAGAAATTAAATAAACAACAAAATCAGAGGTACAGGTAATGACTTGGGAAATCCTATATTCTTTGTTAGTAACATGACTTGTGAAGGTTTTGGTGTTAATAACATTCTCACAAGCTGTGCATTTCCGATAGAAAGACTCCATTAACTACTGGACCACAGTTTAAATGTTTAGCTGTATCTTTAAATGAATCAGCATGAACTAGAATATCCCACACGTTTCTACCTCTATAATGTGTAAAGAGGGGCATATCTTGAAATATTTTACTGCCAATAGTATCAGTTGCTGATAGAATGTGCCAATGTTTTCTAATAATGTTTTTAATCTCATGACTATGTGTTGATAACGTTGTGCAACAAATTTCTTTATTCTTCTTCATGTGAGGATTTGTATCTACGTTATGAACTTTAAAGAGAGCATTATCTTACCAATCTCTTGGGTAGTTCCTAGATAAGAATCTGTCATACATTTTACCAACTTCAATCTCAAAATCCTCAGCTTTAAAGCAAATACGTTTAAGACGCAAAAATTTACTATATGGGAGTCCCCTTTTTAATGGTAAAAAATGAAAACTGGAGGCATGTAGAATACTATTTTTGTCACTTAGTTTGGTACAGAGGGTGTCTTGATAACAACTTTTTATGCACAGCATTAACATTTAATAAAACATTGATCAATTATGCTATTTGTAGTTCCATGTGTGGAATGTTATTTAAAATAATGAGCATTGATTGTTAGCAACAGCAGTAAGATATATGTGTTTTGCAAATAAGACATTCCTGTGTGAAACCTGTATTAAAGTGATTGAATTGCATTCAGGGAACCATATACATGGTTTGGAATTGTGCATTTTATATGTAAACTCATGAAATGTGTGAATAGTTTTGCCAATGAGGACTCAGTGTTTGTGTGAACTGTTTTGAAAATTGTGCTAAAAGTTTGATGAATTTTGTTTCAGCAATTGAGAAAAACTGTAAAATGATGGAATTGCATTAAGTGATCCGTACAGATGTTTAGAATTTTGCATTTTGTGTGTTAACCAGATAAATGTGTTAGTAGTTTTGCAACTGAGGAGTCAGTTTAGTTCTTTGTGTTAACTGTTTTGAGTTGTGCTAATAATTTCAGTATTTTTTTTAGCAATTGAAAAAAAAACTGTAAATGTTTATGTGGAGGCAGTGTGGTCCAGTGGTTAAAGACCAGGGCTTGTAACCAGGTGGTCACTGGTTCAAATCCCACCCCTGCCACTGACTGATTCACTGTGTGACCCTGAGCAAGTCGCTTGACCTCCTTGTGCTCCATCTTGTGGATAATATGTTAAATGTCCTATTGTAAGTGACTCTGCATATAATGCACAGTTCACAGCCTACCTCTGTAAAGAGCTTTGTGTAGACCTTTTATTTTGGCCACTGCACCTTTTTGTTTGGTAATGTGTTTTGTTTGCTGTTATAGTTGTTAATAAACATGCACAATAGCACTTAAAACCTCCAGCTTCTCATGTCTGAGTCTCTCTCCCTGAAGGAAACAGGCGTGCCAGTGACACTACCCTGTCACAGAGGTCAACAACTACCATCACATATCTGCCCGTGCCATGCTACTGTCCTAACCTCTCTACAGTCGGAGGGCATCTTCAGGGTGCTGTGTTTGTTGACCTAACTGTTCAATTCAAAGTTAACATTATTATTTTTGGAGATGTCACTACTGTAGGAAAGGTAATGACAAAAAATCAGTGTTGCTTTTACAGAATTCTTAATCAGAAAATAGACTTTAGAAAAGGTCATGTTCTTCAGGTTAAGAATAAAAATGGAAACATAATGTGATTTCCATATTTCCATATCCTCAATGGGACATATGACTGTAGATGGATGTTTAATGTAATTCAATGAGTAATATGTGAATGCTCTGAGTAAGTTATCTCATCAGAAGCTAAGTGACAGAATTAATTTTGGAAGACATTGTATTTTTATGTCCTTACATTAATTTACAAATCTCACATAACTGAACTGAATCATGTGTTTGCAAGGACCTTCTATTTAATAACATACATTCATGCAGTACATTTAAAAATTATAGATTTATTTTGTGAGGAGAAATACTGAATTAGTTATGACTTAAATCTGACCCTGGAATTTAAGTTAAAGCTCCCAATTGTCTCATTTCTGTCAATATTCAATAAGAATATTTATGTAAAAGGACAAGGGGACCTTCATGGAGCTAGGAGCTGAATAACATACAGCTTATAAATGAACAGCTTGAATATCACAAAATCAATATCAACTAACTTTAAGTGCTAAATAAATCAGCATTTGCAATATATGATTATGTGTCCATCAATAGGTCATTTATACAACCCTAAATAAAATTAAAATATAGCTGGAGGAGGGCTGCATTGGTAATAGGTACATGTGCCTTTTATCAAAAAAATCCATTAAAAGTAAAACCTTCTCATTTCATATTGTGTCTGTCTCTTAATGGTACCTACGTTTCAAAAGTGAGTTTGTGTAGATTTTTTTATTGACAATATTTTACATGAATGAGTCCTACAATATAACTCTATTGATGTTACAGGAAAGTGTCCTTCTTGCAAAGGATTATACATTCTAGAACACAGTTACACTGGCACCTACAGCTATTCTAAAATGTATATTATGGCCCCACATTGATGCAGCTGGTTAATTTACAGATCAGCTTGATCAAACACTGTAAGTGATCAATACATAACAGGCTTTTATTACCTCTGCAAAGCCATTAAGTTCTTGTTTGTATTTGGTCACAATATAACATACCGGTACTTACTGGTGCTCACAAGATACTAACTGGTTGCTTCGTCCAGTAAGTTAAAAAAAAAATATATTGAACAGATAAACCAGTGAAAAACACAAAACCATTGGCCACTACCAACACCTTTGTACAAGGACAAACTTAAGTTCTTACTATTGAGCTCTAATTTGAGAGACTTCTTGCACTCTTCTGTATAATATTAATTTTAGAAGTATCTGATTCCATGAAAATGACGCATATTCCATAGATACAATACTGCTTACGTTGCCTGATGCAACACTGTTATACCTTTAACCTTCAGTTGTGATCCACATGGTAGTAAATATCAACACCTAGATTCCCAGTGAAAGAGCCTTCCCTCAAACACAAGAGTGTTCCTTCAAGAAATAATTCAAATGCAACGTTTCTGAGAATGGCCGTTTTCATCTATTTAATATTGGTATATGCACTCTCATACACTTGGACTTTTTATTGCTTTCCATTTGTATTTGTTGATGATGTGTTAGATTTGAATGAATGCAAGATTTATTCCAATCTGAGATGAATAAGAAAAAATGTACTCAACAAAAAATCTTTCTTCACTTCTTGTATAAGCTATAAATATGTATTGTAGCACTTGTGTGTGTTTCCAGTGTTGTGGATAGGGCTTTAATAAATAAAGTTTAAATTGTACATTTTGACTTTTGAAGGTTCGGAACACATTACCGAAGGAAGGCTCGAACCTTCGATGGTACTCATTTGCATAATGTATTGGTGACGTCACCATAGCTACTTGTTTATATTTTATTGAAAATCCTATTATTTTACAGGTAATCCATAGAAATGAAATAAAACATTCACATGTAGTTTAAACATATTTTATATAAACAGTAATCGTGTTTTTGTAATTTAAATAAAAATACACGTTGTTTATTTACACGTAATTGATCCTGCTTGCAATATATACAGTTAGCTTGCATTGCACCAGCACCAACTGCAGCGGACAAAGCTTTATTTAACAGTCACCGTTCCAAGCTGCTTATCAGTCACATTTTACTACGACAAAAAATATGAATAATACTAATAATAATATGAACTTACGCTTGTCAAGTGACCCCAGAGATTGGTTATGCCTCCATGATACGAGTCGCTGGCACAGTTTGCATTCAACTTTTTATGCATTACGTAAACAAATTTATTTATTTATTCTGGATTGTATATATGTTAGCATGGTGGTATAAATGGAGACTTGAACAGCTAGCCCAGATGCAGGAACATAAAACCATTCTGTTTAAACCTGCCTTTCACATATGCAGCTTTTATCTTGGGGTTGAAGAGTAAAATCATATAGAGAAAGTCATACTCTAGAATTCCCAGATACATTCCCAGTCACTTTACCAATCAGGGTACCTAGTCCATGCATGCAGAATGTTCCCAAAGCAATTTCAGAGCAACCGTAAGCTTCACTGCAGATTCTCCACATGTAAACATTACACTCTATGATTTCCATTACACGAGAGTAGATGTTAAAACTTAATGCTGATTTGAACTCGGCTCTCGCCAAGATAAGCACCAACTAAGATGTAGCTTTACAGTAAACTAATGTGATCCATCTGTGTCTCCATCCATTTGCACTTCCTTCCATATGATTATGTAGATATCCTTCTGTCTGGTGTTGATGGCTGAAGTGTAATGCTGGCACCAGGGATCAGCTTATTGCTCCCCTAGCACATCAGCACACACAACGGCTGCGATGCTGGCTCCGGGGATCAACCACAGTGTGGTCTCCCCAGCGCATCAGCATGACAACCATCTGGATTGAGCTAAGTAGGGTACATCTCTGGGGTCTTCAAGTGGGCACCTTCCATCCTCGGTGTTTCGTCGACTAGCCCATGACACCTCAAGAGGGCTCGACGGTGATTCTGGTGTCTAAAATACTTTAAAACGGGATTTGTCAATCTGCCAATCGCCAACATTCCATGTGGCATCTGAGATCAGTGATCTGCTCACAAAAGCTATAGGGTTCTGTGGAAGCCGATCCATAAGTTATCTGTTGAAGCTATGCAGTGAGGAACCTGCATTTTAGACATGCTTTTTAGTATCCTGGATTTAACAGGGTGTGTAATTTTCATTTTTTATATGATTTTGATTTCAAAATTAGTTGATGATGTAAGTAGTCTATAGCACTCTAAATATTTATTTTGGTGACATTAGAATCACATAGGCAGCAGAAACCTCTTAAAAGAAAAGATTTTCAGGTGAATAATGTCAATAAAGTCCCACCTAAATTCACAAAAGAATGTGTAATAATTTATTTAACAAAAGTAGTGTTTTGGATTTGAAAAATAATACAATTAAGTGGATTACAAAAAAAATATTATTGGGAAAGAAATATCACAGTTTCATGACAATGAATTCATGAAGGACATTCTCCTCAACAAAGTGGTATGGTTGGGTGCGATACTGCCATTTTCGGTTGCAAAGTTAAAACATGTTTTAAAATATCTATATATTTAAAAAACGATACACTTCAATCAACTTCAATCACGATAGAAATGTACCTTAGGGTGTCCTCAAAGTAGCGACACACTTGGAAGAAAAGCCAAACTTAATTTTCTAGTTTTAATCTTGTTTTGTATACAAGCATTCTAAGAGTATGTTTTGTACAAACAGGAGTGTAGAAACAACTCTCATTTTCAGATTTTGTAAAATACAGATTGAGAAAGAAAAAAAATCACATACAATAAACCATTTACTGTATAATCGTCTGGTTGCATAATTGTTTAGCACCCTAATGCTTAGAGCTTTTTCAAAAATGTAGATTCCAGAGTGCATGGATGTGTAACAGTTATACAAGTAGTGCTTGAATACATGCTGGGCGTTTTTTTCTGTTCATGGCTCTTGGCTAAATATAGCTTTTCTCTTTCAAGTCACCTTTGGCAAAAAACATTCCTCATGTTGCACATTTAATTAGAGTGAGAATGTCAGGTATCCTGGTTTCTGGAGATGCTGATGCTATTCCTAATAGGCTTTACTGTGTTCTGTCTTGTGGTTATTAGCACAGCAGATGGGTGAGATTTTTTAACATCTATCCAAGCTGCTTTTTACTGCTTGATCTTACAGAAACTCACATATTTCTGCATTTTACAAACTTGCACTTGACAGTCACTGGAACTCAGATAATGGCTTTTGCTTTTTGTCAAGTTTTCATCTGAATGTTGCTCTTCTAAAATTACCCTACACTATATCATCAATAGGGCCTCATTTACAAAAGGGCACGAATTTGGAGTTAGCACACATGTAAAGTAGTGAGCCTAACGTGCGAGATAAATCTAAATTTACTAACCCATTTACTAACAGAGAAAGCATTAATTTAAGTAGTAATATTACAATAGTTTATGTCAAAATTTGATTGATGAGGACCTTTTTAATTACCTTTTGACCTTGTTTGTGAATATATGAATATATGACTAGTTCATATCTAAGGAGAGGCTGTGTTATTTATTGTATTTTATATATGCTTATTGCTTATTGAATATATCCATATATCCATATATACAATATATATATATATATATATATATATATATATATATATATATATATATATATATATATATATATATATATATATATATAAAGGGATGGGCATTTGGAATTATTTCACTATTCAAGTACTCGATTACTCTTGAGAATATTTAATGCGTGCACATTTATGTAAATTATCCTAACGCCAGCCATGATGTAAGTCTTATTAACCATGACAGATTGTAATGGCTAAGGTTTGCCATTTCATACATGAGTTAACAACGAAAACAAGTGCAATTTGAAAATAATTTATTAAACATGAGAACGGAGGATCACTTTGTGTCCTTCTAGGTAACCAGGCTACATTTAGCCTATTGCACAATTAAACCGTTTTTAATGAAACCGTCAAAAGTTAACATAAATAAGTTATTTCAATAACTGAAATCTGAGCGAAATAAATACTTAGCGTAGGCCTGACACATTCTTGTGCAAAAGTTTTGAAAAAGTTCACATAGCCTAAATATTTCGCTAGCAAATCAATAATTTTTGTTCAAAAAAACGAGCATGTCTACATGCTCAGTGGAGAGGCGAGTGCGGAGCCTATTTACAATTAGTCCCGCTGTGGAAAAGACCCTCTCCGCTGGAACTGAGGTTGCAGGGATTGATAGGTACGGCTTAGCCAGGACACTGAGTTTGGTGTACTTTTTTTCGTTGATTTTCCACCATTGCAATGGGTTTTGATCAGGTGGGATGCATGGCTCGGTGAAATATTGCTCAATCTCGTTCCGATCGGCATCGGAGTCGGCAATGCAATAATCCTGCCCACAGTGTGTTGAGCGCTGCGGTGGAGCTTGCTGTGGGTGTTTCATTGCTGCTTGTCGCTTCTGTCTGGGCATCAGCTGTGAATAACACACCGTTGCAAAAACTGCATTTAAAATGTATTGTTAATGTAAGAATTTCAAATTTCATGGTCTGTCTTTGTATTTCACAATACCACATTGACATCACGTTTTTTATGTTTTATTTTACGAAGCTTATGAAATTAATCAAGCATATTGTTGTAAATTGCTGTGGTCTTCTTTTTTTTTAAAAGGGGCAAGTCTGGGCATGTTTTCAGACCTCATAAAAGGAGAAAAATATTTTTGTAGAAAGAAACCATGGACTGCAAAAAGGTTCAAGAGATTCAGAGAAAGGCTTATTTAAGCCTCTGTCCCAAGGATCATCTGTGGACTGGACTGAAAATATCTCCAAATGAGAGAGAGGGGGTGGTAGTTTAGGTTTATCTCGGAAACCTCCCCTAGGGGCGTGTCTTTGGACTTCGTCTTCCTGGCCCCCTCATAGGCTGTCCCAAGGGTCAACCCAATAGAGTCCACCTTCCTAGCCTCTCATAGGCTGCCACAGTACCTTAGCAATCCTACTAAAGGACCCTCCAACCTCTTTTGAATGATAGTTTGCAGCCATGTCTTCTACAAACTTTAAATACTTCTCTGAGAATGCTGTTCTTGAACCCGACGATCTTGAGATGGATTGGTCAACTGACGAGATGACCAGACTTTTGAAAATGTACCCCTCCCCAACTCTGCAGAGTCTGACGACGTTGACAGCCCATTAGGCATCTCTTTTGAAAAAGTATTAAGCATCTCCAAGGGGCTCCTGCCTTCTCTATTGGAAGTTGACCACCCGAGACAGATGAGACACAGGTGCCTTTTTTTCTTTTTTTTTTTAAATTTAGTCGTTGCCAATTAGTTTTTTTTTAAATTATTATTATTTTCTCCCCAATTTGAAATGCCCAATTATTTTTAGGCTCAGCTCATCGCTACCACCCCTGCACTGACTCGGGAGGGGCAAAGATGAACAGACGCTGTTCTCCGAAGCGTGTGCCGTCAGCCACCCGCTTCTTTACACTCTGCAGACTCACCGTGCAGCCGCCTCAGAGCTACAGCGTCGGAGGACAACGCAGCTCTGGGCAGCTTACAGGCAAGCCCGCAGGCGCCCGGCCAGACTACAGGGGACGCTGGTGCGCGGTGAGCCGAGGACACCCTGGCCGACCTAACCCTCCCTCCCCCCGGACGACGCTCGGCCAATTGAGCGCCGCCCCCTGGGAGCTCCCGTCCACGGTCGGCTGTGGAATAGCCTGGACTCAAACCAGCTTCTAGTTGCTAAAGCGCTAGCCTGTTGAAAATTTTCATCCTTCTTTGACCAAACTCCAGAAACTGGTAGATGATATTTTAACAGAGCTAAGACCTGAAAACAACATTAGATGTAAACTGCGTCATCTACAAGAAGCCCTGGATGACAAGACCCGAGACATTGTCAACAAACCAAAGCTTTCTACCATCGCAGTTTTAATAATCCCCAAGCTCCTTAGCTTATTACGGAGCCTGTGACTTTGAAAATGGGGAATGTCCAGACTCCAGCAAAACTGCAGAACACCATGGAGGGGCTGCTGTTTGAGTTAATAGCCGAGAAAGTGGTTTGTAAGAGATTCTTTCAAAACATGATCTCTGTAAATGTAAAAATGTACAACTTAAAAAGTATAACCTCTTTAATATATACAGTTGCTGAGGCTCAAGAATGGCATGAGTTGATCGCTTCACCTGTAAAACCACATAAACCCCTAAAGGACTTTTTAATGACTATGTTACCTCGGATGTTTAATGGCATAGATGACCGCAAATGTATACATATAACTGTTTTGTATGCTTATGTGACTGATGTCTGTTTTAATAACCTGGCTAGGTTTTTAGGAGATATCAAAAGTTGGACAAAATGTTGTGGAATACTTAGTGACTTAGCATGAATGTTTAAAAACTTTATAAGCCTTCTAAAATGTCCTAATCTTCTTGATAAACGGTGAATAAACATTTTGAACAACACACTTGTCACATGTGTTATTTTGGCTAAAGATGTCGGTTCAACGTATGAAAACAATATACTATGATCCCTCAAATCCTGGGGGGTAAGGGGGTTTCCAGACTCTTCAAAGGGCTGTGGGGTCTGATGGCCCTAAAGTCTCTGAGAGTGTCCTAACAGGGTTTTTAGTGTGTCCAGAAAAACAAGTAGATGGGCTGTATTGTATGGTCCGAGTGTGGCATGGTGATGGAGGACCCCATGATGGCTGATGGCTGCACACATTGTAACATTTCCCCTGCGCTGACCAGGGACATCCACCGTCGCACGGTGGCTGATGGTGTTCCTTCCCCGTCGCCTCCTCTTGGTCAAATTGAACCCTGCCTCGTCAATAAAGATGAACTCCTGTGGAGTAACACTTTTCTGTATTTTCTGCAAACGAAAACATGACCATATCAGAACAACAGCTAAGTGAATACTTTAAAGTGATTCGTAGTTTCTGTACAGTGCAGAACAAAGTGCTGTCAATTGCTGTACAATACTCATGTGCACATACTGATATCGCATCTCCTTCATCCAATCAGTATTCCTCTCAAATGGAACACGATATACCCGTTTCATCCTCATTCGGTTCCTCTTCAGGATGCAATCAATAGTTGATATGGCAACACTGTGTATGTTGGGGAACCTTTCATTGTCCTCTATGATTCGTGCTTGAATTTCTCGCAATCTATGGCATTGTTAGCCAACACCATGTCCACAATTGCAGTCTTTTGTTGTATCGTGAAAAGACGTTGTCTGCCACCAGCAGAGGGTCTACTTTAGACTCTGTAAACATATAGTATATACAGTTCCGTATGTTGGCATATAGGGCTACAATTTCCATTTTGATACATACATGAAAAATATATCTACACTTCATTTCAATATTCACTTACATACTGTATTGCATTCTGTATGATACTGTACTGTTTTGAAAAAGTTCACATAGCCTAAATATTTCTGTAAGTGTACTGTAGATAGCGCAGCAGAATACTGAATAATGGTCAATTATCTATTCTCATTTCTAAATGTCTGAGTGATTGAGGCCACAGTAAAATGGCTCAAATTGGGCTGCACCTGCTGCCCAGCCATCCTCATGCTCAACCCATGGTTGATGACATAATCTACCAGTGTTGCACGGATTTCATCAGAAATATTTGGTCGTCTTGGTCTGACTCTTGCTCTTCCCCTACATCTTCCACCCCCTCTCTCCGCTTCATGTGGGTCCATAGTCCTCCAACAATGAAGAGTTCACCTGTGACCTCTTTTATTCATGCTAAAGCTCTGACAGATAAATGAACAGTTAAGCAATTTGGGTGTGCACAGGTGAAGCGTAAATGAGGTCAATTGGGAATTAGAGTTTGGCATTTTCAGTTGTATGTTTTCCATATGAACACCGGAGATTTCATTATGAAAAATGTGATTCATTATGAAAATGTGATTCATTATGAAAGTAGAGCTGTGTGTGAATTGTTTTGCAAAAGAGTGAACTGGAATTGCAGTGTGAGTGAATACAAGTACAATGTGTACTTATACTCAAAATAAGAACATCTTACCATTCAACTAAAAAGCAAGCTCTGTAGTGTGAAGGGAAGTGTCTTATGCTGGTGTTAGTATTATTATTATGTTGCATTATGTATTTGTTGATGTGCAGTTAGTTGGCTACTCAGGAAAATAAGATTTCCTGTCTTATTAGGTGTCTATATGCATGATAATGACATTGGTGTTGGAGGGGAGGTATCAGTGAAAGGAAAGGCAGCAGACGAAAGCCAGAGCTACAAATAATAACCCATTTATTAAGTATTTTCTTGGAAGGATACATCTTTTTTTAGTAAAAAACAAGACAATCTAATATCCTTTTTTTTGTTTTGTTGCTGTTGTAGCTTTTTATTATTATTATTATTATTATTATTATTATTATTATTATTAAATCCAAGACATTACATTTACATTTTTTTTAATTGGATTCTTTAAACGTGTCCTCTTTCATTGTAGTGACAGATACATATGTTGTCTAATCTGCAAGGCAAGAACCCAGCAAGAAACCTGCAAAGGAAGCACAAATGTGAAATATCACTCTATAAATTCTCAATGTCCATGCTTCAGAAACTGCTAGAGAAGATTTATTATAATGAAAATGCCTAGCATTCCACCAAGAGCAGAGCTGGGCTTGTAGGTTCCGGGGTCCCAAGCAAAGTGCAGTCCTATTACATGGACTGATTTTCTTTTTATGCCCAGAGCAGCAAGCTCACAAATTAAAAGTAATCTGCAGTGTACCCTTACATTTTATAGTTGAGAAGGATCTTTTTTTTTATCCTGGCAGGTTATTTTTGTCTGTTGTGGGTTATCTGCCTCTAGTCACATCAGTCATCATTACAGCAGTTTTTGCAGTTTGTTGGTAGAATAGAGTGGATTACCTAATTTACCATCCTTGCAGCAATAAACAATTGTATCTGGATATAGACTTCCGAACTGAACTGAGACATAGTGGTTGGGAAGGGGAGGGAGGGAGTGGGGGCAGAGGGACTTGCTCCCCCCCTACTTTTAACAATGCAATCATGTGCACAGCGCAATATTTAGTTGCGGTTTTACTGTATGTATACTTTTTACTTCAAGTAATAAAAGTGCATTCTCAAAATAATATTTTCATTTATTCCCGAAAACCGCTGCACTCCTCTGGCTACACACCCCCTCCCTCCCTCCCTCCCTCCCTCCCTCCCCTCCCCAAATGGTTTTGCATTGTATATGATGTTGTGTTGGCTTAGTCAAAAAAACCATACTTTTGTGTCCCTCAGCTCTTCATCTGAAACAGTATTCATGATGTGTTTCATTTAGTTATGCTGGATGTCTAAACTTTCATCTGTTCATATCATCTATGTATGTAGCCTAATAATTTACACTTGGTCCAAAGTGGTGAAATTCCAGGGGTGGTTTATTACTTTTATCTATGTTACTTCCAGGTTTTTATTATTATTATTATTATTATTATTATTATTATTATTATTATTATTATTATTATTATTATTATTATCAGTAGTCGTATTTGTGACTTTTTACAGTGTGGCGCTTTGTAGATAATTAAAATAACTTTCATGTTGTATGGTTTATTTTTATGCACATGTGCACCTACAGGTCCATACGTGTATTACTGTATGTGTAGGTGACTACTCTCTCCCAGCAAATTATAACAAGGGTGTTTTGGCAGCAGAAGTTGCTATACTTAATGTTTTTGTTTTGTTTTTTCTATATACAGTATATAGAAAAAACATGTAACATGCAAATGACTAATTAATAATAATTATGGCTACGACTTTGTCACAGAGGTCACGGAAATCATGCAAATCGTAAATTTGAAAAAAAAGTCTGAAATCTTGGCAATGGATGTAAAAACACTTTCGCTTCCTTTATTTCCATTAAAAAATACAGTATGTCATGCACTGGAAATACAAATCTGCAAGTATCTGTAAATTGTTTGGTTGTGTATCCACCATTGTGCCATTGTGTATACACCATGCAGATCTATGCCTCAGCCATATAGAGCTCCCGCTCCTAGGTTAGCTGGAATAATGGTACGTAACTCAAACCAGACTGGAGTTAGCCTTGGGGGTAATCGCAGTGGCAGCTATCTCTTCCTCCGGGGGTACTGCACAGTTCAAGAGCGTAATACAGAGCAACAGTATTGAGTCCAAATAATCTCTAACTGTCTAATGGTTATTTAATAACTTCCTAACAGTTCATGGCTCGTCAGCGCATACTACCGAAGCTACTTCGTTTTAGTTAGTATCCGCTGATATCAATTAACCACAGTTACCACTGGATACTGGCACTTCACCTGGATTTATCCTTTCCTTGGTGCTGCACTCTCTGTGAAAGGGGCTTAAGTGTAACATTGGAACTTTCTTATTAAACTTTTCAGACTGTGTGTGATATTAGGTAGTTAATTAAAGTAAACATACACATTTTAACATAATTATAAACTGGTCTATTTGTTATTGCTTTTGTGTCAAAGTATGCAAATTAATTATAACTCATTGACCAACTGAATTTCTGATATTTTTTTTAATGTGTGGACAATAAAATATGAACTGCATCAATTAGGGGATAAAAGAATAGTTTAATGGAATGCTAGGGGAAGGATAATGACATGACTTTCTCCAATAAAGGATTAATTGCAAGCAAAGATCAGTACTTTCACAACTTACTACTAGAAATGTAGTTATGATGTTTAATATTTACCCATTTGACACATGAAAAATGTAAACAAAATAGGGGAAGATATGCTGCACATAAAACATGTTATTGACTTGAGATATTTTTCTTATCTTCACCACACCCTAGTGCATATCCTAGCCACTGCTGACGGCTGGTTCATAAACAGACACATTTCATAAAAAGATGCTCAGTGGAATATACTTGTTTATATTTTAATTGTGTATTGAAAGCAGAATGAAAAAAAAACAAGTGACACAGAAGGACATGTTGCTGCCAACTATAGTGCCTCAGACATTGCTGGAAAATATAGATCTCCATGAGTATTTACCATGGATTCAAAACACCCCAAGTCAGACAGCACAATCTGCGATGGTGTTTTGACTTTCATGTGACACACTTTTTTGTCTATGGCCTATGACTATGGGGCTATGTAACTGTATTTATGGTACTTGATATAATTATGTATTGGGTTGATTGCCAGTTAAGTCTTGTAGATTTTTAAGGTGTGTTGTAAAATAAATGTGTGGGCGATATCTTGCAGCAATACCCATTTAGCTCTAATCTGCCATTCCTTTGGCTTCCCGAGATCCACCACCTTGTAAACTATAAAAGCAAAACAAACTGTCTCATGTAGAATTATTTTAATGTGTGATTATTTTCAACACTGGAAGAATCTGTAGGCCTGTGGTACTCAACAGGCGGACCACGGTCCGAAAACAGACCTTTGCCACCGGCTATCCGGGCCCACTCATTCTGCTGCACCTGGTATTTTCTTTAGAAAAAAAGTGTGGTCAGTGCAGTACATTCTCATTCCACAAAGATGATAATAACATTACATATAATAATATGCATATTCGTAATCCGTAGCAGTGGAACATACCTTTATTTTGAAATCTTATTGTAAGAAACAAAGAAAAAAACAAAGTATCCTCACAAACACACTGGTGTTCCATCGAAACTTGTGTGAACTGTGCATGTGTATAGTGCTTTTTGAGTCTGTTATAGCGCCTCCCATAAAAAAAAACTGCTTCCTCCATGTTACTGTGTGTATTTAATAATTCCATATTAATTTCAATTAACATTTAATAAAAATTAACTCTGTTTTTAATAAGAACATGTAAACGATGTGAAATTGTTAAATGTTGCTAAATGTTAACCGAATGTCAATTAAAAGTGTAATTGCATATCATTTGTGTTTATATTACGTTTTGTTACTGGTGAAAATATGTAACAATTTTACATCATTTACATGTCCTTATTGAAAATAGTTAATTGAAAGTAATAAGGAATAATTACACATGATTTTAATATGCAAATGATCAGTTACATTACCCATAATCATTGAGACATGCAACTATACCTCCCCCTCGTACATGTCACAATGCAGTGCTGTGGTTGCGTCGTGAACTATTGCGAGATTTTACCATGCAAGAGATTTCTATGAGGATGTACTTGGCATCACTGCACTTCATGCTCATACAAGAGGTGAGATATTTATGAAGCAATAACAGAACTGTTGAGGATGAGGGAAATCAGTTTGGAGTCTGTCATTTCTATTGTAACTGATGGAGCTCCAGCTATGATAGTACAAGATAAAGGACTGGTACAGCGTTTGAAAGTGCGCCATCCCAGTTTGATCTCATACCACTGCATAATACACCAGTCTATCTTGTGTGCTAACCTTGGAGAAAAACACTCAAATATTATGAGTGTTATGAGGCTGATTAATTTTCTCTGTGCCTCTTCTGCACTTCAGCATCGTCTGGTGAAAGAGTTTTTTACTGAACTTGATGCTGCTTTTGATTATCTACTTCTCCATAACAATGTAAGATGGCTTAGTAAGGGCAGTGGAGTGGTTCTGGAGTGTTCAGAAAGATCTGGAGATGTTCTTAGCAGAGCAGAAGACAGAAAAAGCTAAAAGTATTTAGAGTTTTTGCATGACCAAGACAGAATGGAGATTGTTGCTTTCCTGGCAGATATTACAAGTCATGATTTAAATGTGAAACTGCAGGGAAGAAATCAAACTATTTCTGTCCTGATGGAAGCAGTGAGGGCTTTTCAGAGGAAACTGGAGGCATTGCTTCACTTCCCAGTGCTTCAGGAGCACCAACCAAGGGGCGTGGCTGAAGGTACCAAAGGGGATGTGGCCGAGCAAACTGCTCCTTTGTTATGGTTACAAGAGAACCGCTGAAGGACTGTGATATAACCATGAGTGTTTAGTGCTTGTTTGTTTTGTCATACAAATTGTAAACGTTTGTTCTTGTTAGACATCTAACACGTACCGGGAGCTGTTGCTAAAGGCCAGCACCAACCTGGACAGCACTGCACTACTGTTCACTAATAAATTGTATTTCACCACTTGCACATTAGCACTCACTCTGGACTTGTGATCGTGTTTGTGCTCTTTGTGTGTTTATACTGTTTATTACTTCAGGACTGAATCCCGAGGTTTCACTGTGCACTACACATTGCTATGTATTGCCAGGGATTATTATTATTATTTACGGTTGCCAAAAGACCTAGATTATAAAAACAAATAAAGGACTGTTTGGACCGTAAACTTTGTCTGTCATCTGTTTAAGCACTGCATCACACCTGTGCACTGCAAACCACTTTGCCACAGGCAGTCACACCTTTTGTGCCTAATTTCAAAGGGTTGGTCAAAGACAAAAGGTGCCACTTTTCCCATTACCTGTCAAAGGATGTAACTCTAATGTAAATCTTTCTGCAAAGTTTGTGAATGGATAGCTGGATGACATCTTCTTAAATTTTCCTTCAGTATTCAGACCGGACCTTCACCTGCCAGTGAACACTGGTAAGTGGACCTTTACTAAAACTATCTGAGTAACCCTGCTGTAGGCTATAGGTAAATTCAGTAATGAAAAAATATGATCTACTAAAATAAAAATTGGGGCATGTTGTAGTTTCACCTGCAAAGTTTGTTGTTTGTGAAGAGCAATGTTGCTTTTATAAAACTTCTCTCCTATTTTTAAAGAAACCATATACCTTCCTCATATTCTACTTTTATCATTATAGCACATTCACGCTACCTCACAGTCCAGTAACAGGCTTATTACATGGGTCAACTACTTTTGTTACAATATATTAATGTAACATTGTTTTGAATTTATATTTAAAAACAGCCAAGGAATTTTTGCTATTGGCACTAAAACATCACCTTAACAATCAAAGTTGACATACTTTGACCTAAATGTGGGTTACATTTTAGCACTATCTAGTGGTTGTCAGCAGGTATGGAATGTCCTGTCAGCACACAGCACAGTAAAGCAACAGAAACTTCTGAAACATTGTAATCAGTGTCAGCATTTTAGGACCACCTGTACAGAAGATAGTCAACAAAAAACCTTGGGTTTAGCTTCTTTCATTCAAAACTAGATTGTATTGTCTTTAAAAACTCTTAGAACGTTAAGGCAACAATAACAAGTTTTGAGACAGTGGTTAATATTTTTTTATGAGGTAAATACAGTATTTTATATATACACATACAAGCTTCACATACAGATAGAAAAATAAATATATATTTGAAAAGTGGGGGACCTATGATAACGTTTAGGTTCATTTCATTTTATGTACTGCATGTAGGATTATGTGTAAAAAGGATGTGCAATAAAAACTGCAGTAAACTATCTTAAAGACTGTGAAATAGACATCATGGTATCCTGAAATTGAAATTAAAACTCAATCGTACAGAGGCAAAGCCACCACAAGATAGTAATACAAACAAGACCCAAGACAAATGTGGTTGCATCCAGCAGTACTAGAGTCAGATCAAGTAACCCACATTGAATATGGGATGAAAATAATAAAGACGTGATAATATGTACTAAGGTTACAACAATGAACACAAGAAAGTATGCTATATTTATGCTATATTAGGTTACAAGTGCACAAGCCCTTTATGGTATAGGTCAAGTTTACAAAAAAAAATGCTAATACTGATTATTGTCCTACTATCAATTAATCTTTTTACTTTTGTAAATAGTAAAAGGTCTGTGGGCCACAAATGCGATGATGTATCACTACATGGTAACTAAACTAAAGTTAACCCCTGTCTGTTGTACATAATACCCTTGGGTCTCCCAAGATGGCAACACTAAGCCTCATGAACTCGGCACAAGAGTTTGTCAGGGAGCACATGGGTTTCCGGCCTTTATTAGATTTCCAATAAGCTTGCTAAGGGGGTGTTTGTTGCTCCACCTGTGCACCCAAAAAAGCATATCCCTGAATAATCATCCCTTCTTCAAATAAATACTGAATGTTTAATGAGCAATCCTACAATTGCAGAGATACCCCAAATATAAATTTACTACCAATGCAGAACAATTTTCATGACTGATTCAATATTCCCTTCAGAGTAGACATTGGGTTGCCATGTACAAATATTCACTCAGTTCTTGGCTCTCCATATTAGTTAATTTATTACTAATGCAGCTTTCAAAGTGCATGTAGAATAAAAAAGAAAACTTGGCAGAAGCCAACACCTTTTAATAAGCTTCCTGACACAGTAAAGCTTTCCCTGCATTATTAGACAGCTCATTCTCTATGTAGAGTGCCTCTTACCAAATGAAAAATGAACAACTCATAATCAAAAGAGGAATGGAAATTAAATACATTTGTGAAATGAAACATCAGAACAGCAATATGATAGTGTGCAGCAAAGTGATTTGAACTGCAGTATAAATAGCACACTGGTGGTTAAGCTGCTATGGTGGATGGTTTGTAAATGAGCTGGCATTTACTGTCAAGCGTTTTTTAAATACCAGTTTGGATGGCCATAAAGAAGCTAATAATGGCATGAAATGTATTTCACCTACTTAATTAGAAAATGGGCAAACTGTAATCGATTTTGCTATGCCTAAGAGGGTTTCCAAAAACTTTAAAATGTAAATTGTTTATTATAGTGTTGGTGGATATACAGTTACAGTAAATGGCTACAGGCTACTTTTGCTTTTAGACTGTGACGGTGAGCGGTAGGGATTGATGGGACAAGTAGGTGTCAAACAAGAAACATGATAGTGTAAAGTTAAAGTTCAAACTTTCAAATGGTTTATCTGAGAATATGTACAATATTTACAATATGTACAAAACAAGGCTTTTTGAGAGATCAGGGGGCTAAGCTGTCAATCGGTTGGTATGGATACCAGAGCCAGACTGGTCATGTACTGGCTCCGTAGAAAAGTTCAACGTTCGTTCCCCATTATTCAACACTTGACTCATAATCGAGCACATTCAGTAGCAGTGCTTCAGCCAGGGGTGGGAGGGTATGTTGCTCCTCCAATTTAAACCAGGGGTCAGACCACGTCATCTGCCATTACTAGTACTGTGGTTACAGCAGATAGTATTTTATAACAGAGGTTTGCCTCCTCGGAGTAAAAAAAAGCTCCAGAATTGCTGTTAATATAGGAATGTGTAGGATTTAGGTTAAAATGTCTTTTTTTTCATTTTTAAATTTTGAGGAGACTCTATCTCCCTTGCCTTATATATATATATATATATATATATATATATATATATATATATATATATATATATATATATATATATATATATATATATATATATATATATATATATATATATATATATATATATATACATACAACACACAGATGATAGAATCCCTCTGGTCCTCACTTACCATTCACCAACAGAAAGATACAGACAATTGTGCAAATAAACTTTAAAGTTTTATAACAAGACCCATCTACAGTGCTATTCGTCCTTCTGGGGAACCTTTGAAAGACACATATCCATGTAATAGACTACGATGTAATACCTGTAAATACATTCATTCTGAAACAGAGATTAGAGGCATTAAATCTTCATTCAACATTCATGAACATTTTACATGTACCTCTAAAGGAATAGTCTATTGCATTATCTGCAAGAAATGCAACAAATTGTATATTGGGGAAACTAAAAGGCATTTAGCAGAACCGGTTTGTAGAACACTTAAGAAGCTTTCGCATTAATACAGCATTAATATCACACTGCTGAAGACATCACAGTCTGTGTGATCAATCAGTGCTATGGAAAAAATATTGCTTGGAAACAAAAGGAACAAGAGTTTATCTTCAAACTGGGAACTTTGGAACCTCTGGGAGTGAACATTGTATTCTAATAATCATGACACCATCTACAGAATTTTTGTACAATTACAAATCTTGAATATTAACAAGTTTACTGCACTGTGTTTACTTTTTTTTTTAAACAGCTGAAGAAGGGCTTTTGCCCAAAACATCCTGAAAATAAGATTTTGTAATCTTTTAAACCTTTTGTGTACATTTTTTAAAAACCTTTTCTTTCATATATATATATATATATATATATATATATATATATATATATATATATATATATATATATATATATATATAGTGTAGCGTGCACAGGGCAAGGCAGCAGCAGGGCTGGTAGGTGACGTAATCACACATGAAGACATAAGCCCGATATACGCTCTTTTGTACTGCGGTATCAGCGCTATGCTTTAGTGCAAGAGGTCCCGGGTTCGCCCCCGCCCTCCGCCTGTGTGTGGATTGCCTCGCCTTGTGTGATGCACCTGTCTGCGTTAATTGAGGTTTGCTACATTGGTGTCAGAAGTGGACGCAAGTACCCCGGCACGCATTCGTCGGACTGTAGCCTGGTGAGCAAGTCCGGGGCAGACTTGAAGCTGGCAGGGGAGAGTGTAGCGTGCACAGTTGAAGGCAGCAGTACGGCTGGTAGGGCCTGCGTTAACCGAGATCGCTACAGTATATTTTGGCTGAGGATCATGTCAAGAAATTTCCCAAAGAAACTTTGCATGCAGATGGAGGTAAATTGTTTTGAACATCTTGTAATGTGACTTTGGAGAAAATACGATCGACAGCTATTTAGCTTCAGAATCACACATTAAACGAAGGCTGCTGAACAACAGCTTGAAAGTCAGCGCAGACAAAACATATTCCTGTTAAGGTAATTACCAAACCCAAACTGGGTTATATATTCAATAGGGAATATGCATATTAATATTACTGTGATGCTTTAGTTAAACAAACACATTTTAAATTCAGTCATTTATGCTTGATCATGAAGCATGACTTCTATCTCTATTTTTTAAATCTGTATTCATTCTAACTAACATTGGTTTATATAAACTTAAATTTATATTACCATGCAATGCTGGCTCTGAGGATCAGCCTTGATTTGGCCTCCCCAGCGCATCAGCATGCACAACTTTTGAATTAATTTTGTTTACTTATTTAAATGTTATATATTTATTGGCATTAATTAGTTCATTCTTTTCTGTTGAGTGCCGCTGGCATAATCATGTTCAGTCTATTTATCCATTTACTTTCTTTTATTCTTCTATATGTCACATTGTCTAATTTTAGCTGTTCTAATGCTACAAACTTTACATCATTTATGTAATGTCCTTGACTGGTGAAGTGCTGTACTATTGGTTCATTTTTTATTATTATTATTTCTAATTAATCTGAATTCTGAATGATGTTATATAAAGTTGTTCCAGTCTCTCCAACATATTTTATTTCATCACATTTTTCACAGGATATTCCATAAACAACATTGCTATTTTTACAGTAGTTATTAGTTTTTAGTGGATATATGTTGTTCTTATGTTTAGTTATATTTTCACTTTTGTCCATGTATTTACACACTTTATAGGTACTACTGTAAGTATTTGAAGAACCTTTTCTGTCAATAGTTTTTTTTATGTTTACTGTGAACTAAAATATCACCTAAATTAGCTTCTCTTTTGAATGCTGCAACTGGGGCCTTTTTTGGGGCTCTTGACCTTTTTATCTCTATTTTTATAATCTTGTAGATCATCTCTTTTTAGTAGATCATCACTTTTCTTAACTCCGTCTCTATAATTCTTTCTTTGTATCCTCTTTTTTAAAGATTTGTTTTTAATACATTTCTTTGTTTTACATAGTCACTTTCTTTTGAGCATATTCTTCGTATTCTTATTCCTAGACCCTTTGGGATTGCCCTTTTAGTGTGTATTGGATGTGCAGCGGACATGTGTAAATACTGGTGCATGTCAGTAAGTTTACAGAAGAGGTCAGTCTCAATTGAACCACCTTCAAGTTTTACCACGGTATCTAAAAATTATATTTCTTTTCTTGTCCATCGAAGGTCCACCTTAATATTACTGTGTAGTTCATTTGCCATTTTATGAAAATGGAAAATAGATTCTTCTCCATGTGTCAAAACTCCAAAAATATAATCTACAAATTCTAAAGGTTCTCTTTCCGATTTTCTAAGTAATTGTTCTTCCCATGTATGTACTGGCAAAATGTATTCCTAATTTAGAGCCTATTGCTGTACCATCTTTTTGTTTCTAATTCTTATCAACAAATGTAAAATAACTGGTTTTCTAAAACTACGTTGATCATGTTCAGCACCTCTGCTGTTGGTATTGATTTATCTAGTCTATCATCTAGTACTTTTTGACAAGCTTCTAAAGTTTCTTTACGAGGGACACTTGGGTACAAGGATTTTACATCCATGCAAAATAAAATTGTATTCTCTGGAAGGTTGTGCTTTAGTGATTCAAGTCTTTTTTAAAAATTGTGTTGTGTCCTTAACATAGCTTGGTCATTTCTCAACCTGTGATCTAAGTTGTTTTTCAGCTATTATGTGTGATGGATTATCAATCGTGCTGACTATCACTCACATAGGGTGATTTTCTTTGTGCATTTTAGGATTCCCTGTTGCTAGGCCTGTTCTTGCATTATGTGGCTGCATGTATTTTTTAAATTCTTTTGATATAATGCCTTTATTGTATAGTCTCTCCGCAATTTCCTTAACCTATTTTACCGATCTATTGATCGTTTTGCTTTTAACTTCTTTATATATGTATCTGTATTATGTAATTCACATCCTACAGATTTAATATAGTCATCTATACATATATCGTCATTATTTAACAACTCAGTCATAGCTTATTCTTCAATATTGGTTAAATTAAGTTTACATTTTTTCTTTCGTCCTACTATAATTTCTTGTTTGACTACTTCAATATACATATCTAACCATTTATCTATTCCATCCGGAGGAGTCCATGTGCTTGTACTATTAACCTTAATCCCATGCTCATAATTACCCTCTAAATCTAAGATATTTTCATTGAAAAAATAATCTGCTAATCTCATACATCTCTCCCCCTCCTTTAATTCGGTGGCCAGTTTATCTTTATCTATGTATTTTTTAGTCGGTTTAAACTTAAGTCATTTACTCAATACTGATTTTTGGGAGGTGGTTAAAGTTTTACTTGATAAATTAAATACTATGTCTTCTGTCTTCTCTTTAGTGTACTTGGTACCATTTCCATTTTTGGATCTTATATCTTTCTGTTTTGAATTCTCTGTCCTATTAATGTTTAATTCTCTATTTTGCATTTTATCATTTACTTTAAACTGGTTAATTTTTACTGTTTTATATTTATTTTGATTAGTTTTCTTAATTATGCCACAGTATTAATATTTCCATCAGTTTCCAATGTCAATGTCAACAATAACTGAGAAAAGGTTATTGTTATATAAAAGATTAATTGATTTGTTCTTATTTTTAATAGTTTCAATTGTCCCTTCGTGTGTATATATATAGTTTCATTTTAAAAAGGAAAACTGCTTGTACCAAAAGGTGCAAAATTAATAAGAAAATGGTAATGGTATATATATGTATATATATATATATATATCAGTATGTTTCAGACTAAAAGTCTTTCATCAGCTGGATGGAAAAAGCAGTGCGTAAACTAGCTGTTGTTATAAACAAGTCGACTTTCAAAAGAAAAGTTGGTAACACTTTATATTAAGGTACTGCTTATTAGCTTATTAATGTTTTATAAATATATAATGGACGATTAATAACTATGTTATAGAGTGTTAATGAAGCATGATTTATAACCATGCAATAGCCATACAGTTTTATAAAGGGGACAGTTTTTAGCCACCTATTGTACTTTGGGATGTTTAAAGGTAATTCCATCTATGGCTATTGCATGGTTATAAACCATATATAATGCTTTAACACTCTATAACATATATTATATATTTATAAAACACTAATAAGCAGCACCTTAATATAAAGTGTTATCGAAAAGTTCCAGAGAATGATGACATGATTACTTCAGAATAGAATGTTAATTCCTAGAGGTTCCAAAGTGCCTAATTTGAAAATGAATTTACATTATTTTTGCTTCCTGGCTGCATTTGTCCCATAGCAGTGATTTATCCCATAAATTGTGATGTCTTCTGCAGTATGGTCACTTGTGTTAAAATGTCTGGCAACATGAGATGTTCCATGAAGCAATCAGATAAACGCTGTTTTGTTTCTCTGATGTACAGTTTGTTATACTTCACACAACCAATGCAATATACTATTCCTTTACTGGTGCAAATAAAAGTCTCATGAATAGTGCTGGTTTCAGTATAAACTGCCACAACATTAGATTTCCAATAGTCTTGTGATGTGTGGGTCAGAAATATGATAGAACTGATCTTGAGCCAGAAAATCCTGTTAGGTCAAGAAAGTATAACAAAATAACATATATGCAGGCTGAAGGAAAACGTCTAAAAAACCATTTTTAAACTTTTGAAAATACTTGCTATGTTTACAATAACATTCCATAATGCATTATGTTTTAGGAAGTGTGTGGTAAAAAATGTTACAACCGAAGGGTATCTGGCCATTTTGGCTTGATAATCAATGTTCCATTCACTTCATAATATGGTAGGAACAACCCAAAGTATTTTTCATATAACTGCAACAAAAAACACCAAAGAAGTAAAAAATTGACTTAAAGGCTCAGGCATAATGGGTATTGTATACACTGTAAAATGAGAGCTGCTTTTCAATATTCATTGTTTTTTTCTCAGTTTTCTTGGTCTGGTTTGAGGTTCTTTTATTCTTGTGAATTACACTGGTTAGAAGAGCAGACAATTTCCCAAACGATTTCTCTAGTGACAGACCAAACGAAGGCCCGGACCAAATCAAAACTTTGACAACCCGCTAATCGCAATTAACAAAACTGTATTTAAGAAACTTAACAAAACTGTAATAACTTAACAAAACTGTAAGTATCTTATTTTTTCTACTCATAAAAAGAAAACCCTATTAAATACAGTTTTGTTAATTGTGATTAGCGGGTTGTCAAAGTTTTGATTTGGTCCGGGCCTAAGTTTTCTCTGTTTAGTACTATAAACCATGTCGGATGAATAGAATGGGAATGCTGTCTTCTGATTGGTTGCTGTAGAGGGCATTAATGGCCCTCAGAATCTCCACACAACCATCATCGATAAAGTACAGTAAGGTATCAATCTACCAAAAAGTACATCAAACCCATGAACAACAAACCCATGAAATAATGGCTATAACAGGTCACAAAAACAAGTTCTCTATAAAAAAAAAATCTGGCTCCATCTCTATCCAACAAACGAGAATGGTCTTCACATCTTTCCAATGTTCTTAACTCCTGCAATTATTGATGTCCACCAGCCGTCAATAGTTGAAAATCAGCAGCAAACCTTCCAACAAACTGCAAACCTGCAAAAGCACATTCAAAAACCGAAGCCCAGTGCTTTGCTCCACCCTCAGAAATCTCAGCCACGAACATACCTGCAATGTTTCAAAACTGCACTTTCACAGGAAACCTGCAATTCAACTTAAAATAAATAAACTTAAAACAAAAAAAAAAAAAAAAAAAAAAATTAACATAGGTAGTGGTTAGGGCTCTGGACTCTTGACCGGAGGGTTGTGGGTTCAATCCCTGGTGGGGGACACTGCTGCTGTACCCTTGAGCAAGGTACTTTACCTTGATTGCTCCAGTAAAAACCCGACTGTATAAATGGGTAATTGTATGTAAAAATAATGTGATATCTTGTAACAATTGTAAGTCGCCCTGGATAAGGGTGTCTTCTAATAAATTAATAATAATAATAAAATAATAATAAGGGTCAGTATTGGGCAGGATGTGCCTTCTGGGCCCTGGCAGAGGAAAAGGAGGTAAATGTGAAGTAACCGCCAGGCTATTCAGCACAGAAAGCCGAAGTAATAGCAGTCTTGACAGCCATGACCGAGTTTCCAGTAGAGACACTTAACATAAATGGGTAATTGTATGTAAAAATAATGTGTAAAAAATAATGTAATTGTATGTAAAAAGAATGTGATATCTTGTAACAATTGTAAGTCGCCCTGGAAAAGGGTGCCTGCTAATAAATAAATAAATAAACAATAATAATAATAATAATAATAATAATAATAATAATAATAATAATAATAATAATAATAATAATAACATAAATAAATCAAATATGTAAATTAGTAATTTAATTAATTTATTTTAGAATACATTAATTTGTTTAATAATACTGTTAGTTATAGAATCATTTTGTTATATTTACCTATTTAAAACTGTAACTTTTCTTTTTGAAAAAGCAGAAGAAACACAACGATCTTAAGTGTTTTCCCTGTCTTAAATAAATTCAAAACTAAACTATTTTGATTTTTTAAAGTTTGGTTTGTTTGCTAAGAAAAAATATTTCCCTTCGCTGTTCACAGGCGGAATTATACAGTCGAAGAACCGCTGCAGCAGCACGGGACGAGCACCGCAGGACATATAGAAACAAATAAATAAAAGGTTAGAAATTGTAATGTTATTGCTGTTAAAACCATAAAGATGCTTACGCCTCAGGCCTTCAACTCTCCCAGCTGGGGCGTTAACCGCCAGGAAATGCCCTGCCTGTTGGTCATTATTGCTTAAACAATGTATGAAATCAAGACAAATTGTCAACCTTTAAATATATAATTTAAATAATTTAATCTGTCAAAAACGAGCCTATAAATAATAACGGAAAGATCATAAGTAATTCAAACACCTCACGCATTAACTTGGTTTAATCATCTTCTCTGTTAACTACATTAAACATTTATTATATTTAAAAAAAAGTTTTTATTTAGAAATCTGCTAATATTTATTGTTAACTATTCAAAAAGGTTCAACATACTAAGTGATACAAATCAAAGACTGATTTTTTATTCTCCAGTATTTACTGTTAGTATCAATGTATTTTTTAAAACAATTTTCTAGAAATCAGACAAGGTTTTAACTTAAGATGTTTGTAGTCCAGGTCTTTACTAGCCTTACTACCAAGTAACTCTAGCCTCTATTCACCAAAATGACATTGTCTTTATCATAATGTGTTGAATACATTTTATTTATTTATTTATTTATTTATTTATTTATTTGGGGGGGGGGGATTCCATAAAAATGACAAAACCACTGTTTGTGGCACATTTAAATAGTAGGCAAAGTTCATAATAAGAAGAATATACAGTAGGTACCTATGTACAACAAGAAAAAAAACATAGAGTTTGCATAATTCTATGTTATTGTGCACACACACCATTTAAAAAAAATGACAGCAAAACATTTAAGGTAGGGCTAAGGAAAGGTCACGTGTGCGTGACGAATCATTACTAATATGCATACGCTTTGCGTCATGTTTTATATAATTTACGGCACTTCTGACAGCACGTGAAGATGTCAGTGCACAGAGTGAATGTTTCACCCCGGTTAAGCACGCAGTCGTGAGGGTTCTTCACCTCCAGGCTTACAGCACGCACGCACGCAGAACCAAAGAGGAACCAAGAAACTGGCTTTGCAGATGATTTTTAAAGGCAGGTGACCATGGTTAATTGATTATCAATTCTTCAGTTGACACCTGGCCACCTGCTGCAAATTCCTTTCAACGGTCTAAATTAAACACACCTTTTTTTTAATTACACACTATATTTTATTTATAAACCCAACACAAAATATACTATTTACATGGGCAGGCCTCACCTCTGCCATAGTGCGACATACACTTTCTCTTAAATGTTTTTGACAAAAATATCTGAAGTCACTTTTTTTTCCACCGAAAATATAATTTGTTAGAATAACAGCTGCCATGTATTTGTTGGCTTTAATAAATACAGTACCATCATTTTAATCCCATGAAAAGAGTTAAGTTAATTTACATTCAGTGCTGCAGCAGGAACTTATGTAATGGATTGAATACCACTGCTTCTGTGTTGACAAAAAATAAACAAAGGATGTTGAATAACTTGCTTAATTTAGTTTGGAGAGTAACAATGGGATTGATTTTTAAAAACATGCTTCAGAAATCCTTTAACATTCTGTTATTAGATTTTTTTATGGGAATCTGTTCTGTCAATGGTTTTATAATGATAATACAAGAAAGTCATCAGCAATCTGGCAATCCATAACCAGTAAAATATACAAATTAGACATAAAAAATATGTAATTGCATTGACAATTCATGCAGATGTCTTTTGAGACCTGACAGGTTTCTTGAAGATCTATTTGTTTTTTTTAAAATCATTTTTGGGGGAATACTCATCTGTGATTTTAAACAATCCCAAAGATGTTTGAATGTTCCTCTTTTGGTAGGTTTTGTAACTTTGTTCCCTTTTTTCAACAGATTCATATCTATTTAACAATGCCTATTTATAATTTACTAAAACAGATGTGGAAAGCAATCTTGGTATTTTTTAACTGTCATTGGTCTTCAGTGTCAATAAATGTTAGTAGACAAACATTGCTCAAACTGTTTTAACAAAGCGTAACAAAAGAGCAAAAACCAAATCCAGTTACCAAATTAACAATCAATTGAATCTCATTATCGAACAAGTATTAATTAGGAAGAAATGTTTTAAGTGGCATAAACAACATTACAGAATGCAATACATATTTGACACCTCATGTTTCTGAATCTATGGATGTTCCCTTTAAAACAACAGATAATTTCTTAAACCACAGTCAATCTCTCCTGCATGCTCTGAAAATTATTTCCCAAAGGACAGCAGGATATTCGATCAATGAAGACTGTAAGCATTTTAATCAAATAACCTCAGAATATTTCCAGTAGCGATTGAGGGGATAAAACAGCTGTTGTGTACTTTGTTTTATTATCACACAGGCAAATAAGATGACGTAGCTCTTGTCCTTGAGGACTTGAGGACCTTGTTAAAAAAAATGTCTAGAAGAGCACAGAAACAAACCAAGAAATGGAAAGAGTCTGTTGTGGTGAGGGGCACTTTTTCTTAATGACAGGCATCTCATGATTTAATTTCCCTGGCGCTTGATTAACCCTGCACCCTTCTTCTTGTGTATTGACCTTTAATTAAAATAAATTGTTGGAGGCTTTTTTTTCTTTCCAATGGCATTTATACACTGAACTCATTAAAACAATAGTTGAGATGTTTAGGCCTTAAAGGGTCATAAACTGAGTTCTCATTAGTGGCTAATAATGTGGAACACTGTACATAAATAAACTTAATAAGGCACTAAGAAAATGCCAAGATGCATTAATATTCAATAAAGCAAAAACACAAAGACGGAGAATATGCAAGCAAAGTAGTATAAATTAGAGCAAAAAGTGTTTTGGTGACTGTTAAAAACTTAGAAGCATAGGGGTTCCATGCTCCATTCAAAACATGCGTTGGGGACTGTTCTTTATCTTAATTACCAGCCCTTTAGACCAGTGATTTTCAACCCCAGTCCTCAGGGACCCCTGTGTCTTCTGGTTTTCATTCCTGCTGAGCTCTCAATTACTTAAACACTTAATTGAACTCATAAGTAGCTTAGTTGGACCATTTAATTGTTCTTAGCTCTTTAAAAGAAGCAGATTTCAAGTTATTTATAACATTTTATGTTCAATTGAAATCTCAATTGAAACTGTTGCAGCACTGAACACAATTAAAAAGGCCTAATTAAGCTAACTATTAGTTCAATTAAGGGTTTAGTCAAGTAACTGAGAGCTCAGTTGGAATAAAATCCAGAAGACACAGGGGTCCCAGAGAACCAGGGTTGAAAACCACTGCTTTAGACAGTCCCTTAGATCCGTTTGGTCTTAAGTTACTGCTCTAATAAGATCATTTTTAAAAAAAAGTCTTAGTAATGTCTAGCCACTCAGGAGCATCCAGCAATATTTTTGTTTCAAAATTACTAACACAATTAAAGAGGTAGTTGACCCCAATAAGAAATGGACACATCTGGGAACAACTGTGTGACAGCAACTTGCTGCAAGTGGGATTTGAAAGTTGCTTGCATTACTCACTGCACCTCAAACTTTCTGAATGTGTCAAATGTCTTTCTAAAGTCATGAAATACCTTGAAATGATTATTACATCTATAGTCTGTGTCCTCTGACAGATGCTTCCCTTTCAATTCGAAGACGACCACCAACCAATACTTTTGGGATATGCCTGCCTTTTGTAGGTATTCGCTGAGCAACATATGTCAGAGATGCTGATAGACCCCTCCATGGAGTGATGTCCTCGGTCCCACCTGCCGAGGGAATAAATAGTCGCTCTGCGGAGCTCACTTCCTTTTTTGCCACTCACCTAGCGTCTCGGTGCTCAGTGCACACGGTGCCTTGGTGCACATAGCGCCCCGGTGCTCTCGCCCGTCATGGCTTAGGCCTGTGCTGACCAGGTGGCTGGCTACACGCAGTCAGGGTAGGCACTGCTGCATGTGGTGTGGTGACTGTTCTATTTGCCCTCACAGCTTTGCTGTTGTGTTGTGTTTTTTTCTTTTACTGCCTTGCAGTTTAAAAAAAAAAAAGAGAAAATAAGCGTGATTCCTCCACCGGGACCCAACTCTGCTGCGCACTGCTGCATCTGCTGGCTTGTTTCAGTCCGCCTACTCGGTGCGCTTGGTAATAACAGTAATAATACAATTTTACAGCTCACTCGTCTGGCGTGGTGACTGTTGTTCTCCCATAGCTCAATTGCTATGTGTGTGAGCCTCTATTTTCTTTTCCTATTACTGCCTTTACAGTTAAAAATAAAATAAAAATAAAAAAAGCAGTACACCTTTTCTTCCTGTCTAACACGCCGCAGCTCATTGAGCCTGTGCTCCACTCGGTATACGCTTACGCTGCACCCTGGTGCAGCACTGTGCGCTTCCCTGTACTGCTCTCCTGCTTGCCTACAGCAGCTACTCGAGCCTGTGTATCCACCCCGGTGTATGCTATGCGCTACCCTGGGTTGTGTTGACTACAGCGGTTAAGGCTGGCGCCTCTCGGTGCCTCAGAGCCTCGGTGCCTCTGTGCTTTGGCGCCCTCTGTGCTTAGACGCTCCGTACCTCGTGCTTTAGCGCCACAGCATGTCAATAACACCTGCACTCAGCGCCCCGATTCTTCAGTGCACCAGTACTGTGCTTCAATACACAGGTCTACACCCTCCAGTGTTTAAACAATGCCCTTGGGGCCATACAGACATCAAGCATGGCTAAATTCCACGCTTGCACGTCCTGCACAATGTCCACTGCTAGCATGGCTGAGCCATACACGCTGTTAGGAGCCTCTGGCCAGGCAGCAGGCTCAAGCCCTTGTTCTGGTCCCAGCTCAGCCGATAACGCCGGCCCCGGAGATGACCCTGTCTGCACCGGTGGTCACCCTAATGTTACAGAACCGGATGTCAGCATTGCTGAGGAGGACCATAATGCGGCCTCAAGGGATGGTGGCTCCTTCCTTCAGAAGCAGCTCCCTCCCCTGACCATATCTTTGGACCAGTGGTAGAGGAACTGCTGCAGCGCTCTCACCGAGGGCGTCTTGGCAGGGAGCTTCAATGCTCCCCTCCTGTACTCTGGTATGGGAGAGAACGAGATACTGGTGTCTGCCGTACTCGCACGGTGACTCGGACGGTTCCGATCCCCACTGCCCCGCGTGATGACCTGAGGCACCGCCTTCAGGCTTCCGTGGCAGCTAACAGCCGGGCCTACCCACAACGACGGGAGGGAGCCAGACGTGGGATTCCAACACGCTCTGAGGTAGTCCCAACGGCACCCCAGGCAGCCCCCACTTGGGTACTCACCACCGTACACTGATTTACAACAGTGGTCCGAAAGGACGCTTATTTCCATGTACCTATTCGTCCAACACACAGGAAGTATCTCTGTTCACCTTTCAGGGGAGCGTCTTTGAGTTTTCCGTGCTGCCATTCAGCCACTCCTTAGCCCCCCACATGTTTTTAAAATGCATGGATGCCATCCTAGCTCCCTTGTGGCTGCAAGGGTTCAGGGTGATGAACTATCCGATGACTGGTTGATCTGTTCCCAATCGCAGGAAGGACCAGTGGCCCACACAACGATTGTGACGAGGCAAGATGCCCATAGCCAATTAATACTGGTGCACAGTACGGTCTACTTGGGTCTCCGGCTGGATTCCCTTACAATGTGAGCCTACCTGTCAGACGACAGAGTAGCTGCCATTCGCAACTGTCTGGCCCTGTTTCAACAAGGGTTCACAGTACAATTGGTGTTGTGTCAAAACTATTGGGTCTGATGGCCGCAGCTTCATCAAAATTTGATTTATTGATCCAACTGGGGTTACTCCACATGCGCCCGATCCAAGCGTGGCTCAGTGCCTTTTGGCTACACCCCAAGCGCGACAGACACCGTCAGTTGACTGTGCCTCGCCTGTGCTGGGAAGCCCCACGGTGGTGGAGGCAAGCCTCTCACCTGAGCGAAGGCATAAGGATGGAGTGATACACAACTGTCAAGTGGCGAAGAGAGATCAATCCAACCTGGGTTGGGGTGCGGTCTGGGCAGGCAGAGGAGTCAGTGGGTCCTGGACAGGCCGCTGGACATCCCTGCACATAAATATGCTGGAGCTCCAAGCAGTGCACTAGCCAACAAATGGCCCAAAGCGCTTTTGTACACTTTCCCAACGATACCGCGGCTCCCTGCCTTCCTCGAGAAGGTCAGGAGAGAAAACGCGACAGAGGAAATGAGCTCTGTGGAGCCACTACTTATTCCCTCAGCACGTCACTCCACGGAGGGGCCTATAGGCAGCTCTGACATAAAATGTTCAGCGAATACCTACCTAATGCAGGCATATCCCAAAAGTTTTGGTTGGTGGTCATCTTCTCTTTCAGGGAACCACTTATACGGTAAGTAACCTAACGTTTTAATTATCTATAATTAGTGTGAATTAAAAACAATTATAATTATAATTATGTTGATATTTTGTGTAATCACACATGTTTCATTTAATTATTTATTTACAGCCCAAATCACAGTACATAAATCATTTTCATAAAAAAAAGTTTCCCATGTCTGTCCATGGAACACCATTCAACCACAACCCAAACAGAACAAACGACAACAATGACCAAAGGTATTTAGTGAATAATAATAATAACTCCTCAGTGACAAATTAGATGTCAGACATTATACTATTTCACTGTTTTAAAAGTCTTATAAATAGGGGTGTATGTCCCATTCATCATTTAACCCTTTAGGTTTCAATGTTTGTAATTTAAAAATCCAGTGACTTTCTACCCTTGTAAGGGCAATGTTCTCCTCTGTAGGTCAATTGAGAGATGCTGTGGCCCGTTTCTAATTTAGGTTAGTACATGTGTATGTGAACTGTGTGAAATGACCTTTTCTGATGTTATTCTGTAGTCTTTGATAGTGAGGGTATGGTATAGTACGAAATTGTCCAAACTAGCCAGTCCACTAGGTCCATTTTTGGATCTGATGATAGCTACATCACACTGAGATGGCACCAGTTTCAGTTCCGTTTAAAAGATTTGAAACTGAAATTTCAGAGATATTACTTTCAAAAGAACACAACCATCAACAAAGAGATGCTTGAAAGTCAATTTTCATTTGAATGGCTTGGTATTGGTTTATTTATATAAAGCCTCGGGGTGTTTTGAGGCAATGTTGATTAAGGTAAGTGGCTCAGCTGAGATTGTTTTTTCTTTTTTTTTTTCTTCTGCCAAGAGACTTAAAGATGTGATAACATTATGTGGATCTTAAAGATTAATTTAAGAAATGAAACAGAAGGGTAGGCCTGACATCTCCACCATAAGCCATCAAAATAACTTATTTTAACATGTTAGAAATCTCAAGATTTGTACTTCATATTTAAAAATATGATTTTTTACAGGGTTTTTTTTATTTTTTTATATCAGCAATCTCGGTCTATTAAAAGAAAAGTGTTCTATAAAAATCACAAATATTCCCCACGGATTCCACAACACAGAGCTAAGCCCAATAGTATACATCAGTCTTGAACAATGTCGTGTTTCTTTTTGAGTGCCAAAAATACTTCACTGAAACCTGTTTAGGCTTTGTGACTTAATAATCAGCATGTAAGAATGATGCTGATTGACATCCACCTTGTATGCAAACTATTCAACCCCACAAACTCAATTTAATCAATTCTCATTGTAACTTTATTCTGAAGATGTGCGAGTGCTGATGCTGAAGTTGGGTATGTACGGTATGTAGCAGACACTGTAAAAGTTTGTTTTTGTTTGTTTGTTTGTTTGTAAAATATTTTTTGTCAGTCCTGACTAGCTAAAAAAGAATTAAAACAAGTATTTAATAGCTATCTATTATGTGACATTAAAAAAAAAAACAAAAAAAAACAGACATGATTTTTAATTTAGTAATCACCAATTGATTTTACCCCATTTTTCTTGCAATTTGAAATGTACAATTGTATTTTAGGCTTTTACAGCGTCGGAGGACAACGCAGCTCTGGGCAGCTTACATGCACGCCCTGCCAGTCTACAGGGGTCACTCGGCCAATTGTGCACCACCCCCAGGGAGCTCCCGTCCACGGTCAGCAGTGAAATAGCTTGGACTTGAACCTCCAGGCTATAGGGCGCATCTTGCATTTCACACAGAGCGCCTTTAATTGGACAATTGGACATTTAGTTCTTGGTGGAGGTGGAAGTTGTTTTTTTTTTTTTTAGCAGCTTACACAGCGTACAGTACACTAGCACTCATGGCAATGCGTCTTATGATGCTGATACCACCTTGTGTCATACAGCACCTTTTCCTAAATTTCACAGTATATGGATTGTGTGATTGTTTGAGAAGTCTGAAATGTCCATAACTCTATCAATTAATTCAATGGTTTTAATAAATGTGTACACCTGCTATCTACAGCTTTAATCTGGTAAATATTACAAGGATACAGCACAGTAATGCGATACTCATATTGTTTTGGTTTGAAAGGCTTTAAAATCGTACTATCATGCATCTGTGTTATACCAACTTGGACCAACAAGCAGTACCTGTTCCATCAGATGTGAGCAGACAAGGTAGCACAGAAAGAAATGATTCACATAGTTTTTTTTTTAAATCGAGCAAGAACAGAGATCTTTGGACGGGCTGGTCTGACAGTTCTTTCCAGGGGTCGGGAAGTCTTTACACATTGTTGTGTATTGCCAGGGACTTTTCTTTTGGTCACCAGACCTGGACTTTGAAAATAAAAGCTCAGTTTTTTCCCTTGGAATAACTCTCTGGCTGGTTCATTACGCACTGCATCACTCAGTGGCGACGCATAGGGGGGGCACGCCTGGTCACGGGCCCCCCCAGATTTCTGCCAGGCAGTGGCTTAGCCACTGCGTTAGGATCATTCACACTGAAACGTGTAAGAAATAAAGAAACTGCATTATTGTTATATTTTTCACTTCCCATTTTAGTCTATGCGGGGCGGACGCAGCACGGACGGCGCTGATTTTTCTTGTTGCTTACGGAGCGAACTTTTTATTTACCGCGTTGCTGTCAACCAATGAGAATACATAAGCAAGCTGCACCACACACAGATGCATGTAACATATAGGCTATGACTGTACATGCTATGTAGCCTAACTACTACACACATAGATGGGGTAGAGGACATCTACTAATGAGTAGCCTATGTATTTATGTAGAATGCACTCGCCTAACGACATATCTTACTGCCAGTTGACCTCTCCAGCGGCCAGCGTACTAATAAGATTATCATTTTTCAGGGATTGTGCAGCGAGCTTCATCAAGGGACGGTAACCAAGTCCATCCAGGTCTTGGAGATGGAGTGGTAAATGTACAACCTTTTATTAATTGAATAACTAAAGAAATAAATCAGAATGAAAACAGTTCTGGACGCTGCTGAGAGAGAAACAGCAAAACTGTTTCATTTCCTGAGTTCGCTTACCTATTAGTTTTCATTCTGATTATTTGTTTAGGCTACAGCGCATGCGTCAGCTCAACAAAGCCTGATAGGCTAGCGAATGTCAGTGCAGTGTGATACCATAAAAAATGAGTGGTTGGATTTGCTGTCAATCAACCCAAGTTTTTTTTTTTTGATCAGCTGTTCGTACATTTTTTTTTTTAAAGGTGCTGTAGTTATACAATGTAGTTAATGCAACTGTGTGCACAAGTCCTTCCTCCCCCGAACCTCCAGAAGATTAGGTACCACCGGCAGTCCTGCGTCAGTCAAACGGTAATTAAATTAGTCAGGATTTGTGAAATTAAATAAAATGGTTTGCTTTGCTTTGAACACCAAATGTCAGTTAACAAAAATGAACAACCATAAGTACGAATTAAATTATATAGTGTATTAAAAGTTCAAGTCCTTTGCTTTGTATTTCCTTTTTTTTGTTTTTAATTGGAAGTGTTCTAAACTGAATCTTTTTTTTTTTTTGCACAACAGTGTATTTGGTTATTGGATCTTCTGTTAAAAAATAAAAATAAGATTGTTCTTTATTTTTCGAAAATAAAACGTCAATGCACTAATAAGAAATCAGGTTGCCAATTGCACCACTGTGACTACTCACCTTAAAAAAGTTACCATTTCCACCCTCTTCCGAAAAAAAATCCTGGCTACGCCACTGTTGCCAGGGTTTATTATTTAAAAATACGTAAGTGCGCAGTTTATTTCAAACTTTCAAAACTTAATAACATAACCAAAGAGTGTCTAAGACCCTTCACCGTTATATTTGTTCTCGTGTGAGACTTGAGTGAGTCAGCGAAAATATGTGCTAAAAACAGAGGCACATAAAATGGCAAAAAGACAGCTACGTTTGGAGTTTTTCTACAACAAAAAAGATAAACCACCAATGCCAGAGACATCAACAGAAACCAAACCTGACTTTTGTAGTTCAGAATGTTATTAACAGCATGAGAGTGTGATGATACTTCCATTTCAAATGCTCAGGTTAGTGCAGGTGCAGCTGTCTGTCGATAAGAGACCCTTGCCTGTAAAGAGTTGTTTGCAGCTCTCTTGATTGTGAGAATCTGGCTTAGAACTGTTTGTGATGAAAGATCTGGTAATGTTAGAAAGCTAGCTTAATCGGGCATCGGGTTTGAGCACAGTTTTTTTTTTTGGGGGGGGGGGCTGTGCCCCACCAGTTTTTCAAGCCACGAGTCGCCAATGGCATCACTCCTGCACCTGTACACAGTAAAGCCACTTTGCCACACGACTTTAATGAATGCTTTGCGGCAGCAGTTTTTCTTTGTGGTTCAGCCTTAGAGGAATATGTAATTATGGGCGTTACTGCATACATTTGTAAAAATGGGGTGGAGATAGTTCAAAAGAGGATTCTCAAATATTATAATGAGATGTACTGAAGTTGCCGGCAATTGTGACACTTACAATTGCATCAATTTGTTAAAAACTTTTAAAAGCACGTTTTAAACAGTCGCAATTAGCAAACCTTTAAAAGACAGTATGAAAAACACTATCCCCTAACCATGGCTGCTGTGAGAAGAGAAAGGCTATTTTGTACCTGTATTACCCTCTTTGATTTAAATGAAGACCAAATTAAGCACATTATTATTATTATTATTATTATTATTATTATTATTATTATTATTATTATTATTATTATTATTTCTTAGCAGATGCCCTTATCCAGGACGACTTACAATTGTTACAAAATATCACAGTACAGAATATCATAATACAGATAAGAGCAGATATGAAAGTACAATAAGATCAAATTCAAATAAGAGCAAAATAAAGAATACAGTAAATTATAAGCAAGAGCGAGTTTGACTAAGAGCCGTAAATGTTTGCTTATATGAGTAAAGTCCAGTAAGAAAATGTAGTAAGTATGATAAATGGATGAGAATGATTTCAAATAAGAGCAATTACAAAACACGTGAGTACGGTTACCTGTAAGAGTAATACAAATACAATACAAATATTTATAGTTAGGAGCACTGGTTGAATGCGGCAAGATTAATATAGCAGTTCAGTGCAAGTACAAGCTGATGCAAGTACTGGTACAATTGGGTGCCATATATTCCAGTATGGTCGAGAGTTGTGATGTGATGTTGTGATGTCTGAATAGGTGTGTCTTGAGGAGGTGCCAGAAGGTGGTCAGGGACTGAACAGTCCTGATATCTGTGGGTAGGTCATTCCACCACTGAGGGGCAAGGGTGAAGGAGCGGGGGTGCAAAGGGGGGGTACAGCTAGTCTGCCAGAGGTGGAGGAGTGGAGGGGGCGAGAGGGGGTGTAGGGTGAATTGATAGTCTGGAGATAGGAGGGAGCAGAAAGGTCAAGACAGTGATAGGTGAGAACAAGAGATTTGAATTGGATGCGAGCAGTGATAGGGAGCCAGTGCAGAGAACAGAGCAGCAGTGTAGCAAGGGAGAAACGAGGAAGGGAAAAGACAATATGAGCAGCAGGAAGGCCGGCCAGGAGGGAGTTGCAGTAATCAGGGCGGGACATGTACAGACTCGGCAGCCACATAATTCTTGAGCTGCTGTCTGATTTAAAAGATGACCTGGAGCCTGTCACCCAGAGAAGCCTTGCTATCCCTGCAGCGGTCAAACTATTGTCCACTCTGCAATATCTTGCCTCTGTGTCCTTTCAGGGGACTGTGGCAGCTGTTGCTGGCATTTCCCAGTCCATTTTTTATCGTGCGTTGCCAGTTGTGCTCAATGCATTTTTGAGGCAAACACCTAAATACTTATTTTTAAGCCTTGATAACAAATTTCTATGACATTTCTGGTTTCCCCAACGTGTTGGGAGCAATAGACTGCACACATGTGCCACTAACCCCTCCAGCACATTCTGAACATCAGTATAGGAATAGAAAACACACCTATTCTATTATGCAGGTAGTTTGTAATTGTGCACAATTTAGCATTGCACCACTGACTAACTTAAATAAAAACTGACAGTATACATTTGGCTTATAGGCTACTCATGATAATACGAATTAGTGGTACAATGCAAAATGTGTTGCTGGTCCCTTGAAATTCGTATTAATGAGAATTGACTGTCCTCCTGTAAGTACCATAACTTGTCAATGTGGCACCATGATCTATTTTTTGTTAATTGTCTAGGCTACTAAGTAGGCCAAGTTAAAAATAATAATAACATAACATTAAAAATAAAAATAACAGCTAAAGTAATTTAGTTTCAATTTAAAATAATATTTTATTCGCATTGTACACCAATGTGTACAATGCAGAAGCATGATTTATTTTGTGCTACCGGTAGCCTACTGGCTAAAGTAAAAAGAAAGTGTGCTAGGTATTCATTTGATTTTACTACTGTACTATATACTGTATAGGCCTACTTTACAGATTTTTATTTTTACATAATGTAATGTGTAGCCTACCCAAAACACATTAGTGTTATTTCAGCATTTCTTTAGATTTATACATTTAAAATACAGTGAGCACTATAAATGTATGTGAGACGGAAAGGCTGAGTGGTAACGTCCCCAGACCAGGAAGCTGACAGAGACACAGGTACTTGCGGGGTTGAAAGCGCTGGTGCATGCGTATTTATTGAAAACAATAATACATTTTAAAAAGTAGACGAAACACTGCTCACAGAGTTTGAAACAAAAACTGGTCACAAACAACAATCAACCCCTCCGCCCAAAACAAGTACTGTGCTGCAAATGCTGCAGGTTTTTATCTGCGCTACAAAACCCCATTTTCTGCCTCAACGCTAAGTGTTCAGTCAAAGCATGCACTACAAAAGCACCATCTGAATGTATGTTAAGTGTCTCTACTGGAAGCTCGGTCATGGCTGTCAAGACTGCTATTACTTCGGCTTTCTGTGCTGAATAGCCTGGCGGGCACTTCACATTTACCTCCTTTTCCTCTGCCAGGGCCCAGAAGGCACATCCTGCCCAATACTGACCCTTATTATTATTTTATTATTATTATTAATTTATTAGAAGACACCCTTATCCAGGGCGACTTACAGTTGTTACAAGAGATCACGTTATTTTTACATACAATTACCCATTTATACAGTTTGGTTTTTACTGGAGCAATCAAGGTAAAGTACCTTGCTCAAGGGTACAGCAACAGTGTCCCCCACCTGGGATCGAACCCACGACCCTCCTGTCAAGAATCCAGAGCCCTAACCACTACTCCACACTGCTTATCCCAGTACCTTGACCCATCTACATACACATCTACATCCCCATCTACTGCTGTGGTTCTAAACAACCTGTCCTTTCTGTCTAACCAATTCCCCACAATCACGTGGTTCCCCTTGATGCTCCAGGTGTTTGGAGAGACAAACAGATGGAGAGCATTTCACAGTTATTACACTAGCAAATCTGAACTCCTTCTAATAGGATCTAAAACTCAACTTAAGAATCTCAATATAGCTGCCCTGAACCTTGGAAACAGTCTGCTGCTGCCTTCCCCCACAGTACGAAGCCTTGGTGTACTTCTTGACAGCAGCCTCTCCTTTGATGCCCACATCTCCTCCGTGGTCAAATCATCCTTCTACCATCTTCGAAACATCTCCAAAGTCCGTCCCTACCTTAACCTCCGAGATGCGGAGATACTTTGTCATGCATTTGTCTCCTCTCGACTCAACTATTACAACTCTCTATATGGTGGTCTCCCGGCACGCACCATAAACAGACTGCAGCTAGTCCAGAATGCCGCTGCCAGGATCCTTAATAACAGATACAAAAAAACGTGATCACATCACCCCTCGTCTTGCCCAGCTGCACTGGCTACCTGTAAAGTTCAGGATTATTTTCAAAACTCTCCTGCTCACCTACACAGGAGGCAGTGTGGTCCAGTGATTAAAGAAAAGGGCTTGTAACCAGGAGGTCCCCGGGTCAAATCCCACCTCAGCCACTGACTCATTGTGTGACCCTGAGCAAGTCACTTAACCTCCTTGTGCTCCGTCTTTTGGGTGAGACGTAGTTGTAAGTGACTCTGCAGCTGATGCATAGTTCACACACCCTAGTCTCTGTAAGTCACCTTGGATAAAGGTGTCTGCTAAATAAACAAATAATAATAATAATAGACAATGCCCTTCATCACACAGGTCCCAAGTACCTCCTCAACCTGCTGGCCTGCTATGTCCCATGCATAAGCTGAGGTTCTCCGACTATGGCCTGCTTGTTATCCCCAGGCAAAAGTGCACCACACTTGGAGAGTGCTTATTTAGCTTCATGGTTGTGACTCTTTGAAACTCTCTCCCAGCTTTGGTGTGTGATGCTCCCGCCGTCGCTCATTTTAAATCAACTCTCAAGACCCACCTGTTCTCTCTTGCTGATATCTGCTACTAGCTGCTATTGTTTCACATATTATGTTACTATCATGTATTATACACTTCCCACTGTATTTAATGTGTTATGTATTTTTTTTTTTTTTTACTGTATATCATGTATTATGCATTTCTCTGTATTTAAAGTATTATGGATTTTCTTGTTGTTACTGCATCTTGTAAAGCGCTTTGTGATGATGGTCCACTATGAAAGGTGCTATATAGGGCAGCATAGTATTTTATCTTACTACAATGTTAATACATTAGGTTGGCCGTGCTGACAGGGATGACAGGAAATATTTAGCTTATACTGTTCATTTGCAAATGCAGAAGCTGTCACACTATCAACGTTTATTATATTTAAATACTTATTAATTTGATTAATGCAAAGTTTTGCATGATTCTTAACAGCTGCTGCTAAAGCTGTGTTAGTTAAGTCCTATAAGAGGGTAATCAGCAACTAGCTAATTGATAAAAAGAAGAGAGCCTTGTTTGGCCCAGGTTCTGAAGTAGGGTTTTACATTGGAGTAGGGTGCTAAGATACCACTTTCTTTTGGCTCAACAATTCTGAGATGGTTACCTCACACTAAAACACATAAAAGGATGCATTTCAAATCACTGCTATTTCCATAGTATTAAAGTAGACAAGATGTAAGGTAACATAAGATAGGTACCTACAGTAAGCAGCAAGTCAGTAGCTTGAATGTGCCACTAACAGTTTTACAACAATATAATGAATTCAATGTATTAATTCAATTTGAACACAGGTTCATTTAATAGGGCCGTGGGGAACAAATGGGGTGTAAGTTAGTGAAAAAAGGACACACAGGCAATAAAAAGTCACAAAATGTTTATTTAGACATTGACACCAAAAGGTAGGTGGTTCAATCCAAGTAGGACAGTAATTTTTATATACAAAGCTAATTACTACAAACATTCAACAACAGCTTCTCAATAAATATAGCAATGTCCTGGATAGTTAAAGCTAAAAAAAGAAATACAAATAAAAGCAAACTATCAAACAGAAAAGAAAATACAAATTATGATAATGAATAACCAAAAACAAGATCACCATAAGAAGAATCACTTAAATTTCAAGACATCAGAATATCAAATAAAACACAATTTCTACCAATGATATATACCAGAGCCACAAATGTGAGAACTTAGCCAATACCTTTAAAATACATGTAACTACACCATTACAGCATGCAAGAAGCAATACTGTGGAAGTGAAACACAACATCAGCCTTCCTTTAAAATGTTATATGACATACATTAGTTGCTTAAATGATTTCCAATATCTTATTAGAAATGAACTGTTTAGTACTGATCTGTACATTCTACTGTGCGGTGCGTGGTTAGCCAAGGATTCCCCAGCCGACCAAATTGTGCGCCGCTCCCTGGGAACTCCCGGCCACGATCGGCAATGACATAGCCTGGATTTGAACTGGTGATCTCCAAGCTATAGGGTGCATCCTGCACTCTGGGTGGAGTGCCTTTATTGGATGAGCCATTCGGCAGCCCTGATTTGTATTATATTTTGAGAAATTATTATACTATTACTATAATGGATTTCATTGTCTTACGATTGTTAGCGACTTTAGAGCTCTGTTAAACATAAAACCACAGAAACATATTTCATTATTTTAGGACAGATGTGTAGCAGACAAAAAGTTCTTGGAATATATAAATATGTTTTGCGATTGATGATTACTGGGATAATCTTACATTGATTTCAAAACTGTTGTATTGACGATACAACAGACAAGGTTGAAGCATATAGTCACAGTTGCAAGTCATAAACACGCATCCAACGTTTCTCACTATATATTTTAAAATATTTAATTTAAAATAAATAAATAATATTTTGGCAGCGCCTGCACTGCCACTTACATTAGACTACGACAGAAGCACATCGGTTCAGTGTACAGTACTATAGAATCTGTAGATGGATGCAAATGCAAATGGTCCTGTGCAGGGCTGAGGGCTGGCACTGTTACTTGTTTTTTTAATTTTGAAATGTTCGGTATTGATTGACCAGAATTCTTTTCTACATTGTGTCTAATTGTATAATACATTGGTATGAGGGATGCAATAACACTGTATTGAGCTTATTTATCACTGCTAAAAAAAAACTAAAAAAAACAAAAACAAAAAAATATGTTTGTAAAAATGGGATGTCCCGTTCCCTTAGCTGCACAAATGCAGTTCGGTTTTTCTGTTTTAAATTTTCATTTCTGTTTTGCCGCAAACTGATTGGATGTCAAAAACAGCTGAAGGAGTTGATAAAAAAAAGAAACGATCGTAACTGGCTTGCATCCCTATTTGAGAATGAAAACAAATATAATTGATTTTTGTAAATTGTATATTATTTAAAAAACAGTATATAATACAGTTACATATAGGACAGCGAACGTCTGTGTATGGTTATAGCAGCTTTCAGCCTTGTGTTTGCCATCCGTATATAACCTTATATTGCATGCAATTAACAATCAGTGACACCTTAACATGAAGTGTAGCGCAATAGTCTTATACCAAATGTCAGTTTGTAATGTCTTTCACTGTTAGTGCAAAAGTATAATCTGCTGTATTTCTTTTTTTTTTTTTTTACTGTTGATAGAAACTCATTTTTTTAACCATCCAATGTCAAGTGTAAATGTAAAGTGTTTTAGGTGAATTTGCAAGCTAAAAAAGAAGTTCATTATTGTCAGCTTAAATAATTACAATTAAAATGTATTGTCTTTTGTAGGAATACGTTTATTTAGAAATAAGTAAATTGATTAGACTTTAGAAAGATGTTAGGATTTAGTATAGAATGAAGTCAGCATTTAGAATGTTTTTTGTTAATCGTGGGAAAGACAGACAAATGGAGATCTGTGATAGCTACTTCCAGGAGAACTCAACCAGTTTTATGACTATTGTCTCCTGTAAGAGGTGTACCAGAGTGGTGACACCTCTGACACAATAGGTGTCTCTCATGGTGGAAACTTCAAAGAACTCCAGGAAGCTATCTCTCTCTTTCCTCCCATCAAACAGTTGTAGAAAATGAACAAAAGGTATAGGCCTCAATTTAGGAAGAATGACAAGATAGCATTTGAAATTAGATGCACAGACCATGTAGGATGTGAATCTTTTGATGTAAGGATTGTAAAAACTTGTGTTCTCTTGTGATTGGTTTTAAGGAAAAACATGATGTCACAAGAAACCACATTTAAACTGGAAAATGCTCAATGTTCTTTGTATTGCTCTGATCCGTGCTTGGAGAGAGGATACCTGCAAACTGTTGTCACCATGTAACCTTTAAGATGTCTGGTTGTAACTTTGCAACTCAGAACTTTTATTTTCAATAAACTACACTTATCTGGACTCGAAAGCAAGAAGCCCGCAACTTCTATTTCGTTTCTTCTTTTATTGCTTATCACAACATCTTTATCAACATATTTATTGTATTTTCCAACAGTCTATATGACAACAATTTGACTACTCGTTTTAGTATTATGGGCTACCTGGGGAACATGTATCTCCTTCAGCTACCACTTTAATGGATGTATAATACCTTAAAAGTTTTATAAATGTAGTAAGCCCTTGTAATTTTAGCAGTAAATTGCTCATGCAAGTGATGTACATCTCAGATTCAAACCCTCAAAAAGGCTTCTGGTGCCAGCTATTAGAAATGAGAAAGCTTTAATGTCTGGAGTAAGACCAAAGACAGGACATATTCACCAAAGGACACAGAGAAAAGCATTCCTAAATGAAGTCATATATTTGCTCTGCTACTCACTCAAGTATAAAAATGCTTAATATAAGATGCATGGAAATGACCTCCAAGTAACTGTAAGATAAATTACATCTGTATTACATGCTGCGTATACCAATACTAAACCCAAACTATAATAGAAAAGGGTGAATTTCATACAAAAAATAGATCTTGGAAAGCTGAGTAAATGGCTATGCAGGTTGTTAAAAAATCTACGGTATTTGAACATTATTCTGTGATGATTGCCTGTAATAATACATTTATATTGACTGCAAACTAATGTATTGCCAAGGCTGCAATCTCTTAAAATGTCCTCTAAACGATGTGAAAAGTTTGCCCTCACAACATCAATGTTAAACAACATTCAACAATGACTTGCAAAAGCAGTAATGTATGTAATTGATTTGCGTTAAGTGTAATAAACATGAATTGCATCCTTTTGGACCAGGCAACTAAGTTAACTTATCTCGCTAGTTTTAAATGTTAAGGTACAATTATGAAATATCACCACAAGCTTATTCAACCTATATATTGTAAAATTCAAGCCGTTCTTTATTTTTCCTTGCACAGATTTTTTCAGATAACTTGCTTATACTCTGCCATTCAGATTCATAATAATTTACCAGCAACATAAAGTTGGGTACCGCTAAATGTATAAGAAAAAATAATAATAATAAAGTAAATTTACATTTATCTGGACATAAAAATCAATGTAGTTCATCAGTAAAATGAACAGTCGTTATACATTTCAAGAACCTCGGCAATGGGCCATAGTACAATTGCAGGCCTTGTCAGCTTACTCACATATCATCAGGTGTTATTTCTTTGAATTGGGTGATATTTAGTGACTTACACAAGTATTTGCTGCAGGTCATAATATTTATATTTCAATAAGTAGGTGTTACCTTATCCATTGCATTTTGCCTTTTTACCCCAAGTGTGGTAGAACTGATTACCAATAGACATTACAGCGATAGAATCCTGCTCTCTCTCTCAAACATCTAGTTGTGAGTTTCTGGCAATAGTTGCGTAACCTTTTGCAGACTCATTCGCGTTTGTTTTGCCAGTGGGAACAGACTTTTACCCAGCATACATTAAGATACACTAATGCTGTGCATCAGTCGATTTACATACCATGGTCTAAAGGGATAATAAATAAAACATGCATTCCACCAAACATATATAACATAATTATGAAGAAGTTATCTCTAAAATAATAAAAACACAGAAGTTACATTCAAATAGAAGGCATGTATTTTATAATATAACAAAAAATAGTTGCTTTAAAAATAGAGATATCAGGCTTTTTAATTTCTAAAATATCACAAGATAAATGCAATAAAATAAAGGTAATTATCCATTGAGCATCCCCATTTAGAGATTAATTAATTAATTTAAACAATATGCTTTTGTAAGTATTTTGTAATCTTACAGACATAAATAAATAAATAAAAACTAATAAGCTGGCTGTGTGGTCCAGTGGTTAAAGAAAAGGGCTTGTAACCAGGTGGTCCCCGGGTCAAATCCCCCCTCAGCCACTGACTCATTGTGTGACCCTGAGCAAATCATTTAACCTCCTTGTGCTCCGTCTTTCGGGTGAGACGTAATTGTAAGTGACTCTGCAGCTGATGCATAGTTCACACACCCTTGTCTCTGTAAGTCGCCTTGGATAAAGGCATCTGCTAAATAAACAAATAATAATAATTTCAGATAGAGTTTGTAAACATTCTATGAAAGGGCTGTCCCTGACTAGCCTAAAACAGACTTTGTAAAGGAGGCTGCAAAAGTATATTATTAAATGAATGAAGGTCCCTGTGAGCTCCACGCCAGCTTTTTAATGGATGGCTAGAAATGGGACATAAATTCCTATGAATTCTTCATTGACTCTGCAGTGATTTATTATCAATGTCTGTGGAAAATGCAATATCTTGCAGAATTTGTAATAAATAACCTGAGGGTTCTTAGACAGGCTGTTATTGAGCCTTCTATGATGTTGTGATGATGTGCTTCTTGAGATTGCAACTATGGGAATGCTTAGAATCTGTCACTCCCTATGTTCTTCATTGCATCTCAAAGCTGCAAAATTTTTAACAACACCCATGTAACTGTCAGATAGTCAGCTTTGTAATTATTTTGTTGGAGATGTTTTCTGATTGCGGCATGTAAGAGGGACATGGTAGTGTAGCCAGCGGTAGATGTTGGAGCGGACAGACAGGAAGAGGTCAACAGACAAGACGTTGTAAATTAAAACAAAGTCTTTATTATCAGGACTGCCAAAGTGCAGCAGCAGAACACTTCACATGAACATCTAATGATTGATAGGAACAAAACTGGATCATTATTATACTTACACTAACAAAACAATAAACAGAGAAATGGTATTTGCAATAACTGCTCCAGGAATACATAAGTTAGTATCCCCCTTTTCACTGCAGTCGCTTAATAACCTGCACTATCTTACAGGCACCTCCTCAGAGGGAAGATCCCTCCAACTGATTCACAGGGAGCTTATATACAAGCCCCACCCCCTGGACCAGTCTAAAAATCATAACTAAATCTTCTATTACAAACATGATAATTTGACTCAATGTCAGTAGACTATAACATAATAGTTAATTCCATTAACATTCTGATTCCATTACCCTTAATAATAATATTAAAACCCATACCATCTGGTTAAACTATTATGGAGTTTACTTCCCCATAGACTTGTATGGTCCAAGGTGGCGTCCCCCATATCTCGTAGCCATGCAACACACCATGCAATATCTCCATACCAGTACATTGTAAGCAATTGTTTAACACTATTATATTTTAATAATCCCGCTAGTTAAATATATCAGCATACTTTACTTAAATTAAACATTACAATTTTACTATTGTGTAAACTTTTATTTTAGAAAAGTATTGTCTCTGCATTGTTTATTTTAACCAGTCCTTGAACGGTTTTATTCCACGATGAAGTCTCTGCACTGCATTCTGTGAGGAAGCCAATGCATTCATTACGCAGCAATAAATATAAACATGCATTCTCTCTGTTCAACCTTTTTTATATCGTAGAGGTATAGTATATGTAGCGTCATATAAGATAGAAACCTATTTTCCTATTACCTTGTTAGCTGACCAAAAAAAGATAAGCACTTTTAAAAACAATTGCTTTTTTGGTCTCAGAAAAAATATGTAGATAGGAACTCTTTGTAATTCTTTATATTTGTAACGTTCATCTATTTTATTCTTGTTTCTACTTTTTAGTACTACTGTAATTGTTCTTCACATTACGTTTTTTGCAGTAAGTTGTAGAAAATCTGGTACCCAGTTTGAAAATAGCTCCTTCTTAAACATCCCTTATTGCTAACTTTTCCAAGCTTCACTTATACTTCAATTATTCTTTTATATTTCCAGCCTTTCAGAAATTGTTGCTGAAAAGCAACAGCTGCAGCAGAATGTACAATAGTTAGCATTTGAATTTCATACATCACCAATTGTTTTAACTTTTCTACAGTCTGTGATCTGGGGATATCCCACAGCTATTGGTCTATTTTATTGTTTTCAGTTATTTCAAGATTGTTCTACCCAATCAGGCCGCTGTTCTGAAAAAAAGCCTAATTTGTTTGTGGCATTTTTAATTTAAATTGTATTTACATTGAAATGCAACATCACACAATACAGCGATGAGATAAGCCAGTGTGGCAACCATGGTCATAACCAATAGATGAAGCAAATCAAGTTGACTTGGCAACTCTATCTGGCAAATCGTACACTAGCAAACAGCAGCAGATTGTCAGAACCCTCAAATAAGCTCTAAAAGACTGGTGAGGTACCGCTAAGAAGGTACAGAGTCCATTTTGCACTTGCAGTGCCATATTAGTGTAGTCTTAGGACAACAGACCTGTGGCAGGAATGGCTGCTGATGTCTTGTACCAAACTTCTTGGATTTAAATTTGTTTATGTTGTATTTGCTCATGTAAAATGAATGTTCTGTAATGGAACGTTGCAATATGTACCATTGTGAAGACAAGTCATGACATTTCATTCTGTTAAATGACAACAAGTAGCCTACCAGTACTCCCAAAACAGCACAGACGATCCAAATGCACAAATCATTTTGACAAACTGTTGACTTTACCGGTATTTATAAGCATGCATATTTACTGACAAATACACCTGCTTGTCAATTGTTAATGGCCCAATAAATATATTGGCTGAAAGGAAAAGCATGCTGTTTAAAAGATATTTGGGCAGACTTTGTCTTCTCGAATGTCTAAAGACAATAAGGCAGCCTTACTTTCATTCAATTTCACTGCCAGCCAAGCACTGCCACCTGGTTCGTTTTTTAACCACACTGCTGTTTTATTTTACATTGGGAAGCAATCTGCATTAATATGCATCCAATAAAATCTGTAACTTTTCCACTTGCTTGCAAAATTATTTAGCTTTATACTGTAAACAATGTGAAAAATGTTACTGTACACTCCAATAGGGATGAAAAAAGGATTTAAAAAGGGATGAAAAAAATGTGAAAAGGCCAAGCTTTTCCATAAAGATTTTTTTTACAACCAAGAAAGAATTAAAAAAAAGGTTTTGCATAATGAAGTGGCATCATTGAGAACACACAGGCACAAATGAGGCATAGCTCGTTTTGACCTTAACAGCAATACAGAAGTCACACATTAAAATAAAGCCTTCTTTACTAGAAATACTTGCATCCTCCATCCATAAATCTGTATGACAGCATTCCCGGATGGTTATAGTATTGTATTATTTTCAATGCCTGTTTTTCTCTTTTTGAAAAACACTGTTTTCTTCAATCTTTTAATGTAATTGCAGGTTTTACAAATAATTAAATGCCTTTTCACAATAGTGTCACCAGCCACGAATTACAATTAAATCTGGAGAAGCCAAACTTCAATTACTTGAAGCACAGTATTTTTTCATGGAGGAGGAGTAGGAGGAGGGAATAGTACTTTATATATAGATTTACACAACAACAAATACATGTGTAAAATGCAGTAAATGTCCGTAGTCAGAAAACTGAGCTGAGAGCAGCACTCCAGAGATACATTTGAACCAGTGTGTGAAAGTTTGCATTAATCTGGTCACATGACCCGGCACTCCGAGCATGTAAATAAAATCGTGAAACACAACCTAGCTTCCACTGACCATCATTAGCTATTAGAATGTTTGGTCAAAGCAAGAGAAACGAAGAAGGACTTTGAGTGTTCAAAAGGAACCAATTATAAGACACCACAGTCTCATGGCAGTAAAGCAATATCTAATGTTCCTGACCAAATCAACAAAGGTTATAAAGTACACTGTGCACAGAATAAATAAATAAGATTACCTCTGAAGTGGACCCTAAATTTTCAAAATAAAATGTAATTTCTCAAAGTGAATATAATATGCACTTTTGACTGATATATAATATCCTATACTGTGAACAAACACATAAGCGTTCAGTTAATGCTGATTCCCTAAACATTTGTTTAAAAAAATGCTATAATAATAACATAATAAACCACCATGCAACTACAAAAACAATGCATGAAATATACTGAGTTTTCTAATACGATTTTATAATGAAACTGAGTAGTATTATAATACAGTATAAAAAATAAAAACACAATTTTCCAGCATTAAACAATAAACAGTATTTTAATTTCATGGCAAGTGGTATTGTATAGCATTTGCCTTTGAAATTATTGTCCCTGATATACACAAGTAAAATACCATGAACTCTGGCAAAAGTGACATCTCTGCCTGTAGTACTTTCAGGGCATGTGAATATTTCAAGCTCTATATAAGTGTCATTATTTTTTATTAAAAAAGTGTAAGCAGACCGGGATTAAGAATTAAGTAACTTGGTAACATTGTAGTGTGCAAGGTATATTTGTAATTGGACTAGTTTAAGTTGTAATCATATAATACCTTATTTGAATTCAAAATCATGTAGAACCTACCAATATTGAAATAATCAGACTGGACAACGCTTTTAGTGAATATAAAGGAACAGTTTTATTAGAAATAAAACTAAATAATATATTTCAATCTCTGTCAACTTCAAATGTTCATCCAACTCTTTCTCTGGTGATTAATCGGGGCTGTTAGAGATTTGATTACAAGTACTTTTGGGATTTTAGACGTCTTACGCAGCTGACTCCCACACCAAGGAAAACACTAGAGTAGTTATCAGAATTTCCGAAAATTGTATCTCTGTTCAAGCCGGTCGCAGTCTGGGTCTTCAGATTGTCAAAGTTCAAAGATTTGTTTGTGTGTCAAGAGCCTTCAGTTTCGTGTCGGGAGTGCTGTTTGAAAGTTGCACCTGTGTTTTTGTAATTCTCTCTTCACCCCTGTGATTGGATAGAGTTCACCTAGGGTGTTTCCTATTGGCTGTTCTCGTTCTGAGACGTCCCAGTGTTCTCAATTGGTCTGCTGTTTCTCCCCCTGTCGGCTGGATTTATGAGGTGTCCTATCCTCTCGCAGTAGTGTCAAGGCATTCAAAACCATCTGGTTTTACCTTTTTAAAGACACTGTCGGCACCACAGGATTTATTCAGCGCTGGTGAAGATAAACCACTTGTCCAGTATTTAGTTTGTGACTCTTTTTAAAAGCATTCTTTGTCAGTGGGGGAGTTTGTGACACGAAAACAAGTAGACACAGAGAATGGCTTAGGACCCCGCTATGTATATTACAATTGTTCATTTCATAAACAGAATGATATTATGAGCCACTCTGACACTGCAACATCCATTGATAAGAGTCTATGGTAGAAAACTTTCAGGGCTGGCCAATCCTGGTCCTGGAGAGCTGCAGGGTCTTCTGGTTTTCATTCCACCTGAGTTCTCAATTACTTAATTGAACCATATTTTCTTATTTGGTCAACACTAACATGTTTCCTAGGTCTTTGTCCATTGGTGATTTAAAGAGACCCATTAAACCTGCAAGGACCAGGATTGGCCACCCCTGCTTTAGTTTATAAGTGTGCGTGGCTGTGTCAGGGCAAAAGGAAAGCCCTGCACATAATGAAAGGGGGCAGGGCAAAGCCCTGCAGGTAAATGAAATGTATTTTAAATATTGTATTGTGGTGAAATGTATTTAAAAGAATGGTTTGTGGGTTTATTTAAAAGAGAGATGTATGGTTTATGTTTATTTAAATGGGTGGTATTAGTGTGTTATGATTTGAAAGTATTTTGTGTGTATTTAAAAAAAAAAAAAAAACTGTTTGTTATTGTGTGGCAGCGTGGATGAAGTTAAAAGCCCATCACTAAACTCGTGCAGAATGCGATAATCTCCGGACTGATTCATTTATTGTTAATCCGGAGATGGTCACATGCATAAAAACCCTGCAGCTTTCGTGTTCAGGGTGGGTGTTCAAGGGCAGAGAACGAGAGCGAGCTGAGAAAATCAAAAACAAAACCGAAAGTGAAAAGAACAGTAAGCAATTGCTACTTGTGCTGGGCAGACCAGCATGGTATTTGTTTATGTGTGTGTTTTGTGTTTGAGACCTGTTTTTGTTAAACCTTTCATTTTGCTCATTTTTTTGTTCAAATATTAATTTTATTTTTGTTTGTGAATAAAAATGGCCCAGAGAGTGACTTTTTCACCCGAGTACCTTGCCTATGTGTGGTCTCTTTCAGCTGTCTGGTCTGTGAACGTCACCCTTGGCTTCCCAGTCACAATGGCATAAAAATAATATTTAATATTATAGAAAAATATATAACTATGGCATTACATTTAAATAACCAACAAGAAATTACATTCTAAAATGAATAAAATGTTAAAGACAATAATGTAACCAACTTCTAAAGGACTACAAAACAGGTTCAAAGTTGTTAACCTAAGAGTAATTAGCTCTGTCATCTTTACATCATATTCAAGCATCACTTTTTGAAATAAATGTGACAATTAAGATAGAACCATAATGCATGTCTTTTCAAAATGTTTTCCATTCCTGTTTGTAGCGGTGCTGGCAACAATGGTAGTGGTATCACAGCTTTTCTGTGTTAATAATGAGCAGTGCAGTTTGTTGTATAATTGTATAATATATATCAACAGACAACAGGAAATGCAGACCTTTAAAACAGAAAGTGACATCATATTTCAACCCTTTATTCAAAAAGATATTTAATACATTTCTTGAGGTAATTATCAAGTACTGGCACTCAAAATATGCCTTTTAAAATACACACCATTATAAGCAAATAAAAACTGATGCAAAGTAAATATAACTTTTTGACTTTCCAGTGGCATATGAACAAAACTATAATTCTTGCAATTTCCAAATATGGGATGATTTATATGACTAAAATAATAGAGACTAGACCTGAAAGGCAACTATGGAGCCCAGGAGGGGACATGAGAGAAAAAATATATATCTTGTGCTCACGACATAGGTATCTCGTAGCCAAGAGATAGTAAGACGTGTACACAAGATATATATATTTTTTCTCTCATGTCTTCTCCCGGTCTGCATAGTTGCCTTTCAGGTCTAGTCGCTATTATTTTAGTCAGATAAATCATCCCATATTTGTTTTGTTTTTTTGTATCCCATATTTATTTAAATATGTATGTATTTACATTTGCTTTAATTGCTAATTACAAATGGCTGATAGAGAAGCCCCAAACTTGTGTTTGTTTCAGTAGAGAATAAATAACAAGTTTTGTTTGCCAAAACCATCAAGCATGAGCCCCTGAATTTACTGATGTAATGAAAAGCTCACAAATCATGAAATCGTTTTTACATCAGATGTTATTGAAATTGTGGAAAAAGCTTAGAGTAGCACGCTATGTGCCTAGTTGCATTTGAATTAAGCAGGAATTCCATGTACCATCTCAGGTTTGATTAGCGATAAACACCAGATATAACAATTGGGAAGATCAGGATGTCAGGCATGTCTATTTGAACAACTAATAAAAAAACAAAACACAGGTAATTAGAGATTCCTAGGATGTGCAGCACCTCTATGTATTGGGGTAATTGTTAATAAAAAAGAAATATGTCCACCTCAAACAATGTTATCGTAGTATTGATCAATCCTTCATGTCCGGGTGCAAACAAATTGAACAGAAGCATTATGCTTTGCAGTCCTTGGAAGAAGTGGTGGCTCACATTGGTTGCGTTATTAGTCTGTCACCCTAGTACAACAGCAGAGATAGAAAAGAATTATTGATTTTTAGTTTTAGCTGAATGGGGAATGAATCATTGTTTAGCAGAATAGTGACAATCCCTTCTTTCCCCTCTGTAATTCTGTAATATATTTCTTATTGAAAATGGACAGTGACAGATATGATATATAATTCTTGTAATTCGTGGTAATTGATTTGAAAAGTTGATACTATTTATTCGATTAACTGTTATATAAAAACAATGATTTGCTATGTAAACAAATGTGTTTCTTTAATGTTCCACTTGCTGAGACCTTTGACATCTTGAAAGCCACTGTTTCTATATAACAGTTACTCTAATAAACAGATAAACTTGTCATTATCACAAATACCTTGTTTAACACAGCAAAGATGTTTAAATAAATTAAGTATCAACATTAACACTGGAACTACCAGGCGTACATACATACCTACAACTACCGCAGCAGTCTTTCTTTTAAAACAACTTAAGCATTGCACGCTACAAAACTGTTCTGTGTTAAATGTAGTCAAAACAGCGTGTTTATTTTAACATACCAAACATAATGCTTATCTTTAATTCCGATTTCCTCACTTGTATTTTCCCATAATGTATTTGTAGATCAGACGTTTTGATGTTGTGTTTGTTTTCCTTCAGGATATTGTATGTGACACAGTTTTTGCAGCCTGCTTGTTACACGTTACAGGAAAACCTGTTACAACACGAGCACTGACACGAAACTTGGGGGTGATGTTGGAAGGGGACTTATGATTGCAATTGCGGGGCTATAAAACAGAGTGGTTTTAGCAGCTCAGAGACAAGTTTTGACATGCAGCGGGTGCTTACGACACTGTGAAGCAATAGAGAATAGTGCCCGAGATTTGTTTGTTTGACTGTGTTTTCTGTTTACCCTTTTATTTTGTGCCTGAGTTCGACTCTGTTAGCTATTCAACGGTAATTTCCGTCTCCAGTCTTGCAATAGCTGGTTTGGTTCACTATTATTGATATGCTATTATTGATACACTATTATTGATACGCTATTATTCAGTATCATTTTTTTCTTTCAATATAATCACGCCTAAGACTTGCTGTGCAGTTCTGCGTTGTATTGGTCTATTCATTTTAACTAGAAAATAAGTATTTTTAAATAGAAAATAAGTATTTTTACAGCTGTTGATAGATAAATCACGTCTGAAAATGTCTCCTGTACCTATTCAAAACAAGCGCGAAGCTCTCAAGTTCAGCAGCACTAAGCCAAACCCACTGTTTTTACTATGACAGCTCCAGTAGTTCTAGGTATAACATATTATATCTCCATAAGTTTCTGCAACCCTGGGACTACTGATGGTTTGAGATGTTTAATATATGTTTAGGAAAAGTCAAAAAAGCACATGTGCCTAGCTGCCAAACCTGTGGAGAAAAATGCATTTAAAAAATGTGATGCGCCAAAAAGACCGCTCCGGTAGTACTAGTGTTAACATAGTAAATGTGAAATATATTTGTTAACACTTTAATTTAGGGATCCGATATAGGTGATTATAAACAATCTATAAACATGTTATTAATTATGCTATTAACAATTACAGAATAGGATTAAAATAATAAGAGTATTATTATACACTCATTGTTATTTGCGCTGTTGTTTATAATCACTTATAACAGATATAGTCTGTCTGTCTTTTCAGGTCTATATGTCTGTTTTTATATGTCTGCCTCTCCAGTTGTATGGAGTTGCTTTGTTTTTGCTATACAGTTATTATACACTTTTGCCATTGTTTTGTTTTTGCTATTGTTATAACCGCTTATAGCGGATCCTAATAACTAATAACTCTGCTTTTAATTTACTTTGCACACACAAGCTATGGTCTGTTTTGTTGAAAACATTAGCTTTTAAAATTGTTTTCATGGCAAAGATATGCTCCACAAGTTGTATGCAATGTGTTTTCTTCCCCCAAAAAGCTGTGTGCATTGTTTAAGGGCACATGCATCTTTTCTTTTTTTTCACAAAAGCACCTCTCCATCACAACAAATACCTAAAATCACCCAATAACACTCAACGAATAATAGTATGTCTTGCAAATTTGTTGGAGTCTCTGATCATATTTTACTGTGTACTGTACACAAGCACATCACCTAAATGTTTTCAGATTTGGGAAAATTGTTTATAAAAAAAAAAAAATATATATATATATATATATATATATATATATATATATATATATATATATATATATATATATATAGCATTTATATAGCGTTTTATATACAAAAGTATCTCAAAGCACTATACAGTACATAGCAGAATAAAAAAACACAATACACTTCACACATACAACTGCCACAGTCAGACCATTTAAATAACAGTATACACGTAATACAAAAGCAGCAATCTTAAAGTTACATTAAAACCCACTAAGATAAGAAAGCCATTTTATAAAAGTGTGTTTTTAGTATTGACTTGAAAACTGTAACAGTCCCAGCTTCCCTGACAGTGTATGTACACCACTGTACACAAGTTTAAACTATGATTCTGGATCTTTAGATCCTAATGTGCATTAGAGCTTTATAGAAACCACTCATACTTAAAAAAAACAAACAAAAAAAAAACTGGTTGATCAGGACCAAAATAATAAAAAGCAGTCTCATTTTATTGATTAGTAAGAGCTTATGCAGACTTACAATGATCAGAATTTTTATCGTAGGTGGTTCTATTATCCTGCTCTCAGACTTTTCAATTGGAACACAAGCCAGGAAGGGAAGCTCCAGATAAACTGATAGATAGATAAAGATATTTATTGCTTAAAAAAATAAGAACTGATGTTACTGTTTAAACGCCCAAACAAGCAGTGGTGCCTGATGCTTTGCAAAAACTCTTATTTTAGTTTATTTTCTATTCAGCTTGGCTTACTGCCATAATATTGCCAAAGGAAACTTCAAATATAATCTCATGGATCAGAAAGCATTCGATCTTCCAAGTTGCATGCTATTACAAGGTATCTGATACATTACATTAGGGATTTGTAATGTAAAACATAACTGCCAGGTAGACGGATAATCAAATTGTAAACAGCTAAGAAAAGGATATGTTCTTGGTGAAATCTGCTTTTGTCATCTGGCATACTGCTATAAGGGAGCAAATATGAAAGCTCGTTTCAGCTTTCACGTGTGAACGCTTTTGTGCTTTTGGATGCAAGAGCAGAGTATATAGGCGCTAGGGCATTAAATTCAATTTTATGTATTTGCTTTCCTCAAGACAATATTTAAATCTAAAGATCCAGTTTTCTTAAAAAAATATTAAAACGACAAAAGTAGGGAAATGTGATTCCCTCCCACCCCCTTACAAGCAGTGGAAGGGGCAAGGCAACACAAGCAACCATAGACAGCCATCATCAGTTAAGACGAACAACATACAACTCTCTGCAGATAACACAAGAGACATCCATCATCATGGTCCATTAGGTGTATGAGGTCTACTGCCACGCCAGTGTGTTGGGGGGTTGTGTATACCTGGGCACTGCTTATGCAGGTCTAGTAGAGACCGATGGTGAAACTGGAGGAAGTGTTGTGTAACTGCATAATATAAGACAGACTGATTTGGCATTCGAGAGAATTAAAAAAAAAAAAAAAATGTAGGCTGTGACGTTTAATGTTTGACCCAGACAGTACGGGAATTGGCATCTGTCCGGGTGGCAGGAATTAACAAACCCAGATGCCCTAATGTCTGGTTTTATGTGAAATGCATAAGAAACACCAACATTCCTTTAATATTTTCTTTGACATACTGCATAACTGGATATTTTGGAGTGGAATTTATTTTGGCTTTATTGGCGGTTTGGATTGGATCGTCAATAATACTTCCACCAATCAGGGTGTGGCATACAGTGTGCGATCCCTCCCTCTGATAGACTGGTGGTATGCAGCACAGGTTAAAGAAGCCTGCGCTGGACAAGGGAAAGAATGTGTTGGATGTCAAAGTGAATATGAGAATGGCAGTGAGTGATGAAGCCAATTTGTTTAAAAAGTTAAAAGCAGACCAGACATTTCCATCAATGGATTCAGGAAATCTGGAATTTATGATGCGATCAGAAACTCTGAGGCTGTGTAAACTGCGCCTGCTACTGTGGTACCTGTAGGACTGTTCTTTTTTTAGGTTAAGCAGTTTTGTGTTATTTTTATTTATTTATTTATTTTTACCAGGGGTTAATTAAGTAGCAGCCATAGGTGGCGCGTGAGTCTGGGGGAGGCTATTCCACACTTTCCCTCTGCATTTATTGAACCCAACGATGTACAATAAGATACACACACACACACACATTATATATATATATATATATATATATATATATATATATATATATATATATATATATATATATATATATACAGTACTGTGCAAAAGTTTTAGGCAGGTGTGAAAAAATGCTGTAAAGTAAGAATGCTTTCAAAAATAGACATGTTAATAGATTATATTTATCAATTAACTAAATGCAAAGTGAGTGAACAGAAGAAAAATCTAAATCAAATCCATATTTGGTGTGACCACCTTTGCCTTCAAAACAGCATCAAGCATCAATTCTTCTAGGTACACTTGCACACAGTTTTGAAGGAACTCGGCAGGTAGGTTGGCCCAAACATCTTGGAGAACTAACCACAGTTCTTCTGTGGATTTAGGCAGCCTCAGTTGCTTCTCTCTCTTCATGTAATCCCAGACAGACTCGATGATGTTGAGATCAGGGCTCTGTGGGGCCATACCATCACTTCCAGGACTCCTTGTTCTTCTTTACGCTGAAGATATTTTTTAATGACTTTCGCTGTATGTTTGGGGTCGTTGTCATGCTGCAGAATAAATTTGGGGCCAATCAGATGCCTCCCTGATGGTATTGCATGATGGATAAGTATCTGCCTGTACTTCTCAGCATTGAGGAGACCATTAATTCTGACCAAATCCCCAACTCCATTTGCAGAAATGCAGCCCCAAACTTGCAAGGAACCTCCACCATGCTTCACTGTTGCCTGCAGACACTCATTCGTGTACGCTGTCCAGCCCTTCGGTGAACAAACTGCCTTCTGCTACAGCCAAATATTTCAAATTTTGACTCATCAGTCCAGAGCACCTGCTGCCATTTTTCTGCACCCCAGTTCCTGTGTTTTCGTGCATAGTTGAGTCGCTTGGCCTTGTTTCCACGTCGGAGGTATGGCTTTTTGGCCACAAGTCTTCCATGAAGGCCACTTCTGACCAGACTTCTCCGGACAGTAGATGGGTGTACCAGGGCCCCACTGTTTTCTGCCAGTTCTGAGCTGATGGCACTGCTGGACATCTTCCGATTGCGAAGGGAAGTAAGCATGATGTGTCTTTCATCTGCTGCAGTAAGTTTCCTTGGCCGACCACTGCGTCTACGGTCCTCAACGTTGCCCGTTTCTTTGTGCTTCTTCAAAAGAGCTTGGACAGCACATCTGGAAACCCTGTCTGCCTTGAAATTTCTGCCTGGGAGAGACCTTGCTGATGCAGTATAACTACCTTGTGTCTTGTTGCTGTGCTCAGTCTTGCCATGGTGTATGACTTTTGACAGTAAACTGTCTTCAGCAACCTCACATTGTTAGCTGAGTTTGGCTGTTCCTCACCCAGTTTTATTCCTCCTACACAGCTGTCTCTGTTTCAGTTAATGATTGTGTTTCAACCTACATATTGAATTGATGATCATTAGCACCTGTTTTGGTATAATTGTTTAATCATACACCTGACTATATGCCTACAAAATCCCTGACTTTGTGCAAGTGTACCTAGAAGAATTGATGCTGTTTTGAAGGCAAAGGGTTGTCACACCAAATATGGATTTGATTTAGATTTTTCTTCTGTTCACTCACTTTGCATTTAGTTAATTGATAAATATAATCTATTAACATGTCTATTTTTGAAAGCATTCTTATTTTACAGCATTTTTTCACACCTGCCTAAAACTTTTGCACAGTACTGTATATATATATATATATATATATATATATATATATATATATATATATATATAGCCATTTTTTGTATAACTGTTACTAGTGAGTCTGAATACTAAGTTTCATTCACTGTGTTGAGTCGGACTGACGGACACAAATAAAAGCTGTAAACCGGATTCATTCTCCTGCGTCTTTAAGAACTTGTACTGTATAATAATTTATAGCACAAAACAGACCTCGAAACCACTCAGGCATGCTACATATATATTTGACATTATTTTTTTTGCAACATGAGGCGGCTAAATGAATGAAGTTTAACATAGCACTAGCTTGTACTTTAAAACATGTTCTGCCTATTTAAGCAAATTAGAGAAACAGTCAGGATAACAAGCTGCACTGGTTTTTAAAACATTTAGATCCTTTAACCTGTTCTGCAGTCTCACAGTACCTACACCAATTTCGAACACCATTTCCATCACTTCACACCAATTTAAATAAAATATTAATACTGACTTTTAAGCTTCTAAACACGCACTTACTATCGTACTTATAATCAAGAGGCATTCAACGTATTTCATAAGGTATATTTGCAACAAAAAAAGCACTCTTACCGTAAACTTTCAACTATCCATATGGGGCTCAGATCAGCAGGAAGAATGGACGTTAAACCTGCCAAGCATTGTCTCCTTGAATAACATTGAAATGCAACTAAATCCTGTATTTTGGACCTTGGTGATACTGCAACAGGTTTTCTGCTTTCTTGCAGACACTTTTTCAGTTAAAAGACCCCACTTTCACTGAAAATGGAGTGAATGACTGTAAAAATCTAAAGAAAATTTCTGAAACATTTGTAATCTGGCACCACAAACAGTGTTCTGAAAAGTGGCATTTGTTCAAACAGTCAAAGGAAGTAGGTTCTGACTGTAGCGTCACAGTTATCATATTCTCACAAAACGGTGGTGCGTGAAAACAGACAGTATGCTACGAAAATATTTTGACACAAGTTTTGTAAAATCAGATTCGGATCAAGCTGTTTGTATAGATAACAGCAATTCGAATAAATGTAGAAATTGTGGAGAGGATGTTCCAGGCAAGGGAATGAGCTAAAAAGATTCAGGGTTCTCAGATTCAGAGTTTTCGTCGGCTGCCTCCTGCAGCGGTATGGGAGATAGGCAGGAAGAATAGACGTTAAACCAGCCAAACATTGTCTCCTCGAATGACATTGAAATGCCAACTAAATCCTGTATCTGTACTACAGTGTTGATTTTGATATCCCAGCTGCCCTAGCGGTCCGGCGGAGAAATATGTTCTTTAGACTTGTTTTGCGCGCTTGCTGAGGAAAAAAAATCGATCTTCCGTCACAAATATTTTTTGTGTTGGTAAGAACAATTTCTTGTGAGGGTTTAGGCAATTTATTTTGGGGAGGGTTAGCCTCCCCAAGCCTCTTATACACGCCGCCTATGGTAGCAGCCAAAATTGTTTTAGGCCAGACTTGTTAGAAAATCTGTAACAATGGTGCAAATTTGTTTTGGATTGTTATTGTTGATACGTGTAGATACTACTATCCACTGTGCATATATTGCAAAGTCCCTATCAATATGTTAAAATAAAATATTTATGCACCGTATAAAAAAGCTGATTTTGCCAGTGCTTGTCTGTTAATCGGTTTTAAATTTAAAGTGTTTTAGTTTCGGCTTTATTGTTAAAGTTTTCACACGAAACAATACTGTCCTACAATTACTACATGATACTGTGATCATTTCACTGTGTTATGTTAATGAACCATAGCTAAGTTTTAAAACTGAGAGTTAGCAAATGCCTATCGTTAAAATGTACTGCAGTTAGTAATCCTTTCCAATTACTGATATGTTAAAACTGAAGGACCATATAAGAACGATAAATATTGTAACTCATTTTAGAAGGCCTTCTTTGTTCTCCAAGTTGCTGCAGTGACATTGTAGATGCTATATCTAGTTATTGTAAATTAGACACTGTGTTAGCAGACATATTTCATTAAGTAAACATGTATTTGAATGTTTTTTAAATTAAAAGTAGATATACAAAAACCGTCAAAATCTACCAAGGTAGCAAATCTGCAAATTTAATACCAGCCAAAATGTCCAGTTATACGGTACATTAGTTGCTTCAAGGATTTCCACTATCTTATTAGAAATGTACTGTTTAGCACTTATCTGTACATTCTACTGTGCCCCCAGCATTTGAATAATGCTTTACATTACATTGATCTGCGTGTGATTAAATACATAACCTTTACAGTAAAATATGGGTTACTTATGATATATAATGGTAATTAAACCACAAATATGCATGCGTGTTTGTATAAATATTGCATATTTAGCGGAAGTTATTAGTAACATTGAAAAACTTGAACTAAATTTGAGTACATTTGGACTCATTTTGTCTGTTTTTACCAATAGTGCTGTAGTTTTTAACGTCTATTAATAACGTTTGTTAATTGTGATTATTGGGGATTTGCCATGACACAATGGCTGTAAAATAATTCTGACCATCACAAGCTCAAGCTCAAATTATTTGTAAAAAACAAACAAACAATTATATAATTTTTTACACATTATTTTTACATACAATTACCCATTGATACAGTTGGATTTTTACTGGAGCAATCTAGGTAAAGTACCTTGCTCAAGGGTACAACAGCAGTGTCCCCCACCAGGAATTAAACCCACAACCCTCCGATCAAGAGCCCAGAGCCCTGAGCCCTAACCACTACTCCACACTGTAAGATTAGTCTCTAACCATGATATAGCTATGGGGTGCCGTGTAAAAAAAAAAAAACGTTCATATTTTAACGTCTCTTTTTTTCCAGATTTAACAGGAATCTTGTATTTTTTCCCAGATTTAACTTAAATCTTGTATTTTTTCCCCTGATTTATTAATGTTTTGAAAATAAATAAATATATTTTTAAATGTGTACATTCAGATATAATTTATAATCTAATTACAAGATTTAACATTTAGCTAAATATTTAACTAAATCTTAAATCTCTTAACTACTTTTTTTTTTTACACATGGCACCCCATATATAGCTGCTATTTTTCTGGCTTGCAAGTTCGATTGCTAGAAATATCAAGAGCACAATACTGTGTATACAGCATGATTATTAATATGTAACGAGATCTGGTGGTATTGTGTTATGTAAACTGTATTACAGTTTTGATAGAGCTAGGCTGACTGACAAATATGTCCGGGTTTGGTCAGTGGAAAAGGTGGCAACCCTAGGTTTCACCCTTAACATATATATTCTATATGTTAAGAAAAAATAAATATAACTCCCCAACACCAAGGGCTCTTTTTTACACTGAGGGCCAATGGTAATGCCTAGCAGGTTATACATGGATACAGGCAAACTGGAACTGAGAAAGACTTTGTTTCAAGCTGAAAGGACCTCGACATCGAGACTTTATTTTTAAAGATACTTTTAAATGATTTATATTTTTCTTACTGTTTTAGACATCTCGTTTTATGATTGACTTGTGGTGTTATGGTTTTTATGAATGCTATTTTCACAATTGAAAGCTTGGTGGCAATGGGTCATTTTAGCTGTATAGAATACGCTCCTGTATGAACATAAAATTTGTATTATTGCACTTACCTGGTCTGCCTGCCTTTGTTCCTCTGTCTAGGTAGTACCCTGGAACCCAAAATTACCTCTGTAAAGCAAAAAGAAAGAAAAATACAAAGGTTAATAAATTATAGCATTAGTTTATTATACTTACTGTTTCAAAGGTTGACAGAGATTTCAGCTGTTCAGGCAACTGCAGAGTGCGAAAATATTGTGGCTATTCACTTTAGATAAAGTATGCTCAACTTGGATAAGGGATTGAATGCCAACACAGTGATGTATTTTGATTTACACCACTGATGTGATTATGATATCTCACGGAAAATTTCTGACTAGATCTTTTTTTATTTTATTTTCCAATGTGACATACTGCTATTGCCAAGTATACTGTGTATCATTTAAGAACAACACTGTTTGAAAAAGCGAACCATCACAAAATACAAAATATACACTGGATCTGAAGAATGCCTTTATCTACACCAGCCCAGCTGTTGGAAGGACCGAGTTCCGTACTATTGTCTTGTGTAAATATAATATGTCGACTCTGCGCCGGTATATAGGCGATTCACACAGCCCAGCATGCCGCTTCAATGCCGACTTTGAGCTGTAATACCTTATCTTACATTTATTGGATTGCGGAAAGATTCTGAATGGAGAAACAACAGCATTGTTGTGTTTTCATGGGAAAGAAAAAGGATGTTAACAAAAATGAAATGACCATTTTATTATACATTATGTATCTCTTTAGTTTACAACCTGTTACTTGGGTACTTCTGGAGGTTTTATAGGGATAATAATATGAAAGTCTGCTTTTTCACACTTTTTTGGACATAGACTTTGATCACTAGCTGCATAATGCACCACTAAAGGCTGAAACTGTTTTGTTTAGTGCTATCATGTGAATTGTAATGGTGTTGTAATAGAAAATTAGAAGTAACAGAGTGTGGTGGAATGTGTTGCCATGTGACAGCCATGTGAATGAGATTGGCTGTCAGGTAGTATAGCAGGAATCTTAGTGTGCATTATTGTATTTATTGACATTGCTGTTAGATTGCGAGGGCAGACAGAAATTGATGTTTTAGATGTATTTCCTTTAAGGACAACTAATGAATAAAACAATAACAAAGGAACTGATGACATGCTCATGTTACAGTATATACATATATATATATATATATATATATGATTGTGTCAAACTGCACTGATAGAAAGTGTGTATGTATTGTTTTTTAGTCACATGATCAGCAGACTTAAGATTACATATATCAGCACACTTAATTTTACTTTTCTATTTGCATTTATTTTAATTCTCTGTTTTTACAGATTAAAACGCATTTATTATTATTTGTTTATTTAGCAGACACCTTTATCCAAGGCGATTTACAGAGACTAGGGTGTGTGAACTGTGCATCAGCTGCAGAGTCACTTACAATTACGTCTCACCCGAAAGACGGAGCACAAGGAGGTTAAGTGATTTGCACACAATGAGTCAGTAGCTGAGGTGGGATTTGAACCGGGGATCTCTTGGTTACAAGCCCTTTTCTTTAACCACTGGACCACACAGCCTCCTTGTTAAAATAAACTTAAATTCAATGACAAGAAGACTTCAAGTCAAAACATTTGTCATTGAATTTCAGTCTCTCTTTTCAGAGTTCTTTTTGTGTGGTCCATTCTTTCCAGTTCATGTTTGTAACTGGGAGCTGTTCATTACTACTCTTGCTTTTCTAATGTGTAGCAACTCAAAGAAGATATTAATTGAAGCAGACATATAAATAGACATGCTTTGCTGAAGCTTTGATGACCAAATGACTTCCTTGCCTCTGCCAGTCTTCTAATCTTTTGTGGAGATACTGTCACCTGTTTTATTTTCTTCACCAACCACTACCAACCATTGTAAAATTGTATCAAATTCACATGCACAGACCCTCCAAAAACCAACAGCTACACACACACACCACAAAGCAGTACAAATGATGTAAGTGCCTCCATGACTATAGGTAAGTGCAAATGTGTTTATAGATTTGGATTACTAAATTGTCATAGTAAAATTGATAAAGATAATTTTAAACTCTTGTAGGTGAATTCCCTGCAAAATACATGTGAGAATGTGGCTGGAGCCTTAAGTGGTTAATTATTGGTTAATTGGGCTCCAGCCACAGACCAGAAAAGCCAGGAGAAATCCTTTGTTTAAGAGTGTGGAGTGGTTTGGTTTAGGGAGAGAGAGAGAGAGAGAGAGAGAGAGAGAGAGAGAGAGAGAGAGAGAGAGAGAGAGAGAGACACACACACACAGAGAGAGTAAGGGTTGTTTGTAAAAGGTTATAGATACCTGCTTACTTTGATTTATTGTGTTCCGTGTTTTGTTTGAAAGCCTTTGTTTGGTGTTTATACCTTTTGTTTGGCCTTCGTGCCTTTTTATTTTGTGTTTTTTTGTCAATTCAAATATTTTTGTTTCACTGCATTTTCTGTCTCTTGAGTCTTCCCTCTGCTGCTGTCCTGCCACATAAGCATATTCCTGTTTTAGTTGTTTGAAAAAGTACAGTACAAAAACAAACACTAAATAAAATAAAATACTTCTGACTAGGACTGTGTGTTTAAAAGAAAACACATTAAACACATTGTGACTTGGTTTATACATACTTTTACTGCGGCAAAATCATATGCATAGTCATAACACAGAGGCAAATGCAAGTAGAACACAAATACTATCATATTGCTTCTTTAAGTAATTAAAGAAGTGTTACTTTTGAGAGTTTTGCTGGTTAATGCAGTTCAAGTTACGGTTCTACACACACCCTCAGCTCAATTGAGAGACCCATAAAACAGTGCAGCAGAGCAACCTGCTGGAAGAAGGGCAAAAAAATAAATAAAACTAATTTAAGGAACATACGTTTATCTCTAAGGAACACAATCATCAAGTTAGCCCGATTGCAATCTGCATGTAATTTGCTTCTGTCACAGAAAAGCAAGTCATAGTAAAAAGGGTATGGTACTGCAACCAAGCCTTTTTCCGATAATATGGCAAGAACATTATTTTAGCTTATATTTACAGCCCAGAGCCTAGATGTTTTGTACTTGTGGAGAAAAAGACAAGGCAATCTGTCTAATATCTATATACATTAAATTGATAACAGGTTGACATTAGCAATTGTGGATGATGAAGAATACATTATTCCTGGATACTGCCTTTTTACATGACAAATTAGGTGATTTCCACTGGGTTTGTGATAAGACAAAATGAAGAGTGAATGTGCTCTGACTTATTTAGCACCCATTCCACTTTAAATGATGTGCCCTTGCCTAATGGTATTTTAATGCACCTACTTTGAAACCTAATAGAGATGATTGAATTTGAAGGCAATGCTGACTATCAAGCAAAGGAATGATTGAATTTGGAGGTGTTTAGGCTGCTGCACTTCAGCCAGGCATTAACATTAATGCTAGCCTTAAGCTGTGCTTTCCCGTAATTAATCGTTAAACAATGTGGTCACGAAAAAAAGCATTTTGTATAGGATTCATTAGACGCTAATAGTGAATGGCTGAAAATTACAATTGAGTTTGTGGTAATTGAACTTCTCGTGACATACATTACTCTAGGCACAGTTCTAAATGATAGTGGATACTTGAAACGGCTTATCAAAAATAGAATTACTTTTTTGCTCGGAACCAAACAACATTAAGGTGGAATTAATTGCCATGCCATATTTCAATTACATTTATTTTTTATAACTTGTCATTTGTAGGAAATAATAGTCTGACAATTGTACTATTGTCTGTTTTGTGTCCTCATTAAGAGTAAAAATAAAATACCTGGTTAAAAACTGCAATAATAATGCTTTATCTCAATGTTATTCACTTTAGATTACTACTTCAACAGCGCTGACTGTTCTGAAAAATACATTCCATTTAATTGATTTCCTACTTATAAAATCACGGTTTCACAGCTCTGGTATACTGTAGTACCTGTAAAAATCAACTGAGTTCCAAAAATAGTGCATTGTTAATACCAACATATTGAAGCAATCCTGGTAGGTAAACCCTTTGGAACAATATGGTACATGTTAGGGGTGCTTAGCCATGCTGGTCCACTGGGAGTAGGGGAAATATGAATCTGTGAGCAGCTGCAGTTTGTTGGATTGAGAATCTAAACTCCTTGTGGTTTGCTTTCTCTTTTTGTTGCTCTGGGTCTCCCTTGAGCTGAACATACATAGAATTGGTTTAGGACTGTGCACCATTGGAGGTTGGGTTGTGACATTGGTCAAGGGGTCAGACATTAGGAAAGTATTTTATTATGAAGCCAGAAAGGTTAGAAAGGAAAGAAAGAGTGTACTGTTTTTATAAGTATTAACGTGCTGGGGCGAAGCACCAGGGCATGGAGCATCTAAGCACCGAGGCACTGAGGCTCTGAGGCACCGAGGGCGTAAACACCACAGGTACTGGGGACAGGCCCCTAGCCTTAACATGCGTGGGCGCTGAAGCACCAAAGCACAGAACGTCTAAGCACAGAGGGTGCCGAAGCATGGAGGCTCTTAGGCACCGAGGCTGTGTGGCACCAAGCACTAAGGGTACTGGGCAAGGGTGTCTAGCCTGGACCGCACGTAGCTTGCAGAGTGGAGCACAACCTACAGACAGAGAGCACCGAGCACCGAGGGCACAAGCACCGAGGGAACTGGGCAAGGGTGCCTAGTTTGGACAGCGTGCAGTCACACAACCGGGGGAGCGCGTCGCTTGCAACGGAGTGGAGCACTGCCTACAGACAGAGTGCATCGAAGCACTGAGTTCATTCGTGGGTTTGATGCAAAAGAGGAAGTAAGCTCCGCGGAGCGACTACTTATTCCCTCAGCAGATCTGACATAAAATACTCAGTAAATACCTGACCTGTGGCAGGCATATCCCAAAAGTGTTGTTGCTGGTAATCTTTAAATTGAAATGGAACGCTGTAGTCATTTTATTAATTATTATTTCGATCGAACTATATCAGTTATACCGAGTTTGTACAGTAGTGTATACTGTAATTAATTCATTCACTGCAGTTCTTTCAACCATTTTCATAAGGACATTTAACTAAAAAATAAACTTATAAATACTGTAATACTGTAAACGTGTGAGTTCTGTTACTTATATGCATGTTGTACCAGTTAAGCAGGGTGTGCTGGAAAGCCTTGTCAGAACATGGGTCAGGAGAGGCGTAGTGGCGGCCTTACCTGACAGTTTCCCTTTTTTTTCGGAATTTACTGTTAAGTGAAACATAGTTTTTTGTGTTTAATATCTATTATTTTTTCACTGGAGGGCTGATTTTAAAACAAGATATTTATATGCAATGAAAAGTAGATCCCTCCATTTAGATTGGAGTCCTCTCTGTATATCTTAAAGGATGTTTTTGTTTTGCTGTTTACTTTTTTATTTGTGGTGCAACTCTTAGTTTTTGTGTAAGAAAAATTCTCTACTATTATAACAAACTTTCCCAAGTAGGACCACATTTTAGATACATTATACACATATACATAGACTTCTACTACATAAAACAAGCTATTATTATTAGGCTATTACATTTTCGACAATTTTTAAAAACATAAGAAAGTTTACAAACGAGAGGAGGCCATTCAGCCTATCTTGCTCGTTTGGTTGTTAGTAGCTTATTGATCCCAGAATCTCATCAAGCAGCTTCTTGAAGGATCCCAGGGTATCAGCTTCAACAACATTACTGAGGAGTTCGTTCCAGACCCTCACAATTCTCTGTGTAAAAAAGTGCCTCCAATTTTCTGTTCTAAATGTCCCTTTATCTAATCTCCATTTGTGACCCCTGGTCCTTGTTTCTTTTTTCAGGTCAAAGAAGTCCCCTGGGTCGACATTGTCTTTACCTTTTAGGATTTTGAATGTTTGAATCTGATCGCCGCGTAGTCTTCTTTGTTCAAGACTGAATAGATTCAATTCTTTTAGCCTGTCTGCAAGCGACATGCCTTTTAAACCCGGGATAATTCTGGTTGCTCTTCTTGCACTCTTTCTAGAGCAGCAATATCCATTTTGTAACGAGGTGACCAGAACTGAACACAATATTCTAGGTGAGGTCTTACTAATGCATTGTAAAGTTTTAACATTACTTCTCTTGATTTAAATTCAACACTTCTCACAATATATCCGAGCATCTTGTTGGCCTTTTTTATAGCTTCCCCACATTCTCAAGATGAAGACATTTCTGAGTCAACATAAACTCCTAGGTCTTTTTCATAGATTCCTTCTTCAATTTCAGTATCTCCCATATGATATTTATAATGCACATTGTTATTGCCTGCGTGCAGTACTTTCCACTTTTCTCTATTAAATGTCATTTGCCATGTGTCTGCCCAGTTCTGAATGCTGTCTAGCTCATTTTGAATGACCTTTGCTGCTTCAACAGTGTTTGCCACTCCTCCTATTTTTGTGTCGGCTGCGAATTTAACAAGTTTGCTTACTATGCCAGAATCTAAATCATTAATGTAGATTAGGGATAGCAGAGGACCTAATACTGATCCCTATGGTACACCACTGGTTACCTCACTCCATTTTGAGGTTTCTCCTCTAATCAGTACTTTCGGTTTTCTACATGTTAACCACTCCCTAATCCATGTGCATGCATTTCCTTGAATCCCTACTGCGTTCAGTTTGAGAATGAATCTTTTATGCGGGACTTTGTCAAAAGCTTTCTGGAAATCTAATTAAACCATGTTGTATGCTTTGCAATTATCCATTGTCGATGTTGCATCCTCAAAAAAATCAAGCAGACATGATCTCCCTTTCCTAAAACCATGCTGACTGTCTCCCAGGATACTGTTACCATATAGGTAATTTTCCATTTTGGATCTTATTATAGTATAGTATAGTAAAATTGTATTTTTCTTTCTGCTCTCAATCGTTCTCATTTATCACTCTCCTGCTCTGACGTGATTCCCCTGCCCTGTACCCCCCAGCCTAAGCCCACCCCTGACCCACTCTCTCACCAATCAGTGCAGCACATCACACTCCCCGGCTGCCCCCAGCAAGGTCCCATCCCAGACAATACATGCACCTATTCAATAACAAACAGACAAACAACATAGAAGAATCCTTTCAGGGCGCAGCACCCTCTACAGGCCCTCAGGTCTCTACATTATAAAATAAATTTAAAGATGAATCTGGAATAACCTACAGTGACTGTACAAAAAATAGAATCATCAAATTTATAAATATTTACACACATAAAATAAAGGCATCGTTAGATGTAGAATAAGTAGGGTGTACACAATGAAACAAAAACACATTGGAAATGTGAAAAAACATCAAGGTTGCTCCAATTGTTTCTATTAACTTGGCTTGTGTTTTTGATACAAGTTCGATCTGCTTTTATTGTGCCAAGCCAAGTTAGTAGAAAGTTAGGTGTGTTGTATCATCAATGTGAGACTAAAGGTAAGAGATACAGGTGGTGCTTTAGTCATGCAGATTAATCTGTTCCCATCTTTGAATTTATCAAGATTTTCCTTCCGATCTCAGTAAAAGTAACCGGCAACCCAAATATTGCCACCGTGACAGTGTTGGAGAACGACACTCTGTTCTCTATTTCTTATAACCAATTACAGGATTTTGTTAGCTTTTCTTTGATTCACTAATAAACACATGCAAGTTTTTTTTATATAAATGTGGTCATGTATTTAACTTACACATTTTTTTTGGTAAATGTATCCAATAAACACATCTGTTTTGTGTGATCAATATTACAAATATTATCCACATAAGTATTTTACAAACATATAAATAGTATATCCAATAGTTGTTAACAGTATCTACTGGTGAAAAACATATATATAATAAAATAAAATAAAAATGTCTAAAACCTTTTTTTTTTTTTAAATGCAACTTAGTTGATATTTACTGTGACCAATACAGGTTGTGTAACAACCTATTTTGTTTATATTTATCTTTTTTTTTCTCGACTGTGGTCAGGACCATAGATCTTGAAAACATATCTCTTAATAAATAATCAGCATTTATTTACAACAAACATGATTATATTAACTCATATTATTAATAGTCATTAAAAAAAGCACAGCAAGTGATGTTCTCTTCCACTGGCAGTATTTGAATGACAGGTTACTTCTATTTCGGTGAGCAAATCAATCTTGAAAATGCACAGATTTGCTCAAGTAATGCAACAAGGAGGCAGACATTTCCAAAATGAGAGAATAGATAAACAGCATGACAACTTTTTAAGGTAAGGTAAAACAGTTTATATAATTAAATATTAAACATGTTATAATCTGTGCCCTAGATTCAACATTCATAAAGTTACTGGTGAGGAAATTAAATCTATTCAGGGACTGTTGTAATATTAATTATATTGTATTATGTACATTCTTCTCTGGACTTCCATGGTTAAATTGCTTCTGACAATATAACACATTATTATCGTGTTTGTTGGAATAACTCGTTTACTGTAAGTCAGTATAATAAATCTCCAAAACAAAAATAAAACTATACTAAGCATCCAATTTGTTTAATAAATGTCACATCAATTGCAACTGCAAGAAAGAGACTTAGGCTACAATATAATCAGATTTAACTGAGAAGCAAGGTTATACTCATTCCACTGACTCCAGGTTTTCAAGCATAAAAGCAAACACTGAAAAGTGATCAATCGAATACTGAGCCAAGAAGACTCACTTTTGGGGCATTGCAACTGTAAACAGTAATATGTACCTTGCATAGTGTAGTCTCAAATGGGTTACTGGAGTACAGTGTTTTAACATCAACCAGATTACACTAACACTGTTTCATCACTGTAACCTGGATACAAATACCCTGATGGGTTAGGGTTAACTAGGTTTTGAACTTAGTTCTTAAACACAGATGTGCTAATGTGGACAGGGCCTAACTGTGGTGACTTTGACTGTGTGATTAGTTTGTGCTGAATCTGAAATCTGTATCTGAAACAGAACATATTATTAACCGATAATATATTGAATATATTGAACACTTTTAAATCAAGAGAATTCTCAAAAACACATTTGACTAATTTGACTATATACTAGCGCTACCCCGTTATAACGTGACCTGTTACAGTGGGGAATCGATTATAACACGGTAAGGTCGTGGCTCCCATTTCACCCATAATGCAATTTGACTTGCAAACATTGGGTGAATGTTCCAGCTACTTTAAATGTAGGGTTGCCACCTGTCCGGGTTTGACCCGGACAGTCCGGGAATTGGCATCTGTGTCCGGGTGGCAGGAATGAACTATTATGGCTTCTGGTAGACTTCTGCAATATCATGTTATAGTTTATTTGATTAAATGGTGTTAAATAAACAATCTACATGATGTTTATGTAGTTTCTTTTTTAAGTATGTCTTAATCCTAAAATTCTAGGTGATTCAAAACTTTTGGCCATAGCTGTTGGTTTGGTTGACATATGATGTGTGTCATTATCAATCAGTCAATCAATCAAATATATTTTGTATAGCGCCTTTCATGCCAAGGCTTCTCAAAGCTCTTCACATGACAATATACTATACAATAATATAATTAGGGCTTCCGATTTTCGGTTTTAACTGATAAAACCCGATAAAACACCCCCGATACAAAAAAAATGAAATCGGTGGATAGCGAATAAACACCTGAAAACACCTGAAAACTGTGGAAATGGTTAACAAGTCACGCTGACTTTACCCTTTTTCTTTTTTTTTTTAAATTTAGTCGTTGCCAATTATTTTTTTATTATTTTCTCCCCAATTTGGAATGGCCAATTATTTTTAGGCTCAGCTCACCGCTACCACCCCTGTGCTGACTTGGGAGGACGAAGACGAACACACGCTGTCCTCCGAAGCGTGTGCTGTCAGCCGACCACTTTTTTCACACTGCGGGCTCACCATGCAGCCACCCAAGAGCTACAGCGTCGGAGGACAACGCAGGTCTCGGGCAGCTTACAGGCAAGCCCGCAGGCACCTGGCCAGACTACACGGGTCGCTGGTACGCGGTGAGCCGAGGACACCCTGGCAGACCTAACCCTCCCATCCACGGTCGGCAAAGGAATAGCCTGGACTCGAACTTGCGACGTCCAGACTATAGGGCACATCCTGCACTCCAAGTGGCGCGCCTTTGCTGGATGTGCCACTTGGTAGCCCAACTTTACCCTTTTTCTATTAAAAAATAAAACCTACTACAAGAATAATAATACATACATTTCCCAGTGCTGCTGGGCAATGTCCCGCCTTCCTGACTTGCATCTATCATTGATTCGTTCTGAATACTTTAAACCCACCCCAACTACTGAGTGACAGCACATTCCTACATTTCTATTGGAGACTCTGCTTGCGAGATTTAAAACAAGATTACAACCAGGATGGAGGTTTGTTAGCAGGATTTAAAGCTATATTAGAGTTAAGATGCGGAGGATTTAAAACAGAACTGTGTTGAAATGTACAAAAATGCCTACACACAAAAACCCCAGAAGAATATGCCCGTGACCATAAGGATTTCATTGTGGAAGACAGCGAAGGAAAGAAGGTACAATTTAAGTGTGCAAGTACTGTCGAGTTACTACTATACATATTTTGACAGAAAAAGAAACGCTCAAGCATTTTGGAAAGTAACCAAAAACACTAATTTCATACAGGATATCAATAACGAAAGCCCCGAAAAAAAATGATTTACATAAAATTCAAAAATAATTAAAAATAAGAACCGAAAAATGCAATTAATAAAACCCGAAAAACAGAAGCCCTAAATATAATATAATATACAATAAAATATCAAAAAACATCCAAAAACAAATTGGGAAAAAATAAATAAATAAAATGCCTCTTCATAAAGATGTGTTTTATGCATTGATTTAAATGCATTTATTGAGTCAGCTTTACGGATTTCAATCGGAAGATTGTTCCATAATACAGGTGAATAATGACTAAAGGCTCTTCCACCACAAGAGCTGCGTTTTATCATTGTTGTCACCAGAAGCCCAGCATCAGCAGATCTTAACTGGTGTCCAGGGGCATAAGGTAAAAGCATATCATTAATGTAAGCAGGGCCATTTCCAGAGACAGCCTTAAATGTCATTAATAAAATTTTAATAACTCTGTACTTCACCGGAAGCCAGTGCAAGCGGGCAAGAACAGGTGTACCTGTCAGAATTCATGCAGATGTATTCTGAACCTGCAGTAAGCGATTGATAAGTTTACAAGGTAGACCAGCCAATAGGGCTATATATTCCACAAATGATAATCAGCAGCATTGGTGTCAGAAGTGGAGGCAAGTACCCCGGCACGCATTCGTCGGACTGTAGCCTGGTGAGCAAGTCTGGGGCGGACTTGAGGCTGGCAAGGGAGAGTGTAGCGTGCACAGGTGAAGGCAGCAGTATGGCTGGTAGGGCCTGCGTTAACCGAGATCGCTACAGTATATTTTGGCTGAGGATCATGTCAATAAATTTCCCAAAGAAACTTTGCATGCAGATGGAGGTAAATTGTTTTGAACATCTTGTAATGTGACTTTGGAGAAAATACGATTGATAGCTATTTAGCTTCAGAATCATACATTAAACGAAGGCTGCTAAACATAACGTAAAACAAACAACATCTTTCAGGAAACAAACTTGAAAGTCAGCACAGACAAAAACATATTCCTGTTATGGCAATTACCAAACCCAAACAAATATATTCAATAGGGAATATGCATATTAATATTACTGTGATGCTTTAGTTAAACAAACACATTTTAAATGCAGTCATTTATGCTTGATCATTAAGCATGACTTCTATCTCCCATAGGTAAATGTATTTGTAGTTAAGGCTGTAAAATAAATTCGTACTAGAAGAGTGTACATTTTTATGCAAGAGTGGTTTCTGGGGAAATGACTGCAGATGGCTTTATCATTATCTATTGTACAGAATAATAAGGCACATATCAGTAAGTTGTGTATTGAATTGCTGCCTATCCACTGAAAGAGAATTAGGGTTCAGTTGCTCAGAACAGATTTTCAAATTTCCATCATAGCTGTTCAACATCTGCTATTACTAAGACTTGTCTCTATCTCCGGCATTAGGGGGACATTCATTAAGTACTACTTATCTGTTTCTGCTTCATAGCTTATGAACTAAAAAGAACAGGGAATATGGATTTTCTAGTTTAACCCCTTCAGTGCTAGGGTATGTACAGTGTACATCCTCACATATATCGCACTGTCCCGCAGGCTGTGAGTAACTGATCGTTTCAAACATTTCACAGAGTGTGTGGGAGGGTTTAATCTCTAGAAATATGTGAATGGTTGATCGGTTACGTCATTTAAACAGTGTTTGATTGATGTCTACATCAGCCTATAAGAGATCTGTTTTATTCAGTCTGGAATCCAGGAAGTGGAGTCAGCAAACTAAAGTCTGTATTATATTTCGGATCGTGCTTTGATCTAATCAGCTAATGATCTAATACAACATTTAGCAGACCCAAAGAGCTATTTTTGGCAAACTTGATGTTATTTTCAACAGTTATTTTCAAAACTAATCGATTGCTAGTGATTGCTGCAGGGTGCCCTACCGAACGTGATGTTGCCCTGCAGGCTATGAGTGATCAATCGCTTCCAAAATTTTTAGACGTGTGTGGGAGGGTTTAGTGTCTTTCGTGAATTGCACCCATAAAACCTATTTTGGTCCACAAATGTTGGCGACATGTTGCAATATACAAATCATGTATTGTTAGTGGAATTTGATATTCGTGCAAAAAAAATGTTTGCAATTTTGTTTTGTTTTTTACGTGAAACACACAATCAAAGGTTGCAAATATTTATGGCTTTACAGTATGTGAATGGTGTACCAAACATTCCATCAATAAAAACTGGCCTTTAAGATTTCTCCTTTTTGTTTGGTCTGGAATTCAGTTACTGTCTGGAAACTAGCTAATCTTTCATCACTGTGCTGTGGTATGAGTTGAGCGATCGAGATTGCTATGACACTGAAGGAATCAAATTACTTAAACATAATTGATTATTCAGTAAATAGATCTGAATACATTTCTGTATTTTATACAGCTCTTTTTGAGTGGTCAGAGTTCTTTTCATAATTCTAAATAAAATAAAAATATATATATTTTTTTTTGGGGGTGTGAAATGATTGTGCCATTTATATTAATATTTCACCAATATTATTTCTTATGTATTTGCCAATACT